>JAJNNQ010000041.1:3000000-3575000 GCA_027886175.1 Phylloscopus collybita
CACCAGGGACAACCAAAATCAGTAACAACCAACCTTAGGGACAATGAACCATAAGGAACACCAGCCTCAGGGACAACCAGCCCCAGGGACAGCTAACATCAGTGAGAACCAACCCCTCATTGCACAACCCAAGAAGTGACCTCACACAAACCAGCCAGCCCTGACATGGACTGGAGACCAACATTCACCCCACAGCGACAGACACCAGTACTTAAACCAACAAGGTTTGGTTTGTTGATGCCAACAAGGACAAGGTTTGGTTTATTGATTGATTTGGTTTGTTGATGCCAACAAGGACAACAGTGTGATGGGGGTTGTGAGGCTGCTCCAGCCCCACCACGGTGGCACAGCCAGGGACATTGGGAACCAGCTCCATGGGCTCAGCATTTTGGCAGCATCATTGGTGCAGCAGGCTGGGGAGGAAGGAGCCCTCCTGCAACCCCCTGACCTTTCTCCAACCACCCTTCCAGCGGCTGCAATATTCAGTGAAATTAGCGGGCACTGTAATTACAACTATCAGGAGCAGATAAGACAAGTTAAATACCAGCTACCTAGGGAGAAATTATTATGCCAGCCAGGAGGATCCAAATGCCAGAATCCGTGGCTGTAATTTCCCTGAGTCGCCAATTACAGCTCTGCCACGCAGCGAGCTCTACCTTGGAAACGGCAGGTATATATTTAGCTGCTCCAGAAAACTTTTTGGGTAGGAGAGGGGGGGGGAAGGAAGGGGCAGCAATGGAGCAAGTCCTCACTAATCTGCTCTGTGCTAATCCCCACGCTTTTAGCATTTTCACACAAAGAGTGGTGACTCTCTTCCCGCTCCCCAGCAAGGATTTAACAGCAGAGACGTGGCTGCATTAACGCTTCTTTTCTCTGCCGGGTCCGTGGCTGCTGTTGCAGGCCGGCAGGTGAGTGTCACAACCCCCATTAACAGGTAGGTACACGGAATATCAGTAGTTTGACTGAAAAAGAGGCAAAAAAAAAAAAAAAAAGTGATTTCCTGACTTCCCAGACCTATGCCTGGAGACTGTGGTCCTGCCGCCTGCTCCTGCTGGTTGCATTTTACTGAGGTCTCGTCGTGTGCTGGAAAATAGACTGCGGTAGGTTATTACACCAAAAAAAAAAAAAAGAATCAAAGCGGCATTGTCAGAAATAATTAAAACTATAATTGCAAAAATAAATGGAAGAACAGCATCTCACGATGTTTTATTCGGGCTTTTTATTTTTAATTGGAATTGTTCTCACACTCGCTAATTGACGGAATACAGCCAGGCACGGAGCCTCGGATGCGAATGAGCAAAGCTGTTCTGACTTCTTGGTCTCCGTCATGGACAGGCAGTGGGAGAGGCCATGAGTTCACCAGAAGCAGACAAGCCCAGGGGATTTGACTTGAATATTTGCCCTTATATACAGAGATAAAGCAGCTCTGTATTATTTAGTTTGGAAAAAAAGCCTAGTTATACCTGCCTTAGCATCACCTATGAGTATTCCTTCCTCTAATCATCACTGATAAACCACTGCTCTTGGGTCATTTCACAGATGGGGGAACTGAGGATGAGAGCAACAGAGGGGCCTCCTTAAGTCCTGGTATCCCTGCAGTGACAGCCACGGAGAAAACTCAACACACCCCATCTCCCAGCTAATCCCTCCAACCTCTAAAACACACTGTCTCCCTTAAAAAAAAAAACCCAACAATATTTCTTAAATACAGATAAAACTATAAAGCCTTGAAATTCTGAGCAGCTGGTGGTTTATGTCTTTATGAACTGTACTGATGGCTGCTGTAAAGGTCGGTTTGCCAGCGGCACAGCGGGACGATCCCGTCCCCATCCCCGTTTTCACACCGTGGGAATATTTGCCAGTTCTCCCTTGGGCTCATGGAGATGCTTCCACAGCTGTGATGCAGCTGGGATAAAACCCAACCAAGGTGTCCAGGCAGGACCAACCCCTCAGGATTGGCCAACCATCACCTGTCAGTGATGCCACCACAGCAACCCTAGGGCAGTAGGGCAGGCATCCAACGAGCAGCACGTGGAGAAAGCCAAGACTCAATGGCACATTTCCCAAAAGCAGGAGCTTAATCCTTGTTTCCACATCAAATCCCAGCTGGGAGATTAAAAAGTGACCATCTCCAGCATCCTGGTGGTTCCCAGTGTGCTCTTTGTTCCATTTCATGTCCCAAACTGGTGGGTAACATGAGTTACCCCTGCCATCTCAACACCTGAGTTTTGTGTTCCTGAGTCAGGGAAGAGGCAGTTTGGTTTTATTTTTAACAGTACACAGAGAATTTCCATACTGCCTTTAGTTCCCAGGAGAGGAAAAGGTGCCTGAGTATTATGGGAATTGTTTGTTCTTACAGTAAAAAGGAGTGAATTACCAACAATCTCTGCTTAAAACAGAAATTATTTGTTGTTGATCTAAGATGACCTGCAAGTTGCCTGTAGGTGGAGCCTGAGTTTCTGCAAGGATTATGCTGAGCCTCCCTCGGAAAAAGGGTGGAGAGCTGGAAATGGAAGTGCCCAAAATCCAATACAGGAAACCCACAAGCAGCCTGAAAAGCCTCCAGGTTTCCTCCACCACTTTCACGCAGGCCTGCTCGCTCTCCCAGCTCCTTTCTGCGATTCAAGGGGTGGTTAAAGGGCTGATCTTGGAAAGCAAAGAGCTTCCACCAACCCTGCAGGAGCCAGGGAGACGTGCAAGCTCAGCCCATCTCGTGACCAGGATGAGGGAGAGGACCTGGCCATCCAGACCGAGCAGAACTGAGGCTAATTCTGCAAGAGCTATACCCTAGAAATACAGCTCTCAGTTTTTCCAAGCTCAACTCCTTGGTTTGAAAGAAAAGTGCCATTTGCAGGGAGGACAGCAGAGGACACCACCACCTGCTCCTGTGGGTGCACAGGAGAAAACACCATTTAGCAATAACACCACTCACTGGGAAAGACTTCCCAGGACACTTTTCCCTGCCTGGCTCTTCATGGGAAAGCACAGCCTGCAAATAAACATCAACCCCATACTCAAGATGCTCCACATTTTTCCTCCTGCCTTCAACCCCTCCACTGATGCCACCTCTTGGGCTTGCTGTGTGCAATTCCCTGCCCATCTCCAGATCCCAAGGGAAGATGGAAAACTACTTGCCACCCAGAGGCTGCAGAGAGGCAGCAGCAGGGAAACAGGGACAGGAGGGAAGAGAAGGACCATTGGGAAACAGCAGTGCAAGAAAAGATGGAGCAGACTGAGAACAAATGGGAGCTGGAGGCAGAAACCTGTCTGCAGCAGGGGAAAGCTGGCTTTGAGGAGAAAGGAGAGGGTAAGAGCATGGAAAAGATGCACTGGAGAGCCTGGGCAGGAGCAGATGCCAAGGGGGGAAATGGATAAAACCAGGTGCTTGTGGGGCAGGGGCTTCCCATATATGTCAGCACTTGGGGGATGCAGAGTTTCTTATGGGAAGGCTAAAATCTCCCACCACTCCAGGGTTGCTTCACAAACATCCCCTCCTGCAAACAGCAGAGAAAAGGGGACAGAAGCTTAGAAATAAATAAATAAATAAATTTTAAAAAATAAGAAAAAAAAAAGAAGAAAAAACAAGGAAAAAAAAAAAAAGGAAAAAAAAAGGAGATCCAAGTCAGCCCTCTGCTGGCAGCAGGCTCAGCTGGACTTGCAGGGGCTCTCCAGGGAGCAGGCACAGGCACCCATCCTGCTCTGACCATCACCAGCATCGCCTCTGAGAGCCTCAAAGCCCCACACTTCACTACGGAGACAAATTCCGACAGCGAGGAAAAGAGCGCCAGGGCCAAAGGCACATCTCTGGGGGATTGTCCTCCTTTTAACTGCCTTGCTCACACAGCTCAGGTTAATCATCATTGCAGTTCAATTAGGAAGAGCACAAGGAGACAGAGCCCTCTGCTCCCCAGCTGTGCCACAGCCCCCATGCACACGGGGTGATGACAAGCGTGTCCCAGCGGGTCCCTGGCAGCGGCCAAAGAAAAGGGACAGCATCCCAAACTCTGGCAGTGGCCGTGGGGGAAAGAGGGCAGACAGGCACCCAACACCTCCCTGGGCAGCACGGAACCCACAGAGCCTGATTCCCATAACCAGCAAACACTTTGCCCTCAGGCACGGAAAACCTGCCCGGCCCAGGTGAGCACAGCACCCTCTGCTCAAACAGCACCAGCTCCTCAGCCCTGCGCCGGCTCAGCTGCTCACGAAGAGCGTGACAAGCTCTGCTTGTGCCATCCCCATGCCTGGCTTTGGGAAGAGCAGCTGCTCTCTGCTGCAGCCCTGCTCCTCCGGGTCTGAGCGAGGGAGCAGCCAGCCTCGGCTGAGGGGCACACTCTGCTCGCTGGTGCAGACAGACAGACAGACAGACAAACTCCTCCGGGCTCTCTCGCCCCACGCTCACGTCCCACCATCCCTGAGCTCCTTCCCCAAGTCCCACGGCTCCCAGATTTGCCAGCTCAGGTCCTCCCGGGGCTGCCTGAAGCAGGCACAGCACGACCCAAAGCTCCAGCCAAGCGCTGCCTCCCCACTGCCCTCCAAACAAAAAAAAAAAAAAAAAAAAAAAAAAAAAAAAAAAAAAAAAAAAAAAAAGCCTGGGCTGCTCCCTGCTCATCTGGCCCCGCTGCTGCAATGCCTGTGGAGAGCTGCTGTGCTACCTGGCCAATGCACCTGTAACTCATTCAGGGAATGAAAGGGCTGCTCGGCTGTGCTGTGCAGCACGGGAGTGACCCATCTGCATATCAGCCGCCTGTGTTTCTCCTACAGCAAACAACGTAAGGGAAAGCATCCATCAGAATTCATAAGATGCACCCCTGGAGTAAAAGATTGATTTGATATTAACGGATTCGTGCGGAGACTATAAAGTGATCGAGGCAAACACTGACACCTCGGAGGCATCGCAGCCCTGGGAAGCCGCTGGCAGCGCAGGCTGGCACCGGTGCCGGGAGCACGGATCCCTCTCCCCCCTCCCACGCAGGCACAACTTTGGGAGTGTCAGGCAGCACTAACTCACTGTCTGCCACCTAAACCCCTGTGTCGGCTCCTCGTCTGGCACCCGCAGCTCGCCCCCCGGCGAGGTTGCCAGCCCCGCGCTGCAGCCCGAAAAGCACCGGCGCCTCCGTCCCTCCAAAACCGCTCCAACAGCGTCACCCCACCGCGGCCATCCAGAGTGTCCCCTGCCGCCATGGGGACAAGCCCCTGGGACACCTTCAAAGTCTCCCGCTGGTCCCAGGACCCTCCGGCAACCCCGGCGGGCACAGAGCATCCCCCAAAAGCCGCAGGCAGGACCCCCTGAGCCCCCTCAGACCCCAGCCCAGCTGCTCCTACCTGAGCGTGGCGCTCTCCCCCTGCCGCACTGTCACGTTGTCCATGGCTTTGGGGAAGGTGGCATCTCCGCTGCGCACGGGCACTCCTGCGGGCACAAGGAAGAGCAGCCTGAGACAGAGGACGACCAGGCACCTCCAGGGCAGGGCCAAGCACCCACCGACCCCCATCCTGGGCAGCGGGGACTTTTCCAACAGGCAAAAAACACACCCGACAAGGCGAAAAGGGGGAAGGGGGTGGGTGGAGAGGAGGGATGGGGGGGAGCAAAACCACCGGGGCGAGCGCTGCGGAGCTCCACGGAGATCAGGAGAGCCCCCGGCAAGGCTGGCTGCGAGCGCTGAGCCTGCCGAGCGGCATCGGAGGGAGTCCCGCTGTCCTCGGGCGAGGGAGGAGGACGGGAGGGCCGGGGGGAGGAGGAGGAAGAGGAGGAGAGAAGGTGCGGAGCACGAGATGAAGGTCACAGATGTGTGGCTGCTGGAGACGCTACTTTCAGCTGCAGCTGGGCAGGCGCTGCGGAGATCTGGCATCAAAAGTTTATAACCCACGGAGGAAACGTGAGTGTCTGTGAAAGGAAGGGGAGGGCGGCATCGGCACCGGGGGGGCACAGCGGGCCGGGGCTGGGCTCTTCTCCGGCTCTTGCGCTTTTGTTTAAATCACAGAGGGAAAGGAGAATTAAAAAAAAAATACAAAAAAAATTTAAAAAAAATAAAGCTCCCCAAAATCCCGGCTCTGTCGCAAGATCGAAACTTCCCCGCGGAGCTGCAGGCGATGTCCCCGATGCTCCTCGGCTGTGCCCAGAGAGTCCCGGAGCTCCCGCGGGGGCCGGTGGCTGCTCCGGCTGCAGCTCAGGCTCGGTGCGGGGCGCGGGGGGGCGGCGGCAGCACCCCGGCCCCGGCCGGCAGCATCCCCGGGGTTGTCATGGCAGCGGCTCCAGCGCTGCCCGGCGCCTCGGCTCCCGCACGGCCCGAGCCCCGCACACGGGCGGGCGGGCGGGCGGCAGCGGGGCGGGATGCGCAGGAGGACACGCACATTAACCCCCGCCGCGCCGCGCTCCCGCACAGGGACACGGGCTGCCGCCAGCCGAGGGACCCCCCAGACCCTTCACCCGCTGCAAAGGGGGTTTTTCTCGCACCGCGCACCCCCGAGCCTTCCCCAGGGCTCCTCAAGAGCAGCAGGTTGTCCGCACCCTCACCCAGCCCGGCATCTTTCCCTGCATCCACTTGTTGATGCACATCCCTGCGGGGGACTGGGATCCACTTTTCTCTCTCTGTGAGAAACAGTGTCCTGTGCCCACGCCCTTGCTCCACGGGATGGGGTAAGACACGATAGCTTCTGCCTGTCCCTGCTCCCTGACACTGAGATCCCTGAATTAGGAAGCCCAAGGGCTTTCCACCCTGCCACTCACAACAGAGCATCAACAATAAATTTCAACAAATTTCCTGCTTTGGAGACACCCACAGACCACCATTTATCTCCTCAAGGAGCAGCTGAGGGCACCAAGACCTTGGTGGCCATCCAGACACATCTGTGTGTGTGCCCACTAACCCCACGCTGCCAGTGTTACACAGTTACTCACTCCCAAGCCAGGCTGGACCTTGGCTGGGTGGCTTCCTCCAAAGGACATCTGCCTCCTCTACTGATGTATTCCAGAGAACCTGCCCCTTCCAGGGAAAAAATAACCCCCAGAAAAGGAGTTTTAGCTAATTCAGGACCCCGACCTCATCCAGAGATCCAAACACAGCTGTTAGAACTGATAAAGGGGTTTTGCAAGGGGTTTTCAGTGATCCCAAGGCCAGTTTTCAGCAGAGCAGGTCCCTTGTACGTGGCAGTGGGACTCAGTGACCCTAAACACCCACCAGCCACGGGCTGGCACTGCAGAGATGTGCGTTGGCACCCGGCACCAGCTCCAGCACCAGAGGGATGCTTGCTGCAGCTCGGATAAATAGGACAGCCTGGGAGCCCAGGGAAGCAGGGAGAAAAGCAGAGCTGAGTTTTCCATCAGAAAGCCCTCCAGCTGCTGAAAAGTTGGCTTAACCCCGAACGTGCAGGTTGGCTGCTTCCATGCCTGGGATTCTTTTGTGGGGTGGGAGGATGGGAGCAGGAGGACACTCAGTCTCCTTCCTGAGCTGCTCCGCTCTGGCACAGAGGAGCTGTGTCTGCTGGAAGGGAGGGAGCAGCAGGAGACAGCACAAACCCATGGCAGCCCCCAGCAGTGAGACCACAGGCACTGCTGAGCCTCACTCAGCAGCAGGATTAGCTCCGGGGGACGAGGATGCTGCAGGGATCACAAGCTCTGCGGGGTAAAATGGTGTTTACCCCTTGGGATAGAAGCTGTAGATGTAGAGTGCATGTAGCACAAAGCCTGCCAGAGCCAGAGCAGTCCAGGAGAGGGAAGATTTATAGGGGAAAAAAGCCTGTCTGCCTCACAAAGAGACTCTGAGGAGGCTGGAGAGCCACGGATCCATGAACGGATGCAAAGGCAGGGAATAAATGGACAGACAGAGAACTAAACTGGCTGCTACAGACAGGTAAGAGGATATGGGGCATCAGGGAGGGGAGAGAGAGAGGGCTGGAAAATTAATGTGATCCATATTTATGTAACTGGCTAGGGATCCAACAGCCTGGAATGGCTGTGCAGGAGACTGCAGGAGACATGGCTCAACCACGTTCATCCCAGAGGCCACTTTGGGCACCCAGCAGTGCTGCTGGCAGCCAGAGCAGCCTCTCCTGGCTTTGTATTCTCAGCCACCCCATCACAAATGTGTCCCAGTCCCACTGCTGGGGTTAACAGTACCTCCCCGGTGACTGCACTGCCATCAAATGAAGGGAGAGAGAAGGGACGTGGGAGAGAAAAGGGCAGGGGGAAAAAAAAAAAAACTTGAAATCCAGGAGGCTGCAAAATTTGCATGAAGCACAAAGTCAGCAGACACAAGAGGCAGAGGCACTTTTTGCACCGAGACAGTTTGCAGACCTGAGGTTGTACAGGGCGGCTTCAGTTCAGGTCCGTGGCTAAAAATATCGCCTCGCTGAGAGGGACTGGAGGCTGGCACAGGCCCTGGGGGCACCAGGCATATGGCAGTGGCGGATCCTGCTCCTCACGGTGACGTTAACAAGCCCTGACCTTCTCTCATCATCCCAGAGGCTCAGAAAGAAACGGAGCCGGCAAGGACGAGTCCCTGCACCTCGGCGGCTCCCGCCTCCCAGCCGATTGTCAATCTCGGCTTTTATTAGTGGTGCAGTTGGGCCGCCCTCTCCCTCCCGAGATTTCTCCCTCGTTGCTCTAATCAGGAGCCTGCAAATGTCAGGAGTACGGGCCCGGAAGTAATTAGTGAGGGACCAGAGCCTGGGGGCCGTGAGGCAGCTCAGGCACAGAGTTGCTCCAGCATCATACTGGGAAGCAGCCTGCAGCCACTGGGACCTACTGATGGCCACCCTGGGTTTCATTCCCCAGCCTCATTCCTGATTCCAGGTTATTTCTCCTTTCTCCACACAGCTCAGGGCACACTGAAATGCTCACTGAGCAGCAGGGAGTGAGTCCAGCTCCTCTGGGATCAGTGCAGTGAGGGATGGAGTGACTGCAGTACCACTGGGACACAGCACACTTGGCCAGCAAGGGCCACCTCCTCCTTTGGGACAGTGCCTCTTCCAAAAGAAAACTAACTTTTAAACCTGCTTGGGTAGGGGAATGCTAGGAAATGTGGACACAGCTGCAGCACTGACATGTGCTTCACCCTAGGACAGCAGCTTTTCCTTCAGTGGGCACAACAAACCATGTGCTTGTCACAGTCCTCAGCAGCAAAGAAAACTAAATCTTAAGGCAAAGAACAAAATTTTTTCCTGTTTTTTTTTCCCTTTCTCTGAGATGAACTCTGCTGTCTCTCAGCTGTTCAGCCTTGTTCAAAACAGAAGGGGTTAATGCTGCACCCAGGAAAGCAAAAACCCGGCAGAGCTGTAGGGGAGAGCAGTCCTTGTGCCTTGTGCTTGTTTAATCAAAGAGTCATCTTTGCTCCCAGGGATTTGCCCTCCAGCACCGGTGGAAGTTCTCCAGATTTCCCTCTGGAAACCCCAGACAAGCATTTTCGACAACAACAGCTCCTCTCTGGTCCCCAGCTGGCAGACAGCCACTGGCACTTTTTTTTTCCAGAACTGGGCTCTTTTAAGGCATCTCTCTCCTGGGGCATGGGGAATCCTGAGCATCTTGGCCACCCTTCCTGGCCAAGACATATGTGACACCTCCATGGTGACTGTGGAGCTGTGTCTCGGTACCCTGCACCATCCAGATGGTGTCTGGGCTCGGGGCTATAACATTTTTTACTAATTTCTTTCCACGCTATTATCCCCTCCTCCCCTTCCTCCCACCTCCTCTTTCTCTCCCTCCTTCTCTCCATCTGTCCCTACCCCTTTTCTTCTCCACCTTTCTCTTGCACACTTGCAGCTGCTAATTTTTCCCCGGCATATTTGGCAAATCCATCCCAACACCTCTTCCCCCACAGCCCCTCCGCCCCGCTTCGTGCTTTTCCCGTTTGCTGCCGAGTATTCTCATTTCTTCAGGCACGAGCGAAAACAGGAGGAATATCCACCCTTCCCCACGCAGGGAGAATCACATCTCACTGTCCTGGGACAGAACTGAGCACCCACCAATTTGTGGGAGGGGGTAGAAAGCAAAGCATCATCCCTTTCCCGGGTGGAAAGCCTTAGGAATGGGATTCACAGCTGCACTGACCACTGCCAAGCCACTGCCACACACATACACCTCCCCCCTCTCTCACCTCGGCCTTTCCCCAGCAGAAATTTATTTATCCCACTTAATTTTTCCAGTTGTTTTATCTTGGTTTATCTTCACACTAAATCAGGCTCTCTCGGCAAACGGAACTTTTATTTTCCGTGCTGTTACATTTAATGCGTTTTATTGCACGAATTTAGCAAAAGGAAAAAAAAAAAAACCAAAATCAAACCAAAAACAACCTGCTAAGGTAATTGTGGGGGAAAAAAATGTGGCTTGTTCTTCACATTGATCGTGGTGCTTGAGCTCCAAGGGCAGAAAATCCAGACTGGAGGCTCAAGCTCCTCACTTAAACCTGGCTCAGGGCTGGTTTAGCAGTCAGTACCCAGGTAGCCCCTCCAACACCATCCTTGTGCCCGAAATTCACACACAAATCCTTCCCTCTTCCATAAAATCCCCCCAAGGCCACACAAACCCAGCCTGGAGTCAGGATTACAGTGTGGGAAGGCGGGTTGGGGTTGAGCAGGACCCACAGCAGGGGGATCCCTGGGGATTTTAATGGGATTACTCTCCACTTAATGCTCAGCTACAATCCCTGGCTGAACCCTGGCGTATGGCACCTTTAAAGCGTGTGTAAACCTGACAAGTGAAATCCAAAACCAAGGCAGCTCCGCAGACACCCACCTGGAGCAGTTAAAGCTGCCTGGTCCTTACACCAAATATTAAAGGAATAAAAAACCCCAGCTCTGAGAACACCCAGTGCTGCTCAAGCACAGCTCGGAGGGGCTGGGACACCCAGGGGCAGCAGAACCATCACAACATCACCCTAAAAGCTTGAAAAACACAGATTTAATTTTCCTGCAGCGTTTCTGACAACCATCCAGGATGGTTTAGGGGTTTTTAACTTGTTTTTTTCTGAGGAAAACAAAATGTTAAGATTTTCTCTGCGATGCCAAGATTTTTTTTTTTTTTTGCCATTTCTGATGGTATTTAGTACACTTGGGCAAATTTTCAGCTCCTGTGTGGTCCCTTTCCCTGAAAACCCAGCTCTAGAGGGAAGAGATGGGGGGGCCATTACAGACATGTGACATTTTGCTTCATCGCCAAAACATTTCCATATCAAAACAGCCAAAGTTCAGGCTGCTTCACCAAGGACATTGTCTTGGGAAAAAAAAAAAACAAAACAAAAACAAAACAAACAAAAAAAAACCACCAACAAACACCCAAAACCAAACCAAACAGCACAACAAAACCCCCATCACAGCGCACAGTCTGTGCCAAAGAGATGCTTCCAGGAGCCCTGTCCCCAATTTCCACATCCCTGGGGAGCAGACAGTGACAGGACAAGGGGGAATGACTTTGACCTGACAGAGGGCAGATTTAAATTGGATATTAGGAAGAAATTCCTCACTGTGAGGGTGAGGCACTGGCTTTTTCCAGAGAAAATGTAGATGACTCATCTCCATAAGGGACCTTAAAGAACATCCAGTCCCACACCTGCCATGGGACACCGTCCACTGTCCCAGGCTGCTCCAAGCCCCATCCAACCTGGCCTTGGACACTCCCAAGGATCCTGGGGCAGCCACAGTTTCTTGGGGCAGCCTGTGTTTAACAGGTTTTTCCATCATTAGTACCTGGTGTCCTCTCCCTGGGACGAGTTGTGGAGGCACAATCACATTCCCAAATAAGCCCAGGAGTAGGAGAAACACCAGAAAAGGGGATGCTGAGCCTGGGCATGAAATTGGAACCCTATCAGCCACCACAGACTGGAAATGGAAAGCAGGATCTGGGATCCACCCCTGCATCCACCACGGTCTCACCCTGGCCATGGATACACAGGAAGGCTGTTGGAGCCCTCAGCTTCCCCCACCCACAAGTGGAGCAGGAATGCTTCTCCCCTCTCCTGGGAACATTACAAGGCTCATTTCATAGATGCTCACAAAGTGTTTTGTGAGCTCTGCGTTGAACTAATAAAAGAACAAACAAATAGATATCACATTGCCCTGTTTTTCCTGTTTCTAAACACGAAGCCATCGTGTAGCCTCGGGGCTTATTTACAAAATAGAGAGATGCAGGAATGATCAGAGAGCAGCTGTGCCACCTACACTCCGTGCTGGAAGAGGGAAACACCATGCTCTGGGCTGTCCTGGGAGGCTCCAAACGGCATCCCCAGCACAGGTGAGAGAAAGGGAAATCCTGTCTTCCCACCCTCCTCGGTGTGTGCTGCTCTTTTTCACACCTGGATGGCACCAGAGCCTCTCTGCTCATGGAGCTGGCACCAACAGCTCCTGTGGTTGGGGGCTGCAGGACCAGGTGTCCCTGCAGTAAATCCATCCCTGTGTGACACACAGTGAGGGACTGCACACCTTGGAGCCCTGCTCAGACTCAGGGCAGCAGGATTTGCCTGCCCAAACCAAACCTTTTATATCAGCAGAGCAGCCAAACCGCCAAGATTTCAAGATAAAGAGGGAGGGAAGAGAAAAATGTGCCTGACTGATTCCATAGAGATAAAGGGTGCCTTGAAAACTTGTATTCCCCTGAAGGAATGGCTTGTGCCCCACAGCACTGTGTGTTCCTCTGCCCACCACATACCCTCATCCTCTCCAGCATGGTCCTCTCAGCTTCAGCAGGATGATCCCAAATGTCTCTGTGGCTCTCACCACCACCAAGGCAGCCCTGCCCTGCCATTTGTTTTTAATGCTGCCCAGAGCAGCTGTGGCTGGAGGTGCTCCAGGCCTGGTTGGACAGGGCTTGGAACACCCTGGGATAGTGGAAGGTGGCCCTGCCCATGGCAGGGGGTGGGACTGTATTATCTTGAGAGTCTCTTCCAATCCAAACCATTCTGGGATTGTCACACCTGCTCTCCCAAAGCAACCAACACAAACCAGCCTTCAGAAGCTCTCGCTGCTGGGGCAGCTCATGGGAGCTCCCAAATCCTGCCTGTGCTGCTGCTGGAAGGGGCAGAGGCAGGAGGGCTGGGAGCAGAAGGGAGCTGGGTGGGATCTCTGCAGAACTGGGGGGGGAAACTGCCCTGTTCCCACTCCTCACCCCTCCACACTCTCCTTGTCTCCAGGCGCTGCTGGGCAGGTTTGGCAGTCCTGTTATGCAGGTAAAGGTCTGAACACTTGTTCTCAGCCTGTCTGAACTACCCGGGCTGCTCATGCTGCAGGTCCCAGGAGAAATAAAAATTCTCCCTATTTTCAGTCTTCCCTTCTGTGGCCAGTGCAGGTGATGTTTTTTCACCTTTGAAATTCCTGCTTCTAAGGGCTGAAGCGAGGGGGAGAAAACCATTAGGTGAGGGAAGGCTCCTGGCTCCTGCAGGCTTTGGAAAACTTCCCTGGGAGTTTGAGGGGAACTGTGGGTAAATGCTGGTGCAGGTCTCTGCTCTCAGAGGCAGCAGAGCTGCTCCCTGCATGTCTCACTGCTGATTTATTCCCAGTGGTATCGGGCACAATGAGATAAATATGCAAGTGGCACAGCCGGGGTGTGGATGGGAACATCTCCATCTTCCTAGGTCAGCTTCAATTCATCTGTTTCAGTCAGCCTGGCCTCAGCCATTCACTCCTGACTCCAACCCAATTCTCTTCAAAGCCCCGCTCTGCCTGGATGCTGGGATTAAAACCTAGGTTTGCAGCAAACAAAACTAAGAGTGTTTTATGAGGAAGAGTAACCTTGGGGGAGGGTTTGACTGCGGTTTCAAAGGCTGAGCAAGGTTTCTGTGCACGGCTCTGACTGAGTTCTGCTTGCTGTCAGCAATCCCTGCTATCTCCAGGCTGCTGACAGCCCGACAATCCTCGATACCGCAGGAAGGAAACAACCTGCAAGCTGCAAAGCCACCATCCCGTTTTGCAGAGAGAACAGCAAGGTAGGAAAAGACAAAGGGACCCAAATACCTCTGGGGAAATACAGCAGCTGCCCACAGCTGTCCTGGAAGCCCCAGGTCCCTCCAAAGCATTGCTCCCCATGGAAACATGGCTTGGAGCAGCTCACCAGGAGCTGCTGCTCCATAAACAACAGTCCCTGAGGCTCCTTCTTCCTTAAAACCCCTCTAACCCCACCACTTCAAACAAGGACACAGCGCTTCAAAATCACAACTGCTCCCAAAACAGCAGCCACTGGGTCCAAACTGATCTTCCCAAGCTGGACAAGGTGGTGCAGGACACCTGGGTGACCCTGCCCTGGGCTGTTCACCCCCAGGGAAGAGCAGGGGAGAGCAGGATGAGCCGGAGAGTTCCATCCCTGCATCTCCTCCCTCTCCTCGTTATTAAAGCTGGCGTTTGTCATGTTAAGCAGCTGTTCCAACATAAAGAAAAACTGTCAAGAAAAATATGAGTGTTGCAGATGGGCGGCATTTTCTTCCTAACTGCTTTATTTTTATTTATTTGTGGTTGCCTTTTTTTTTTTTTTTCCCTTTTCCCTTCCCATCTCCTTCACCCTTTACAACTACCCCTGCTATTGCAGCTGCCTCTGTGAGCCACCATCCTGATAAGCAGCCGCTCGCTCGCTTCTTCTGGTTTTTCGCAGGCTCTTCTATTCATTGTTGTTTCTCTGTCGCTACAAATTGGCACTTCTAAAGAGATTTCCAGGCCAAGTATTAACCCCCTCCGGAGCCCAGGCACATAAACACACACGTTATTTGTCAAAGGAGAGGAAGGCAGTCGAGCTGCAGGGAAATTTAAGTGACTTGTCTGCAAGAGCAGCGAGGAGCGAAGGCAGAGGAGCTGACAGACGTTTCTTACTGCCACAGGACCTGCTCCCTTCCTTCCAGCCCTGTCTGCAGCCAAACCCCTGAAAATCCTCCCTCTGCCCCATAAATCAGCGAACTCAGCTCCTTTTCTGAGCAAGAAACAGGACCCAGGAGTCCTGACATCACACAACACACAATCAGGTTTCCTCTCATTGCAAATTCTGGTCGAAACTCCTTTTAGAAAAAAGTTTTATAGAGGTTTTTATTTATTGTCAACTCCCGGATGATAAAATGAGGCTGCTACAAGCCCTATTTATTTCCCACCCTCGCAGGAAATGGAGGGGCTGAGATGTGAAACAAATCCAGGGCTCCAGCACTGACCCTGGGCTCGTGCTGGTTCGCAGAGCGCTGGGTGATTATTTTATAATAGCTGATAGCATCTGTGATTTAATGCAGCTGTTAGAAATTAGCAAGGACTCCATCGAAAGCGTCCCAGTCACTCACGATAACAGGCTAATAAATCATTCCCCCAGTGCTCCGTGGCATTTATGGTTCTATTTTAGAGATGCAAAGCATAGATCCGGCTGCTCTCCTGGATTTATTTTTATTTATACTTTTAATAATGCAATTAAATAAATAAATTTAGGATGTTGTGACTCTGTTGCCAAAAATGGCACCGATGAGAACTTCCCCTGCATGACTTCCCTTCGTTATTTTCTCCCCACTAGCCAATTAAAGGGAAAACAAATGGCTCCAAAGCTGCTCCAAGATATTGTTTCCAATGCACTGGGTGAAGAATCTGACGCCACGGAAATCCAGGGGAGGCAGGAAGGGAGATGGGGGAGGAGAAGGAAAAGCTGGGCTGCCTGTCATGCTCCTCTCCATCCAGATTTCTTCCTGTCACCCCTGAACATCTAGAGGAACATCCAGAGGCTACATTTCATGGTTACCTACAGGAATGCACTCACAGCTGCCCAGTCTTCAATCAGCCAGCAAACCCAGCTTTATTCATTCTTTATGGGGTGATAATCTGGAGCATTCCTCATGCTCCTAAGCAAGCAGAAAAGCAGCAGATTCCCTGTATCTCCCTGCTGCAATCTCTGTGCTTAAAAACCTTCCCTGGAGTGGGATGCCTGACCCCAGAGCAGGAGGAGGCTGTCCCGAGGCTGCCTGGCTCTCCACTGAGCCACTTCATGATGGAGAACACCCTGCCCTGTCTGCATCCTTCCAATCAAACCTAAGGGAATTGCATTTGCTGCTGGGGATGGTGTGTCTGGTTCAGCCATCCTGCTTCCCAGGGAACAGCCAAGGCAGCTGGGAGCACCCCCATGGAGAGGGAGCTCATTCCTCTGAGGAGAGCCCCAAATCCTTCCCTCTCGCTGTGTTTGCTCCTTGCAACAAACACATTTTGGGACACTCTTGTGTCCCAAATGGCTCCAAAAACTTCACAGAGGGTGCACCAAGGAGCAAAGCACCCATCACTCTGCTCACCATCCTCTGGGATCCTCCTGCCTCTGCCTTGGCACACTCATTTTTCCACCTGCCAGAAACCAACACGCACCAGCCTTCAAACGTCTCACTGATGGGGCTGGAGCAGAGCAGAGCCAAGTAGGGTCTTTAGAATTGGGAATTCAAATTCAGATCTGGGAGAAAAACCCTGCCATTCCCCAGGCTTGCATGCCAGGAGAGGTCATGCTGCATCTCTCCTGCTCTTCCCCTTAAATGATCTCCCTGAATTCAGCATGTCCTGGAATCCAACACACCGCCCATGGACAGCTTCAAGGTCACAGGTCCTTTCAAAGGGTTTCTCTGACAGGGTTCACCAGGCTGGCTTTGCTCAGCCACTTTAGAGAGAGAGGAAAAACCTTGGGAGCAGAATTGGGACTGGAAGTGCCCACGCTGACTCCCAAGTGGCTCACATTTTGAGCTTTTGTGGAGCGTTTCTTTCTACACTCCTTAAAACGAGGCTTGGCATGTATTCCCCTACACGGCCAGTGAGCCTGACAAACACACAGACATCCTTGGTGCTTTTCAAGGTCAGCTTCACCCCTGGGAGGTTTCTATCACTTGGAGATCTGATCTGCCCTGTGTCCTGTGTGGAGAACACTGACCCAAGGTGGGGAGCAAGCACCTTGGTGCATCACCTCAACATTACCAACCTCCTTGCTCTCATGCCTTAAATCCCACCAAAATATTAAAATTAGACTGTTCTTTCTCCTTCATCTGAGAGTATTTTCAGTTAATAAGGAGAAGGAACCAATTTATTTCTCAGTCACGCACTAAACTCTGGTGTTAGCAAGTTTAGAGTAAGCCAACACCCAATAAAGTCTGCACAGACTTCACTGGAGCTGAAGCAGATCTCTGCTGGGTCCATTTAAAATGCTCTAAGCATTTCCATCATATCCTTACTTTTAAGTAGAGTTACAGTCAGAAAAAATTACTCTGCATACATGACCCCAGAGGTTTCATATTTCTTCTCCTGCAGTGACAGTTCCCAACCAGATCTGCTTAATTTACAAGTTGGGAGATAGGGTTCCTTTCCCCCCTCCTTAAAACTGCCAGCCCTGCAAATTCCTCCGGAATGGAAATAATTGCCTCCCCTCACCAGGCCTGCCATTGGAGTGCAAGATATACAGCCCTGGGCATGGCTCCCAAGTGGATGGGACAGGGAATCCCATCCCAGTCCCCATCCTGGCTCTTGCTGACCATAAGCAACCCAGAAACTCGGAGAACATGAGGATCCATGAGCACTGACATGCTGAAGATGGAGATCCTTGGAGCTGCAGAAAGCCTCCACGCCTGGCTGTGAGGTCTCCTTTTAATTATAGAAACTGATTTTTTTTTTTTTTTGCAATTACCGTTTAATATAATGCAATCTCTCATTAAAGCAAAGGGTTCAAGCGCTCTGATCTTTTCCCATTTAATAAAAACGGCGGGAGAAGGCTCTGGGAATTGGCACCACCCCCCAGACTGGCATCTCCAGCTCGGGAGCGCCGGCGCAATCGGGTCAGCCAGGAGAGCTGTTCCTGGCACATTCCCAGCTCCCTGAGGAGTCAAAACAAGCAGAGCTGCTCCCCAGTGCTCCGAGCAGGGAGATCAGAGGTGTTCCGAGGAGGAAAGGGCAGGGAGCACACAGCCTGGGAGTTCCATGGCGCTCTGAGCTCCTTCTCTTTGCTCCCCCTGTAAGTTTTTTTTTTTGGATTTGCACATGGATGGGGGAGCCACAGGTCCATCAGCCCATCTGGGATTTTTCCTGCCCTTCCTGACAGCCTGCTGCCGTCCTCGGAGTTCAGCAACATCCTCAGTCTGACACTGAAGCTCCTCAGACGTCTCTCCAGGCCCCGTGAAGTGTTTTGATCCTGCAAAACTCCATTAATGCCTTTCTAAAAGAATCAAGCCTAGACAGGTATTCCCATGGGTCCAGCCAGGCCTCATCCCACACCCAGCATCCAAAGGAAAACTCCTGTTGCCTTCTTCAGAAGACATTTGGTACAATTATTCCCTTCTTTACCCCAAATCCTCCTTTAGCATGCAAGAAAATGAAGCAGCTTGATCTCCACAGAAAGAAGAGGGTTTCAGAAAGCACTTGTAGCAAGACTTTAATAATAAAAATTCTAATTAAATTTTCACATGTTTAAATACATTTGTCATGTATTTTCATTAATAGCATTCTGTGCTGTCTTTAATTTGATAATCTCCTCACCCTGTGCAAATAACCTCCTCCAAATCCTGCGGCACATCTGGCACAGCAGAGGCACAGGGAGCTGGAAAACATTCCCGAGGGCACAGAGCACAGGGGAGGCAGAGATCCATGCTCCTCTGCTGGGATCAACGTGAATGGGAATGGGAAACACCACAGAGGGAACAATCTGGAAATGGGCACCCACAGCCACCTTACACCAACTCTATGGCAAGTGGAGATGTGAGAATGCTTTTCCTGCTTGGAGCAGAACACAGCAGGTGAAGAAGCAAGAGGACAACAGGAATCAGAGGCAGCTCTCAGAAAACGTCCTGGTTTTAAGAGCATTGGCACTTTTAAGACAAGCCACTCAATTGTCCAAACCCTTGAAGATCTTCTTCTCCCTAATGTAGAAGATAAAAGTGGGGAACAAGAAATGACCCCAAATATGCCTCAGTCACAGAATCACAGGCTCACCACAGAATGGGTTGGGTTGGGAGGGACCTTAAAGCTCATCTTGTTCTGATGCCTGCCATGGGCAGGGACACCTTCCACTATTGCAGGTTGTCCAAGCCCCATCCAACCTGGCCTTGGACACTTCCAGGGATCCAGAGGCAGCCACAGCTTCTCTGGGCACCCTTTGCCAGGGCCTCACCACCCTCACAGGAAGGAATTTCTTCCCAATATCCCATCTAACCCAGCCCTTTGTCAGGTTGAAGCCCTCACCCTTGTCCCATCAGAAGTTCTCAGAAAACATCCAGTTTTTAAAACCATTGGCACACTAAAGACAAGTCCCTCAACTTCTCAAAGCCTTGCTGAGCTTCAGCTCCTCTCCCTAATGTGGAAGATAAATGTGGGAAACAAGAAATGACCCCAAATATCTGATTCTGACTTCTATGATTCCATCTTTAGCGGGGCCAAAAAACCAGCGGACTGATTCCAGCTGCTTGTTGATTGCTGCCTGGAGCAGCCTGGTGTTTAGTAGTAGCTGGGCAGAGCTCTTCTGCAGTTATGTATTTATTTTATGAATATTATTATTATTATTTTTAACCGTGGAATCATTTTATTAATATTAATAAACCCGCAGAAAGTGCTAATTTCCTCCATCATTCTCCTAATTACCTCTATTGAATTGTGAGGATCATCTGCATGAATAATGATTCCCCGTGCATTTGCTTTGCTGTTCAGCAAAGGAATCGGCGAGAGCCGGATCCTGCACCCACAGATGGCAGGGAAGGAGCTTTGGAACCACCACCAGATGCCTCCTACAGTAGCTCATGGCCTCTCCCCAGCTTCAAAATCCTGGCTGGGCCACCAGAGTCCTTCTGCATGAACACAAGGAGTGGGACAGCTCTGCTAAGGGGAGGTGACCCTCCTGTGCTACTTCTCAGGGCACAAGGGGTCTCTCTGCTCCTCTGGAACTCCAACGTCTTCCCAAGTCCTTCAAAGATCATGTGGAGAGCCCATGATTCCTTGTCTGACCCTCTTGGCCACCCCAGAGCCAATGGCAGTTTTGCCACGACTCTGGAGGAGGCAGAATCTCAGCCTGGGTTTTGGTCCCAAGAGCAAGGAGCCCACACAGCATCACTGAGGAATAGCTGTGACTGCCCCTGGATCCCTGGAAGTGTCCAAGGCCAGGTTGGACAGGGCTTGGAGCACCCTGAGATAGTGGAAAGTGTCCCTGCCCATGGCAGGGGGTGGAACAGGATGGTTTTTACAGAAACATCGAATCACAGAATTGACTAGGTTGGAAAAGACCTTTGAGATCATCAAGCCCAACCTATGACCCAACACCACCCTATCAACTTTAAGGTCCCTTCCAAACCATCTTGGAATTCCATGGTATCTCCCTTAATCACACACAGGGACTGGGACCAGAAGGTCCCAGATCAGGTGGAGGAGGTAGAGCCAGGGGACAACTCTTCCCAAAGCAGGGTATGCAAGACAGTCTTCCCAGGAAAGACTGAGAACAGAAAAGCTTTCCATTTATTTCTTCTCTTGTTGCTGAATGCCAAGATGCTTTTCCTTTCCAAGTCATCTATAAGTTCCTGGAACCACAGCATGGGAACGTTTTCCAGCTCCAGAAACACTCCAAGTGCTGGAGTTCAGCACGAAACCCAGGGAGATGCATCAGTGTCACCTCCACGGCTCCTTCAGGGTCCCTGCTGTGCTGGCTTTGCAAGATGAGCCGCAAGGAAAGGGACACCAGCGCGTTTCTGCAGCGTGTGACTCCAGCCCAGCCTGGCAGTGACAGCTGCACAACCCCCTCGGGCTTGCTGGGGGACCATAAGTCTTTAAAATATGTATGATGTTCTTGGATGGGCTCCATTGCCTGCAGCTCCCCCACGCCAGCAGGCCGGCGGGATGCGCAGGGACGCCAGCACATGGCACTGTGACACCGCGTCCCCACGATGGACCCTGGGCAGGACCTGGCATCCTCTGCCACCACTGCTGCCTGCTGCAGGACATCTGGCTAGGGAGAAAATTCCAAGCACGAAGGAGAGCTCCATAACCATCGTTGGTTCGTTGTTTTTTTTTTTTTCATGGAAAAGCAGCTCTGACCAGCTGCTTGCTCGGGCAAGAGGGAAAAGCTGGGATATTTCTGAGCCCCCCCCAGCCTGTTTCCCTCACTGTGGGCACGCTCAGCTCCTGTGACACCCTTCAACCATGGTGGCCACAGGCTGCCCTTCTGCCTCCTCAAAGTTCCCTTTGGATAAGGAATAGGTCACACATCCATGTTTTCCTGGTGGGGAGAGGGAGGGTAGGTTAGTGAGGCTCTCATTCCACAGGAGAGGCTGCCCAGATCGTATTTGTATTCATTTTCATGAAATCCCCATAAAAGTCACTAATAGAACACAATCTGCTAATTAAATTTCACGCAGGAAGGCATTTTCACCTTAGATTAGCAGTGTCCTTGCACATTTTTTGCTACTAATGTACTAATAACATCTTATTTATCTTATAAATGAATTCCGTTAGACTTATCATTAAACTTGAGATATTAACGTGCTCAAATGAACTCAATGTGAAAGGGGGGGGGGGGTGGGGGGGTGGTGGTGTGATAATTCCAAAGGGATGGAAAACACAAATCCATTTTCCTTCTATTTTGCAGCTGGGAAAGAAAGGCAGTGGGCTGGCAGCTCTGGGGAGCAATGTCCTGACTTTAATTGCTGCAGAGGTGTGAGGGAGGGCAGGGAATTCTCCACAGATCTTGCTGCCAGGGATGTTCTATCCAAGCAAAGGACACACCCAGAGCTTCTGTATCTCCAGGTTCTCTTTGTGGGAAGATCCATATGGAGTGGTTTCACACCACAGGAGAGGATTGAGGTGCATGTCCACCCACCAGACCATACCTACAGACCTCCACCCCAACTCAGGGCTTCCAGCTCCCAAGGAATCTTGCTCTTGCCACAGATGTCCCATCCGGGTGTGCAGAGAGGCACCTGTTTCCCAGCCCAGGGCTTGGCTTTAAAATATTTGTGGAAAGCAGGAAGGAGGTGGGGGAGAGGCGTTCTTGATCCTGAATCTTGGCAGGATACGGCTGCTTCCCCACGGCTGGCTGGGAGATGGATAACGGGGAGGAGGCCAAGCTGCAGTGTTTAAATCCAGATCTGCTTCCTGAGAATCCTCCCCTTCCAGAACTGGATTTTCTGAATACACATCCTCCAAGCTCCCTAGCACCCAGCTCCAAGGAACACATCCCTGTCCTGCTGAACACCACGCAAGGGTGCAGTGCCAACCACCAACACCTCAGCTGTGCCTCAAGAAAGGGGAATGGTTTTGGTTTTTTTATCCAGCTTTTCATTCTGCTGAGGCTTTTCATCCCAAATCAAGGTTTAGTCTTTATGCAGATGGGATCAAATCCCACCCCGGCTGAGCCAAACAAGAGCCGTGACTGATTCCTCCCCTTCCTTCGTGGCTCTACGGTGTTTAATAACCAACTTCGCTGAGGAAAACAACATCCAACCTGCGATATTCTGACAGCAGCGTTTTCTCCCCCTTTCTGAAGATCCACGGCTTTCCCGCTTGTAATTGGATGAGGCAACATTGACATCCAGTGGCCGATGAGATTAATCGCAGCCAAGCCGGAGCGAATTCCCGGGGGATGGAGCGAGCGCTCGGCAATCGCTGAGCTGCAACAGGCAGAGAACAGCGGCATCCCGTCCCTGCCAGGGCCACCACCACACCAACCAGCGGGATGGGCACTCCAGGCTGTTATTCCCAAATCTTCCTCCGCGCTGGAAGGGACTGCGGGTCCAGCAGCACAAATCAGCATCGCTGCTCCAGCTGGAGGTGTGTGAATTTGTGCTGGTGGCCCTCAAATTCTGTGCCCCCAGCCTTGTGAGAAGCACAAACACTGCGGGGTGCAAGCCAGAGCTGCCCTGCTTTATTTCACAGAATAATTTATCCCAGAATCATTCATGTTGGGAAAGCCCTCTAAGACAGCCAAGTCCAACCATTAACACTGGATTTTTTTCCCTGTGGCTCACCAGCACCTGCTGTGACATTCCACGGAGGTGGGGACACCTCTTGCTAAACACAGATCCATCCTGCCGGTGGGCAGCCTCTCCTCAGGCATTTACACCTTTCCTACTTCCACACGGAGCCAAAATCTCCCAGCTGAGCATCAGGCCCTGCCCAGGAGCTTCTCTGCTGCCTCAGATGGATGGAGTAACTCCTGGAGCTGGATTTACCTCTGCCCACAGCACAGAGCTCTGCCCATCACACACCCACCTCCACAGCACCGTGGCACAGGGCTGAGACAGACTCCTGGAATGGTTTGGGCTGGAAAGGACTTAAAATCCTCCAGTCCAGCCCCCTGCCATGGGCAGGGACACCTTCCAGCATCCCAGGTTGCTCCAAGCCCTGTCCAACCTGGCCTTGGACACTTCCAGGGAGGGGACAGCCAGAGCTTTGCTGGGCAACCTGTGCAAAGGCCTCACCATCCTCATTGTAAAGCATTGTAAAGGTTTTTCTTCCCAATCTAAAGCTGACCTCTGTCACCTTAAAGCCATTCTCCCTTGTCCTGTCACTCCATGCCCTTGTGAATTTTATGGATACCCATTACTGTGGATGATTTGATGACTTCTCAGTCTCAAAAATGCATTCCAGATGCAAGCTACAGACGGACACCTATGAGGTTTGGGGCAATTCCTGCATTCCTTGTTTACTGACAAGAAAACTGAGGCTCCAGGAAGGGAGGAAGACTCTGATGGATGGGGCAAGACTGTAAATCCCTGGTCAAAGCCTGAATCCAGGCCGTTTTGCCAAGCACAGAACAATTTGCATGCCTGTGGGGGCACTTAGAGGCTGTTCCCTCCCCAGACAGCTGTAAAAAACCAGAAAGGCTCCCCCTCCTCAAATCTGCTTTAAAGGTTCTCCAGCTTCTGTGGGGCTTTAATTTTATTTTAAAAAAATACTAAGGCAGATTACATGCTCCACAATTAAATATTGATTGGGAAATCTCCCCAAGTAGGTTTCCCCCTCCATCTCTCTGCCTCCACCGGGAAATGTCAAGTTCTGTTTCCTAAGCTGTCCCCATCCAGTGATTACGTTCATTAGGACACCAGTGTTGTGGTTGAAAGTACTTTCTTTGCTGCTGTACGTTTAATTAGACAACTCTTTCCCAGAAATTATTTATAGCCAAGCTTGGGAGCTATAGTTAGTCCGAATGTAAATAAGATTCAAAAGGGAAATCCCAGGGCACCCCTGTGGCTGGTGAGCCGCTCGCTTCAATCCATTAGCACTGGTCCCAGCGCCCCTGCTTAGCACAGCCTTCCAGGGCTTTATGGCTGCAAGTTGTGCTATTTAACAAAATAATAAAGCAAAGCAGGTTTGCAATCCAACTTCTGGTGGACAGAGAATATTTTCCCCTCTTGTCAGCGCCGGGAGCTGGGAAACTCCCCAGCCTTGCGGAAGGAACGGGATGTGTGGATGGAGGAGGGCAGCAAAAAGCCTTTGCCTTCAGTGGGAGAAACCTCAGATTATTTAGAGCAATATAGAACTTTGCAAACCCCTGAGAACACCTGAGCAGGGGTCCTGGGCTTGTTTGGAAAGACTGGGTTTGGAAATTTGCTGAGGAAAGAAGGACCCAGACTAAGCCCAGTGTTTTAAATCTTTTGCAGCACATCTGTGACACATCACAGCATCACAGTTCCTGCAGGGAAAGCGAGGACTCAGCTCTGATCCTCACCGAAACAACCACAGAATTATGGTTTAGAGTCACAGAATCATTAAAGTTGGAAAAGACATCCAAGATCATCAAGTCTGACCTTAAGTTGGAAGGGATATTTCAAGGTCATCTAGTCCATCTCCCAACCAGACCAGCTCACACACACACCCACCACCTCCAGGTAGGATGTTCCTCCCAGTCCCAGTCCTCCTCCTGAGCCCCTTTGGAAGAAGCACAGTCAGAAAACCAAATATCACGGAATTCCAGGACGGTTTGGGTGAAAGGGATGTTAAAGCTCATCTCATCCACCCACTGCCACGGGCAGGGACAATTCCCATCACCCCAGGTTGCTCCAAGCCCCATCCAACCTGGCCTGGTACACTTCCAGGGATGGGGTAGCCACAGCCTCTCTGGACAATGGTTCTGCTTTCAACCCAAATTCAGTACCGGGCCGGACAGGCACAGCCATCCCACAAGAGCTTTGTTGGGAGTATTTGCCAACCATCACGTTCACCATCCATTAACAGGGCAATCCAGCCGGGATCCTCTGCCTCACAAACACAGGCATCACTTGACGGCTGATTCACGGGGTTAATCTTGCATTTTCACACCTTTGTCTCTCCTCCTGACATTTGAGGGAGAGGAAAACCGCACTCAAGCGGTGTTATGTAGCACAACAGCACTCAGCTGCTCGGAAATCGCTGCTCCAGGCAGGGAGCAGCAGCGAGGCCACGCACGTCGAGCAGCCGATAATGCAGGGAAAAGGTAAAAAACCTCAAAAAAACCCACCCAAATAACGAGAAGCACGCTGGACATCTCTGCACCAGGCATGACATTTCACCGGCTGCATCCGCACTCCACGCGTGGCTCTGCTGGGACCAGGAGGAGATGCAAAATTAAACGCCCAAAAAAATCTCAGCTGCCACTTTTGATTCCGGCTGACACCACGCCGAGCCTCCCTGGCGCCTGCACGAGGTGTCCCAGGCCTGGTGGTGACAGTGCCAAGCCCAGGCAGGAGCCATCACCATTCTGGAGACTAACACCGTGGGGAGGTCTATTATTTTAAACATATAATTGATTCTAATTCATCACTTATCGCACAGTGACAGATTTTTATATAGTTTATTATCTCAGTCGCAGCACGAGGGCCCGGGGGGGCTGGCTCCTATTGTTCTGCAGTTCCTGCTCCTGCCTCATCTCTAGCTGCTCCCGTTATCTGTCTGATTAAGTTAGGGATTCTGGTATCTCGGGGTCCCCAGGTGAGTGTCAGCACTCATCTCCTCCCCTGGCAGGATCTCAGCAGCCTTTGTTCCCCCTCTCCTCCTTGACCCGGCTGCCAGGCGCAGCTGCCGCCCTCAGCTGATATTTTGGGGGCTGCAGAGGTGGCTGTCACCTGCCTGCTCCCAACAGCCAAAGATCCAGGAGCTACAGGATCAAGCCCTTTGGACCACGCAGAAAGGAACCTGCAGCCTGCTGCCTCCACCCCATCCCATCCCATCCCATCCCATCCCATCCCATCCCATCCCATCCCATCCCATCCCATCCCATCCCTCACTCCTGGCACCTCCTCTAGGAAATGCCAAAGGGGCAAAAAGCGAAGGGGCCCAAACTCGCCTGGTTTAGCAGAAGGGTGCACAAACACCTCCCTGCTTCCCAACCCCTTCCAAAACCAGTCCAGCCCCGATCCGCAGGGCTGGGCACTGCTGCAGACTGGGGAGTCCCACTCCTTTTCCTCCACCTCCTCCTCCTCCCCAGTTCTTCCCCTCTCGCCACAGATAGGGGATCACAGCTAAAATGGGTCGATTTGCAGAATTTCCATTTCACAAGGTGCTTTCAACTCCTCCACGCTTTGTTTTCGGATTTGGAATGAAAAAACCCAAAAGCACAGGCACACTTTCTTCCGATGAGCTCAGCAACTCTGAAACTGCCAGAAACCAGAATTTTCCTTTGACGCTTTAAGGAGCCACTTTGCAATTTCACCATTTCATTTCAGCATTTTAGATTATTTTGAATTATTTCTACAACATTTCCCGATGCTAAATGCAACGCTGAGCATCACACAGCACATCTACGAGGGTGTCATTATGTGACATAACATAATGATTGAAACATTTGATCCTATTTTAAAATCATTAAGGGCTGCTGCTTTTCCATTCTGATTGAAACATCTTGGGGTTGTGTGTTTTCTTTTTTTTTTTTTCCCAAGATCAAAGCGTGTCTTGTTCAAAATGTAAGGAAACAGTTTGACATTGTTCAAAAATGGCGTCAAAACCAGTTTTTACAACACAAACAGCAGAGACTTTCATCTCCGTGTCAAACTACTTCATTACAACAACAAACATGAGGCACTTTTATCTAAAGCTGGGATGTTTTAGCTGACTTTAAGTAGCGGCTTAAAGCTGCCCTTAATTATTTTAAAAAGAAAAGGAAACACTGCAAGGAATTAATCTGCTTTGGTGCGGGTGATGTCTCGTAGAAATTTATGAATAACAAAAACAAACCTCCAAACACAGTCACATTCAAGAAAAAAATAATAAAAAAAAAAACTTTAAAACAATGGAATTCTTCAGGATTTTTCTGCTGAGGAGAGCGGTGTGAGGAGGGTGTGTGCATCCATGGGGATGCTGGAAGCAATATCTGTGCTCTGTGAGCCTTTTATCAGCCAGCACCGAGTGATGTAAGACCAGGTGTGGCATAAAAACCAACAGCCCTGACCTCACAGACAGTCTTTCCCAGCAAACACACCCGGGAAGCTCAGGAAGGAATTTTTGCTGAGGGTAAAAAGGAAAGATCCATTCTGGCTTGGACTGGATGTCCCAGCAATGCCACCCCTGATGTCCCCTCACTGTACAGCCAGGAAGGAGTAACATCACCTAGACAGGCTTTAATTTGATGAGAAATACACTCAAAATTTCCTCCTCTATCTGGAGGGAGTGTCCAAGGAAGTTGAAGAGGGTATCTATCAAGAACTGTAGTGCCAGGGCAAGGAAGAGGGATCAAATTGACAGAGAGCAGGCTTCTGTTGGGATGTTGGGAAGGAATTCTTCCCTGTGAGAGTGGTGAGGCCCTGGCACAGAGTGCCCAGACAAGCTGTGGCTGCCCCATCCCTGTTCAAGGCCCAGCTGGATGGGGCTTGGATCATCCAAGGTTTATTTTTTTTTTTTCACACAGATCTCAGTGCCAGGGGAGCTGAATTGTCCAATCCCTTGAAACAGTGGGAAGGAAGCGAATAGTAACAGTAATTATAAATGCATCTTAGACTAAACAAAGGGATATTTTCCTAACGCACACCTACACACAGAGAGGGGAGGCTGCAATCTGCACAGGCTTCAGTGTTGATTCAGATGGGATCAGAGCAATCCGGAGAGAACCACGCCAAAATGGAGCAAGTTAAACACACTGCCTTACCAGAAAACATGCCATTAGGAGCACCAGCTTAGAAAATACAACTTTTCCCCTCCCTTTGGGTGCCCACTGACCCCACGGTGGCAGCTGACCAGCAGCAGCTTGGGCACGATGCTGCCGCTCCCGGAGCCCTGCATCCATGCCGCATCCTTGGAAACCAAAACCCTCCTCTCTTACAGCTCAGAAGAGGCTCTTGAGGTGCTCTCAGCTCTTCCTGGGAGAGGCTGAATATTTCAGAGACGGGCTGGGGCTGGGCTCTGGGGTGCAGGAAGGAGAGCACTCTTTCCCCCGCCAGCTATTGCCTTTGCTGCTGACATTTTGCTCGGTGCACGATGAGCTTCCTCCCCCACTTCCCCTAGGAATGACACCGCTGTTATCTCCACTGCATCTAAAGCACACACAGACTCAGTTTAGGGACAGTTAATTTCCAATTCTTTCCAGATGGGTTGGAATAATATCCCCAGGTGGTAAATACATTATTAAGAAGGCAGTTTGGTGTGAAATTGGCTATTAAAATATAGATAAAGTTTAATATATTGAGCTCCTTGTCAGAAAAATCACTTTAGAGGGAGCTTATTATTTGTTTGATATTAAAAGAGTCACAGCTCCGCTCCAAGTGACAAATGGGGAGGGGGAGGAAATGCCACCAGTAATGAACAAAAGCTTTTTAACATTTAAATTTAGGTTTCCGCTTAAGGCCCCGTGCTGTTGTGGCCACACCTGCCCGGCCGATCCATCCACAGGCCGGGAATTCCGGCATCCCTGCCCAGCCCAAACCCTGATCCATCCACAGGCCGGGAATTCCGGCATCCCTGCCCATCCCAAACCCTGATCCATCCACAGGCCGGGAATTCCGGCATCCCTGCCCAGCCCAAACCCAGATCCATCCACAGGGGCCGGGAATTCCGGCATCCCTGCCCATCCCAAACCCTGATCCATCCACAGGGGCTGGGAATTCCAGCAGCCCTGCCCACCCCAATTCCTGATCCATCCACAGGGGCCGGGAATTCCGGCATCCCTGCCCACCCCAATTCCTGATCCATCCACAGGGGCCGGGAATTCCAGCATCCCTGCCCATCCCGGAGCCATGGTGCAGCAGGAACACACATTGCTCGCCTTTGGGGAATTTCAAACCAAGGCACTTCCCTCCTTGCTCCATGATTCCTCACCCCCTGGGGCATTTAGGGGCAGAAATCAAAATAGGAATAATTAAGAGGGAAACCCCACTTTATAATCAATCCAATGGGATCACAAATCCTGTGGGATCCTCTAATGAGGGCAAGACTCCCCTCTCGCTGGAGCGCCTCATCACTACAGCTCCAAAAGGAAAAAAAAAAAAGTTTTCCAGCAAAAGCAGAATATAACTTTGGGATGCACTTCCCACGCAACTGAAGCAGCAGCATCCCCGCCTGGGTGGGATTCCTAAAGGATAATCATGCAAAACATCCCTGGTATGATACGGATTAATCAGACCGAGGGAGACAAGCTGCATCTTCCCGCGGCTCTGCGCAGGGCTCGAGTTAGGTCTCTTATTACGAAGACTTCATTAGTTTTACAAAATATCCTACAGAACATTTTCTAGCGGGCTATGAAGAATCATAAATAATTAAAATTAAATTACACTTGTCAAGGAAATGAACGAACCGCTTCTCCGCGATGCATTATCCTCCCGAGCTTATTCCTTTATTTTTAAATATCTCCCTTAAAAAAACTTTGCCGGCTCTTCCAGGGTTAGAACAATGTGCTCTTTGGACAAAAAAATGCCACCGACCTGATTTTTACCCCAATTAGCCACAAAGCAGAAGAAATGACAATTTAAATCAATGGTGCTGCAGCACATGTACCCACATTTGAAATCAACAGTGGTGTTAAAAGCATTATTAATCAGCATTATTATTAGCTGCCAATTAGCAAACTTCGATAATTGGCACTTATTAGATCTTCCACTTGATGACAATTTACTGTCAGAAGCCTTTGAGGGGAGGCACAATAACAGTGGAAAACATCTTAACTAATTAATTAAGCTTCCCAACAGCTCCAGAATCCTTATAAATTAAAAAAAAAAAAAAAAAAGAAAAAGGGAAAAAAAGGCGTTTTGTCACTGCCAGCGTTTGTGTCAAGGCTCCTTACCCTGAATTAAGAGATTGCTCTGGGCTTCCAGATGGCACCTTCACACCACTGCCTCATCCAGGAACTGGGCTCCTCTCTCACCTTCTTGTGCCTTTTAGTTGTAGTTATTTCTTTCTTTCTTTTCCTCCCATTTGCCAGAACTACCTAAAAGTCCTTTCCAGAAGTTCACGCCTCCCAGGGGTGCAGGGATCCCTCCGGGGGTGGAGGGAGTCCAGGCCGGGGATAGTCTATCTCCCGTTTCTGTTCTTTTGTTAGGTTCTAATGGCTTGGAAGTTTTATCAACAGCTCCTCTCTGCTCCAGGCAGTTGGGGCCTGGAGGAGGAGGAGGAGAAAGAGGAGAAAGAACTCAGTGAGCCTGGCTCAACCGAGCTTGGACCCGTGCCTCAGTTTACCCCTTCGCCACACAAATCCCTCGTGATCACGCTTCGTTAACATCTGTAATGGGATTGGAGCTTCTGGGATGAAAGGTGGGATAGCAGCGCACAGCATTAATGAGTTAATCAATACCTAATTCCTTCAATATTTGCAAAAACAATAAAAAAAATAAAAAATCCCTGAAAACACGATTTACCCGGGAAGCTTTAGACACCCAGATTTACACCCCAGATTGGTCCTGACACTTCATTGCTCAGAAGCTGCTTCTCATTTGGGGGCGTTATTTTGGGGTTTTTTTTTTGTGTTTGTGGTTTTGGTAGGTTTTTTTTGTTTGGGTTTTTTTTGTTTGTTTGTTTGTTTGGGGTTTGTTTTTGTTTTTTTTTTCCTTTGCTTTCTCCTATTAAAAAAAAAGGGAAGAAGCACCTCTAACCCAGCAAGAAGCACCTTAAATAATCCCAACACTTCATCCTGGCACTGGAGAAGATGGAGAACACGTGGCAGGCAGTCCTGTGAAAGGGGAGAGCCACACACACTGAGTGCTGCCCCACGGAGAAAGGTGGGGTACAGCAGTAGTTACCTCTGTTTAATTGCAGAGTGCACCAAGGACAGCAAGCAGACTCCAGGGAGACCCAAATCCCTCAATGATCACCAGAGCCTGAGCAGGACAAGCTGGTGGTGATGGTGCACTGGGCTTCCTTTTCCATCCAAAGGGTGCTGAGAGCACATCCCCTTTGTAGGATGCCCACAAGGCTTTGGAGAGGAAGATCCAGGACTCATTTACAGTCTCTCCCACACTGCACTGATTAGCCAAGCACCGGCGCAGAGCTGCAGCTGCTTCTCCAAAGAAAACTCCCACCCCTCCGTGACATCTCCTCCCTGCTTCTCTTCCAGTAGTCAGGCACGGGCAATTATCCACCCAGCCCGGCTCCCGGCCCTCCACACCCGGCTTCCCGAGCCAGAGGAGTTCGCAGCAACTGCCTCCACTAGTGGGGAAGGAGGAGGAGGAGGAGGAGAGGAAGATCAAGGTTGCTGCTGCTCCTTTCAAAGAAGGCCTGGAGAAGTTTGGCGGAGAGGCGGGGCTGCCTGCAGGCTTCCCCAGAACATCTTATTAGAGTCACTTTCACACATCACTTGAAAGCCGCCTGACAAGGTCCTTCCTTTAACAAAGCAAATATTGTATAAATTAATGGTCCTTCAGGGAAAGGCAGAGCCAAGCGCTTCCCGTGGCAGGCCTGACAGCCACTTCCCCCAGCCTGCTCCTGGGGAGGTGACACGAGGACACACCACAGGGCAGAGGTCCCTGGATGCCGGGTACACCTCAAAACCTCCACGGAGGAGGCTGCAGAAAGCAAAACACGCCCTGAATCCCGATGGCTGCTGCATTCCTGAGGCGAGCCCAAGGATCCCTCTCCTATCCCCATCAATATTCCAGCGCACACGTCTGTCATTTACGAAGGTAAAGCGACGCTCCTGCGAAAGCCATCGCGTGTTGGCAGCTCCGCCGCCTGCAAACCCCAGGGCCGCTCCCACTCCTTGCAAGAGGGCCTGCAGAGAGGAGATAGGCTGTGGGCTTTGTTCAGAAAAAAACCAGGAGACTCCTGGATTTGAAAGGCACTGCAAGCGCTCTCCAACCCGGTCTCCTCCACCTGCCACTCATTGCTGCTGTGTTTGGCTCCCGGGGTGCAGGGAGGGAGGATGCTGGGTGGGGATGCCAGGCAGGAGAGCTGCTAAGCATGGCCCAGGGTGGTTGGTGTTAGGATGGAGCTTAAAATCCTCCCAGGGAGGCTCACACCTGGCTCTGCAGGGACTTTTGGTTGTGGGACCCTTGGCCATGAAGTGCCTTGGCTTTTCTGCACCAGCCTGGGAACCTGCACACAGCACATTCTGCCTCTTTCCTACTGGACTCCTAAAAAACACATTCCCCACTGTCCCCAGCTTATCTTACAGAGAAGGTTCTGGTAACCAGTCTCACAGAATTGTGGAGTCGTGGAATGGTTTGAGTTGGGAGGGACATTAAAGATCATCTCATTGCACCCTCTGCCATGAGCAGGGACACCTCCCATTAGAGCAGCTGCTCCAAGCCCTGCCCAAACTGGCCTTGGACACTTCCAGGATGGGACAGCCACAACTTCTCTGGGCAACCTGATCCTTGTCCAAACCCCCACGGAAAGACCCGAGAGCAGGTGGAGCTCCCTGCATCCCACCCAGCCGCTTCCCGACTGCATCAGCCTCCCAGAGCTCCGCCTCATGGTCTTTGCACAGTGCTCCTAAAAAACATCCACGGAGCTGGCTGCTGGTTTTCTCCCTTCCCTCACTTTGCTGCTATTCTCTTTCATCATGTTTAAAACCCCTGAGCTCCCACCTCCATCCATCCCCGCCTCTGCGTGGCCCCTCGCCAGCGCCCCGCAGTTGATTTAACCTCTGTTATCTCTGTGATTAGCCCCGCCATGGAGCAGATAGTTGGCTCTTATCAGCCCATTAAAGAGCCAAAGAACGCTGTTACCAGTTTTTTATCTGCAAAACGCACACAAAGCCCTGCTGATTATTCTATTAATTTGTTAATGAACCTGTCTTGCCAGACAGACTCTCAGCGCCTTTCGAAGTAGGTGTAGGGAATTTTAATCTTCCTAGGGGTTCAGGCCCTGGGCTCACAAGGTTTTTCAGCTCCAAACTTCTGTAGGATCTGAAACAAAAAGTTCAGCCCCGTTATCAGCTGCCAAACACATCCGTGAGGGTTCAGGAACTGCTCCCGAGCGGTGCTGCTGCTCAGTATGGAGCTCTGACAGCGACTACCAAGGCATGGATTGCTGCTGAGTGCCTTCCCCAGCAGAACCCACCCCATCGCTGAGCTGAACCAACCTGCAGATGATGTTGGGCAGCAGCACCTTGAGCCCGACTTTGAGGAGTGCCAAGCAGCCAGGCTAGCTCAAAATCCTCAGTTTTCCAGTCAAGAGCCTGCACTGCCAGCACCATCCACCTTGGGCCTGTTCATAATGAAAGACAGAGCCAGGACCCAACAGCTCAAAGGGGGAAAAAAATCAAAGCCACTGCTGTGGATCTCAGGTTGGACATTAGGAAGAATTTCTTCACTGAAAGGGTTGTCAGACATTGGAAGGGCTGCCCAAGGAGGTGGTGGGGTCACCATCCCTGGAGGTGTTCAAGAAATGACTGGAGGTGGCACTCAGTGCCATGGGCTGGGTGACAAGGTGGGGATCAGTCACAGGTTGGACTCGAAGATCCTGGAGGTCTTTTCCAACCTGAATTCTGTGATTCTATGACCTGTAAAGGAAGGTCTCCTTCCCTGCCAAGGACGGTTCAAAATCCTCCAGCTGACTCAGAAATAATGAGATATTAAAAATAATATATTTGAGGCGGCTTTTGCCGACCCTCTGAGCCGCTGAGATTTGCAGGTGCATGCTCTCCTGCTCTGCAGGAGCCTTCCCACAGCACCTTAATGCCTCCCAATCTTTAATATATTTACTCTTGCAACCCCCCTGTGCAGAAATGGTGATATTACAACTGCAGAGAGACTAAGATGACACAGAAAGACAGCAGCAAAATGAGAGGTTCAGCCTAAATCACCTAAATCCTGAGCTGGTGCTGTAACCACCAGCCTACACTTCCTCCCTCGGAGCTGCTTGTGGCCAGAGCTGCTTCGAACTGGGGAAGGGATGAAGAAATTAGGCAAATAACCAGAGAACCATGGTGGGCCTGTCAGGATTGGGCTTGCAGAACACATTTGTCTCCTTGGCCCACCTCCTGCTGAACAAAAACAACAATAACAACAACAACAAAAGCCAAACAACAAAACAACCCCAGTTGCTTTCCAGTTATTTTTAGGCAAGGATGGCTGGATGCTTAAGTACTTCTAAAGCTGCCAATTGCACAACAAATTAAATGCATAACCCTGGAGCACTCAGAGGATGAATACATTAAGGACAAAAGAAACATGTCATCACACCCACACGCAGCTTTGTTTACTCTGCATTCATACATGACTCTGTTGTCACCTCCATCCCTGACTCCTAATGATAAAAGACAAAAGGCAGAGAATTCCTGCTCAAACCTCCAAAGTCTCCATCTGATATGCACAAATGCAATTTGTCTCCAAGCCTCCCGAGGCCCCTGGTCGAAGGGAGATGAATACAGAAAGAGCTCTGGGTAGGACCCAGCCCAAGCCCTGCCACAGAGCCTGTAGCACAAGCCAAGCTCAGCCATCGCCGCCCTATCCAAAAATTTGGGACCAAGCTTGCTGGACAAGCTCAGACATTTACATATCTGGAAGCAAACGATTTCCCATGGACATTGGAGAGCTGCTATTGTTCCTGTAGGAGCCCTCCCTGGTTTTCATGCCGTGTATTTTGTATTCACGCTTCTAGCTTTCAGCTGTGCTCTCCAAATCAGCCCTCCTGTTTTTATGCTGAACCAGGGCTTGATTTAAAATCCAGAACTGACACTACACCATCAAAGCCACGTTGCCTTTGTTAGATCCACCACTTGGAGCCTCCTCTTCGTTCATCCTTGTCTCCTCTGAAATGAGTCACCTCATTTAGAGTACACATTTTGATGCCTCGCCCCAAGTTTCCTCTGATACATCCCCAATCCGAGAGCAGACTGGAAGTTTCTTTCAACCAAAGCATTTAAAAACCAAAGCCATCCCCAGCACCTGGCAGGGCACGGAGCAGCTGGGCCTGCAGGTCTGCTCCATCTGCTGCTGGCAGCGGCTTTCCAGGTCAAAGCACGTTTGCACTGCACAAAGCAGAGACAACTCATGCTGTAAGGAGGCCAGAGGAGCTCTGCATTAATGCTCCTGAGCATAAAACCACGGGATGCAGGGCTGAAAGGAAACGGGGATGTGTGGGAGACAGGCAGCTCTTGAAACAGACAAAAATACCCGATTTTGCACCCAAACATGGCCTTCCACAGATCCTCAGGGAACAGCCCTGGGAGGTCCAAGAAGGAGATAATACTGTGAGAGGACCAAGCCCCACACAGCCCCCTGGGACAGGGTCTTTATCCTTGACTGTCTCAGATCCTCACACCAAACAATGGACTTTGAACCTTTCCCTAAGGAAAAGGCCACAGGAATCCCTGCTTGCCACGTTTTCATTTTACTTCTGGAGACTGATTTATCAAGAAACACACCAGGGGAAAAAAAGCATCATTCCACTAAGAGTTTTTTACTACCTGAGAGTCCATTTACAGCATCCCTTGCCTCACATTTTGCATTTTTTTCCCCCTCACCAGTACAAGGTAACACTCAACACACAAAGACAAACCCATCTGTGCAGTTTTCAGCCCGGTGGTTTCCTACACCTGAGCACAACTTGGTGTCAGCTCCTGTCAAATGGTTCTAAGCAATAAATATCAGCAACAACACATGAAAGGGAGCTGAGCAGGATCACGCTGGGGGAAAACAATCTGGGAAGGGGTTATTCTTCCTTCTACAGTCTGGTAAAGGGAACTAAACCTCCAAATCCAAGTGCCTTGTGTCATTGCACAGGCTGCTCTTCCTCAGAGCATCATGCAGGCATCTTCACCCTAAAGGACTTCTCAGAGCCCAGGATCCTCCCAACAGGCACTGTCGTCTTCCTCCCTGCCTGCACCTTTCTGTCTAACCAGTGCTTGGTATTTGAGTCTAAAGGTTAATTAAGTGTGGCTGCAAGAATGAAAGGCCACAATCAATTACCGGGCCTGCTTGTCCATTTGAGTCAATTTTTAATCATGGTGATTTGGTATTTTGGGAGGCGTGGGGTGAGGAGAAGGGCGGAATTCTCTTTCTTTCCTCTCTTTTTAAAAGGTATTTATTGAAGCTGGATAATTCCCCTGTCTCCAGGCAGACAGCACACCTTCCCCTGGCACCCGCCAACTGCTCTCACCTCCCCTTTGTTTCTGCAGCACTCCAGAAGAAGGGAGCAGAGACAGGGGAGTGCAAGAAAAACAGGTTTCAGTGCATTCCCACTGCAACTTTCCAGACCTGCTTCCCCAGGTTTTTCCTGTCCTGAGGCAGGAGAGACTGGAAATGGACCCTGCACACTCAGCTGGGGTAGCACAGGCACATGTGCCCTCAGACCCTCATCTCCACAGCTCTTCGAACTCTGCTCAAAACTTGTTTGCTCCAAGATGTGCACTTCCAGAAGTCATGGGGCCACCCATCTACCTTCCCACCTGGATAAAAGCCCACCCCAGTACTCCCCAGGCAGCCTTCCAGGTGTACCCTGCTCATACTCACACCATGTGCGCACAAACCTTCCCAATCTGAGCCACCTACATGCCCAAAACACTCACTGCCACCACACCAACACTCACCCCTTCACACACAGCCACCACCCCAAACACAACACACTCTCCCACCCCCAAAAAGCTCCTTTTGCCTGTTGAAATAATTAACTATTTAAAATTCAACCAGTGCTAATCACAGCAGCCCGGGCTGTGTTCTCATTACCTGGGATCAATTCCTGTTTAATATTCACCTCCAGGGGCAGATGTGGCTGGAACAAGTTGCCAATTTCTCTGTGCTACGCCAAAGCTAATGAGTGGCTCCTGCTATTGTAGTACAGTCACTCTCCTGTAATCAGTCAAAATAACAAGCAGCAGCACCTTCCAGGGACGCAAAGTCTTCTACATAAATATACACAGACAGTCAGCCACGCCAATGGACTTCAAATCTCCGTGAGCTATGGCCAAGGCACAGCCCTTTCCCCAGCTCCTGGCTCAGGAAGCAGCTCCTGCCTTAACAGGGCATCACAGCCATTTACCAGAGCTTGTGCACATCTGGGAGCTCCTCTGGCTTCAGAGCGGGCACAGCTGTCCCTGCATCCCTGCACACACACACACCTAGTGCAGACGTGTGCTCCTTGTCCCTCTCCATCTCCAACAAATGGATTTGTCCACCAGGAGAGTGATCTGCAAAGTCGTTCCTGAGGAATCCCATGTGTTGTACATCACAGGCAGTAACTCTCAGCCCTGAGAGTCACCCTGCCCTTCAAACTTTTCTCTGTGGAAGAAAACAGGGCTCCTGCAAGGTAATAGCAGGGAAACCCCATCCTACCTGTTCCCTCCGAGGCGTTCACTAATAGACCTTGCATGGGATGTAACTCATTTCCATCTCCCTCCTCTACCACATGAGTGAGAAACGGAGATTTCTGATGGAGATATCTGCTATTCCCTTGGCTTTTGTAAGCACTGGGAGAAAGCCAGCCCCATTCTTCTGGGAAGAGCAGCCTAACACATTGGGCTGGTGGTACCATTGTTAAATACCAGCACGAGCAGGATGACTGACCTCACTCACAGGGACGTGGATTAGCATGGATAAAACTCCTCCTAAAGGTGGCTCTGATTAAAAGGATGCAATGGTGAGGCACAGGGAGCACAGAGGAAGGGAGAGTGGATCTTAGCAGGGCTGTAAACATGTCACCCCCACATCAGCTGGCTCATCACCCTGTGGAGGTGCCAGGGCCATGTCATCCAGGGATGTGCTGGAAGTAGTGAGTGTCCATTCTCATCAGCCTTTGAGTGGACAGATCACAGGACAGCAGGAAAATGGGAGCTGGCAGGAAGCTTCATCAAATGTCCAAGCAAGCCTATTTTTTTATTTTTCCTTAGCAGCAATTAAGGGCAGAAGATTAAACCAGAACATTCGCAGCAAGCAGCTGACAACCTGGCAGGTGGCAGGGACCTGTCCCCAGCCAGCACTGCTGGATGGGAGTGACCTTGGGAAAAACCCAAAGGGAGAGGGAGAAATGCCCACCACCTTTCCCATCTCCAGCCATGGCACTGCTGCTGGAGCAAAGGGAAATCATCCCCCTGGTTCGTGTCCATCACCTCCCAACAGCTCACAGGGAGGAGCAGGAAAACCACAGACATCTCAAGGCACTTTGCTCGCTGAAAATCAATAACTGGTATTAAAAAATGGATCCAGTTCCCATTGGAACAGACTGCTCAGGGCTCTGCCATAATTCTGCAGAACAGTCAATATTTACTGTAAGTGTCTCAAATAAAGCCTGAGCTTCGATTTAGTGAGATCGTCATTGTGCGTTAATAACATGCCAATTGATTATTAAACATATTTACCCAGGGTATGAAAAATAGGCTACGAGAGGAAAGGGCATCTGATGCAGGAACATGATGTTAACTGAGGAACCTAATTGTGCAGAGCTGCATTAGCCAAATTATCTTTCTGTCGTTAGGAAACGTTTTATAAAGGCATTAAAATGCCACAGATAGGGGAACGATACATGAACATTCCAAGGAGTTGGGCAAAAGGACAAATTGCATCCCATCAAGGTATGGTCCTCCCCCAAAAATGGAGGTAAAAGGTTGGGAGAAAATCACAAACTTTATGGATAATCCCAATGCCATCTACTCCAAGCTCCCAGATCCCGTGTCCTTGCTGTCAGAGCGCTCGTGACAGCTCCACATGGTTCAAAGTGACACATGGCTGCTGCTGAACAAGGCTTTGTGCTGTCTGAGGATTTTCACAGCGCACCCACAAATGTCACTTCAAGTAACACTTGTGGCTCGGCAGTCAATTCTCACTTTGAAAATACAGGGGAAAGTCAATTTCTGTGTGTTTTGCTCCTGAATCCTCCTCCTTCTGCTGAAAACCTCGCATAACCGATGGGGCTTGCTTTTTTTTTCCCTTGTCCTTTTCCCACAAGTTCTTGATGAAATGTAAATTATTCTCAACTTTGATCTTTATGTTTCCTGGCTCTTTCTGATTATATTTCTTCCTTAACAACTTGACTCGAGCTTTCTCCAGCAGTAAAGGCTCTGCACTCCCATCTGCACTGCACAAATTACTGAGCAGCCCAGTGCAATAGCTCAGAACAGGCCACTCTCTTCCCTGGCAATAGAAATTATTTCCATTTGGAGCAATATATCCTCCTGCTCGATGGACTGCTGCTCACCAGGCATTCAGATTTTGTTCATCTTGTGCTGCAGGGCAATTTTGAATGCACCAAACCCAGGTTGCTCGGCCACGGGATGCTGATCAAATTGGTGTTAGAAACAGGATTCTCTTGAGCAAAAGGAGGATTGGGATGCGCAGTCTCTCAGCTGCCCTGAAGCCTGTGGATATTTCAGTGGAAGGACTTTGTTTGGAGCTATCCAAGGAGGAGGTGCAGCATGGGGAACCTGCAGAGCTGGGCTTTGCACTCCCTGCACATAACACTCCTCTGGCTCCACGCTGAGTACACTCATTATGTTTGGGCTACTGGACACATTTTACATACGGCTGATAATAAAAAAAAAAAAAAAAGAGAAGCACAGAGATCTAAAGACTATTTTACAATATTAAAAAAAAAAAAAAAAAAAAAAAGTGGGAATTAAAATTCAGTTCAGAGCCAAAGCACACCATGCTTGCCAAGAGGGAGCACTGCAGGCCCCACAGCTACCCCCGTCTGCCCAGCCTCGGCACAAACACCAGCACTCTGCATACCTGGGTTTGATCCTGGTCTCCAGGCAGCAAAGGAAGGCTGGATAATTCATGTGTTCTCAGAGGCAGCAAGAGAAGAAAGGTATAACTTGCCTTCAGGCTTCCCACCCCTCCTCCCGAGATGTTCCTGGCTGGTGTGGCTGCCACGACTTTCTACATTCAGCTCAAAAAATGTGATTCTGTGTCCTTTGTGGGGGGCATCTCCCAGGGATCCCACTGTCAGCTCCCCCCTGCACATCGAGCCCCACCACGCTGACAGAACCATCTCCTCAGCCCCTCGTGCTTTCCACCTCTCCATACATCTAAAATCCTGAATCCTGGAAGTCCTCAGTGCTCTGTCAGCACCTTTCATCAGAGGATTTCAGAGCATTTTCCAGACATGAACAGAACAAGCCTCCCCACTCCCCTAGGAGGAGGGTAAGTAAGATTAAGATTAATCCCAGTTCAGGAAATGAAGGCCTGAGAGGTGAGAAGAGGGGAACATAAAATAAAAAGCAATGCAAGAAATCACAGTGGGTCCCCAACGCCTTCGATTTACCTTCCCCTGGCTGAACTGAGATGCCCAGACTTTGAAACACAGCCATGAATCCCAGCACCACCTTGGGCTGAACAGAGACCTCAACCCTCCTGCTCTCCTGAGCCCATCAGCTCCTCTCCAGCCTTATTCCACCCCTGCTTCCCTGTCCTCCAGAGAGGCTCAGGAGCGACACAGCCGTGACAAGCTCCCCAGAGATGCATGGAGCTGTTTGCAGAATATGACTTTTGGTTGCGGCGTTTGATGGAGAGGGAAAGTTTCCCTGGGAAGAGGCGGCTCTGCAGCAGGCAGCGCCAGTGCCGGAGGGAAGGTGACGGATAGGGTGGCGGATGGCTCTCCGTTACCTCTGCTGTCTGCCTGAGTGCTGCTGGAATGAAGATAATCTATGAGCAGCAGCGAGCATCAGCGCTGCTCGCTCCCCTGTATAAATCAGGAGGGCGAAGCTGTATTGAAGGCAGAGCTCCCCAGCCTTCCTCCTGCCTGCCCGCAGCATTATCCATCTGCTGCTGAAGGTCAAAGAAGCCTCCAAGAACAGGATAATCACTACAGAGAAGAGGGTTACACTCCATCACTTGCGGGGTGGAGACAGGATGAGCATGGGAAGGGTGCAGGTATCTTGCCTTGATGCTCTCCCTTCTTCCCATCTGCACGTGGATCCACCCCTGCTTCCACCCAGGCTGAGCGTGGCTGTTGGCCTGTGGGAGCATCAAGAGGTTCTTGACAGTGCTGCCTGCAAGGGCTGGGTGGGCTTGTCAGCTTTTCACTGCACCCCTGTCTTGATGTGAAGCCCTTGGCCTGGAGGAGCAGAAATGGTTTCGTGCTTTTTTTCCAGAGAGTGAGACAACTCAGGGAATAGAGCCAGTTTCCACCTGGGAAACACAACTAGTCAGGCAAGAGGAGAGGAGGAGTGAGGCATTAGAGGACACACTTCTGAGACCCTAAGGAAGGGCTCTGGCAGCAGGAAGCATCACTACTGATGTCTCTTAGGAAACACCATCCCCACATCCATGGAGGGACACTCAGAGGTGGACAGAGGATGAAGCCCAACCCAAGCAGGCCGAGGGTATCCTGCACTGCCAGGCTTGGAGACTGTGATTTATCAGCCCTGCTGACACGGTCAATAACCTCATCCCTCTTTTTGACGCGGCCGTGATGGAAGAGGAGGTCGGAGGGTGTTCAACAGGCCCTGAGGTGTGACTGATGGTCGGGAAGAGCCAGACTCCCCCCAGCTGCCCGCCCTGAGGAGAGCCTGGCCCTCATCCACCGTAAAGGTCCTTCCCTCCTAGAAGTTGGCAATGGCCTTAATTTATCTGCTGAACAACTTAATTATAGTCAGTGCCCGTAACGAGCTGAGCGAATCATTGAAACTGGCCCAATGATTCTGTCCTCCCTTCATCTCAGCCACTGCCCAAAGCATGCCATTACTTCCACACCCTGCACTGTTTCCTACACCAGAGCCACCCATTCCTTACTTGCTTCCTTCTGTGCCATTTTGCAGAGCTGCTCCTTGCCCACCTGGCAGAGGAGTGTGTGCAAAAACCAGCCCCATCCCCCTTTTTGGGACATGGTTCTCTCTCCCAGCCAGGTCAAGGGTGCTCTTTTTAGCACACTGGGATTTTACAATCCCACCATAAGGAGAAGCAGGATGGCCTTAGGAAATCCAGGCTTGGTACTCGTGGCATTTGTCTCTGCCAGTCAACAGCCATAATTGGTCCCCGCTTTAGGGAGGGAAAAGAAATAACCTACCTCCAAAAACACCTCTCCAATCAATAAGAATTTGTCCTTTGCATCTGTGGCACGGTGGCTGGGGGCACCCTGGGGCTGCTGCCAGCCTATTTTTCTTTCCTTTCTCTGGCCCATCATTTAAGCCTGGTGCTGAGCTTCACCTCTGGACCCTCTCTCTCCCCCCAGCCGATCGATAGCTAACCCTCTGCTAATGACCTTTCCATCCCTCTGGAGGAGCAGATCCGTCAGAGAGCAGGGACGAGCCAGGAGCTTGCTCATCCCTTCTTGGACAGTGACTAATTGCTGCCATTAGATGCAGAATTACAGACAAAGAATGAAGGCAGGGAAATGACTGGACCCTATGTTTAATGCAACCGGTGTCCGAGTGTCCATCGCTGCCGCAGTGCTGGGGGAATTGAAATGCAGCAGGGAGGCCAAAGTCCTCTCGTGGTCATCCCTGGGCCAGCTGGGCTGGCCAATTGTACTCCCAAGGCAAGCCAGTTATTCCTCACCAGAGGAAAAGATGTTGCTGGTATCAGCAAAGCTTCCCCTCCCAAAAACATGACGGCTCTCACTCAGACTGAGTATCTCAGACTGGTTAAAAATCTCCTGCAGCGCACCAGTGGGCATTCCTCTCCTCCTAAGACTCATTTTGAAGAACTCCAGAACAACTCAGAGCACAGGCAATATTTTTGCCCTGTAGCTGAGATGCTTGTTTAATCACCAAGAGGCACTTTGGAGGGAATGAGGAAAAATTCCTCCCTGTGAGGGTGGGGAGGTCCTGGCACAGGTTCCCCAGAGTGTTGCCCTGGAAGTGTTCAAGGCCAGGGTGGATATAGCTTGGAGCTACCTGGGATAGTGAAAAGTGAACCTGCCCATGGCAGGGGGTGAAATGAGATGAGCTTTAAGGACCCCTCCAACCCAAACCAGTCTGGGATTCTACTAAAATGAAAAAAAAACACCATTCCACATTAAAAGAAAAACAAAACAAAAACAAAAACAAAAACAAAAAAACCCCACAACAGCTTCAACCAGCTCTTCTCCACAGCACAGCTGCTCTCCAGCCTCTCTATGCCCAAACATAGCCCAGCCCAGCTCTGACACCAGCAGCACAGATGGGATGGGCACACAGCTCCACTATGACCAGTGACACTGGTGCAGGGCTGCTGGAGCCTGGGACACACCAAGGGCAAACAGGCAGATCCTTTTGATTTGTACACAGAGCAAACTGGCTTGGAAAGTCACTGGAGGAGCATAGACAAGCAATTCCCATCAGTGTGGAAAGCAGGGAGAGTTTTTTATTGCTGCTGTCGTCACCACTGCTGTTTTCCTCCCTGCAAACCCCAGGCCAGAGCATCACTTTTTGTAAAGCAAGCTTCTGATATGGAAAATTTCAGCGGCTTTCAGCGCACAGCTGAAGCAACATATTCCCATCTCAGCTTGGCCTGCCTGTCTTTATGCATCTGATTGAGCCTGAAGATCTGCACCTCTGCCAGTTACAGCTTTGCTTTAGACTCCGAATCAAGTTTCTGTGTGCTGGGCTCTTTTGTGGGGGATTTCTAAGCCCTGAACTGCCAAGCACAGAGTGAAACAGTCAACGCAATTATTCCGCGCTGGATCAAGCCCAGGCAAAAAGCAGCAGGCACCTTTCTGCCTGCTCCTCATGAGTTTAGACCAGGAATTTGTGGAGGAATCAGTGCACATTGTACAGCTGAGCAACAGGATTCTATTCAGCTCAAAGAGGGTTGGTAAAACACTGATGGCAGCGGCTCTGCCTGGTTTTCTGTACCTCGGCTGTGCAGGTGTGGAGGTGCTGGACCGATGCCTGGCACAACCTCTTGCTCCAAAAAAATCCCTCTGGGCTCGTTGGGCTCAGCCTCCTGTGGGACCACGACCAGCAGGCTGGCCACCACAATGTCCCACCAGGGCTGCAGCTTGGGGCTGGCAGTCACAAAGCAGTTTGGGTCCCTGACACACTACAAGTGGAGCTTTACTCGGGATTTGATTTCGCAGTCCGGAGCGGGTGGCTCTCATGTCTTTGTTAGGATAAGCAATGAGTGGTCATTGGAGTCAAAGCAATTAAGAAGAGCGATTACCATAACCACGGTGCATCCTTCTTCCCTGCCTGCTGTCTTGCTTAATTTCCCAACTCGGTGCCTTTGCTGGGAAAGCTCACATGGAGGTTTTAACCCGCCAAGGAGGTTTTTCCCCCATCTCCTCTGCAGCTGCCACCCCTCACTTCTCTCCCTGCCTCCCTCACCCCTCTGTCAGCCACACTTGAACCACAGCACAGGATGATTTACCAAATTAAAAAGAAAGTAAGTCTTTAGCATCAAATCTTTTCTCTGGTGCAGTAAATATTCCTCAGTGCATCCCCTCCTGCACTGCCAGCCCTGCTCCACACATGGCTGCGTGGCAACTCTCCTGCCTTGGGCCCTGCTCTAACAAGGCAGAAAGAAGCAAGGCAGTGAAGGGCCATAGTTTGGGCTTTTCCTTTTTTTCCCCCCCCAAAGCCATTTCAAGTGTCCCTTGTGGGAGAAGAACGCAGGAGACATTTTCTAAATATACACACCCGTATCTTTCTCAGGAGCAATATCGGCGTCTGCAGACAGAGACAGGAGGTACAATTGCTGAGACAAAGAGAGATTAGACAGACCAAGAGCGGAGAAAAATGTGCATTTAAAGCGTGATTGATCTAGAAAGACTTCCAAGTGCCTTGTGAGTAGAGTAAAACTTTGCAGCATCATGCTCTGAAGTGCACCCACTCCACACTCAACGTTTTTCAGCGCACCCAGCGGAATATTAAACTGCCAAAAATCCAGGTGAAAATTCCCATGGGTAGGAGGGCAGCAAAGTGCCAGACTTCCTTGTGGCCACTCACCTTTCACCAGCAGCTCACAAAAGCATGACCCATTCCCTGCACCCAGCAATACAAACCACCAGAACCTGGATGAGCATCCCCATCCTGCACCCTCTGTCCCACCTGGCCCAGGAGCTGTTTTCCAAGAGACAGAGCAGATATGTGCAGCAACCACAGCTCCTGGGCACTCCAGGAGCTGCACAGACTCACAGCTATACATTACAAACCAGCAATTTCATCTCAAAGGCAGATATAGCCTTGTTGGGGAGCTCAGAACGAGAGGACACAGTCTTAAGCTGCATCAAGGGAAATATGGGTTGGATATTAGGAAAAAGTTTTTCACAGAAAGAGTGATAAAGTATTGGAATGGCCTGCCTGGGGAAGTGGTGGAGTCACCATCCCTGGATGTGTTTAAGAAAAGACTGGATGTGGCACTTGGTGCCGTGGTCTAGTTGAGCATGGGTTGGACTTGATGATCTTGAAGGTCTCTTCCAACCTAGAAATTCTGTGATTCTGTGATTCTTTGGCACAGATCAGAGGACAGCGTGGCACAAGGGACGGGTATGTTCCCATCAGTTGGTCTCTGCCCTCCTTCTTCTCCCACGAGCTGATCCTGATGTTGGCTGATCCAAAGTGAAGGATGCTGAAGTGAAACCGTGTCTCTCCACCCCGGGAAGCCCAAACTGCTTCCCTCCCACCACCCCATTGCTATTCACTCACACACAGCGAGGTTTATGCTCTGCTTGATTGGCACGCACTTAATTAACGTTAATGGAGCACTCGCATCACGATCCAGGAGAGATTCGGAACCCCAAAGTATACTAAATCTAACGAATTACAGAAGAATTCATGGCCTAATTACAGTGTATTGTTGAAATACTACTTAAATACAGTGATTATTAAAAGCATATTATTGATTGGGGTTTAACTGCTATGTAAATAAATCTCGTCGAGGCAAACTGAGCTACAAATTCATTACTCAGCCGTAAATCCTCGATAAATATTTTTTCATAGAATCAGTTGTTGTTTATTATACAATAAATGTCTTATTAAGCCAAAATTAATTGCGTATTTGGGGAAACTTCATTGAAAACTCCCTCCCCTCCTGTGCCACACGGGTGCTTTGCCAGATGTCCTTTTAATATCCCCCTTCCCGGCTACCTGTGCCCCCGGGGCTGGTGGGGAGCAGGTGCTGTGTCTGCCTCGTGCCAGAGCAAATCCAGCAGGCACAACGTCAGGAGAGATGTGGTCCAGCCATCTGCAAGCCTTGGCAATTAGCAAAGCTCATCAGTTGCCTCCTCCTTTCCCAACCCAGCTCCCCCAGGATCCCCCCTTTTCCCACGCTCCCTCCTGCGACGTGCCAAGAGCACGGCCAAAGTGGCCCATCCTGGCAAAGCAAAGCCCACCGACGTCTTGGGCAGCCAGATGACATCTCCCAGCAGAGCTGGTCAAAAAAAAGTAAACAATTTAAGCCAGAAATGATGAAATTTTAATGAATTTCTCATGTCTTCCACAAGTGCAGGCAGCCAGGCTCTGTAACTGGGCAATTTTCATGGGACCCAGCAGCTAAGAAAGAAAGAACATGAATTCCTCTTTGGGCATGAACTATCATGATGAATAATAAATAAAATAAAAAGCAGCAATATTTTGCATCTACCAAGAGCTTTTCATCTGTAGAGCTCAAAATGATTTACAACAAAAAGTAAGTGTTAGAGGTGTTAGGAAAGCAGAATTTCCTTCCTCTGGGAAATCTCTGTAGTTCAACATTTGTTTTCATCTTGAGATAGGGTGAGAAGTTGAAAGGTTTTTCTGGAATCATCAGTTCCACAACGCTGAAATTCAGAAATGGGGACTTTTTTTCTTTGTTTCATCAAACTGGGGCGTTGTACCGAACTGCATTTGCAATGTTTTGATGTACCAGTTTCAAACAAAAAAGTCTTAGTTGGATTTTCTCCAGGAAATAAAAAAACCTGCGGCATATTAGATGCTCCTGTTTCTAGCCCATTCCTATCACCACAGATGTGGATCTCAGCAAAACTCAGTTTCTTCATAGAAAATATTTTTTGTTTTTCATTAAAATTCACCCAGCTCCAGGATTCCTAAAGTTCCTTTTCCAGACAAGGAAACCAGAAGGCTGCAGAGGTGGGACTAAGCTCTCATGGAGCAGGAGTACATTATAAAATCATAACATACAGTGAGTTTGAAGGGTCCAACAAGGATCATTTAATTCCAGCTCCTAGCCCTGCACAGACACCCCCAAATCCCACTCTGGGCTGTGTTTTCCAAAGGCTCCTGGAGCTCTGGCAGCCTCGGGGCTGTGCCCATTCCCTGGGGAGCCTGGCCAGTGGCCCACCACCCTTTGGGGGAAGAACTTTCTCCTAAAATCCAACCTAACCCTGCCCTGGCACAGCTCCAGCCATTCCCTCCTGTCACCAGAGAGGAGAGATCAGTGCTGCCCCTCTGCAGGAAGCTGCAGATGGCCATGAAACCTCCCTCAGCTCCCATTCACTTATAGCAGTCCCCATCCTCCTCTGGCCTGTCCATCCCAGAAGACACGAGGAGCAATCTCTGCCTGCGCTGTGTTTTGTCCTGGGCAGGTGAAAAAATGAGCTGGGTTTGTACACAACAACACCAGGATGGGAAAGGCTGAATCCATCTACCGGAGAAAAACGAATGCTCTCATTAGAAAGCTTAATTATTAACATCAGCCTCCAGTTATTCTCCCTGACACTTGTTTCATTTCTGCCTCCAGAGCAATTGCTCTTTGCAGACCCGCGGCACACGCTCCCTGTCTGAGCCTCGCTGGGAACTGCTGTATGAATTTCCCTGTCCACCAACCCCCCTACCCCCAGGGAATCGATATCCCCTCATTCCTAATGCCTCAAACAAACAAGGAGCCCCCTTCTTCTGCCTCCTCGGGATGTTTGTGAAGGCTGCCTGCCACGCAGAAGGAAACGAGACAGGGACAGGACAGGATCAGATATATTTTCCTTGACGTACCATTTATTGGAAACACATCAGTAGCTTTTCCAGAGCTCCTGATGGAGAATTGATCGCTGGGTCATAAAACTAAATTGTGGTGCTCATAAGAAGAGTAAACACAGGAGTTGGTGGAGGGAGGCTCTGCGGTGAGGGCAGAGCTGCAGAAGCAGCTGCCTCCGTATCTGCTTAAGGGCTCCAGGGGTTTGGGAGTCCACGGGGTAAATTGGATCAATGCTGAGCTTCCCCTGAGAACCCATAAATCCCTAAACAACCAAGTGCACAGCCCTTTTTTGGGCACCATCAAAATGGGAATGAGTGAGATGCTTACCAAAGGTGCCCAAAGAATGAGGGCAGGAGCCATCCTGGTGGCCCCACGCCCTGCCCAGCACTGGGAGTGTGTCCAAGGTAGCACACATGGATCTGGGAACATAAAAGCTGAGGAGGAAGAGTGCTTTTTGCTTCCACTTTCCTGGCTGCCCGAGGGGTTGAGCACATTTTGCCCTATACTCCGTGAGACGCGTGGCCCAATTATACAGCAATCAATTTTGGGAGCACTGAGGAGATAATGGAGTGATAAGGAACAGCCACCGAGGATTTGTCAATAGCAAATCATGTCAAACCAACTTAATTTCCTTTTTTGACGGTGTAATTGGTCTCCTGGATCGGAGGGGAGGAGGCAGCAGATGTGATATACCTTGACTTCATTAGAGTGCTTGACATCGTCCCACGTGACATCCCCTACAAGGGAAGTTGGGAAGAAAGCTCAGGCAGCACCAGGGGTGGAAATGTCATCAGCTGAACCGACACAGGGAGCAGCTGCCAAGCATTTCCCATCACTGAGGAGGGCATTTCAAATGGCTTCTCCTCGTCTGCCACAGGCCAGAGTCCCTTTGCTCTATATATCGGAGGTGCTGGGGATAATAAAGAAGAAAGAGCCTGAGATCTTGCAGAGAGGAGCCTGGAATGCTCCAAAAATGAGGATCAGAATTCAAAATATTGGTGATAAATTAGACTAACAATAAGAAAAAGAAAATATCAGTGAGATGAAATTCAATAAAGACAACTGCAGAGTAATACAGTGAAGATGAAGAAATCAAAGGCCAGTGCTGTGGTACAGGGTGTGCAAACAGACATTCAATCACCAGGTAAACACCAGCAGGGCTGGGAGGAGCAGCTGGCCCCAGTTTTGGGATACCAATTCCCAAGGAAAACCACATCCCCAGCAGGAATGAGTAGAATTGTGAGGATGTGAGTTATCCTCTTCTTGGAAATTTTGAGAATTAATTAAAGATTCACCTGAAATATTCTTGAAATATTAGCAAGATGCTGGCTGATCTCTTGATCATCACAACAAACAAGAGATTTTCTCTCTGCTGCCTTCAGCTGGTGTGAACCATGAAAAAGCTGAGTCCTGCCTCTAACAAGGTCTCTATAAATCCATCCTAGCAGCTGGTTAGAGAAAGCCTACATGTTCAGGAGCTGCTTTTGCTGCTAAATGCCATCAAAACATTGTTATAAGAGAACAACAGGTGGAGAAAGAACTAAGGGTTAGACAAAGTTTGGGCTGATATTTTCTAAGTCGTCTCTGAGACAGATGTCCTCTTCTTATTAAAATTAATGGGAACTGAGCATCCCAATCTCCCAAGTGACTTTGAAAATCTCAGCCTCACTCCCCGTTTCCTGCCCAGCATCTTCATGGCTGCCTCCTTCTTTCCACCCCAGCGCTGCCAAGAGAACCAGGGTCACCAAAACCAACATTTGCACCAGAATAAATTATTGGTTTGTTGTTTTGGGTTTTTTTTTTTCTCTCGCTCTTCACTCATCTCCCTTTGATTCCGCTCGCTCTGTAATTTACATACATATAACTAATTGCACATTAGGAAACAAAGGAGGGGAGGAGAGATGAGAGCTCAGATCTCCTGCAATCCAGGTTGGATGGGCACCTATCCCAGGGACAGCCCTTCCTACTCGACATCCACAGGGCCAGCAACTCTGCTAAGGGCATCCATCCTTTGTCTGCAAAGCAAATCACACCTGCAAGCCCCCACAGCCCCAGCCCTGGGGAATCACATCAACCAAGCCCAGGCAATGTGCATGGATCACAGCCAATATTATTCATGAGCAAATGAGATCCCAAACACTGCCCGGCCAGTGAATAGACCGGTGAAAAATGCACTTGGCAGGAGGGAGCTCTGACACAGCTCTTCATAACCTGGAGGAAAATGCACCAAGAAGAAGAAGAGTAAACAAACTGATAGACTTCTCTGCACCACCTGCCCTGGAGGCACTAAAATATTCTCCATTCATTATTCTGGATAAGCTGGACGGGGAGTGACTCCTGGCCCAGCTGTGCTGCTGTGGATGCTCCCATACAGCTGTGGGGTGATGTGAGGCATCCCACACAGCCAGGCTGTCCCATGTCACCTCAGCTGCTTGGTGTGGAAGAAATATTCAGGTAAACCCTCTGGGATCATCTGCCCAAAGATACCCTTCACCGGGTACAGGTCATGGAGCCATTAAAAGCTCCATTGTGCACCCATTAATAAAATCACATTAAAAAGCACCTGGAAGGACTGCAGGCCTTCACCTCTGCTGCAGCTGGAGCAGAAGAGACTGGTCTCCCTCAGTCACCTTCCCATCCCCATCGTATCAGGGCTCTGGGTTGAGCCAAGCCCTTCACATGTTTCTTTTCCCAACCCTCCCACGGTGCAATATCCAGGTACCTGGAGACCGGCAAACACAATCCATTGGTGACCTGCTCCAGGCTCAGCAAAGTGCTGGGAGCAGGAACAAACCTCTCCCATGCATTAATCATGGCTTGATTTTGAGCACTTCAGGGCAGAGAGGAGGGACTGATGACCCGAACATCCTCTCTCCACGTCACCACAGGTTCCTTCCCTCTGCAGCCCCTCATCTCCCAGCACATCTCTCCCAGCTTGGGGTCAAGACATCCCGAGCTGACAGCAGCCCAGAAAGAAACAGCAAATTGGCCAAAAGCTGATTAATTCCTCCCTTTGCTTTTCCAACCATCCCGAGATGGCAGCAAGAGGGAGACGATGAATCATCCAGTGGGGATGGCAGTGCCCAGGTACAGTGAGGAGGAGGAGACACAGAGCGAGCCTGAGTGTCACCCGCAGAAGAAACATCCTTCTGGGACTAAATTGGATTCAATATAATAAACTATCATCTTGAAACGAGTGCTCCAATTGAGTTTTGATGTAAACACTAATATTTTCTCCACTCCGCTATTCTCTTCCACGGAGATCTCATGTTTATTTCACTATGTGTCCTACCTACTATTGCTCTCATACATCAAAGGGTTCGAGGACAAGGAGCCTGATTTTGAAAACATTATTCTTTTAAAGATTTATTCGCTCGTCTTGACCACCTCCTCTGCTGAAAGGGAGAAGCTCTCCATAAATTATTTCAGTGCCCTATGTAAAACATGCACGTGCATGCTGCCCTCAGCTCAGCAAACTTTGTGAGGAAACCTCCAGCCCTTCTCCCTCCTGGCTCACGTTCTTCTGAGAGCCTTCCTTGCCCCCTCCATGCTGGACTACTCCAATTACCACCCTAATCTCATCCCATCACGATCCCAAACAGGGAGAAGCTGTGACATACCCAAGGTCATACGGGGACAGCGTGGCAGGGAAGGGCTCTCCAGGCACCTTGATGTCCTAACTCGCACTTCTGCCCAGGTAAAACCTGGCCTGGGGCTCAGCCTAACACCTCTAACACCCTGCTCAGAGCTCTGTGTGACAGTGGCATCCACCAGAGCCCCCGTGGCCTCACTGAGAAGTGTTGGCTCTAAGCAGTGCAGACAGACACATGTCGGGGAGATGAAGAATTCATCTCCTCGTTTTGTAGCCACAGAGCCTGACTCACTCAGGGTCACCAAGGACAGCTGCAAGAAACATGAAAAACTTTGCAAAGGCCGAGTAACAGGCAGGTCTTTGAGGAGCAGCACATGCAAAATTAACCGCCCGCTCCCTCTGCCCCTTCACGGCAGATGCTGGGAGCACTCAAAGGACGCTACGTTTATTTAAAATTAAATAAAAGAAGCTAATTTTGGCATGCAAGAGCAAGTGCACCTGGGGGACTCCTTGCTTCAGGGCACTGCCAGCAGAAGAGGAGTAACGAAGTTAAGAAAGCAATTAAGAAACTGCTGCAGACACTCGGTGGGAGGTTGGCTGCTCCTGAGTGAAGCGCAGCATGCACAGTGATGAGAGGAGGTTGCAGCCCTGCTTCTGCCACCCCACAAACCCAGGCACTGACTGTCTCCGAGCCCACCCAAAGCCTGCAGCACATAAGCAGTGCTTGGGCTTTGCCCTGCCCTCCTCCGAGCATGGATGTGCCCTCACATGGATGTGAGGCAAACAGTGATTCAGCCTCACCTGCTGGCCTGAAAATTGGAGGAAGAACACCCTGCCCACCCTGACCCCACAGCTTGGACAGCAGCTGGAGCAAGAGGAGCAGGGCATCATCCAGGGTCTCCAGACCCTGCCACAGTCAGAGAGCTGAGAGATACATCCTAAACATCCAACTGAGCATCTCCTTCTCTTCTCTGCATCCCTGGAGCCGAGCTAATTCTGCTCCAGGGCTCACAGGGTGGGCACTGCCAGCCTTTCACCACTTGTGGGATGGGGAAAGCTACAAGCACTACCGTGGGTGGCGGGGCAACGTGCGCTATGGAGCGAGGATCCACAGCCTTCTATGTGTCTTGTGTGGAGTTTTGTCAGCACCGTGTGGAAGAGCTGCAGCACTGCACGCTGCTCCCAGCTCCTCACCGCGCAGCCCACCCGCACGGATCCGCACGGATCCGCACCTCCGCGGGGCTGCGGGGCTGCTGTGATGCACCTGCCCCATGCGGCACAAGGCTTGGCATCCCGAGGGATGCCTCACACATGCCAGACGGCAAGGAGGATGCCCCGGGACCCAGGAGGATGCACAGCTGCCTGCAAGGCACAGGCGGGAGGTGAGGGCGCATCAGAGGGGGGGCACATGGAAGAGAGAGGCAGGGAATGCTGAGCAGCCCTCAAGGCTACTCTCGGTCTAAAATTACCCACCACAGGCTGCACGCTGTGTTCTGGCTCTGCAGCCCTTTGCTCCTCAGTGACTCATCGATATTTCGAGGCTGGAAGAGATGGTTCTGACAATTTTTAGCCTGGCTTTGGAATAAAAGGCAAACAGTGATTCAGAGCAAACTCCGGGTGTCCAATGCCTGGTCCATGCAGGGAGCCCGTGGAGATGAGGAGAAGCAGGGCTGCAGAGCATTCCCCAGTCCCTTTCAAACTCTCCCCTCTCAACCCAGGTGGTTTCTCTCTGTGCAAAAGCCTGAATGCAAATGGAAGCAAAGCAAAAATGTTCAAAGGCTTCAAAAACCTCTGCGTTAGATTTGGGCAGGCCCAGAGGCTCTCCTGCTTCTCTCTCCACTCACACTCTTGCTCCAGGTCTCAGCCAGAGCAGCCCCCCCATTCCATGTGCTGTTTGAACATGGGCACATGCTCTGACTGCAGGCTGGAGCAAACCCAGGGAAGGAAATCCATGGCCCCCGAGGGAGGCACAGCCTTGTGCACACACTGCCGTGTCTGCAATGGCTCGGTGAGCTCAAGCTCACATCACCCAGCCTTCCCCAGATCATCACCCCAGAGCCAGGAGCAGAGAACATTCCCCCAAAAGCCAATTTTTAATCCGTCAATTTGTCCATACTGGTGCAGAGGATTTGGAGAGCCACGGATACTCCCAAGCTTTGGGGCTTTCTCTTCTGTAGGAAGGTAAAGAAAATGAAAACATGCCTCAGAGCAAGCAGAAAGACAAGACCAGTAAGATCAAAGCCCACACCAGGCTTAAACCCACCAGGACATAACTCTGTCCTTTCCTATTCCCTCTGCCCAGCCAGCAATACCCTCAAACACTCCCTGCTCCTTTGGCAGCCTGAGGGCAATGTGGGAATGGTTTTGCTTTTCCTTTCTTCGCAGATGGTCTCAAATCAGGATTTTCTGAGCACAGGTTCACGACTGCAGAAAGAAACCTGCTTTATATTTGTGTGCCATGGGACACTGAGTAACAGAAGGGCATTTCTGGCTCAGTGGTGGCCCGACAGCAGCTGAAATGTCAAGCACAGCTGACTTGCATGATTTTCCATTGATTAAGATGACAAAGTTGGGCCAAAAGCTTACAGAGACCGATTACAGAGGCCTGATGCCATCAAATCTAAGCCTTGGTTCAGTAGCTTTAGGCCTAAATCCTAGCTTAGTCTGCAAATGATCTGTGCTTCCTTGGTTATCTCCACCGGCTCGGAGAATAAGCAGTCATGTAAAGCCACACTCGGAAATATGCTAAGGAATTAATGAATAAAAAAATAAACATGTGTTTTCCCCACTCTGAGGCTGTTCCTTGGGAGAGGGAAAAAAAAAAAAAAAAAAAAAGGAGATGGAAGGAGCTCCTCCAAGCACCATGATAGGTAAAGCCACACCTTGAGCCCTTGGCAGCAGGAGCTGTTTAGATGAGGGTCTCACCCCTGTATCAACAATAAATACATCTGCAATAAATATGCAAAGTTGTAACTGATTTGCATTGACATTTGGACTGGGGGGAGAGCCGAGGGGAGAACGAAATAAAGTCCATTACAGTGCGGAGTAATTTAGGATATTACCACCAGCATCTGAATTACAAATCTACCTCTCATTACTGGTATGTTAACCGGGAAAGGCAGCTTCTCCACAACATGCAAGGCAGAGTTTATTAGCATGAATTTGCATAATAATTAGCTCTGCAGTGAGCAAAGGCTGTTGTGCCTTTCAAAAAGCCAACTTTCAATGTCAATATCCAGGCCCAGTTTGGCTGCTGCCCTTGGGCCCTCCGGCAGTGAAACCTCTCAGGCACTGCCCTATCCCTGGTACTGGTGCCTGCTGGGATCCAGGGAGGTCCTGCCCCATCCCATAGATGCTGGGAGGCACAGGAGAGCTCCTAGGGAGGGGTTTTGGCCAGAAAACCTCATTGCACAAAGAGTTTTTGCATTGCACAAGGAGTCCCTGTACCCCATGGAGAGTCCCTGCATCCCATGGAGAGTCCCTGCATCCCATGAAAAGTCCCTGCATCCCATGGAGAGTCCCTGCACCCCATGGAAAGTTCCTTTCCCTGCTGGATGGTTACAAACACCTCCCAAAATTGCCCTTTAAAGTACCTCCATCCCATTGCTCTCCAACAATGCCACGATGAAGAAAAAAGGGTGATCACAGAGGGAATGGTATTTATTCTCCATCGACCCAAGCTGGCTGCCAGAAAGATGATACTGATCCAGCCTGGCATTTTCCAAGTAGCCTTATGCCAATCACAGACTCTTTACTAACCAGAATGGGAAAAAAAAAAAAAAAAAAAGGCAAAACCATGAGGCTATTTTAGTCTTTTTGCTGAAACTACGAGTTTCACCTTCTAGGGCTCTGTCTATAAATATATATATATGTAGGTGTGTTTCAAATGCAAATATCTCAATTTGAACAAGCCAAAGAAAACTCACTTGCTGGTGGAAGGAGACTGCACTATTTTGTTTCTCCAAATGTTTTCTTTGAATTTTTTTATTTTTATTTTTTTTTTCACAGCTTTTCAGCAGAAAGGCTTGCCTGGAAAAACTCGCTCTCTCCAGTCCCCAGTGCTGCAGGCAGCCTCCCTTGCCTTGCATGATCCAAGCTTTCTGCTTCAGGAACTTCTGGGGACACACCAAACACACTTTGCTTCACAGAGGATGGAGCTGCTGTTCCTGCTGTTTTAAAGGCAGTGTGCCTCGATTTCCCCTAAAATTAAATTATTCCCAAGCAGGGACTGAGCTGATAATTTCTGGATAGCAGCATCTCAGCGTTGGATTGAACTCAGCTGTTTCCAACACAGGAAAACCTTTGTGCCAGCTCTAAAAAAGAAAGGAATTAACTCAGCTAAGTCTCAGATCTGCCATCTCCAGGCCTTGGGCTGCAAGTCCTGCTCTCTGCAGCCTCTCCCCACCTCGACACACACAACTCCTGACCAGCGGGAGCGGTGACGCACCAGCTTTGCCTTTCAGCATCTCTCGGTGACAGAAATAGACCTCTCAGAAAGAGCTTTTTTTGGCCTGATGCTGTCCCCAGTCCCGTTTCCATCAGAAACCCTTTTAACTCACCATCTCTGGGTGTCAGCAGCCTTAAAGAGGACAAAACTACTTTAGAAGATGCAGCAACTCCTTGCCCTAATATCCAGTTCCTACATATCCTTAAAAACCACACCTCAAAGTAACAGCACCCCCAAACACATTCTATTCTGCTGTTATTTCAGACAGGCGTAAATAGGGGGGTATAAATGGAGTCTGAGCAGCAGCAAATAAACCTCGACACTTCTGCATGTCCTGAAAGATTAGGAAAAAGAAAATGATGCACGTTTGAACCACTCAGCATCCCCTCAGTCAGCAGAAGGCTTCAGAATTCCCTGTCCTTGAAAAACCGGAGGGGGATAAAAGGAGGAAAGTAGGATGCACGTTCTGAGAGGGCGGAATGAGGCAGCTGGGATGAGCTGGTGCTGGGGAGTGTCGGCATTTCCCCGGGTTCTCCAGGAGGCGCGGTCGCGCAGGGACGGGCTGTGCCGGCTCCAGACCGACGCGAGATGGTGCTGCTTCCCCGGGCACGGGCAGGGATGCGGGGCCGGGATGCCAGCGGCGGGCTGGGATGGGGATGCGACTGCCCGGCCAGGGATGTGGGACGGGGATCCGGCCGGCGGGGCAGGGATGCAGGTGACCAGGCAGGATGCAGGTGACCAGGCAGGATGCAGGTGGCCAGGCAAGGATGCAGGATGCAGGGCAGGGACGCAGGGCGGGGATGCTGCTGTGTAGCCAAAGATGCGACCGCCCGGCCAGGGATGTGGGACGGGGATGCGGCCGGCGGGGCAGGGATGCAGGTGACCATGCAGGGATGCAGGTGACCAGGCAGGAATGCAGGTGACCAGGCAGGATGCAGGATGCAGGACAGGGACGCAGGGCGGGGATGCTGCTGTGTAGCCAAAGATGCGACTGCCCGAGCAGGGATGCAGGGCAGGGATGGGGTCTCTGGCACAGAGATGCAGAGCAGAAGGGCAGAGGTGTGGTTGCACGGGCAGGAATGCAGGAATGCGGGGAAGCTGGGGCGGGGATGAGAGTGGCCAGGGCAGGGATGTGGCTGCCTGGGCAGGGGACAGGGATTCAGTTGCCCAGGCAGGGATTCAGTTGCCCAGGCAGGGATGCAGTTCCTGGCACAGGGAGGCAGAGCACCCTGGTGCACGGGCAGGAATGCAGGGCAGCAGGAATGCAGGGATGAGAGCAGACAGAGCAGGGATGAGAGTGGCTGGAGCAGGGATGCTCCAAATCCTCTCTCCTTGCGGCCCCACACACTCCTGCACCACACCCAGCGAGGAGCAGATGAGGGAAATGCAGATGGGAAGAGCTGGCAGGAGCCAGTACAAGTTCCTGCAGCTCCTGGTTTTCAGCTCATTTAAAGTCTGTTCATAGAAAGGGAGAGAGATGGGTAAATAACTCTATTCCAAAGCACTCTCCACCTCAAGAGATTTGCTCTCCAAGAAGGAAATGCTGAGGTTCAGAGAGAAAAAAAGTCTGCTTAAAAGTTAAACGAGTGAAAAGACATCATAAACCACATAAACACTTTTCTTTTTTTTCCTGTGCAAGTCAAATATTTGTTCCCAACTTGGACTTCTAAAGAAAAGTTAGGGAAGCCATTCCTAATATTTCTTTTATGAAATTCTACTATACAAGACACATGCCATGCGTGTTTTTTTTTCCTTTTGGAAAAACACGGAGCTGAGGATCCAGCAGAGCTCATCAGCAATCCAACACCCATCCAACCCCAGGATAACAAACCCAGGCAGGGATGTGGGGGGGAGAAGTGGGGAATGAACATTTGGAAGAAGATGATTCTGTAGTGAATTTAAAAGGAGTTATCAGCTGCTCCTGGGTAAATCAGCTTGGCTAAGATAAGAACCAGAACAAATACTTATTCTAAATTTACACTGACCTAAACCTGAACGCTTCAGGGTTGAATAATTCTGGTGAACTATATATTTTTGTGAAATCATTTCCTGGGCTTCTTGCATGGGTTGAAAGAGATTTAGCTGGGAAGGATAAATCCTGGCTGCTCATATACTGTTGTCAAAAGGATGGGAAGGAGACACAGATACAAACACTGATAGGTGGCAATAAAAAAGATCTTTATAGTGGTTCAGTTTGTGCTGTTTCACTGTAGCAAAACTAGACCAAGATTTCTCCAAGAGATTTTTTTTTATGTCTCCTTGTTTAAAGGGCTCATCCAGCAAAAATAAAAAAGGGACCCAAATTTTCAGAAAGGCCTTCATGACTGCTCATACACAGACAGGCCTCCCAAATTAATAATACTTCTCTTAGGAGAAGTCTGTTTAACTCCTCGAGGTGGGGGTCACCCAGGAAATTCAGCAGAGTTTTCTACCACACAGGCTAATTTGGAGAGCCTTAAAAACATTCCTCAGCTTTCCTGCCCTGCCTAAAGAGAGGAGCAGACCTACTGCCTGCACATCTGGCTAGGTGGGCTCCACATCTGCATGTGCAGCTGCAGGCTGTGCTGATCAGCCCCAGGCACTGCCCTGCAGCAGGTGCTGAGCCAAGGTTGGAGGCTGCATCCCAAGGAAAGCACCTTTCCCACCACCACGCCAACCATCTCCCCCCAGGACAGGTGTGCTGCTGCCTGCAAGGACCCGGTGCTGACACAGTCCTTGTCCTCACAGACACAACATTGTAACCTGGCAGAGGGCACAGAAACATCAGCTCTCAGTTCCTGTCCTACCTGCACCGCCAGCTTCCCTTCAAGCCCCCGTAGGAGAGACTCTTTTTCACCAGGAAACGTTCACACAGGAATTTTTCCCTGCTCTGTCTCCCCCTCCACCCCCAGAGGAATAAGAGCACAGGCACGGTGTCACAGGAACAAGCAGAAGCCAAGTTTACATAAACAGTGGAGAGCAGGACGTAAAGGTTATTTGTGCCTGCGGGCTGCTTGGGGAACCTGTGAAATACCGAGGGCTGGCACTAGACAGAAAATTCCTGTAACGCTAAAGACTGCAGTTTTTTGAAGTCCCTGAGCAGTGCAGGGGCAGCTGGAAGCAAGTGTGAGCAGCTAGAGCAGGTGGTTCAATGTTACTGAGCACCTCCCACCCCTTCCAGCAGCCTGATCCCAACCTCAGCTCAGGAAACGTCCACTCACCTGGATGAGACCTCCTGTCCCAGGACAGGCGTGGGCAGAGACAGGAAAATTTGCATTAATGTTGCACTTCACATTTAACGCTCTTTATGAGGATTAATTTGAACTCTGGGAGAGTTATTCACATTTTATGGCTGAGGAAAACAGAGCCATGGAAATCAGGCACCTTATCCAAAACCCTAAGCAGAGCAAATGGAAGATCCAGGGTTGGAGTGGATGGAGCAGCAAAGATCTCCTCCTCCCAGCCCACAGATCACAGCAGGAAAGTGGCTGGTCCAAATTCCACAGAGCAAAAATCACCCAGGAACAAGCAAACCTTGCAAAGTCAGGCAAGGTCTGGTCCGTGGGACAGGAGAACATGTGGAAATCAGGGAATAATGATCCATGAGGAGCGTGTTCAACTCAGTTCCAACAGGGTCTCTTCAAGGTCACCTTAAACCAGTCTCCTCCATCCCTCTGAACTGGGAATGGGGATAAACCTCTCCTTTTGGCTCATTTTCCTTATTCCCTGCTCTCTTACAAGCTGAAACTCTCTCTTATCACTTGCTCATGGACGACCCAGATTAATTAGACAGTTCTGGAAGCTCCCAGTCTATACCACAGCAAAGAGCCAAAAAAACCTGCAAATTTTTTAAATGTTTTTAACCCACCTTCAGATTTTGGAGAGGAACTAACAGTGTTTCTTTCCTACCAGAGATCTTGCTGAGGGGAAGGCGATTGAGAGGGAAGCAGAGAGTTCCAAGCGGGATCACAAAGCCCGGTATTTGCATGTGTATAAATAACATCTCTCCCGGTGTGCACACACCCGCATGGACTTGGGATGAGCAGGGTGGAGGTGGAGCACGTAAACTTGGGCCGAGATAAAAATCAAAATAAAACCCAACCAAAATTAACAAGGGGAGAAAGCCTTTTACTCAAACAAAGAAAGTCATTTTGCAGCAACCGATTTCCCCCTTCTTTTTTTTTTTTTAATTTTTTTTTTTTAGGTTCTTTTTTTTTTTTTTTTTTCTTCCTAAAGCCGGCATTGTGCGGAGCACTGTTCCTTTGCAAGATTTCAGATGTTGCTGTGTTCAAATGAATCCCATTTTGTCACAATCAATGACTTTCCCCGCTCGTTATTACCTGCAGCCCTCCGGAGCCGGCGGCGCCGCTGGCAGAGCTCCAAGCGCCGGGCGGGGAGGCAGAGGAGCCCACACCTCTCCAAAAGGCACAGCGAAGGTAAACGGGAGAATGTCACCTACACCTGGGTAATTTTTAATTTTCTTTTTTTTTTTCTTTTTTTTTTTTCTTCCCCGTACTGTTAAATTACCTCCAGCTTATTTGTCTGGCTAGAGGTTAATGAAACATTAATGATGTTAATGAGCCTTTCATGCTGCAAGTTTTTTCAAGAAAGAGATAGAATGGCTGTTTTCCTTCCCTCTTAATCTTTTCCATCATTCGGGAGTTGCAGGGCCAAAGCAATTAGTGACTCCGGCAGCTCTGTCTCCCCTCCCGGTCACAGCCCAGTGGGGCAAAGAGAAGAAACCTATTAAACCCCCTTCACATGTCCACAGGTGAGGAGCTCACGGGCTGATGCAGCCACGCTGCTTTAGCCAGAAGGCAAAACGCCATTCAGGGGGAAAAACAGGGGGAATTAACAATCTGGAGCTGTCGGGAATGGTGAAGTGTCGCCATTAGCTGTGCACTGTTTGTTAGGGAAGGTGACAAGTGATTTTTAAAAGGTTCGAGAAGGTTTGGGTAGGGCTCCACAGCCGAGGGGTGGCTTGACAGCTTCCCCCATCAAACCCCATGTCGGTTTTCATCCCGCTGAGCTCTGATTCCGGGTACATGACATCCCTCTGGATCACGGCCAGCCAAAAATCAACCCTTCCTTCCCAACTCATGTGGTTTAAATACAAAAAGGCGTTTGTGTGATGGGGAGAGACAGGGCAAGAGAAGAACTAAAAAATTCAGAGGAATGGCTGCTCTCCACCCTGCCCATCTCCACCCTCAAGACACCAGGCAGGATTTCTTTATCGTTCCTCAATCCCCTCAACACAACCACAGAGTGAAAAAAACCCACTGGTCTCAGCCCATTTTACAGGTGGCAAGTCCCACACTGAGCAAGGAGGGCTGGAGCTGGGGGTCCCTCCACTGCTGAGCCCCCACTGCCCCCATGGTCCCCGGTGCAGCGCCGGGAGGTGACGCTGCCTCCGCCTCCCGTGATGGATGCGCCGGTGCCAAAGGGCACACAACTAAATTATGAGCTGGCACTTACAAGGAGTGAGGGCTCTGGCTTGTGCTTCCATTAGAGGGTATCTATCTGCATTTAAAGCTGTGGCGCTCTGATAAGGAGAAGGGAGGAAGCCAGAGAGACCTCAAAAAATTGCCTGGACGAACTCCGAGATAAGACTTTTCAGACAGACAAAAAAGCCTGTCCTGATTTATAGAGCTCCGTCCGTCCTTGACAGTACCTCTGGAGCTCCTGATCTCAGCTGTAAAAAAAGAAAGTTCCATCAGAAATGTGTGTTCTGCCCCCAAACTATTTATCCAGACAACCTGTCAACCTACCACAGCCAGATCCTCTCTTGACACGGACAAGGCAGCAACACAATCGGCCGCCTTTTATTTTTACCCTCTCCTCTCCCCTGCTCCTACTAATCACAGATGCTTTGTCTGTTCAATAATAAAGATCCCGGGCGCCTCAGTTTCCATTTTTTTGTTATCGTGCCTTTCACCCGGCATGTTTATTTATGACTGCTACAAAGCACTTCCACGGGAAGATGCCATTAGGCTGGAATGATGCTCCCTTGACATTGAGATCAGAATCGGCGCAGGAGCCATGCAACAACTCATCTTTATGTTTGCTTGTCTTAATTCCTTTTCTTTTACTGTTGTTGTTATTATTGCTATTATTATTATTATTGTTATTATTATTATTTCCAGTCCAAGGGCTGCCAGGGAGGGAAGAGGCAGAGGGGCACGTGCAACATGGAGATGAAGCAGCTCTGGCTGAGGGCACAGATGGCACGGGCTGGCTTGGATAATCCTGCCCTCTTCCAGGGCAGCTGCTGGCACATGGGCTGAATGAACCCATCAAGAGAACAGGAGCCCACACTGACAAGGGCACAGGGATGGATTTACCCTCACTCATGGCTCTCCCACCTACCAGGGCAGGAGCTCCCCCAGCAGAGACAGAAATCCAGGGAAAGATGGATTTTGGGGAGCTGAGGTGCACTGCTGCTGAGAGGAGAGCAGTGCTGGGGAGCAGCACGTGATAGTCAGGGGTCAAGGTCTCATATCCAGCCAAAGCCTCGTGGTCAGCCTGTGCTGATGGGGTCACTGGGGTGCTCTGCATGCAGAGCCTGGCTTGTCACTGGGAAAGAGGGGCAGGCACACAGTGACCGTGACTTTAACCCTCTCTCCCGAGCCCCTATAACCCAGCCAGCCCTGCTCTACTCTCTTCCCCTGGAAACTCCTGGCAGAGCCCACCATGACCACAGGACAGCTCTCCAAAGCTGTGCAAACACCCCTGAGACCTTCTCAGTCCGCTCAGCAGATGAAAATGAGGGGAAACCAACCCAGCTGCACAGGAGTCAGCTGTCCCCTCTTCTCCCCAGCCCTCATCCACACTAGCAGGTGGCCCTGGGACAGGGGACACGCTCCCTTCCCAGCGCTGTCCCCCAAAGGACAGTGTGCCCTGTCTGCCACGCTCAGGCAAGGCGCTGGGAGAGACAGAGGGAGGGTTTTGTGGGATCTGGCACCGCTTCCAGCCGCCAGCCACGGCGTGTCCTTCCCCGGCACCGGCTCCCTAATTAGTTCCATTGGTTTCAGCAGTTCGGCGGGCTCGGGGAATGTAATATTTAACACCCTAGAGGGAAGCCTTTCACGCCGATGCCTCTTTCATCATCTCTGCCCATCTGGTGCTCACTTCAAGCTCGCGAAGCACCACCTGCTTGGGAAACAATGAACTCCTGTGGCTCCCTGTCTCCTCCTGACTGGCTGGACCCTCCAGGAAAGGCATGTGGGAACAGCCCTCCCCAGGGCAGCAAGCCTTGACACCCATGGTGTGTGTCGTGTTCGCTCAAAAAGGGATTATTTGTGCCTGTTTATGCCACTCTCACCAGGATGCTGATTCCAAGGGAGCAATTTGTCCAGAGGAGCAATTTGTCCCTTCATGGCTTGCTCCACAAGAGCTCAGGCAACGCACAACACGTCCATGGGAGAGGGGCAAACAGGCCTCTTGTGCTCCCCCTTTCTTGGCAGTGACAGCCTCACCATCACCACCCTTCCCAGGTTATTCAAGGATGGATAACTGGGTAAGGGCCATTAGCAGGGCAAGGTGGGAAAGGATGGCTGGGGTGGCTCCACAGCAGCAACAGGTAGCAGGAGCTGTCTGTCATGGTGACACCCACGAGTGGCATGTCAGGACCCTTCTGCAGTGGACAATGCCACGTGGTCATGGACACTGCAGCACCATTCCAGCCTCTCTAACAAGACTGAGCAGAAATGGGAATTGAGCCCCTAAAACCATTTGCTTTCTGCAGCCACGGCAGCAAGGCTGATGTTTGGAGACACCACTGCGTCTGGAAATGATTAGATTCCTTCCAGTGACTGACACCTGCTAATAACCTGGAAGATGGGTAGAGCATACTCACATTGTCATCTCCAGCTATCTACAACTTCATTTTCCATCATCTTTGTCACTCAAGGACAGCAGCAAAGGATATTATTGCTCCTGCTATTGTTATTGTTATTGTTATTATTTAAACCATGCAGCGACAAATCCGCAGGTATTGGGCTGGGCTGGGCTGGGCTGGGCAGACCAGCAGATTCTCCTTCAGATCAGAGTGAAAATTATGGGGAGCATTATGTATAATGTATTTTTCAATTAAGTTAAAACCAGCTTCTCTTGACAAAGTTTGTTGTGTTAAGCGACAGTGGGAAGGATGGAGGGTTTAACCTCATGCTCAGGGAGGATGGATGGATGGATGGATGGATGGATGGATGGATGGATGGATGTTCAATCCCAGGGAAATAAAACCACATTCTCTCTACACAATGCTGAAGTGTAGTTCAGTTTCAGAGGCCTCTTGCCTCTTCACACAGACCCTATTAGTCACTCATCAGTGCTAAAAAAAATAATAAATAAATACGCCAGCGCACAAGACTGCCAAGGGCAGTGAAGTTAAAGGACATTATAACTCTTTAATTACATCAGTCCTGGAAAAAAAAGAGCTGTCATTCCCTCCTCCTTCCCTCTGGGGAACACTCGGTATCTACCTTGGCCAGAACCCCCTTAGGAAAGTTGTCACAACATATGTCCTCCCTGTGATTCATGCCAGAGATGGGTTTAGTCCTGTATTAATATTCCCTACCCACTATTTACTGTGCTGCATTCCCACACAGATGCACACAAACAAATGCCTTTCATCTCCTGCCTTCATAGGAGGGGGGGAAAAAAACCTTAGTTAAGCTTTCAAGATAAGGCTGCTGTCTGCAAGTCACTGGGTTTAGCCAGCAGGGAGGATTTTCTTCTGAGAGCACCTTAAGGAGGGTTTAAAAACACGATTGCAAGGAAACAACCCCTCGAGGGGCTGAGGACCCTGCCCTGGGGACACTAAACCCAATCAGTCATCACCCCCCACCTTCCCACCACACGCAGCCCATCATGTGCTGCTCTGCCATGCCCAGAGCCATCAAAGAGCATCCAGAGATGTCTGAGAGTTTCTTCAAATATGAATGTTTTTAAATATGTTTCTCCCTGACAAAAATGCTCTTTGTAGAAGTGAAAACGGTTGTCACGAACCCATCGCCCACCTCCTAAAAGATCCCATTACATTTCTGCATTGAACTTCTTTTTCATCACAGAAGTTATTGGAACAGTGATGGCAACAGCCAATGGTGCTTTCGATTAAAAATGTATCACAGCGTTTTGTGATTTAAAAGCAAACAAACAAGAAAGGCTCCATGAAATGTTAATGCGCACGTGAGCGGGTTTGATTCCTGTTTGCTGTTTGTTTGTCAAACATTTTCAACCATCAATTAATTATCAAAACTGGGCCAGAAAGTGAAGCCTGATCCACATGGCCCGTGACAGCGATCCGGAGGCTCCAGTGGCACCGCTGTTCCCGTGAGGATGCACAGTTCCGGCCATGGGATGATTCCAGGAAGGTGAGCAGTGAGTGATCATCCTTTCACCCCTTTAACTGACACAAGAGACTGATGGGGCTGCAGCCCATCAGCAGCTCCCTGGTCACCTTGGAGCCAAGGCCATCGCTCTGTGTTGTCAGAGCCACATCACGAAGTCCAGGACATCTTTTGTGACGATCTCTGATGCTGAAGGACACACCAACGAGGGATGGGAAAGGACTGGCAGGTGCCTTGGTCAGCCCCACATCCTCCCCTCCTGCTGCATTTTTAAAAGCCCTTGCAACACCAAAAGAGAGCAGGGAAAAGGAAAAAAACAATTAAATATAAAAAGACACCATTGGAGCCGAGGCAGGTGAATAAGGAGATATGGCAGAGTCAGGAGGCAATGGCCCAAGGGACCCATTAACAAGATTCCTCCCACACAACATCCAGGAGCCTAGGCCATCAATAAAACCTGCTCTCCTCCCCAGCCAGCCTTGCGTGGCTCTGAACTTTCCATCTACAGGCTGCAGATTGGATTCTTCCGTCATCACCATAAAACCAGATGAATTGTCCACGGCTCAGGGACCTGTGAGAAGGCAGGACCCTCTAGGCAAGAAGGCAGCACACCTCATAAAGCCAGTGCAGCCTTTCAGCAGGGCTGGCCCCATGCTGCCAGGGTGGGTGTCTGGTCCCACACGCTGCAGCAAACTCCTCTCCACACTTTTCATACCCAAAAAGCAGCGTTGGAGATCCCCTGCCCTCTTGCAACCCAACAGCTCAGCGTGGTGATCTCTGCCACAGCACCTCCCAGGGTGATGCCTGCATCTCATATTGCCTTATCCCTCCCTCTCCAGGATGTGCAAGGAGCCCTCTCATCCCAAATTTCTCAGGAATAACTACAGCCTTTGCTCTGCTTTTTGCTGCAGAAGCCCAAAAAGCCAGTGGCAAAAGCCATTTCATTGCTGGCTCTTCCACTTCAGCAGCAGGGAACCGCTCCTGCATGGGCTGGGAAGGGCATGCAACCCATCCTGGTCATGGTTAATGTCTCCTGCTGTAAGATCCTGCCCCAGGAGGTGCTGGGAAGCATCACCCTGCCCACATTCCTCTATGGTACTGGGACACCTTGGCTGAGTCAATGTTGGTGCCACTGGGGCCTTAAACAGGACATTCAGTCTCTCTTCCCACAGCTCTGGGGGTGAAGCAGTGACTCCAGCATTGTGGGAAGCACAATCCCAGGCACAAATAGTCTCTGAGAAGCAGCAAGAAGCTGGAGCAGATAGAGCCTGGACTCTGCAACAACAGCATTTCTTCCTGTTTTGTTTTGCTTTGCATTCTCATTGCCAGGTTCATTATCTGGGCCCTTATTCCTGCACACGCTTCCCATTTTTCTCCCTCCTATCTCCCTGCGTCCAACGCAGCAGCCTGTATTAGTTTATGTTAACAAGCTGTGGCAGCAGTAATCCTGGCCTCTCCAGCTCCACTGCCTGTTCTGCTGACCAGGCACATTGTTTGTCTCCACTGCCTGGTCCCCCGAGCCGTTCTCCACCCCGAATCCCAGCCTCCTGCAGGAATCACACTGGGATATATCCCGTGCCAAACGCTGTGACCACGCTGTCACCGGAGCGCGAGTTGGAAAACATTCTGCTGCCCCGCTGCCACCTCTGCAGAGCACCAAAGGGATGGAAAAATGCTTTTTTTCTACTCAAAATAGAGGCCTTTCTTCTGTGCTGCAGAAACGAGCATCACCCCCGTGGCCCCAGCGTGCCGGGGGCTCTGTGTGCCCGGCAGTCCCTCCTCCCGCTGGGCACGGGGCAGGAGGCCGGGCTGCCCTCTCGGTCCCACCCCACCCCTGCGATGTGACAGCCCGCATTTGTCTCTTCAGCTTTGACTTCCTCCTCGGCCCAGGTCGACAGCCACCAACACTTGGAAAAAAGAAGAGAAGAGGGAAAGAAAAAAAACAAAACAAAACAAAAAAGCCCACAGAGAAAACCAAACAACCTAAAGGGCAGCTGCTGTGGCAGAGGGAGGGAGGAACAAAGAGAGATTTCAATCACTGCTCCACTCCAAGGGCATGGGAGCAGGGTTGAGTGTCCGGGAGGGAAAGGGATGGTGAAAAGCCTTGCTGGATGCCTGGGCTCGGCCCTTCTGCTCGGGCACCTCTCTGTTCAGCACATCAAAGCCCGTCTTCCCCCAGAAGCTCAGCAGCAGGGGTGGATGCTGGACCCTCTTCACCCACCCGGTTCCCTAAGCATGAGCAATGCACCAGCCTGAGGCACTGAAATAAAGCTCTGTGCACAGAACCTCGTGCCACTGCACCAAGACACTGCTCGGAGCCCCGCTGGGCTAATGGTGGGGCTGGATTCAGTGGAAGCCTTTAACGAGTGGCGTGTGTGCTGCTGATTAACAGTGCGGCTCTCCAAGGCCAAAGAAGAAAAGAAATTCAGCGTAAGAACTGCAAACAATTACTCCTTTTAGATAATCACTGTTTTACAGTCCAGACACATGCATAAATATTGCATAATGCTGGGGCTCAGCACGTAATTGTCAGATATTATTCAAGCCGAGTCGCTGCTTTATTGGCAAGAGCTGTGAGCTTGTCACATCCCAGGGTCAGCGGCTGGATGGCTGAAGGATTTTCAAGGAAAGCTCAGGTAACGCGAGCAGCAGATCAGCCATTCCCTAAACTGCTCAGCACCGACCTCTGCAAAGCGATCCCACAGTCAGGAGCGCGTGCGGGAGCGCGTTGTGTGTGAGGACAGGGATGCGAGGCAGAGGGAACAAGCAGCTCCCAGCCAGCTCTCCAGGGCAGGATTTGGGATCACAGGCCCCACCGTGCAGCCACCAGGTGGTTTGCAGGGGCACCAACATCCCCAAGAGCCACAGAGCCTGCCTGCCCACGGCCACACACCTGCCCTTCCTGGGGAAATGCTGCTGCCAGAGCCCTGCTCGCGGTGCTGGGGCTGAGCTCCAGCCTCTTTGGACAGGTCTCCTTCCCCTCCTGAGCCGAAGCTGTTTTGTTTGCAAACCATCTGCTCGGCGCCCCACCGTGCCGGCAGCAGCGAGGGGGCCCAGATGGACGGGCTCTTTGAAAATTCTTTAAAACGGAGCGCCCAAGCACAACGGCTCCATATGCCGAAGGGCCGGCCAGCCCTGAGAGCTGTGGCACGACCCTCCCTCCTCCCTCCCTCCCTCCTTGGCTCAGCCCTGCCCAGACCCCACTGTGCTCCCTCACCTGCTGAGAGCTTGCAAGCCATTCCAGAGCCCACCTTGTCTCTGCCCAAGGCAAAGTGGCCAGAAGGATTTTGGGCTTCTGGGCAGCCTCCAGCCCACACCCTTTGCACAGCAGGTCCTGCCTCCCGTGGGTTGAAAGATCAGGAGCTGCACCCCCTCAAGCTTTCCAAGGCAGGTTATGGGGTGAGGAGAGGCAGGTGAAGAAGATGAGGCTGATTCTTTGGAGAGTTATTTCTTGGCCCTGGTTCACTCCTAGTTTAGATGAGACACCTCTATGATTACTCTGCACAATAACCAGGGCTGGATTTGGCTCAGAGCAGCTCACGGACAAGCTCAGTGGCACAGGAGAAAGCCAGCTGCTTATGGGCAATAAACCCCTGCCTGGAAGCACAGCTTCCCTTCCCTAGGAAAGCTCTGCTTCATCTCCAAATACTCAGACAAACTTTCTCATTAGAAGGAGGAGGCAGACAGAGATTCCTGCACTGTCGCAGGAACTGGAGCTTTAAGGGAAAAAAAACACCTTGAAAAACCCACACCACAGTCAGATGAATTTTGATCCAAGCCGCAGTGAAGGACAGCTCTGTGGGATTTCAGATAAATAAAGGCACAAAGGCCAGTGAGATTGCACTGACACCTTTCAGGCTTTGCTTTCCTGCCCCTGTGCCTTGAATAGCAAATCCTCTCTCTTCCCAGCAGCCCTGAACCCCAAAGCTCTGGTGGGTGGGGTGGAAAGGATGGATTCCCCTAACAGAAGCTAACCAAAGCCTCTGCTGTTTACAGATTTAGGATGTCAGAGCATGGGAAACCCTTCCTGAGTAATTTGCATCACCAAAGACCCCTGCTGTAGTCCCGGGACACTGCTCTCACCCATCTGAAGAGGCAGGAATTGCAATCCCAAATAATGGGGTTTCAGTGACCTGACCACGCAGCTCCTGAGCTGCAGCATCACCCCCAGACTGCATTCTCCATAAGGATCTGCTGAGAGTGTCAATAAGGAGAGAGATTACATCGTCCTCCCGAGAGAGAGTGTGGAAAAATCAGTCAGTGCAAAGAAAAGCTGCTTTAGAATACGAGCTAGGCAAGGTCTACAGGAGCACGCTGCTCCCCCAGGGATCACTGAGCTGGAGGCCAGCATGGAATGAGCGAGAGATTTGGGGGGTTCAGGGTGTCCTTCCTCTGCCTGGGTGGCCTGGAATGAGCCAGAGATGGAGCAGGGAGTGATGGAGAGAGGAACTCCCATGCCAGCCCTGCCTAAGCTGCTCTTCTCGAGACATCAGCCTCACCTCTCACCATTCTGTGGTAGATGAGAGCTTCTTTTAACAAAAATCACACTCATTGCCTCCAAAAACATCTGATCCGGGGCCCATAACTGCAGCAAAGTAACTGTGAATGCTGATAACTTTATCATCCAACAAGACTCATGTGAAATGCTTCTCTTGATACGCTGTAGACACAGGGAGCTGAGACGTGGCCAGCTGCTAATGCAGGGCCATAAATAGTGCACCAAATCAGCCCCAGTTCCTCTCTGCAGCCCTTGATCAAGCAGCACCCCACCAAATAATGGAAATCTCGCTCTTTTGTATCCATGCAAATCACAGGCGCCCGCTGGAAATCGCCTGCATTAATGGCTTATCTGGTGGGCCAATAAGGGAAAGAAAGTATCCCATTATCTTGTCCACTTAAGCATTAGAGCAGCATCCACCTCCTGTGAGCCTCGTGGCTCCCAGCTCTGCTCCCATGGACCATATTTCCCACCATCCCTGCTGGCTGCTCTCCTGGACAGACAGAGGCCAGTCCCATCCCAGAGTGATCAGGCAAGGCACCAGCTCACAGGCATTTCGGGATAACTGCCACGATGGCCCTGGGGGAGCTCTGAGCATCCCAAACCCACATTTACACTCAAAGGCAGAGGGGCCTGGCTGCCCACCATCCTTTAAGGCTCACCAGTGAAGGATACCGTTATCCAGCTGGAATTCCACAGGGGAATTCAGGTGAGCAGACTGTAATTAACCGAGCTGGCACGATGCTGCATCCGACAGATGCAGAAATGCACCTTGAAAGGAGGAAAAGGAGGAGGGAGGGAAAAGCAGGAGAGAAGCAATGCTTACCCAGGGTCCCTCCCCATGTACTGGGGGGGGGATTTGGGGAGATGCAGTGGCTGCAAAGGAGCAGTCAGATGTGTGGCAATGCTTTCCTCCTCCTCCTAGCTGTTGGGCAAGAGCAGAACTCCCATGGAAATGCAAGGCAGAGAGTCTCAAAAGCACTTACAGCGAGTTGGAGCTGGAGTTAGGTTGTCCAGCACCCTCGGGCAGAGATAGCCAACACTTGGAGTGGGAAGTGGGGAAATTCATGCTCCTCAGCTTAGGAGGCTCAAGCCACAGCTCTGCTGTCAGGCACGTCACGCTGGGCTTTCGGAAAGCAACCAGAAAGCAGGATTTGTCTGCCTGACCCGGAGCCAAGCAGCAGTAATCTCCACCCAGCCCAGATAACTCCCATGTCAGCCCCACTCCTCCACAAACCACTTAGAAGAAATTGGCCCAAGCAAATGCCCACGAGCAAACGTCCTGGATTTGTTCTGCTCTGGCCTGGCTCACATCAACACCCACACCTCCAAATCCTGCAGAGACAAACCTCCCCATCCCACCTTGCCCAAGGCAAGACCTTCAAACTGGAGCTTGGACAACATTGCCTGGGCACAGCAAGGGCAGAAGAGCAGCTCTGCCTCTTGTCCTGCCCCACACCACCCCGACCTCCACCACTGAGGCACGGCTTTCTCTTTTTGCTTTGTTGGATAATTTGACTTTCCCTTGCTCTGCCCTGCAATCAGAGTGGCAGTGAATTACAGCAAGGGTGGCTCTGCTCCTTTCAGATGTCAGAGCTGCTGTAATTGTGGCACCCACATGCATTTATGTCAACAGGGGAAGCCTTTGCATGGCAGAGAGCTCGCCCTGCCAGTGCCGAGCCCGGGACAGCCTCTGCTCGTCCTCTCTGGGGTCTTGCTCCTGCCTTCCCACTGGGAATGTGGGCAGCATGTCGCCAAGCAAAGCTCCCTGTCAGAGGGGAACATGTTCCCCAGCTCAGTCCTGCTCCAGGAGCCCATCCAAAATGCACAGCCGCCCTGTCCCGCAGCCTGCAGAGCTTCTCCAGACCCTCCACAATTGTCTCTCTGACAGAGACTCCCAAAATCCCCTCAGGTGACTTCAGCAGACACTTCTTGCCCTCTCCTCCCAGACCCTCAGCTCAGCATTTCAAGACATGTGAAGTTTTTCTTCTGCAGGGATGTCCCAGGAGAGAGGAAAAACCCAAAAAACCACCAGGAGAGCAGAAGTTATCCCAGCGGCAGGAAATTTGTTCTCCAGGTGGGAGCTTTGCCCATCTGCAGCAGGAATGGGACCAAGCAGAGGACCAGGGTGGGAAGAAGGGGTCTGAGGCAAGGTGGTCCAAGAGTTTCCCAGGAGGTCACCTCCCTGCTGCCACCCCCAGCTTCAGGCAGAGTGATGTGGGGAGCAGGAGGGAGGATGAAAAGCCGTGTGAGCATCCTTTGCCTCTTCTTGCACACAGGAAGAAAGCAACCCCTAACTCCAGCTGGAAAGGTGGGTGGGGAGAAGCAGCAGGAATCTCCCAGGTCAGGCAGAGTTTCCAGGCCCCCAAATGTCACATTTGCTGTCACACTGCCTGCCCTTCCCCTGGCTCCTGCAGAGCTCCCATCCCTATGGCAAATGGGCAGCTGGTTCTGAGGAGCAGCGTAGTTTAAAATAATAAAAAAAAATAAAGCAAGTCAAAACCCACAACACCAAAAATAAACATTGCAAAAGACAGAACGCATCAAATATTAAAGGAATCAAACTCCTGTCAGCAAGGAGGACAGAGAAACTGTTCCCAGATGTGGCAGGGCTGTCACCTTCTCTGATCAGCTCGGCTTCAAACAGCTTGTCACAGGGATGTTTGTGCTTTTGGGGTCCCTAACCCCAGTGTCTCTCCCATCCCCAGCTCCCGAGGAGGGCTGGATCCTTCCCTGGTGTAAATCCACCTGGAGCTGCTGCTGAGAGCTCTCCTGACAGCTCAGGCAGGCTCAGGGCCAGTTTCACTGAGCAGAGAGTTCCAGTCACCAGTGTGGTGACAGATCCATGGAGGGGACAACCCCAGAAACATCTGGTTTGGCCAAGACAGCCCACAGGGAGGGCACAGCACCCCCCTCCAGTGTATCCATCCCAGGCCTCCCCAGCCTGCACGGCCTCAGGCACAGCAGCAGCTCCAAGGCTGGATGCTGCTCTCCCTGGCACAGGCACACAGGGAGTGAGAGCACAGCCCTGGGCTCCCCCTCCTTCCCACGAGATCCCTGTCACCTCGTGCCACAGCTGCAGTGTCCTTGATAAGAGGTGCCACACCCCAGCCATAAACCAGCCTTGTTCTGCAAGGGATTTTTGACAAATGAGGAGTCTGGGACTGTTCACAGTAGCTGGACCAAGCTCCAAGCACCCATTCTCATCTTCCCAGGGTAAATATTGAGCATCCCTGTCCCAGCTGCCTGGAAAGAGGCTCTCCCACACAGGACAAAGCCCTGCAGGCACACTGCTCCCAGCTCCCAGGAATGCTAACTCTGTCCCAGGATGATTTCCAGTACCACAATTCCATTCCCACTCTGGATTTGACACATCACTGCCTGAGTTTCAACCTCTGAATCTGGGCTGTCTGAGCCTATGAACTTCATCTCTGCTGGTGGGTGATGCCAGGAATATTAAAAAAAACCCACAACCCACAACAGGCTTTGGAAGGTGGCCGCGTGCCAGGTTCATCTGTTCCCAAACTCCTCAAAGTTTCGTGAAATCCCTCCCTCTCCCTGCAGCACACAATCTGCCTCCCCTCCTGCCCAGACCCCACCAAAGCCTTCTCTGACCTTCCCCCTGCACAGCTGCTGCCTCCACGGCACAAAGCTGCCCTCGGGTAGAGAAAAACCGGGGAGGAGATTGGAGGCAACTCCTGTAACAGGCTGTGCCTCACCCTGTGGCTTCTCCTGTGCCACAACCTTTTATTGCAGCAGCAAATCGTTAACGGCCTGGCTGTTTGGAGCAGGAATGAGCTTGGCTTTCCCATGGAAAAGCAGCTTTGCAGCCATTCCCCCTGGTCCCATTTCTCCAGGTCTCTCCATTTAGCAGCCACACAAGGGACACCGGAGAAACCACAGCCAGGGGGATCCCTCCAGTGCTAATTTAGGCCCATGAAATATTCAGTAACCCCCAGAATAACCCTACAGAAGATCTGATGGACCCTCTGGGACTCCCTGGCAATGGGATCAAGCAGGGATCTCATCAGCCCAAGGATGCAGCACTAGGGTGAGGTGAGATGTGCTGACAAGGACAAGGAGAATCAGCTTTTCTCTGCCTCAGTTGGAGATCACCCAGCCCCGAACCAAGTGCTCTGTCAAGGTCAAACAAACAATTTGTGGAGTGTCCAATGCACTCACATCCCAAAACAGCTTTTCTGAGGAGATATCAAATCCAAGTATCTGCTCTTGGAGGTTCTGCCCACAGAGCCAGCCCAAGACCCCCTCCAAACTCCTTAATTCAACTTTTTCCAGAGCACAGAGCAAGTTGCTCTCCAATCAAGGGAGCTCTAATGTGGTAATGCCAGTAAATTGTAATTAATTTTCCCCCTAATTGATGCGTGGGAATATCCGGGACCCTCATTCTCCTGCCTTCAATTCCCTCATAAACATATGATTTGACAGGTTAATTTGCAAGTAAAAGTTCGGTTCTTTCCAGCAATCCAAGCAGAAGCCCCAGAACAGAGCCGGCTGCCTCGCTACTTGAGGCGGAATGAAAAGGGTTGAAGTCAGGTTACAGTCGTCGTCATCATCATCATCTTTTTAATTTCACTAATTTAATTTCTAACCCCTCCCCCCCCGCCACTCCTCGGAAGATAATAAAAGCTTCATTTCACAGTCCAGAAAATTTGGCAGCAAAAGGTGACAGACAGCCAAGGAAAGATGGGGAAGATGCCTAAGAAGGGTGACAATTCCTTCAAAGTTAAAAGATGGTGCTCAGCAGCCCGGGGAAGGGCACAGGAGGGCACACAGGACACTGAGGCATTAAAAACCAGCTTTCCCAAGGTGGCAAAGGGAAATCAGGCAACACTAATGATGCAGCTTGGTGCCAGAGGGTGCAAAACTCCCTGTGCCTGCAGGTAAATGCACCTGCAGCTCCCCTCCCTGCTGGCTGCAGGAGAGCCAGGTCACCTTCCCTGAGCTTGAATGAGTCTGGAGGTGCTGTCTGGCCCTCATGGAGCTTTTTTGGCTTGCAACTCATCAAGTCCAAGGCTATTTTTTCCCCAGAACAGGACATGGCACTGCTCCCACCCAGAGCCCCAGGGCCCTTCCACGCAAACGCCAACTGCTCCCGAGTCCGCGGGGAAACAGCTCAAACACAATCACACAAAAGGTCTCAAAATCTTTCTTGACTTGTTCCTAATTAGAAAGGAAGCATCAAACCCAACCCTTTTAATAAGAAGAAACATCCTGGGTTGATACATTTAACCTTTTCTAATGAGAAGTTGCATTGAAACATCCTCTTTCCCATTTCTTCCAGGAGCTCCAGCGCTGTTCCCGATCTGCCAGCCCTCTCCCTGTCATCTCCACGGGCTCCAGCCTGCAGGTCTGGCATCGAGTCAGTCTGGAAATGCCATCCCCATCCCCTGCATCCCTCAGCACCAGGGGACACAGGCTCCTCACCTCACCATTCCCATGGGAGTTATGATAAAAGCTCCAGGAGCTGGGGAAAGAAAGGGCTGAAGTCACGCCGGACACTGGCCAAGGGAATGATAAAGGATAAATAAATGCAAGTCTTAGACAGGGATGACTGGCAGAGAATCGAACTTCAATCCTGGCTGCTGAGGATATTTACTGGAAGCAGATCTGGACTAAGCAAAGCATATGGGAATGCTGTTCCTCCAGAATCAACACCAGCGCTGTCTCCTGCCAAGCTGCGTTTTGGGGCTTAAGGGACATTTTTGGTGGAAATCTGCAGGAAAACGTGATGAGGAATGTGAAAAATGTGCCTGGATTTATGTGTCTACGCTGACAAAAGGATGTTCAAGCAGCACATTTTGTAAAATCCCTGCTCCCATTTGCTGTTTTCTAACCACGTCTCTGCCTCTTGGTCACAAAACTGCCCTTTTTCATCCACGTAGCCAATTGCAGTGGCAAAACACCAACAAAATCAAGCAACAACAAAGGCAGGCAGAGGGAAAGACAGGCCTTTCTTGTGCTTTATGGAGTAATCCAGCGATTTGGTGGAGTTCCAGGAAACGAGACAAAACTATCAATTTGCAGTTCCAAGGGCAGCCGGTCTGATCCCTGCCCACGCCTCCCCCAAAAATCACTTTGCCTAAATTCAGGGTGGGGGAACTGCCGAGCCCCTCTGCACCAGCGAGGAGCTGGAAGTTTTCTGAGCCCTGCAGAGATGCAGCAGGGATCAGGTTTTCCCATCACATGCATCTCCCTCTCCCTCCTGCCGCCTCTCATAAAGGGGAGAGATGTCATCTGACAATTTCTCAGCGGGGAAAAAAACGGAAAAGAGAAGAAAAAGAGGGGTTTTATCTACTTTAGGTTATATTTTTATTGCCAGCCGTGACTGTAACATTTGTTCTGATTACCAGATTAATCACCAGATTGCAAAGCCCATTAAATAAAATCAAGTTGGACAGTGGAGGTGTTCCAAGAGCGATGTCCCTCGGAGCGTGTCCCAGACTGCTTCTCCCTCATCCTGTCTCTCCCTGACACTCAGCTTGAGAGAAAGACCATTCCCCAGCTAGGACAGAAAGGAAAACAACATTCCCTCTCTCCTGATCCATCGGGGAAGGCCAGCACAGCTGTATTCCGACACCACCAGCATCACCTCTCCCCTGTCCAAGCTCTATTTGCCAACCCTGCACATCATCAATTAGGGTGATGGACAGCACAAACAGGTGAAGATGTGTTTCACAACCCTCGGCTCAGGTCTCTGCAAATGAGTGCCGTAGATCTCCCCTTCTCCTAATGCCACCTGTCAAAGCCTCCCCTCTTTCCCGGGAACAGGATCCCGCATCAAAGCACAGTTAAATGGGGTGTAAATGCCTCTTTCATGCACAGAAAATGGGCTGGTTGGCAGTAATAGGGGGAACTGTAAATGCTGTCAGCGGCTACATTTTGTTTATTGATTTACACCGTGTAATGGGATGACTCGATTTGAATCATATACACAGGTGTCATGTCCCATTCATCGCCATCGGATTTAATAACCACAACAGTGCACCGCCGAGCCCGGCTCTGCAGTGGGCAGAGAAACTGCCCAGGAGCACAGGGATCCCAAACCCCTGGGGTTTGTGAGCTCACAGCAAAGCCAGAGGTAGGAGATGGGCACCGGGGCTCACCCAGCCATCCCCTACAGTCACAGAGTCACAGAATGGGTTGGTAGGGACATTAAAGATCATGGGAGAGAGGCTGGAATTAGATGGTCTTTAGGGTCCCTTCCATCCCAAACCATTCTGGGATTCTACGCTCTACTTCCAACCCCACAGCCCTTGTGATGTTCACTGTGGTGCTGGGGCAGTTTTTATGCTTGCCCTGGGGTTTTGGGCTGTGTAATTCCCTGTAGGCACACACAGATTAAGCTATTCACAATCCTGGAACACCTTCCAGAACTATCCATCTCTGCTGGCACAACCCAAGCCTGCAGACTGTGCCTCCAGCCCTCCACCTTTGCAGAACCTTCCCAAAGCCCAGGAGCCCACAGCCCCACGGGAGAAGGGAAGAAGGGAAGGGATGAACTCCCCTTGCTTAAACTCTACCTGCACCATCCAAACCCCAGGCTGAGCTCACCCTAAGATGGCAAACCCAAGGGATTTCTCCCTTCTGCATCGTGTGTCTCTCACAGAGGAATTAAACCCCATTGCTTAATTTCTGCGGCATCTGCCAGGCTTCCCCCCACTCCAAAAAAATAAGGAATCCAATCAAGAGCCTCTGAGCGTGTCACCCCAGCGGTTACGATGCCAATTAGGAGAGAGTCAAGCATTCAAATGGCCAAGCAAAACAAGGCAAATGACAAGTAATTTAAACCCTGCTGGGCACTCTCCGAGGAAGGCGGCTGCCGTGTCGCAGTGAGCTGCGGCACTCGCTAATTAGTAACCACTCAAAAGCCTGTAAATAGCCCTAAAACACGCTCCGAGCACCGACAGCGATGGGCTGTTATGTTTATCTCTGCTCGCAGGTTTATCCCCGCTCCCGTCACCTCAGGGTCTCAGACGGGGACACGGGCGCAGCAGGATGATGTGCCCCGTGTAAAAGTGCGGCTGGGACACAAAAACGGCACATTCCATGTCCTGGGACTGCACACATCCCTTCCCGTTCCCAAACCTCCCTAGCAAGCCAGAGAAGCCTCTGCAGAAGTGGCAGGGTCACTGCCAAGCACGGCAGTGACACAACTGCACACCCAAGCCCCAAATCCTTCCTTTCAACTGCTCCCTTCCTCACCACGTCAGTGGAGGGAGGCTGGGACGGCATCGCCTCCATTTTTTTCAGGTCACGAGTCCCCTCGAAATACCATCACTCGGAGCAATGAAGCTGTCACATTTTGTATTTTTAGTTTTTCAAACCTTATATTTCATTTCACCGCCAGCTGCCGAAAAGGATGAGCAAAAGGCCAGAGCAGGGAGCAAAAAATCAATACACTGCAGGAAGACAGAAGATCTGTTTCTGTTCTTCATCTCTGATGCCGGGTGCCCAGGGAACATCACTGCAAACAAGGCTGGGGGCTACTGCCCTCCTGCTCAAGCCAAGTCCTATTCCTCACCCCAGTTGTCACAGAGAGGGACATGCTCACACACCAGGGAAGGGGTTGGCTCTTTGGAAAATGCTTTCCCTACATGGATGAAACTCAGTGAGTTCTACATGGGTGGTAGGCAAAAAAAAAAAAAAAACACCAAAAAAAACCAGCCCTAAGGAAGGGAGGACTGTATTGGTTTCTCTCCAAATCCTCCAAATTTCTCTCCTCAGACTCCTCCTTTAACTCATCCCACACAACCTACACATTCCTACTTTCCATGCTGTCCATGGGATTCCCCTTCCCTGCAATCTCACCCCGACTTTCTGCTCGGAGCTGCTCGTTGTCAACACCCTCAATTATCACCCATTCCCTTTATCTTCTCTTGCTTCCTCCACATTGGGGGTGAGGTCCCCAGAAGTCTCTCTGAAGCCACCTTGGCACCAGGTTCCCTCAAAGCTACTCTGCAGAGGCTGAGGAGTCACTTTGTGCTCAGCCACTTCATGCTCTGCCAACCTGCTGCTTGTACAGTGTGGGAACGTATTGGACATGTCCAGAGCAATCAGGCTCCCCTCGACAGGCTCGACAAGGGAGCCAGCAGCTACAGGAGCTCTCCGAGTGGAACAGAAATGAAGGGTTTGGCATCCCAGGCAGCAGAAACATCTCTCGGATGATAAACCAGCCTCACTCACAAGCCAACCCAACCTGAAGGGGTTGGAAAGATCTTTCAGGTCACAGGAAGGTGCAGGTAGGTGTTTTCTTGGTGTGCAGGGGAGGTGGAGGATGAATGAGATGCAGGATCAAAAGCTCCCTCCTGTTCCAGGCATCATCCTTCCAACAGCTACGTGATGCATCCAAAACACCTCAAAAATGAGCTGATACAGCAGTTGAATAGGTCAAGTCCTGAAGAGCAGCAGGATGTGATGGCTGGTATTAGCCCAGCTGGTAACACCATCCATCCATCCATCCATCCATCCATCCATCCATCCATCCATCCCTTCCACAGGAGCCCCTTCCCAGCAGGAGCCTCCCCATAAATCAGGGGGTGAGGAATAAGCATGGAGCCTCGGAACTGCAGAAGCAGCAGCACTGCAGTCATAAATCAGGATCTAATTCAATCTTGTGAGATGCCTTGTTTGATTAATTTATGTCAGCGTTTTCTCTTCCACCGGCAGCTGCTGTCCCTCCCTGCATCGCCTCTGCCTCCACACTCCTCTGGACAATCCAGCAAGCTCCAGGCAGGAGGAATGGCCAGGAGGGGACACAGCCAGGCCCCATCCAAGGAGATCTCCATGGGACTTGACCTCCTGTCCTCTGCCAAAACCCCTGGGTATGGTGGTTACAACCCTAGGGCAGGGCCACTGATGGTCTTGGGTCATGGACCTGTTTGATGGAAGACACTTTTGAGCACCTTCCCAACATGGTAGGGACTCCCTCTGATCCTGGTCTTTTCCCACATATTGCTCTCAGCAACAGAATGCAGCATCACTATATAAAAACCACCCTGTCCTTTAAAAGGGGGGTGATGGGGTTGTTTTTCACAAGAAAACCAAACGCCTGTTGCCACCTTGAAATAAAGATTGACCTTATTGAAAATCCAGATGCTTCATCTGAGCCACACTTTCCTGGGGGAAAGAAATTACTGAACTAAATGAACATGGAGCAAGGAAATAAAATAATACCCATGCTAGCTGTCCCTGCTGAATCGCCAGTAATGAGAGTCTGATCAAGTGCTGCATAAATTAACTGGTGTCTCAAGACAAGAGGGTGTAAGAGCAACATCCATACTGACCCCAGCAGCCTCAGCCTTGCCTGCAAAGTGTCCTCCCTGAAAGCACATTACACCCTTCAAACTTCTCTGTGAACCAGCCATTTATTTAGGAAGGAGGTAGGAGACAGAGAGAGTGATACTTGGGCCATCTGTTTGAGCTCTCCCTCCTCCCTCCCTGTACGAAAATTAGCAAGAGCCTGCAAGAAGCAATGGCACATGTTTAATTCAGTCCTGCAGAGGGCTGGAGCTGTATTTTGGGCTTGGCCTCCTCCTTAACAAGGGTTTAAATAAATCACTGGGTCAGAGGTGCAGAGACACCAGACACTGATGCACAGGGACTGCAAGCAATGGGCTTTGCTCTTGCCCTCCATGAACATTCCCTCTGCCAGATCCCAGGGCCAGGAGTTGACACAGGCAGTTCTGTAGCTTAACCTGGTGCAGCCTGGTTAGCATCAAAGGGAGCTCAGATAAAGCTGCCTGTGAGATGCACAGCTTTGTTCAGAGCAGCCAAATCCTGGTGGGGATCAGTGCCAGGTCCTGGGTTGGAGGACTCGGGCTCTTTGCTCCCCAGGGGCTGGCAGGACTTTGCTGGCGCACTGGAAGATCAAGCTGCTCTGGCACTGCAGAGGCAGAAAACAGACTGTTAAAAATCTGCTGAACCCAAGGAGCTCTGGGCAGCCCCATCCAAGCCAGAAGGTTGCAAACCACAGGGGCTGCAGGTTGACACTCTGCCTGAGCAGCTCCTTGCTGGAACCTCACAGCTTGTTTGATGGAGAAGGTGTGAAGGTGGCTTGGTGGCCTAGGGACAGCTGTGCCTGCTGGGTCTCTGTGCCACGAACAAAACCCTGTGGTTTCACTCACATGCTCCATCCCTCAACACAGTGCTGGAGAGGCCCAGCTAAGGACACGGTGCCAGGCTGCTGTCAGCCCAAAAGCCAAAACTGCTCAGGGACCCTCACTGAAGAGGGACCAGTGTGATGGAAATGTTCCCACACCTCTCCTCTCCCCAAGCAGCTTTCACCATACAATGCCGCAGATAAATTCTGGCTCTGTACTGGACTACCAGCCTGGGGTAAATCTGTCTGAGCACCTGTAGCATCCCATTGTCCTTCCTCATCCTTCATCCTACTCCAGAAGATGGGGTTTGTAAGGAAGGAGACTTTCCTAGGGGAAAACACTGCTCTTCTCTTTTCACCCACAGCTCAAGGCAAAGAACAGCCTTGCTTTTCCTGATCTGGTCCACCAAAATCCTGCTTCAGCCTCTTCCCTCTTCACCTCTGCTCTCATCCTGGCACATCATCCTGGGAGTCGGTTCCCACCGACCTCCCATGGGGATCTGGCTCTGCCGCTCCTCCCCAGACTCCCCGCCGGCTCCTCTTCAGAGGAGACTCCACTCTCCCGCTATGCATCCGAGCAGCAGCAACTTACAACATTTGGAGCAGTTTCAGAACATCTTCACTGACAATTTCCTCAAAGGCCACTCTTCAAACGGCGACAAACCCGCCTTGATCTCCTCGGCGGAACAGCGGGAGACGGACTGAGCCTGTCCTCTTAATTGGTGTTACTCTCCCATTATTTCCAGGCTGGTAGAAATCCTGCAGACTCCTTTTCTGGCTGGTGGGCAGAATGGGATTTCCTCGGGACTTAGCAGGGAGCAGCACTCCGAGGCACTGATAACTCAGAACGCACCTCCCCGGGGAAGAGACATGAAGCCAAGGGCTTACAGGCACTGTCATTTCACGCCTGCCTCGGAGCGCAGCAGAGAGATGGCTCTGAACGGATCCACTATTCAAGCCACAGACAGGCCTGCTGCACCCAAACTGGGTCAGGATGTGCTTTCAGACCGAGGTAATTCCTCACAAACTCAACTGGTTTTCATATGTATTATTCACATGTCAGTCTTGGCTAAAAGCTGTCCGAGTTTCTGAGGTGGATAACTCCCTGCATTCTGGGGATCACAGCTGTGGTGCCCCCGTCACGTCCAGGCTTGCACAAGACAAACCCAACATTTGCCAGCAACAACTGTGAACGTGCCCCAGCACGACTGACCATGAAGCTCTAGCGCTGCTTTTTCCAGAGGCGAGGGAATAAGAGCATCCATAAGCTGGATGCACCATGGCGTGGCCTCCCAGTCCAGTCCACTGGAAAGAAATTCCTCCAAATTTGAATGAAATTGCAGGCAAGGAAAATCCCTTCTGTTACCAAACTGTTTAGACAGAGTTATGTCCTCACAGGCAGCAAGGACAACATGGAAATGGACTTCCAAAGGTTGCATTATTTACACTGAAAGCTCAGCCAAGTTTGAGACAGATCTGTTCATTTTAAATCAATGTAATATTTATAATAGAACACAAAAGATTATGGGCCAGAACCCCAGCCAGTGTAAATCAGAGCAGCACTTGACCCAGCTGAGGACCTGGTTCTGGCTGTTGGCTTTTAAAACTCTATTTTTCTTCAGCTCTGTAGCTCCTGCCAGCCACATCTGGGTACAAAAAAAAAAAAAAAAAAAAAAAAAAAGCCAAAACCATGGGGAGAGGCAGAGAGAGGCAGAGTCCTCTTTCCATGGTCAGGGCTGCAAGGATAGTGACCAAAAGTGAGGAGGAAATTTGGGAGATCCTGGGAGCACGTGAAACAGCTAAAAAGGAGAATTTAAAGAGCAGTTGATATGTCAGGCCAGAAAAATCTTCCTTTTGTGAACTCTGCTATCCACATGGAGTTCAGGGATGGGGAGTGGGAGTGCAGCTCCACCAGAGTCCCCATTTCTGGTGGAGCCCAAGCAGCCCTGATTCCATAACCACATGCCAAGGATGCAGAGGTACTGCCTATAGGCAATGGGAAACCACCTGATTAATTTATTTAATTGTTTTTTTAGATTTGCCAAGATTTAGCAGGATTTGCAGCCCTCTGCCCTTCCCCTCACCCCCCAGTTGCCCTGAGCTGCCTCTCCCCAGATTTTGGAGGCTGCCTTCAGGGCAGAGAGGAGTTCCTGTGTCTTTGTCTCCACAATCCCCAGACTTGCTGATGTTGCTCCTGTGTCTCCTGTTGCTTCTGTGCCCTTGAGACAAGGAATTTTGATGAGGTCCAGCCAATCATGCTCACGTAACCCTAAGTGCTGCTAATCAAACGAGCAATTAGAGCAGGATGCTTCGCTTCCACAGCCCTGCTACTGTGCATTCCCCAGCAAAGACACGGTGATGGATAACAACTCCATATTACTTATTAAACACCTAATACGGCTTGAACGCTTCTGTTTACTGAAGAGTGTTAATCTTAATGAAAACAATATTTGAGGCAGGCTGGCAAGGATAATTCTCTACCCTTTTATCCAGGGATCTCAGAATACAGAAGCAGTAATTGATCCTCACGGCATCTCTGCGGGTATTACACCTTTTTAAAAGGGTAAACAGAGGCACGGGGAGGTTAAACGGTTTGTACAAAGTGCATTTGCTTCTCGGAGAGTGTTCATTTCCGAGCCCTCAGGAAAGTCAGGGAAGCATGTCTCTAACAAGAGAGGTCTGTGGCTTTTTATCCCCCTTGCCTCTTGACAAGGCTGGTTTGAGCTCTGCGATGATGGAGGAGCTGAAATGGGGCTTCACAGAAATCAGGGATGGAGGGGACCCACGAGGAAGCTCCACGTTATATCAGGAAAGGTCAAAACACAGCTCACTGACTGCAATGTGCAGACAAAACTTCCCAGGCAAGAGATCATCCCAGGTCCTGGGCACCTGTCTCCCAAGTATCTGGGACTGGGAACCATCAGGTACACCTGACTGGACCAGTATCCCAGTGTCCAGGGCTGCCAGAGCATCCCCACTCCCACTGCCCAGGTCAAGGACACTGACACAGTGGGAAGGCAGTAAGGAGAGCTGGAACTCCCTGAGCTCAGAAAATTCATTTTGCTCTCCTTCACCATCTTTTCTGCCCTGTCAAGCCAGGAGAGGGTGGAAGATGGGAGGAGGAACGACAGAGTACAGAAAACACTGCCCTGTGGCACATTCTCCAAGTAATTTTCCAGCTCTAAGAGTTCACAGGCTCCTCTGGAGTGAAAGAGATGTCAAGGTTCATAATATTTTCCTATTTTTAAAGATAAATACTCTTTTACCATCCCAAAGCCTTCACTATTTACTACTTAAGTCCATCTCATAAAATTCATAAATCTTTCCCAAAATATCCCCCAGCCAGAAAAGTCCAAGTTAGTCTCAATTCTAAGCAATGCACAAACCCTTAATGACAAGCTCCTGATAACAAAGGCACTCAGGCATCAATCTATCAATCCACAGGCTGGCAAAAAGCACCTTAAGAGGAGGAAAGGGGGGACACAGAGCCAGAGCTGAATCACCAATCTCATTAGGACAATCACTGTCCAAATGCCTTCACATTTGCGTAGGATTATTTGATTTCCCCCAGCACTGAAAGGTCTTTTATTACACACCAACAGCACCATAACAACAGGCCTGGAATGGGAAGGAGAGCCATCTAAATTAATATTGCTGCTGAATTCCTCTGCCTGTGTCAGTGGGGGCTCTCAGTGAGCCCCTCTGCATATGAGGGGCAGGTCTGGGCACTTGCACCCTGTCACCAAAATGACACCTGTATATCTGTATGCTCTCATACATACACTTATGCACCCAGTTCTTCAGCAGGAGTTTAATTTCACCCAGGTATTCTCCTGACACCTTAGCAGGTGTTTATAATTTAAAGTCCTTTAGCTGCTTTAGAGGAACTCCTGTCCCTGAGGCCACAAGCACACCCAAGCAAAACAACAGAAAAAACAGCCAAACCCAGCATTCAAAATGGGTGCAGAGACAGAAGGTCTGGCAAATCTGGACATTTCCAACATCAGTATCTTGGGAGATGGAGACTGAAACAAATTGTTCTTAGCCCAGAGTAATTTCGCGAGATTTTATCCATACAGCAAAGTCACTTTCCACCACTGAAAACGATTTTCTGCCATGCCTGCAGATACCACCAGAGCACTCTCAGCTCCTGCAAGTCTTGCAACTCGAGAGGGGAATTGTGGACATGCAAGTCACGTCCACCCCGATTTAGCTCCCACAGCCTGGGAAACGCATCCTCTTACAGCCCCAGAGCTGACAACCTGTTAGCACCACGCACGAGCCTGATCCCGAGTGGGATCTAACCCGCTGCAGCTCAGGGCTCTGTCAGCTGGGAGACACAGGGAAAGGCAGGGACAGCAGCTCAGGGGTGGGTGCTCAGCAGGAACGAGGCAAAGCAGCAGCAGAATATTTACATGTGCACAGCAGCGTTAATGACCTTGCAGTCTGCACTCATCCCAGGTCCTGGCTATAGACCCCCATCCCTGCTGGCTCAGCCAGCCCCACTGAGAAATGCACTCCCATCCCTTCTCTCTAATGCAGCAGGAAGTCTAAATAAGTGCTTTCCACACATTCTGGGCTTGTTTACACGCAGTTCCTGTACGAGCTGTACTGGCTCAGCAAGAAGCAGCACAGCCCAATGTGAGGGATGGAGTTATTCTGCCATGAAGGCGCTGTGTCAGGGATAGCTTGTTTGCACATGCATAGAGAAACTGCAGGGCAGCAGCGAGGGTTATCTATTATTAGGGAATCTTGGAATGAGCCTTTCTCCAGTGGAAAAAGAGCAGGTACCTCTGGCTGACGTTTGCAGCCCCAGGGGATACCTGAAAGGTGTTTCAATCCCAGGGAGGGACCCCAATTTTTCTCACCCCTCCCTGCAATGCAAAGCTCTCCATCCTTCCTAAAGCCTCCAAGCCTCTTCCAAAGCTCCCAGTCCTTTCCCAACGTGATGCTGGCACTTGCATCCCTCTCCCTGCCCGGCACATCCCTCTCCCTGCCCTGCACATCCCTCTCCCTGCCCGGCACATCCCTCTCCCTGCCGGCACATTCCTCCCCTCCCCTCCATCACTCCACCTGCGGCAGCATCCCTGCCTTGTATGTATTTTGCTGGGGAACTTGTAGGGCTTGTCTGGCTAATGAAAAGCTGCTTTGGATCTCCCTTTGGGCTTTTCAGGAAGGATTAGCAAGGTTTCTCCAAAGCAGACACAGCAAGACAGTGTGTTTCTCTAAATACATCAGGGACTTCTCCGGCGCTTGGCTTTGGCAGGGGCTAAGTGCAGTTGTCTCACAAGTTGTCTCCTCGCTCGGGTGTACAAGCAGGAAGGTGCTGTCAGGCACTGATACTGGGCTGCTCGGGCTCTGCCTCTCTGGGGTGCTGCACAAAATAGCGAGTGAAAGCTGTTACCTGCTGACAGCTCTGCCCAGGCTGGCTCAGAATAACGTGGGCTGCGGAGAAGCTTCCCTGCTGAAGATGCTGACACTGGCACTGCCTGTGCAGCCCTGGCAGGGAGGGCAGCAGAGCCCAGATAATCCTCTGCACTGCACAGATCCACCGTCTCACCCTCCTGTGTGGCCCCAGAGCAAGACCCAGGAAAGGCCACCCACTGCTTGCTTAGGGAGCACAAACTCTAGCTTAACTTGGCATCTCCCTGATCTTCCAGACAGCATTCATGGCCTTTCCCTCAGACCCTGGCACAAAATGAAGTGAGTTTCCTGTGGTCAAGCAGCAAAGCCATGGCAGAGCTGGGCTTAAGGATGACCTCCAGCTCCACAACCTCCTCAGGACAACAGGTCTTTAGGGGACATTTGCAGTCCTAAAACTGGTGCCATTCCCAATGATCCCCTTGGCCCCACACAGCCTCAGAGCTGCCTTGTATTTCTCATCTGGAGTAAGTGGGGCAAGCAATTAGCTGCCTCAACAACCCTTACGGGAAGCTGCTGTTGGCAGGGGTAATTGAATGTTATCCCAGTAAAACAAGGGGAACAAGATGCGATAGCCATATCATCTCAAAATAGGCTACACACACAGGCCATTCATCCCTCTCTCTGGGGGCCTGGCTTTGTTTGAGCAAGATTATGAACTCCCCTTCAGAAGAGCTTCATCATTTCCACATATTTCCCATTGGCCATGGGCAGGCAGGATCAATAAAGATATAATCCGAGAGACAGCTGCAAACACAAAAGTTCCTAATGAATTCCCGACCAGGCGGGCAGCCCAAACACGAGTCCCGTCAGCTGGGGATTTGTGCAAAGCCATCACTCTGACACACTTAAAATTTCCCCATGGAGGGCAGGACCAGAGGCAAGAGAGTGTCAGGTGGCTCCCAGTCCATCTCGGAGTCCAGCTCTATCCCCGGAGTAATTACTGCTCCAGACATCAACACCTCCAGCCAGGGCAGAGATTGGAGGCACAGGAAGGTGTATTTGAAGAAAACACTATGGAAATGGCCTTGGTAGTGTGGCCTCCTCAGGGACAGAAAGTTGATGTGTGGGTTATAAGGATGAGTCAGTAGCCCAGATCATTCCCTCCAGCCTGGCAAATCCACAGGCTCTGTCTCTGCTACCGCCTTTCCCCTTTCTCCTTTCCCTAACTCCTCCCTCTAAATGCAATTTTGCATCTCTAAAAGTAGATATTGTCCCACCAGCTAAACAGTTTTGCTACAGATGTAGCAAGGAAAAAAAAAAATACACATGGATTGATGTGTTCTTAAATTGTGCTGGACAATTTGACATCTCTTTAGAAGGTAAAAGTTGCACTGAAGGGGATAACTGGAGCTTTATTTCCTCTGTTGGGCCACAACATCCCATAGCTGCTAATAAGTTAAAAGGCAGACATCCAAAATTCACTGGGCTTTTTTTTTTTTTTTTTTTTTGTGGCAAAACATATTTTACTGGTGGTTTTCCACGTTTCTGTAAGACCTCCTTTTGGAAAATACATAGCAAAACTTTCTAAGCCATCTGGGGAGCACGGGATATTAAATTCCCATTCAAATGAAGCACAGACCCAAAATCCCAGGTGGGTTTGTAAATTCCAGTTAAACTGTCCTGACTTTATAGTAAGCCCATTGCTCCCCTAGAGGACCCCGTGGATCTACTGCCACTATTTAGGTGAAAAACTCCTGTGAGTGATAGAGATCTGTCATTTTCAAAAGCTGAAGGAACAAGATGCTTATCCCAGCTTCCCAGAAGTCATTTTGTGTGCACGCAGAACCGCAGATATTTCCATCCTTGCTCACTCACATCCCTCACCCACACCCACACGAGCTGAAAAGGGGGAACTCTTCCCTTCTGGGGCCACATCTTGTCAACAAAACATCCTTAATGGACTCCCAAACAGCAGGTTTAGCCAAGAAATTGATGCACTTGGTAGCAGATTGATATATAACCTATCTGCATAAATACAGAGAGATGCAGTGCAATTACAGGGGTCTGCCAGGAGCAAGAATAAATACAGGGGAATTTGAGCAAAGCCCTGCAGCTAAAGGTCCAAGGATCTTTCATTTTACTTATCGTGAGCACAAGAAAGCCTCTCCAGGCAGCATTAGTTCAAGGCAGGACAGATAAAAACACAAGAGGTCTCTCATTTTGCCTTGTAACGCAGAGGTTAAGCAGCATGCACACGGCCTCCAGCCCCTGGGCAAAGCCACCTGTCTTAGGTTGTGGGCAAAGACAGAGTTTGCAGCTCTTTGTACTCACTCACTGCTTTCCAAGCCCTTCCTGACCCACCAGCCAAGCCTGGAGTCAAGTCTTAGATATCAAACACTCCACTCCAGTAGAGGTAATTTGAATGCCCCAGTGACTGGGACCACGCAGCAGCATTTGCTACCACTCCCGCTTCCCCAAAAGTTTACAAATGGTGCTACTGATGGCAGTGGATCACAGGAATCAATAAGTGCCTCTGCTGCAGTTTGTACTGAGCTAATAAAAACACTCAGCACCCGACACCGGCCCTGCTTGCAAACACTTGGCTCTGATTGACTCCAGCAGCTCCTTGGTTAAACAGGCACGGACCAGGAGAGCAGGAGGTCACGTCAGCATGGGCTCCAAGGTCATGGGGCTGCTGTGCCAGCTTCAAACCAACGGGTCAGGGAGGAGATCGATGCTAAAATGGCAGGAATGATCTGCTGTCTCCTACTACCATCCCTCCCAGACTCCCTGTGAACTTCATTAACACTTATTTGCTGAGGTAGGTGATGGATTTCCCAGCTCTGGCCCGTGGGTATCACTCCATCCTGCAGTAAGGAAGTGGAGCCTTTCAGAGATCTGCCACAGGCCCTTTTTAGGTACATGATGAGAAGGATTCAAGTGGCAGCCCAGGACGCTTTGAAATCAAACACCTTCTTTTCTATTCTAGGTGTTGCTGTGATTTTTTTGAATGGCCACAGTGTGCCTGCAGCGAGAGCTCACGTACCTAGCAGTACTCAATTTAGCTGTATGAATAGCATTAATTACTGAGCGATTAAATGACTTGCTCAAAGTCAAAATGAATCAGTGGCAGTGTCAGAGAAACAGCCCAGCGGTCCTGGCTCCAGGTCCTTCACACCTGACATCAGATCTCAGGGCTCCAGCCGCCTGCTTGGGTGATATTTAGGGTCTTAATTACACACCACCATCAGTGGTACGAACCATGCTCCCAGTTTCAAGGCTCAGGCAGAGCTGATCCCCAAGCACCCAGAGGAAAAGGAGGTTCCTGTGGTTGAAGGGCTGCTTTGTCACCAGCTCCTCTCCAAAGTTAGCTGTCAAGAGCATCTGGGCTTTTGGCTGGATCGCTCTCTGATATATGAGGAGCATGTTGAACATGTGCTGCCTGCAGTTGGTACAAGGTTCTTTGTCAACCCAAGCATTGCTTAAGTGCCCATAATAGGGAACAGGTTGCCAGGCCGTTCCTCCTCCCCGATATTGATGATGGGGGTATAACGCTGCACAGAGCAGCAGCAGCTGTCTCTCACCGCCTGGATATTCCGCATAATAAAGCACTGCAAGTTCCTTCTCCCGAGCAGTCATTATCTGCTGCACCACCACGGCTCCTGCAAACAAGCTGTGCTGGCTCAGCCTCGCCCCAGGCAGCCCCAAGTTAAAAACAAACGCTCAGCAGGGCCCTGCAGAGCGATAGCCCTTCCAGCCCAGTGTCCTGGGTGAATCCTGCGGAGCCACAGGGACGCTCAGGAAGCTGCATGAAGGAGTCTGGGCGTGTAAGGAGGCAAAGGGAACAGGCAGAATTGGCTCATCCTCATTTATGGTAACGACAGGCACTGTCAACTCTGCATCAGCAGTGTCACAGCAACCACACTGATCCCCGTGTTACACAAGCCTGGCACCCCATCCACTGCCCTATAAAATCCTAATGCCAACACACACTCTCACCTCTGCCTGGCTTAAGCTCTTGGGTTTAGTCCTACAAGCACAGAAGAAAAACCAAGTGGAGGTTGCAGCCCAGGCTCCCTCCTGCCCTACTCCAGCACTCCTCACAAGCTCCCCACATTTATTACAGCAACAGCTGGAATGAGCAGCTTTTGTGCCAAGTTCAATACGCACACAGAGGAACAAAATCTTTTACCAAAGCTGCCTGCAATCAGACGAGAGGAGTGAACAAAATGATGTGCTGCTGGGGAAGAGAGAGGCAGACTGTAAAGCCATTTGCTGAAGGTCACGCAGTCAGGGCTGCGACAGAGCAGGGCTGAGTCCTGAGTCCCAGGTTAATTCCTCAGCCTCACCACTTTACAGATCCCACATGCATTTGGGTTTACCTCTTTTTGAACTCTTCCCAGAGGCTGCAAGGCAGTGCTCCCTGCCTGCTGTGGTCTTCCTGAACTTCTCTCTTGGCAGGGGATGGCTCTGCCTGCACAACATTGAGACTTTAAAGCAAATGAAACTGGGAGATGCTGAAAGGAAACACTGGGGCACCTTTAACCACCTCTGCTGCTCCCAGTTTTAGCAACAAATGGTTTCCACAAGGGTGGCCTCTCTTGGGAAGCCAGATAGAGGAGTTGGAGTCTCCCAAGGCTCCTGCATTCCCACATCTCCACCCCCACGGACAGAACCCTCCCTAACTACTCCACATCCCCACATTTGCCCCTGGATGAAACCACGGCTCATTTTGCCAGGCTGTCACTCAGCACATTGCTCATTACAGGGAAATGAACTCTGTTCCCAAGCATCTGGGGGACAGAGAGTAATTGGGTTCTGTGCAGCCTTTTCACTTAATTTACTCAAGTTGTATTTATTTCTTACAAAATTAGGTTTCAGCGGCTGACGGACAAGACATCAGAGAAAGACAGAGGCAAACAGATGGGATAATAAACTTGGAGAGGGAAAAATTATGCCTCTCCATCTCTCCTTTTTTCTTTCCCTCAGTGCCTCAGTCATCTCTGCCACTCTTTCATCCTTTTATAAGAAACATGGAGGGCTGCTGCTAAAAAGCTCTACTTCATCACCATGTGGCTTTGTAAAGGTAACCTTATTATCTAAGTTCATCCCAATATGGAAAAAAGGATATTTAGTGTGGGTTAAAACATGCCAGCAGAACAATCTGCTGAGTTTAATGAAATGAAAACATTTGCAAGAACCTATTGATTGTGTTGACATTTTCAGCGAAAAATTATCAAAATGTTATTTTTGATAAGGTTGAAGTACTTCATTTCAACATATTATAATTATATCTGATATCCTTATGGAGAGAAATTCTGAATATAATATAAAAGTCAGAAGAAATTGCCTCAGCCTGCCAGAATGAATCATGCTAACCAACACCAGACTTTCTCATATACTTACACTTGGGGCAAAGCAAGACCCCAAAAGGAAGAACCCCACTCTTGCCACCTGATTTTAAAGCCTTTTCCAGCAGCACCATCCTGCTGCAGAAAGGCAGGAGGGGAACATCATGGGGTGACTAATTAAACCCATTATCTCTGCCCCAGCAGGCAGGGAAGACCTTTGATGGGCTGAATGTCAGCACCTCTCATCTCCCATGGTCAAAACACCCCTGGGTGGGTAATCCTGCGATATCAAATCCCTTCTCTGACTGAAAGTGGGATCTGAAGAGCAGCCACCAGCAAGCCTGGTGCCACCAGCTCCTCAGTTTTCTTGGAGAAAGGGCACGGGCTGGCACAGGGGGCAAGAAGCAGAGGAAGAGCACACAGGGCTTTGCCTCGCCCTGTGGCACCATAAATTATGCAGCTGCCTTCATCCATTATTCAGCATAATTTATTTTGAACATTTAGATCAGCAGTTTGTGTGGGGAAAAAAATAGAAGTGGAGGGGAAAGGAGGGAAAAAATAGGGAATTAAGTGAAGGAGAGAGGGAAGCTCTGGAATGGATGGTCCAGTCATTAATCAAAGACAGGCAAGGAGACGACAGGATGAGAAGGAGCAGCTGGAGAGCCACTTAAATAATAACAGGAGCTTCAATTCCCCCAGCCCTTGAGGAGCAGAGGGTGAATGAAAAGCCCTGTGCACACGCTGGTTTAAGGCTATTAACAGCTTCAGCTCCTCTTCCTCCCAAACCCAGAGCCCCTCACACCCAACAGAGCAGGGCTGCAAGAGCAAGGTGGATCAGCAAAGAGTTTTCCAAAGGATGTTTTCCCCAAAAAACTCAGGGCAGCCTCCCATCATCCCTCATCTGCCCCTCTGAGCTCACCAGCCAGCCCTGATTTCTGAATTACAAATGTTTTCTGACACAGAAGGCTCAATGTATATTGGTATATTACTCCACAACTAATAAATTGAAGGAAATAACAACTTGCCCAGCAGACATACCCCCAGCCTGAGACTGGTAAATTCAATGAATAAATTGCTTCCATGAATTTTTCACTCAAATCTAACATGCTCAAGAGCAGCTCTCCCAATGCCGTGGCATTATCAGCAGCTCTGAGGTACTTGGGGGCAAGAGGAAAAATTGTGACCACGGTAAGCTGGGCCAAGTTATCACCATGAAACCCTCACTGCAGACAGGAGGTGCCCTGGGTTTGCAAAAGTCTCCCTGTGCCCAAGAAACAGCAGGTTCCTCTGCAAGCACCTCCTTCTGCATCTCAAGGGGCTTTTCAGACACTCATTCCAGTTCTTTGTAGAGCAAGGAGTTGCCATCTGATGGTGCTGTGAGATCCTTGGGCAGCAGCAAGCGATGGATTCAGGTTAGGGGTGTTTGGAAAAAAAACCACAAGGGGTTGCAGGAGCGTTTACAGAGCAAATGCAAGTTATTGTCTGGAGGAAATCAATAAAAGTGGTGGCTCATGCCTTTCAGATGTGTAGGGAGCCATCAGCTTCATTTAATGAGAGCCAGTTTTGTTTGCAGCTGAAAGGAAAAGGTTTCTGTTCCCAAATTGCTGTGACACGTGAGGTGCTCCTAAAGACCAGAACACCCACAAATTCCTTTCCCATCTCCAAGCAGGTTGGGAACGCACTGAAAAGCAGATGATTTGCACGGTAACATTCACATCCCAGGTGGGCACAGCAGAACTGTGCCCCAGCCAAACCCCCCCAGGGGTGCCCCCCAGGCTGGGTGTGTGCCGATGAACAGAAGGCAAATGATTCCACACACACCCCTCTGCTCCCGTTTTTCCAGGCCATAGCCCTGGAAAGGCAGCATGCAGGATGGGGCAGGGACAGGCAGGCTCCAAGTGAGCAAACACCAGAATGAGAAGGGGAGAGCTCCAAGTCTGGCTGGCTGGGCAGCTGCTCTGCTGTCAGCATTGGCACCGCTGGAGCACAGGAGCAACAGCCCGAGCACAGAGCAGTCCCTGCCAGGGCTGCAGCTCCTCTCCCCAGGGCAGTTCACTCCCCACCTTTGCAAAGCTGTTGAGAGAGGGGTGGAGATGTGGGAATGAGGCCCTGGACCACTTTGTGCACAGCACCAGGCTGGGGTGGTCAGTGGGACCCAGCTGGAGACTCTAAATGTCCTGGAGCAACTCTCCACAGCTCCTGCCCGAGAAGGGCACTCACTGCTGGTGGAGATATTTTTCAAGTTGTCACCACTGCTTTCACAAAGAGTTACAAGGTCTCCTTCTCTCCGAGTAACCCCAGAGGAAAAGATGCTGAGGGTGTTTGACCAGACAGGAAGGTTCCAGCTGGAAAAGCAGGTACCTCCAGGGCAGGCACAGCAAGGAGCCCCATCACCACTCAGGGTTTAAAAGCCAAATTGCTCTCATCCCTCTCCCCCTGGCCGCCTGTCAGTGCTGGCTTTGCAATGAGACCTCCTTCATCCCCACACCTCACCTACTCTTACTCCTCCTCTTCTCAGTTCCCGGGAAACTCAATTCAATCTAAGCTGACTTTGAAAGCTTTTAATGGGACCAGATGGTTCCATAAAATATAAATGCAGGGATAAAAATACCAACAGACCTCTGAGCGATTAACTTTGGATCTACCCTGACTGGGAAGGATTCAACTGAGCTCGCTGAACTGGCAAGTTTGCTGCCTTCCTCCTGCAGATGGGTTCATAAACTCTCTCTGTGCCTTTCATCTGCCTCGGGAGCCATGCCAGAGGTCTCTCCACCTCTTTATGGTCCTCCAGCCCCCTTCTGAAGGTCTGGTCTGCCAACCTGTTAATGTGGCATCCAGTTCCTCCTCAAAGAGGTGTCACAAAGGGAGAAAAGCCATACAGGGTTCTCGTAAAGGCCAAGCTAGCAAATGCTTTAATTTGCTGCAGTAGACTATTTTGGGCAACACTGAATAGAGGAGATCCTTTCACATCATTTAAAAATATCGAGAAACTTTCATAGATGGAAAACCAAATTAAGACTAAAATTATCACCCGATTTCACTCAGTAATTTTTTTGCTGGCATGGAAATGATCATTCCATGCTTTCGAAGTGAACAGATAATTCCAGACTTGAAAGGCTCACTTCAGCAGTAAGTAAACTTGTTAAATTAGGGGTTTGAAAGTTGTAATAAACTATCTGGATGAACGTGATGTGGCACAGTGTGGCTTTTAGAAAATAAAGTCTCCCCTCTCTAATCCATTAGAGTCCTTTGAGGCAACAGTACTTTCAAGAAAAGCTGTTATTATTTATTAGGCCTTCAAAAAATGTCTTAATTAATAATAACCAGTACCCCTGAAGAAGCAGCAGGCTCCGAAGATGAAAACCATCCTCCTGCAGATGTCTTGTGAAGGGATGTCATTTGAACAAGGAAAGTACACAAACTGAACAGCAGCTGGAGAAGAGCAGCAGCTTGTCAAGATCCATAGAAAGCAGGGATGTGGGAGAGTGAAAAATAAAAGCCAGATCTCCTGAACCATGGCTCTCCCACTCCTGTATCAGACAGATCCCAAAAATGACATTGATATGGCCAGGAGGACATGAGACCACGCAAAATTAGCTGGATTTGAGTCATCATGGCTGAAAAAAATCCTGATTTAACAACCCAAACTCATATCCCAGAGCTCCTGAGGGGTTTATACCACCTGTGCTATGTCTTTACCCGTTCACCTTTAGGAAAATGGAGCTTTCCTTACCCATCCTGGCTAAAAATCCAAGGAGTGCACCTCCTACCACAGAGGAAACCCCCTCAAAGCTGACAGAGCAGCAGAGGGGCAGAGAGAGGGAAAGGAAAGAAAGGAATGCCTCAAAATATGAGAAATTGATAGCAAATTAAATCAGCCAAGCCAAGGTGAAGTTTTAAATGGCATGGGGGAAAAAAAAAGTTGTCAAGTTTGAAGCATTTGTGATACAAATGCTATTCATTTTAGTCAGGAGGAGAGGACTGTGGGAAATTCAACATTATCTAACACAGGCAATTAAGAAAACAATGACAGCTGAAATTTAATACAGACAAGTACAAGGTAATGCCTATCAAAAGCAACATTGCCAACAACTCATATACATTGATGGATTCTAACTTAATTGTAACCACTCAGGGGAAGGAAAAAAACCCACACATCACTCTGGACAACTTAACAAAAAACATCTGATCAACAGCCAATGGTGGCCAAGAAAGCAAGACATGGAGAGAAAGGGAGAGCAGTAAATGAAAATATTGTGGTGCTTTCATGGAAGAAAACAACATTGCAATATTGCCTTCAGCGTTGGAAAGACAGAGGTGTGTAAGGAGACTAGGAAAATAACAATGAAAAAATGTGGTCCTAAACACATTTCCATACCTAATGAAAAAGTTGTGGGTGGATCATTCAAGGGCAGGATGAGAAAGGAGAAAAACATTTCAAAACAAATGAAAAAAAAAAAAAAAGAGAGAGATTACGTGGTGCCTTTTATTTATCCTCTCATAAGGAAAATCACAAATTCATTGACACTGAAAGCCAACAAATCTGGAAGAGAAACACAGTGGGTGCCTCAGCAGAAATGCCCAAACTGCCCTGGGAGCCTCGTCCACGAGCTCCTGGCGGTGCAGGGAGCAACTCCCCTGCTCACAGGGATGATCAGCTGTGTTGCAATAGCAGCAGATATGAACACAAATGTCAAATCCCAAAGATCTCTTGGTAGGATAAAAACCCATTAGGATCTGAATGGAGGCCAAATAAAAACTTCTGGGAGTCTGACCCTTTGGTGGTTTTGGCCAGCGTGGTATTTATTTAATGACAGGTCCTTATAGAGGTTTGAGGCCAATTGCCAATGGCTTGTATTCAGAAAAAGAAAATCTTGCCTCAGTTTTCTCTTGGGAGAACTTTTCCCCTTAGCTCTCGAGGAAGCCAGGCATCCCTGGAGCAGCAGAATCCCAGAATCACCAGATTGGAAGAGACCCTCCCAAGATCATCGAGTCCAACCCAGCCCTGACACCTCAACTAAACCACGGCACCCAGTGCCACATCCAAGTTTCCTTAAACACATCCAGGGGTGGTGACTCCACCACCTCCCCCCGGGCAGACAATTCCAGAGCTTTATTATTCTTTCCATGAAAAAATTTCCCCTGACATCCAGCCTGTATTTCCCTTGGAAAACATCAGGTGATGCTGACGGCGGGGCTGCTTTGCACGGAGGATTTACCGGGGGGAAAAGGCTGGAAATCAGGACCAACAGCGCGGCCTTTGGCAGGCAGCAGGATCCTTGCAGCATGCGGAGAGGATGTGCTGCAGCAATAGCCCGGCTCAGCAGCGTGAGGCACTATTGATTCAGCTTTCACCGAGCGCAGAAAGCAGCGGCGCTGGCCTGATGTGACCCGGGGGGGGAGACATGACACAGCTGAACAGGGGCTGGGTCCCTCCGTGCCGCTCTCAGGAGCATCCCTGAGGTCGGCAGCTCGGTGAGGAGCCCAGAGAACCCACAGGAAGGAGGCATTACCCTTCATCCCTGCCAGGCGGGGGAAGAAAGCCCTTTCCTTTCCTCGTAGGACACTTTATTAATTCCTAAAGTGTTGACAAGCTGGGTGGGGAGGCGGGGAGAAGGTGGGTGTTTGTGGGGACCTGGGATTTGCAGCCACGGGCTGCCACCGCTCATAACCAGGGGTGGATGTGAAGGGCAATCTGAGCACATTTGCAAACAGATTTAATAATAAGGGGCTGTCTGCCTCGATGTGTCAAGCTATCTGCAAGTACTGCAAAAGAATATCATCGAGTGTGACATAATGCAAAGCAGGATAAGGTCATTTGCTTTGCTTTCCTCTGTTTTAAAGCATCAGAAAAATTCTTTTCAAAATACAGCTTTCACAGAAACATGACCGGCTGCCTGAGGAACGGCTCGAGATCAAGCGTTTGATATTCAAAATTAATCCCAGGAGGACGAAGCGAGATACATTCCCTTTCCCTTCATCCATTTCCAGACTGGAGATATCTCTCTTCCATTAACTCAGCTCTCCCCCTCCTCCCTTCTCCCCCAGCCAGGTTTTCTTCACAGGCTCCAAGTTCATCTCTCTTTTTTTTTTTCCCCTTCCTGAACCATTGATCTAAATGAGGGGTCTGATCCCACACTCCTCATTCAACAGGGATTTTCAGCAGAGTGAAGCCTTCACAAGTGCAATCTTAGATTTTATCATCCCTGCGAAGCCAAACACCACAAGTTTGCAGCCAAAAACACTCAAGGTGAAATTAAGACAACTGGGGACTCCTGCAGCTTTCACCTTCAGGGAGAAACAGAAACAAACCTGAGAAGGAGCCTTTAATGATAACTCCAAGAAGTTATTTAACTCATCTGTTTAGGGTTTAAATTGAGATCACTGCGACACAGACAAGCAAAAGCCTTGCATGCAGGGAATGTTTAAAAACACGTCTTGCTTTTTTCCTTTGGCACCAGAGCGGATTTCCAGGCTGTCCTTTCCCTGCAAACAGCTCACCTCTGTCCAGCTGGGCACTGCTCGTTGTGCCCAGTGCTGTCACCACAGACATGCTCCCCATAGAGCTCAGCTGGGGGCAAAGTCACTGCAGGGGATGAGGGTTTATAACAGCCTCCCTCTGACAGTCCCCCAGCACTAAACCACCACTCAGACGCCCAAAACAGAGCCAGTGAGCACAGCTGGATGCTCCCAGCACAGCTGGATGCTCCCAGTGCATGCTGCAGTGCCCCACCGCAGGGAGTGGCTGCTGGAACAGCAGTGAGGCCACAGGGAGATTCAGGGAGGGGAGTGAACTTTGCAAATTTGACTGCTCCTCGTGAAGTGAGGTGTGAGAGACAGAGCCCTGGGGATGGCACCTCCAGACGTGTAAACATCTGGTAACAGTTCTGGCTGGGGACACTCCGGGGGTCGCCCGGCGCTGGCGGCAGCGGAGGCACTCAGGGAGGTGCTGGGGATGGGGTCACTCACAGCCAAGAGGCAAGAACCAGTTGCAGAAGAGGTCGGGGGGAAGTCACAGCACATCAATCCAGGCTTTGTCTGTGGGAGAAGTCCTGCTGGGAGCACCACGGGGTCTCGGGGCTGCGGTGCAGAAGCACAGCTGCACACAGCTGCGCACAGCTGCGCACAGCTGCAGCAGCAGAACCACGAGGGGAAGGGCAGACTGGTCCCAGGTGAAGGCTCAGCACAGTTCTCTTTCCTACCTGGTCCCTGGGTAGCTCCAAACTCTGTCAATAACTGCTGTGGAAAGCTGGACTAAAAAGAAAGGGAAAATAAAACCTAAGCAAGCTGATACTTATGGGAAAAAGCAGCCCCTTCCTCTGACCAAACATCAGCATTGTGCTGAGATTTCAGCTGAAATTTAGCCTGGAGAAAAGGAGGATCAAGGGAGACCTTATGTCTCTCTACAACTTCTTGAAAGGAGTGTGGAGCCAGGACCCAGCCAGATATTTGCACCCTCCTGGCCAGGCCCCAAAATTCCAAAAGCTCAGGAGTCCCCAGGGCCAGAGAGCTCACAGCAAGCGCCTGGATGGGCTGAATCCCCAGCCACAGACATCTCAGGAGGCTTTGGGAAGCAAAGGCCATCAGTGTGGTGCTGTGGCCATGCCCACAGCCACCAAACTGCCCAGCTAAACTCCTTCAGGTGGAGGAACACAGAGCCACGCCTAGGCTGCAGAATGATTTCATTGGTCATTGTGGAAAAGTTTGCTGTGCATGTGGCCCAGTGGTCCAGGATAACCAGGAATGGAGAGGCAGGACATTTAGCATCCACCAGGTCTCCCCAAATTCAGTGCCAACCATGTAGGTGAGCCACCCTGCCGGATGGCATGGGATAAAGGCAGCCCACATGCTGTATGTGGCCCCCTGAGCTCACTCATCAAACCCAAACTGAAAGATCCTGACCTCCCCTCCTCCTTTTCCACCAGCAGTCGCTCCTGCACACAGGAATCCATCCCACATTTGTGCTTCCTGAAGGTCCTCCAACATTACAGCTGTCCCAGCTGGTTTCTGGGCTCCATTCAGCTCCACTGAGGAGACCTCTCCTTTTTAACAAGCGTGTTAACATAACACACAAAACCCTCCAGCTCTCAAATTTCTCGCGAGCCCCAGAGGAGTACAGGAATTTTTTTTCTTAATTACAATGTGCGTGTTAAATAAGGACACCAGAAAGCAGCAGTTGGAACTACCTGGAAAAGGTTGTGGAGACATCACCACCACTCCTGCTTGGGTTTAAAGGTGGCCACCACCTCTCAGGGCTGTGTCACCCCCCGGGGCTGGTGGTGAGGCCACCAAAGTTGATCTAAGAGGGCTTCAAACAGAGTGGGAAAAGGTGATGCTGGAGAGAGACACCTGATGCTGCAGAAGCAGCAGCCCCTGACACGAAGTTTTAACTAAATAATTACAAGCCGCTATTTCTTTAACAAAAGACCGAGCCCTTGAGAAACCACTTGCAATGCCACGGCAGGCCCTCGGCTCGTTTGTCATCTGGCGAGTAATCACTCACCGTCACAGGAGTTTAACCCTGTCACGGGAGACAGCGGCTCTGTCACTGCCGGCAGCGCCACGGCCGGCCCGGGGATGTGTCGCTGCAGGTCACACCTCATTCCTCTGGAAGTGGCTTTTTTTTTTTTTTTTCCCCGAGGGTGTCCCTGGGTGCACATCCCCACCTCACCCCCACCCGGCCGATGGGATGCTCACCGCGACTGGATCGGTCCAGCCTCGCTTCTCAGCCGAGCGCTGCCACTTAGAATTTGCTAATTAGGTCTGCTAATGAATTCCCGCCGATGCCTATTCACAGCACATTTGTGCTCCCTCTCTGCCAGCGCTCTCGCACACCCGTGCTGTTGGGAACTCGTCGGAAATCTGGGGGATGGTGCCAAGGAAGGCCCATTTCGGCTCCATGGTCATGAACGCTCCCGCCAGGAGCACAGCTTAACGCTGCATTCATCCAAGGAGGGAGCAATCACAGCCTGCCCGTGATTCTGGCTCTGGCAGGAGAGCGAGGATATCACACATCATCCATTTTTTATCAGGGCATTTTACGGCTGCAAAAAAGTCTCTACTCCCAAGCAGGTACCTACATACAAGCTACAGATGAGTCCCCCTAGCAGAAATTACCCATCTACAGCAAGTGGCTCTGAAGGAACCACAGTCTGTCCACCAGTGGATGAAGAACAAGCAGGGAAGGTGAATTATTTGTCCAGACAACCACTCGGCCCTTCTGCTCTCTGGCACAGATCCCCCTGTACAGCTGACATGCACATTAATAAGGGAAATTCAGGTAGACGCTCAGTCGACACTAAATATTCTTGTTCCTTAGACACTTCTTTTCATCCCCAGGATGTCTCAACATCTGAGCACGGTAATTCCCTAGTGATTAACTTCTTTATTTATTTAAAACAAGCAGAGAGGTTTTCCACCAGCGCGGCTGTCACTCCGCGCGTCTCTCCGGCAGCGCGACGGGGATGATGTGTGACAAACGCTCTGCGCCGGGGCTGGGTGTCTGCTCCAAAGGGAGATAAATCCCCTGACCAGGGCACTCCCTGAGGGGCTCCTGCCATCACTGGTGCAGCAACAGCTCCCAGTTAAACAGTAGTCAGTGCCTCAGCTCTTCTCCTCCCTCCAAATATGCCCCCCAAGAACATGGGAGCAGCCAAGTGCATCAGGCACAGCACATGGACAGGGTGGGACACAAGCTGATGGTGGTGACAGGCAGCAAATCCATCCTCCAAAACAACCCTCCACAGACTCCCAGGAAAGCATTAACTGGCAGCCAGTGGCTGAGGCAGCTCAGCACAGAAGAGAAAAATCTTTAAACACAGAAAGAAATGCGACAGAGGCAAGGGTAAAAGCTTTGCAGCTTTTCCCCAGCCTTCCCAGAGGCTGGCAAGGGCTGCTCCTAGGCAGAAAGAGGAGAAATGAGAAACAGTCCTGCTTAAAATGAATAAAATATGTCACTCCTGATCTTGTAGCTATTAAATCACTGGCTATACAATTACTTAATTATGTAGCAGTAAAAAAAAAAAAAGGGAGGGGGGTGAGATGGTATTTTTCCTCCTGAAAACTTCAATTTGCTACCTCAAGAAAATAATTGCTCGATTCAAACATTAAATAATTGAGACATTCATTAGTAGTCCTATTGTATGATTAGCACAAGGAAGGTACAATTTAAAGACTTAGAAATTGATTCAGCAGGGAAAACGAGAGCCAGTTTTAATAGGCTAAATGGGAGCGTGGCCTCGAGGGCTGGTGGCTCAGCAGAGGACAGGCAGGTTGTCACTTCACCCACCAAGTGAAGCATTCCCAAAACTCACGGTGCTGGATTCAGAGAGGGTGCTGTGGGTGTTTAGAGCCCAATCCAAAGCCCAGCTGGCTTGTCCTGGTAGAGCTCCATGTGGTCTCCTTGTCTGTGATAACTACTCCTCTGGCAAGACCACAGTGAGGATCTGTGTGCTCACCCACAACACCAGAACACCCAGCACTTTTCCCTATCCATGGTGCCACAGGGCTCTCCAGAAAGCCCTGAACCCTGACCTCAGACACACCAGCTGGCACCTTCTGTCCCTGCCTGGAGAACACAAGCTGCTGGTTCCCTCAGCTCAGACCTCAGCTACACCTCAACATGAACCTTGAGTGAATTCACTGCTGCTTCACTGCTGAACAATAACCAAGGATGCAGGAAAAGCAGGAACCCTTTATCTCTCTAGGTGCAATAGAGCCATTTACAGTGTCTGAAAAATCTTGCAAACATGCTCCAGCCCAGCAGGAGGTGGGAGAAAGCTACGTGGAGTGGACAGAGGATGGCAGCTCCTGTAAAAGAGAAAGGGCAAAGGCAGCACCAGAGGGAAAGCAATTACAAGCAATAATTGGCAGAGGCTGCCATGTGGAAACACTCTCATTGTTTAAAATTTGACCCACTGCGAATATCTTTCTTAAAATGGTTATTGCCTTATCCTCTCAGATCTAAATAGCCCTCTCCACACTTGGCTGCTCCAGGGAAGACTAAAGAGAGGCTGGTGAATGCAGAGGATTTTTGGTCGGTCAGTGTTTCTCTCCTGACCCATCTCACAGGGTCCCAAGGCTAATGAGAGGCACATCACTGCCTGGAACAGGCAAAACATTCCGGCTCCATGCCACCCACGCCCTGAGTGGGCTCATGTTCACACCACAAGCACAGTTTTGCTCAAGACAGCACTTTTGTGGAAAAGGCCATGGACAGGACGAGCGTCCCCCACCCTGTGACAGAGGACGTGTGAGAGGGAAGAGCACAGTGCAGGAGGAGCTGCAGCAGCCCCTGACTGTAGGCCAGGCAGCTGCCATCCCTCAGCCCTGTTTATTCCCCTTTAACAAGCAGGGAAGCCGGGGAGTTTGAAGTCCTAGACAAATTATTCATTCCCAATTTAAGTCTGGAGTTAAAAAGTGAAGAGACAGCTTAGAGCTGAGTGTCTTTCTAACTTAGATCATGATATGGCTTCTTTTATGAGCTGACATACCTTGCAAACACATTTTTTTTCCATCAGAAAATACTGTTACATATACAAAAGATGGGCTTTCCTGGTGAGGGAGAGGGTTATCTTCATTTCACTTGGAGCAGTTCTAAACCCCACCCTCCACCAAAGATTCGGGTTCTTCCCGACAGCGGATCAGACAGCTCAGAGACTCTTTAAGGTGGAGCACGAGCTCCTGCAGCTGCCTCAGCAGCTCCCTCAAAGCTGCATCAATGTCACTGCCCTCCCCAAAGCAGCATCAATGTCACCACCAAGCGATGCCACCGGCACGAGGGCGGCGAGATCCCAGTGCACTCCGGGGCCGTATTGAACCGGAACGATCGCGGAACAAAAGTGGCCGTGTTAATCTCATCTCCATTGAAAAAATCATAATGGATCAAAGTTTGCCAGATAGAAAAGGACAAAAATCAGCAGAGAATTACTTTAATTATTACCTTCAAGCTTACAGGGAAAAAAAAAAAAAATTGATATTAGAACCGAAAGCACGCGCGAAAGGAAAACTATAAAGGAAGGACTTGACAGTGTCCCTTTAATTAAAGCGCTCGGAATATCATTAGCAATGGACCTTTGGAATTTAAAGCCAATTACAGTCTAAATGCAAAAGTTACTTGCTCGCCAAGTCGCTTACACAACATCTTTCAGAAGTGGGCTTGGTGCACAGGGAGCAGCTTTTCCCCTTCTAAATTGTTATGCAGGCTGGGGAACGTCAGCACAGAGAGATCCCGGATAAAGCAGGAGTGAGAGGATCCCACAAGAGGCTGCAGTTATGGGTCTGAGTATGCCCACTGCATCCTGTGATGCATACAGGGCTCATCAGCTAGCAGATGATGAACCTTAAAGCATGGTTTAAGAAGTTTTTGGCTTGCAGGAAAGTGATGTGGGGCTGCTGAAAAGTTAAATATTTGGGATCTACAGGCCGGCAGCCTGGTTAGTGTCACACAGACTCATGCTCCTGGGACCCAAGTGTTTCACAGCAGCTCAGGAGAAACTCAAGCCTCTGGAACAAGCTTCCCATCAAAGTGCTTCCAAATGAGGCTCTCCACTGCTCAGCAGCCCAAAGAGGGATAGAAAATCCATTTCCTTTGCATTTGCAACACAGATCACCCAGGATGTGGCTCTGCCCACAGTGAGACCTGGGATAGTGCAAACCTGTGGGACATGTCCTGGCTCCCACGTATCCCTGTGTCCCAGGCACTGTCTCTGCAGGACCCCTTGGTGTCCCCAAGGTTTGGGTCAGACCCTGACTATGATGCAGCAAAACCGTGCAGTTTAACTCCTGTAAAAAGGATCACAACAGCAATGTCAGGAGATGGTGGCTGTTTGCATGGAAAGAGCTCCTCCCATGCCACCACAGCAGGGAAAATCCTGCAGCGCTGGATTTCTGCTCTGCACTGGGGTCTGGAGGGAAAAGGAAGAACAAAATGGCACAGGGAATGATTCACCCCGAAAGCTACACTACAATAAGGCCAAATCTATGCCAGTTTGGGCTATCCCTGGGTTTGGGGTAATCCGTGAGGCTCGTGGGAGCTCTGAAGATGACAGAAGACCCCGAATTCTTGTATGAGGGGGTAAGGAGGGAGCAGAAGGCAAAAATTCAGTTCTTTGGTGCCCAAGACTTCTGTCATTAAAACCAAACAGTAATTAAGCATTGATAATCATTTTCCCTTTCCTTCACACCTTTCATCTTTATGGAAAAATCCTGCAGACATTACAGACTGCACAAGTGTTTGACTTTCAAAGCAAAGCGGGGAAGCATCTCCCCGGCACAGCATTCGGTGGGACAGCAACACAAACTCAACAGAAATATATTCATTGCCATATGCTTCGGGAACAACTTCCACAGACGTTCATTAGTATCATTGCCATGAAACTCTCCAGGACTTTCCTGCAAGGGAAGTGGCAGTTGCTAATTAAAGTGCAGACGTCACCCCGAGCGAGGAAGGCGAGGCTCAACACCTCCAGTTGAAAGAGCAAGAAAAGGTGACGGAGAATCTGCAGATCCCCAGCTCTGTCCTGGCTGTAACCCCAGCTATTCCCAACATTAAAAAACGGGATTTCAAAGGGAGAATAACGGTTTCTACAAGCGCCACGAATTCAGGATTTTTGGCAAATAAACCACAGCACAGAGAAACTCTTTTGCCCAAATCTGCTCATGCAGAGTTGCCCAAATAAGACACAAACCAAAGCACTCACCCTATAATTAAAATTAAATTACCCAGTGGTTTTTGAAACCAAGGCTGGTACTTTCCTCAGGTTGTTTAATACTAACACTTCCAGTTGATTTGTTTATTTTTTTGGGGGCAGGTGAACGTCTTGAGGGACCTGAGTGGAGCAGAGATGAGGAGCACTCATCGTTTTCGTGCTTTCACCTCAGCAGCCCACAAAGATGCTGCTCACCAGGAGCTGCTCCTGGGAAGTGCCAGGAAAGCAGAAGCTGGCAGGAGAGGACAACCCTACGTCACAATATATAAGAAATTTTCTCCAGACAACCAGAGCAGGGAAAGCAAGCCCAAATCTGGGATATGTTCCTAGGTGTGCCACAAGAGCCTTCTGAGCTGGGAGAACCAACTCCTGATGGAAAACAAAATTGTTATTCAAAAGCTGCAGGCTTAATACAAACTCTCAGAGCCTGAAACATCTATTCAGAAGGGAATTAGATGTGGGCTGATGGCTTTTCCGGCAATTTCTTCCATCCTTAGCTGGACTCCCAGAGGGGTAGCACAAACGAGAGAAACGCAGCAAGAGGAGGAGGATGGAGCCAGAATCAGTGCTTAGACATGATGACTGATTCTGTCATCTTGCAGCTTCCAGCCTCCCCCCAGGGCCCACCAGACGCCTCTTTACTGAACTCTGAAGCACATTTTGCTCTTCTGAGCCCTAGAAAGGAGCATAACCCTGGATGGCAGAGTGGTTGGGTTCCATTGCCAAATTGCTCCTGACTCGCTGCACAATTCTGGGCTCTGCGTTGCTTTCCCCATGTGTAAAAGAGACCTCAGCAAATTGCTCTGAGAGGCTCAGGAGGAAAAAAACATCACAAACGCCGCTTTTAATAACTTAATCCGTGCAGTCCTGCAGTTATCCCGCTCCAGGATCTCCCCACGGAGCAGCAGAACACGTGTGCGCAGAGCTGCAGAACACAGTTATTCTGAGATGGATAGACAGGGAAAGAGACAGCCTTGACAGCCAGCAGAACATTTCAAAGAGTCTCAGCTGTCCAGGAGTCATCCATCATCCCCAGGAACACCAGTGAGCCAGGGCTGTGGGATCACAGGAAGTATTTAACACCTGTGTTCATCTACACGGGGTCCCAAAGGGCATCTCATGGGCTGGGACCCCAAACCTGGCTCACAGCCATGGTGAGGTCCCCAGGGACATCACCTTGAGTTGAAGATGCAGAGAGTGAAAAGCTGTTGTTCTCTAATTCACATCCATCTGCCTGTCACGCATTTCGGATGCATTTTATATGCAGATTCATATTTATGAATCTTATAGATTCTTATTTATGAAGCAGATTCATCCCCAGGTACAAAGCACTGCACACAGAACAAGGTTAAGTGCTGGGATGAGCACGCCAAGGCTTGCTGAGGGGGAAACTGAGGCAGGCCAAGAGCAAAGAGACCTGCCCGGTGTTCTGGGACTGAAAAATCAAATCTTATATCCCCAGACTGCCACAGGCACTGCCTTTTTGACCCCTCTGATCCCATCCAGGAAAGTAATTTTATTTTTTTATAACACAGAGCAGACCCTCTTTGGTCCTTGTTGGTGAGCCCCAGTGGCAGCAGTTGAGGAAATGCTCTTCCTTCCCAGCCCTGCAGGCAGCCAGAGCAAAGCCTCATGATGCTGATGAGCAAAGACCTGGGTTTTGTTCTCTCCCTCCGCCTAAGGAAGCACAAAATCACTCAAGGATGTTTGTTGGTTTTAATCAATACAGAAAGAAAATAGTTATGTCTGTTCCCTTCCAAGGAAAGAAAACATCCCCTGTGTGCTAAGTCAAAGGAGAGAGCTGGAGAGTGAACTCCTCAAGGGAGGAATCATGTTCCCAGGCTCCTGAGCATACCTCCAAAATGAAGGGGGGAAAAATACTCTTTTTCTTTTTTTCTTTTCCCCTCACTGCCACATCACTCAGTGTCTCCCATAATTTTCAAAGTGACATCCAGGAGAAATTACTCTTGGGGAGAGCCTGGCCCCAGCCCTGATGAGACTCCCATGTCCCAGGGGTGTCCTGACAGCCTCTGGCAGGAGCAGTTTGGCATCTGGATGGACAGGAGGATAAAAAGTTACTTTGAGATAGATTTACCCCTTTATTCCCTTCCTTTTCTACTTTTACAGACACCATCCAAAGCCACTTTGTTTCCTAGAGTACTCCAAAGAGAACGTGGGCATGTGGAAAGCAAGCTGAGGAATGGCTGCAGGCAGAAATATCCCAAGGATAACCCTGGAAGGGCCCACCAGGAGGGGGAAACCCCGAGACCGTGCTGGGGGAAGCAGCACAGACATCCCTGCACCAGACACCCCTCCCAAGGAGCCTCCTGCAAAACCACCCCAGCAGCTCCTGCAAAGCCTTGGCCTCTTTCTGCAGCCAAACAAACCCTTCCCCACCAGCAGAGCCCTCAGTGGGACAAACTGGTGTCCTGGAGGTGACCACAGCCCTGACCCACTGGTACCTGGGTGTACAGAGGTGCTCCTGCACCTTCAAACCCCCACAAAAAGAAGGGGTTGCAACAGTGGCTGTAAGAAATGAACTGGAAGGGAACAGAAGGACCTGGCAGGCAGGCAAGGCTTGGGCTCTGCAATCTGGATAATCCATCTGAAACTCAGAAAGCAATGAGGAGAATGGAGGAAGAAAAAGTAATGAATAAAATGAAAAGGAGCACAAATCTGTCTGCAGCCATTCCAAGCAGCAGTTTTACCTCTAAGTGCTCCAGCAGACTCAGGAGATTTCCAAGTAACACAATATTGGGACCTAGGGGATCCTTAGGATATTTTGGAAGTCACATAACCTGCATACCAGTGCCAGGAGGGGTCAGGCTGAGGGGAACTTTGGCCAGGATTTAACTCCATTTCTTTGGAGTTCCATTTGAAGGAGGTTCCAGAGGGCTGACCTACCCCAATAATGACCTGTGATGCTCCCATCTCTTGAGCACCCCAAAATCCCTTCTTTCAACACCAGCCCTCCCTTGCTGGCCCAGGAGGGAAGGGAGGGAATGCACAGAGGGAGGGGAAGGGAGCGGGGATGTCTGGGAGGAGAGACGGACAGCGAGGAGACGCAGCAGGAGAGCAGAGAACAGATCCTGAGTCTCATTTAAAGAGGGGGAATCTGCAGCACAGGCATGGCAGGAAAATAGAGAAAAAGCACATCAGTGCAAGAAAGCTCGAACAGATGGGACTGGAAGCCTGCAAGGAAAGGCAGGGATGGAGGCTGGTAAAGGCACGGACAGCAAAAACTGGGATTTGCTCCTCTTCTCAGCACAAGAAACTCAGAGCAAATATCAGACACGTTGCTTTTCCAAACACCTTTTCCAGGAGTTAAACACAGTGGAGGCTGGAGGAATTCAGAGCAATTTCCCACACACATGTCACTGTCAAGGCTCCAAGCAGTGCTTAAAATGGACACCCCAGCTGGAATTTGCTGTGTGCAGAGACAGCACAATTACCTGCCTTTGTCTTCTCTGCTGCAGAGAGGAGGAGGAAGGAGAAGGTGAAGCAGCCAGATCCAAAGGATGCCTGAGCAACTCCGAGATGGGATCTCAGTGAGGGCAAAGCTGCTTTGGAATCACAGAATATCCTGAGCTGGAAGGCACCCACATGGACCATCAAAGTCCATCACATTTTAGCTGACACCATTCAGATTTAAAAGCAGGGCCACCTGAGCTATCAGGGAACAAGTTTGACAGCACTGGAAGTTTTCCATCAATCCAAGCCCCATATTTTTTAGGAGCATTATGAAGTGAGCAAAAGCCATTGCCTCCCTGCAGGCCTTACACTCTCAGACACTCCAGCTGGACCCCAACATCACAATAAAAAGCCCAGTGGTGTTTTGCAGCTCAGAGGAGTTTGGCACAGGACTCCAAGAGTTAAAGTGAAGATAACTGATCAGCCTCTCCCTTTCCCATCAGTGCAGGCACAAACCAAATCCTTCTGAATGCGCTAAAACTGTGTTGAAAGCTGCACTCATCCAAAATCTGGACTGGGAGCGGCACCAGGTACCCACCCCCAGCAGGTATAACCCACCCAAGGCAAGCCAAAGGCTGCATTAAACAGAGAAAATGCCTTGAACGAGGCAAAAGCAGTAACTCAGCCCAGGTTTAAAAGCGACTCTGGTGGCAGAGAAGGGGCTGGAAAGGCAGAGTTTCTCCTCCCAGCCCCACAAGCCATCAAGGAGCTCCCTTTGTGCTGCTCCCTTTGTGCTTTAAAGGGAGAGGTGATAGCAGCAACGAGACTTGAGAGGGGAAAGCCCTGCAGGGCAATACGGTGTTAAAAATGCAACAATTAAGCGAGCACCTTTTGAAGGCGCCGGTGAGAGGGGCTTCCCGACACACCAAGGTTAGGCAGCTCTCAGAAGTGGTTTTGTTTTCCCGGAGAGATGGGCCTGTTCAGCTTCTGGCTCTTCCTCTGCAGAAAAGATAACTGATCTTCTCAGATCACAGCATATTCAGGTTCACTAATAATTTAGATAAGTCCAGACAAGCCGGGTTATTAAAAGTAAAATAAAATTAAGAGAAATCTGGAAATTTAGACCTATAAATCTACAGGCATTAGGGAGAATTGAATTCTTTCTTATACGGGATGTAAAATCAAGCCTTTTTTATACGATTCAATTATAGATTGATGGGAAGGCTCAGAAACATGGATTAATGATCTTTTCTTAAAGGAAAAAATTATATAAGGGAAAATAAAAGAGAGCCATATAAAAGAAAGAATTACTACTCCCCAAACCATGATTAAGGTTTAGTAGGTTACGTTCAGAACAGCGTAAAAGGGAATTTGTGGATTCCCAACCATATTAAGAGAGTATAAATGGAGATAAAGGAAGCAGCATGGCACTGTAAATTATTGTCCCTGCAAAGGTGGGGGAAGGACATCTCCAGTGCATGGGACCAACAAGGAGATGGTCATTTCCCATCAGGAAGGAGAACGTGTTTTAAGGGACTCTGGAGCTTCTGAAAAGTCTCAGGTTTTCACAGACATAGGGCAATTGCATGGATGGCAATGGAGCTGGGCTCCATTGATTTCCACCAGCTGGAGAGGGAATATCAGCTTCTCCTAGTAAAGGGAAAATGATGGCAGGGGCACAGCACAAAATAGTCCTGATGTTAGTACTCCACAGCACCTCGCTCAGCCCAGCCACCTCTGTAATTCATCCCAGCTTAAGTATCCAAAAATCAATGCAATCCTACCAAAAAAAGCCACTCCAGGCCCTGTGCCCAGAGCTTTCCTAATGCTCCTGATGATTCAGCCCCCAGCCTTTTATAAAAAAGGATAACGCCGCAGGGCTAACGGGAAAATAACCATCTTCAAAAGCCGCAAGGCGCTCAGATCCTATGGTAATAGGGGGCATGGAGTACCTGAGATAATCTGGTTTGAAGAGAATATTTCCCTAATGCTAAGTCCAAGCCCCACTCAGCGTGGAGCAGCACATTGTCAGGGAAGCCATTGTTTATGGCTTTGTCCGAAAAGAAAGCTTTATCTGGGTCACACATTACAGGGGAGCGGGCTAGGAGAATGCAGCCCCAGACGAGCTATGGAAATGAAGGCAATAAATGCAGGAAGAATAGCAGGGAAGGAGGTGAGAGGAGCTGGGGAAGGATTGCATTGAAGGGGGAAGGTGGCATAACCAGAGCTCCTGCGTCGCGACGCTGAAATCTAATTCACACCTCGGCGCTGCCTGCCCGTGCGGCGCCTAAGCACGGGAGAAACGTGGAGAGAGCACCCAGGATTACTTTCCAAGCTCGCCTCCAAAGGGTAAAAACCACCCTCAGCCAGAAGGTAGGAAGTTGCAATAATGTAAATAAATGTATAGTTACATAAATAAAAGGCTGGTGGCTGATTCTCACGTTTGGCAAGGGGCCGGGGCTTTGCGCAATTAAAAAAGGAAAATGGATTCCAGCGGAAAAAGAACAACTTCCCCTTCCTCAGGAAAATGTCTTTCTGATGAGATAAAACTTCACTCAGTCTGGAGCAGAGTTAAAGGCCAAGGTAGTATTTAAGCTTGCAATTAATTTCCAGGCATTTTGGAAGGCTGTGATCAGATGGCAGCAGTTGAACACAGCACAGGAGGACCAGGAAGGGGCAGGGGCCCCCAGGAAGTTAAATCCACACCAGGACTCAAACTGTACAACCCATGGAGCTGAGAAGAACTTTAGTCAGGTTTTTTATCAAGTTCTGAGGTTTAGGTTGTTTTTTTTTCCTTTCTACACCATTATCCACAGACACTGCAAATGGCAACTCCTTTGTCTTTCATCCTAGGGAGTTTGCTCCAGTATCCCCTTCCAACGCCCACACAACCCACTGCTCTCCACCCCTACTTCCATTAATTGATTTGTACGGATCCTCCTGTCAAAGAAAATTGCCTGGGAAGTCCAAACCCTGAAGACAAGTCACAAATTTTAGAACCCAAAGATTTCGTGAAATGGTAACAGCTAGTGGGAATCGAGAAACATTATTGAAAATTAAGGGTCTGGGGTTAAATCAAAGTTTCTCTTTCCCTCTAATAAGATGACAGACCAGACCATTTGACTGACTGCTGAGACACCGACTCCTCGCTGGCTTTAGATTGCTCAAGTGCTCAGAATTTAATCTCAAATGGCTGTTATTGAATTTTCTCTCGGACTAGCTGGCTGACTGGCACAGCAAGAGAAGCCAGCCCCCACTCACCCGGGCAGTCTCCCAGCCTCTGGAGTTGGCATACCTGCTGCTACACGAGGGGTTTGCTCCAGCACCTTCTAGGAGGGAACAGCGTGGCTCAGGAGGGACGAAAACACCGGGAATAATTTGTGGAAGACAGGATTGCTTCTCCACACACTGCTTCTCACTACAAAATGTATTAACTGTAAGCAACAGCAAGGAACCGTGCAAGAAGTGATCCCTCCAGATGTGTTTAACGCCCGGCGAGGCGAGGCAATCCTCCAATGTACACATGGCTCTCTGAAGGGTAAATGTTTCCCAGCTTCTACCGGCATATTCCTGTCATTTACACAGCGCCGTCAATCACTGCTCTCCCAAGAAGGGGAGCAGTGTAAACTCATGTTTAATGCCAGATTTACACACATTTCTATTCGCCAGTAAATGAGACCATTACATATGTTGTGTCAATTGATTTTTATAGTCTGAGCTGTGAGCGTTGGCACAGGGGAAGTGCAAAAGGAACCCAGGCACTGGAAGTTAGAGCTGGCTCCCGGTTTCTCCTGGCATTGCCCCATCCTGAGGAACATCCTGACCTTTAACCTGTGACATTAAATTTCCCCTGACCATGGACCTTTTCAGCTCTATCAGCTGATCCCATCCCTGCTATGCAGACTTTCTCCCTGAGCTGTTCCCCACTGCAGGGAGGGAGGCATCTGTGCCATGTTTCACTCATGGACCAAAGCCTCAGGATCTGCCCCAAAGTTTTACCAGGTGCAGACTGAGTGCAAGCCCTCAGAATGAAACTCAGACCTCCACTAACCCTTAGCTCAGGGCTGGTTGTGCTTTGCTGAGGCCACCACAACCACAGGGCAAGACACTGTCACCCCTACAAGGGACAGCTCCCTAATGCCACCAAGGGAGCTGATGTTCAGCTGAGGAATTAATCCTCCATCCTTTTAAGACAGTCCTTCTAAACACATCTTGCCAAAACAAAGCAACCTTCCTGGAAGAATTATCATTTGTAAATACCCCCCAAGGAGTTAGCAATTCCCTTCTCCAAGATGACTCATCCTCCTACACAAGGGACAGCGAGAAGAGCAATCGTGCTGCCGTGTCAGCGCTGCAGAGCCAGCTCTCGCCTCCCTGCTTGGGCCCGAGAGAGGTTATGGGCACATCGCCCACCCCCGTGCCCCCTCCTCTGAGCAAGCTCCCTCATGGGGTGGCCTCTGTGTGTCTCAAGCAGTGCCACCTGGACACAGGGGATGGTCCATGTGCAGGCAGCGTTTTGCTGCCGACCTGGGTGCATTGCCTTCATCAACATGCACGGCAGCACCTTCCAAGGCTGGAGAAAAGGAGGCTGATCCTTTCAAGGGGTGGCTTTTCACACCCCCCCGCAGCAAAGCAGAGCTTTCTCTCCATAATTAACTGCTCCAGCCGTGTCTTGGCTGAGCTCCACCAGGAACACAGCAGAGGCAGTGACCTCCAAGAGCAAAGCCCTGGATTTTGGCGGAGCCACTGCTCCCCACCAACCCGGGCCACGCCATGGAAAGCCAGGCTGCGGATGCGGGAGGCGGCAGAGCCATTCAAACCAGCCACAGGCAGTTTCACAGAAACAGAGCTTCAATCCAACATTAATTTGCAGCATCCTGGGCTGAACACTTTAGATAAGGAGCACCGGAGCCAGGGAGATGACAGGGACAAGCTTGTGACTGTGGCACATCTGTGCGTGATCACAACACCCTGCCTGGATCCGCTGTGGGCTCCGGCGACCTGTGTAACACAATAGCAGGATGGTCCTCACAGGCAGACCCCTTCTCCAAATCCCCAGCAACATCTCTTTTTTTTCCCCTCCCTGCAGGGCTTAAAGCCTCATCCTGCTCCAGTTATTCTGAAAGGGAATTTAGTGCCTTGCCATAAATTATACGAGCATTGGACATAAGCATCGTTTATGCACAAATCACTGTTCCCTAGAACAAAGCAAGTATCAGCCTCCTGACAAAACACTTTTTAGTAGGATTGGCAAATGAATAAAACCTCCCTATGAATACCAACGTGCTGATGAAAAAGTCCTACTGATTTTAATAGAAAATTATCATTTTCCTATAGGATTTTTGTGAACCATCTCGTTGAATTTAATAGAGATTTTCTATTCTGGTCTGCAATTATGCAAGAGTTAAAATACCTCCAGAGACGAGGAGATTATCTATTACCTTCTATAGGATTGCAGAGTAATTTCCATAGAATCCTGTTATGTTTCTATAGAGCCTGACAAATTTAATCCCTATTGAACTTTAAAGGGACTTTTCCATAAGGGACAAATAGACACTGACATCTGTTAGCTGCAAAATGAGTAATACCCAGAAAATAGAGGCCTTACACACCACTGCTGCACTCGAAATGGTCGAAAGATGTCTTGAACAAGCAGCTTAATGGGGAAAATGCATTAAATTGGTGTCACATGGCTGCATTAGTACGGCTGTGTTGCAACATTTCTTTTATACACAATGTCATTTATCCAACCAATGCTATACAAATTGCATTTGCTACCAATGCGCACTTGATCTCATCATCCCATGCTGGGACTTTCCTGTATCAGCGAAGGAAGACTGAGAACAATCTAAATCCAGGGGAAAAAAATGTGGAGCTGGCGATGTATCCGTGCACATTCCTCTGCCCTAATGGTTCTAATAAATGCATCAACTCCCAATCTCTCTCTCTCATTGAACTCCACTGTGGAGCTTGAAGGGCTGCACTTCTCTTTTATGCTCAGTACTAAAGGGAAAAAAAAAAAACACATTCAGCCGAGCTATCTGGAGAATGAAGTCTTTTAAAGTTAACTGTAAGGTACTTATAATGAGGAACAAAACAAGCAGGGACAGCCTAAGGTTTCCTACACCAACACGACAATTTGTCCTAGACTGGTTCAAGGAACAAATTAAAAGACAAGACAGCCCCATGGGTCTTTTTCCACCTTTCCTTGTGCAAGCTGGCATCATCAAACACGATACATCCTTGCATGTGGCTGTATCTCTATCACACACTCATCCAGTTATTCCTCAAAAAATCCAAAACTCACTCCAAGAGGTCCTTCAGGAGATCTCAGTTTTGGATGCATCCCCTCTGCAGAGTTGCTCCGGTTCTGCTGAGCCATTCCCTCACCTTTTTGGAGATTATGGGTGCTTTAAGATCACCCTGGATAAAGCAGCTTGAGTGTCCCTAAGCCAGGCTTGTGGCACCTAAAGACATACGAGTTGCTGGAGTGATCATAGCAGCCTGCACAAGAGCCTCAGAGCAGTAGTAATAGAATAGTAATATCCAAATTAACCTTCAAATTATAGAGCTGACAGGGAAAATTATCCTAAAATAGTACAGGAGGCATCTTAGAGAAGGAAGGAATTGGCAATGTGGACCTAAACCCCCTGACAAGCAGCTGGCAGTGGTGGAGCTGAGGGGACCAAGCCAAAACTGGGCACCCAAAGCCACATGTCTGAAGACACCACAGACATACCCATGGCAACAAGAAGAACAAGCACCTCCATATGTCTTCCCAACTGCATTTCCTTTCCAAAGAAAAGGACAACGTGGTAACTGAGCACAGCAGGAAAATATACGGCTTTAATATTTTCTCATTTGCCAAGTGCTGGCGGGGTGTGGACAGTGGGTGCAGGGAAGGCTGTGGGTTGGATTTGCTTTTTTTTTCCTTCTTCTGAGCTATATCTGCAAATGAATAAAGTCCTTAGTGGTGCCAGGACAGCTCTTTTGAATAGTTACTACCCAGAGATCCCTCCAAAGCAGACCCAGACCATGAAGGGGATGCATGGCAAAAATCAATGTATAAATGTGTTGGTACATCTTGCAACCCCACTGCTTCCCTTCCCTTTTTTGAATCAGTTCCTGTGTTTCTAGAAACCAAACTTATCTTCCACATGGGCTAATACTGATGATGCCTCATGTCCCTTTTAGGATCCTGTTACTGGGTATGCTAACATCCACGCAGAGTAAAGCTCATTGACTTCTCATCCTAAGCATTGTAGGACTGGAAAAAGTGGGAGAAACGAGGGAGGCTCATATTTCTAATACCAAAAGGATGCAACAGGAGAAAGCCTTTGATGCCAGCAGCCAGCTGAGGGTTTTCACACACACACTGCTACCTGGGACAAGGGAAAAGACAGCTCTGGAGAAGGAAGAACAGGCCAAGCAGACACCAGACCTCAGCACTTAAAACAGACTCAAAGGCAGCTGTTTAAATGAGCATTTAGGAGTAAAACAACAGGGTAGGAGTTTCCCAAGGGCTCCACTTGGGCGTGAGCCAGCTCCTATCAAGCCCACAGGTACAGCCCTCACTGACACCGTGGTCACATACAGGGCATTGATGTGACCTTGCACTTCAGACTGGCATCACTCAGGGCATTTCACCTGAGAACTTAGGAAGGTCCACACAGGAGGGAAGGTGCTGCCAGCCCAGTTTTGTCAATAGGAATGTCACATCCTGCGAGTGGCTCTAGGGAGCCCAAGGAAAACTTTCCCAAAGTGATAGCATCCTCAGAGGGCCCACGGGCAGGATGAAAGCAGGGATGCTCCTGCTGCTGAACTCAGCTCCGAGCTGGCTGCTCCACCATCCCCTGCCGGGGCAGAGCATCGCTGCAAGGGGAAGTTTGGAGCAGTTTCAGCTGGAGCAAGCTGTGCTTTGCTTCAAACCCTCCCTCCCCACGGTGTGCCCAGGGCCGCGCCGTGCGGAGGCTCGGCATGGCCGGGACGGTGATTTGCAGTCTGCTCAGACACAGCCCTACATCACTTGGGAGAATGAACCTACAGTTTTATAAACTATTTATTAGCCCTGTCCTGTAGCGCTACATCAATATGGCCATCGGTGAAGCAAGGCAGGAGCTATAAAAATACCATCTATCCAAAATAAGCTTCATAAAATCAAACAGAGGCCAGTACAGCCCAGGATGGGATTGTGGCTTGACATATAAAGGGCCTCTCAATCTTTGAGATAGGCCATTAAAATCCTCAAGCCCTTTTGGTTCACAGAAGTCTAAAACAAAAGGGGAAAAATAATGACACCTTTTCTGGCGGAGCAGGAGAAGGCAGCAAGGCAGTTGTGCAATTTCATTTGTTTCCACAGGAGCCAGATTACTCCCTCTTCCCAGCAAGAAAACTACCAGCTCCAAAAAAAAACAAAAAAAACCCAAAAAAAACCCAAAAAAAACAAAACAAAAAAAAAGGAGTAAAAGAAAAAAAATTTAAATAAATATAACAAGTGCTTGTTTTCCTTTGCCTTCCCCACCCACGAGCTGCTTTTCAGCAGGCAAAAAGTTTCTCCTCCGTGTGCCAGCGGTGATGTTCCCTGCTCGGCACAGGAGAGGCGGTGCGGGAGGGGCTGAGGGCAGGCGCGGCTGGAGCACACCGATATCCCAGCCCGCACTCCCCCCGGCTCCCGAGGCACTGGGGTAAGGCAGAAGGCAGGTCAATACATTGTCAGAGATGATGATTAACATTTCCAGCCAGTGCTCCCTCAAACCACCTCTAAAACATGTCTTAATAAACTGCATTGCAAATAGCCTTGTATTTCTACCTCGCTGCATCTGCCAGGGTGAGATAATACAGCGACCTGAGGAAAAGTGACACACGGGGAATGAGCTGCCGGGAGTTATACGACACCATGAGACCTGGCTCAGCACATCGCTTCCAAACCTGGGTGGCTCTTGCTGTGGCTCACCCAGGCTTTTTTGGGGCTCTGGAGGAAACAAGGGGTACGCCTTGAGCAAAGAAAATACCAGCTCGCAGAGGGTTTGGGGCTGAAAGGGTTTGAGGGAGAAAATCGCTCTGAATTGCTATTGAGTGTGAAAATCACCGTACAAGAGAAATATTTCAAAGTCAGGCACGTGACAGTTTTTTTTGCAGAGGCAGGCACCATGCTTTGAAAGGTCAGAGGGAGGTGAGAGCAAGCACAAGCATCATTTTCCTGGAAACACAGCTCTGAAGCTTTCCCAAACTGTGTGATGGCAACAGGCTCCGTGACAGTTTCCAGCCTTGCCGAAATCCTTGGCTGGATCAAGCACGGCGTGGCTCAGCATCACCTTAACGGGGGGGTTTTGAACCTCACACCTTGCTGCACTGCGATGCTCAACCCTGAGGGAGACAGTCAGAGCTGCCAATCCAAACTGCAACTCAGCTCCTCAAAGCAGTGAACTGGAAATGAAGCTCACACACCTTCACGCCCTTCCCCTGCTTATCAGCCTGCCTCAGTGACATCAGAAGAGAGAGGAAACAGCTTGGGTTGGACATGGGGTGAAAAAAAAGGAAGGAAAAGATTTGGGTTTACCTGACAAGTCACCTTCAACTGGGCAAGGATGTTTTACATCCCCGCTCTGGACCTTCAAGTACTTCAACATTAAGTAAATGCCACTTACCTAGGAGGAAAAAGAAGAAAAAGTTAAAGTTCAGCAAGTATTTTAACGCGACGCGTTTTAAAAGTGATGGAATTTGTAATTCACTTGTAGGCTGGAGGAAACACAAAGGGGAAAACTCCAGGTTTTAATACACTTTTATAAAGGTCAGCTTGAATGGCACAGGGTCACAAGGCCATTCTATGAGCTGTTTGTTTTCTTACTTGCTTCTCACAGTCTCAGCTTTTTCCAACCCCCCTACCCAAGATTGTAGAACAGAGCCCAGTTCCAGAGGCAAGAGCTGCCTCTTCCCATCCCAAAATTTGAATCCCTACAGAGAGGTGCTTCCTGCTCATTCTTACATTGTTTTTTTTTTCCCCAACAGCAAAATTACCCATCCTTGGTCAAGGTCTGACACTAGCCTTTCCATCTCTGCAGCCCCAAACAGGCAATGCCACCAAATATTTCCAACATCAGCACTGATTCTGTGATCCATGAAAAAAAAAAAAAAAAACCTAACAAAAAACTGCTCAGGATCCATCTTTCCCAAGCTCTAGCTGCAGCAATTCATCCTTCCAGGTGAGATGTCCTACCTGATATCCAGCCCACCAGGCAAGACCACAGACATGGCACAAACACAACTATTCATCCTTTCCTTCCAGAAGGACCAGTTTGACCTTCTCTAGGACAAAGAAATTCCATCTTTGCCAACCCCAAGCAAAAAATCTGCCTCATGGACACAATAAATATTAATTGGAGATAAATGAGAAGCCTTTCCCGTTTTTCCATTGGCATCTGGAAGCGTGGAAAACCAAGCAAGGAGGCTGTGCCCATCCAGCTGTTGCTCCATAGGCTGTTGTAGGAATTGAGGATGATGGGATGGGGCACGTCTGGCTAAATGACTTAAAGGGTGCCTGGGGCTGTGGACAGATGCTGCTAAAACACACAACTGAATAAATAAATGGAAGGTAACGGAGAGGGGAGCGATGCCATGGGAGAGCGAGTGGCAGGGTTGTGTGCCAAGGTGTTAAAAAAGCTCCCACAGAGCTGCCTAAACCTCTTCTGAGGCTCCACTGCTACGTGTTTCAGATGCTGAGAAGATTGAACTAATAAAAAAGAAATGAGAGAACTGTCACTGCAGATTACATGGTATTTATTCCAAAATCTGCTCATTATAGAAATTTGCAAGACAAATGGGTTTTTAGCAGGAAATGGCAGCTTTTCCTTAAGTGTATAACGATGAACAGATCTGGTTGGGAGCTGAATCTTTCCCTTTTCTGAGCTACTCCAGCTCCAAGTCTTCCCAATCACCCGAGAAATACTCGTGAGGCTGAAAAAAAAAAACCCAATTTTTTAAAATTTTTTTTTTTAACATTCTCCACCAGCCTCTTCATAATCCTATAAGAAAGTACGATTAAGAAATATTTGAAGCAAGAAAAGCTCATTTGGCCTAGAGAGTTTCTAGGCGGCGAGAGCTTCTCCTGCTCCTCAACAGCCTGCAATTGGCATTGCTAACGCTCTGGATCCTTCCTTCCTCGCAGGGAAAGCCCTTCACCAAGAAGAGTATTTGTGGTCAGGCTTTAATCCCCTAGCCTTGATAAATGTTTAATTCCTGGGCCTGCCTTCCTATCTGAATATAGACTGGAGGTGCTTCGCATTCTGCCGTATCCGAGTGCTTCTAATGACATTTTGGCTTCTTTCCCAGTTAATTCCAAGTGCCTGAAACCCAAGCATCTCCCCTCTCTCCCTCCCCATCCTGGATGCACATGCGGATATTTGACTGATAATATACAAAGCCAGAATATGTGGGTTTAAAACAAGTCTCTGCAGCAGAGACTCAAGAAGGGAGAAGAAGAAGGGGGAAAATATGCCTTGAAATATTACAGAGTAGGAGCTGTCAAGTTGAAAAAGCTTCTACAAGGTTTTCAATGCCATAACTGTGTTATTTAGCTGGGGATGAGAATTTTCAGACACATCAACAGGAAAAAAGGGGTTTCAGGAGGGAAAAAAAAAAAAAGAGAGAAGCGGCCTGTCTTATTTGCAGCTCTCCTTTGTTGGAAAGCAATTACAGCCTTACTCAATTTATGACCCAGAATGCACCCTAATCTACTTGTAAATGCATCTTATTCACCACACAGCACTTTCAGATACAGCCAGGGTAAATAAACGGGAGATTGTTCCTACCTACATTGCGGCACAACTGTTAATTGTAACGCCCCATGAAACTTAATTATGCAAAGCAGAGTGGCGACACTGCAGCCATTAATGAGATGTTTGATTCAAGAATAATTTGTTGTTTGGAGCCTCGGACTTGTTTTGCCTGTCCCTTCCACTGTGCTGCACTAATTCTCAATTCGTGCTTATTTTAATAGTGCGGCAGCGGGGCACAAAATGGCTCGGCTGAGGCAGCGACGGGAGGGCTCCTGGTTGGAATCCCATTTTCCAAGTGTGCAGCAAGGCCCCACCATATGGGTTTCCCTCACTTCAACAAATTCAGAGGAAAGCCGGTGATGGGACACAAAACGTTCTGCAGGTAAAATGCTGGGAATGCTAGCAAGCCCTTTTAGGCAAAGGAGTGGCTAAGAGGAGAAAGGCTCAGCTTTGTTAGACCCTCAGAGCCTCCCAAAGCCACGCTGGGATGGACACAGGTGTGGATCCCCTTCACCACACACACACAAGCACCCATGGTATTTCTTCCAGCTCCTTTGCAATGGCTGGATCTGAGCAATGCTTTGGGCTGAGCCACTGTGTTGCCTGCCTGGAAATAAGATTTTGAAAACCACAAATAGAAGTCGAGAAGAGGTTGAAGAGACAAAGAAAAAGCTGACTTGGAACAAGAAGTTGTAGTACACCCACTGATAAGGTAGGTGATAGATAGAGCTACAAGATGTTGCGTGGAGACTGTCCCTGCTGCTCTAAGAGACTTTCTCCCTAAATGGGGAAAGGAGATTGGTAGTCAGACCAAAGTCTATTATTTAAGCCTCTGGTTATTGATAGAAACACACTATCTTTTTAAATTTACAATCAAGCAAGCAATTCAGTCTCTCCCATTCACAACAGCACAAGATGTTTGCTCCTATCTGCCCTGGAGATACCAGTCTTTTCTCCTCTCGGTTCTCTCCCAAGCTCTGACTGCAGAAATCCTTCTGCTAACATCATCTCTGAGCTTTTTTCTCGTTTTTCTTCCTGGTGACACGTTCTGTTCCTAACTCAGGCCGAGCACTGTCCCACTTCTCCAAGCTGGCTCCATTAATACCTGTGATTAGTAGGCCTTGGAGCCAACAGCCACCACCAGCCCATGAATCACCAGGATTTCTTCCCTTGCGTGGCACCAGCAAAAGGAAGGAGCCAGGGCACTTTATCTCTGATACATCTGCTGGTGATAGGAGAGACATTGTTGGTCTACTGTAACTGTCTATTTTTTTTTTTTTCCCCCCCTTATAAATGTGACTCTTAAAATAGCAAGTCACGAAGAGGGTTTGAGACACATGGGAGGCCCTGGGGAACGGGGCCCTCACGACCGCGCGCGGTATTGATAGCAGCGAGATAAAGAGGAGCCCGGCGCGCACCGAACCCCGCCGACGCCTCTAACAAGATCAGGACAGATGACAAGGCACTCAACTGTGCCCCAGCAAGGTCATTACCGAGCATTAATAACGGAACCTTATTATGAGCAGATCACTCAGTGGTAGAGCCTTTTCCCACCTTCGCTGCTAAGAGAAAGCCACAGCACCCCCAGGCCCCCGGGCAGCAGGGTGTGGGATTTGCTGCCACTCACCCAGGCTGAACACGGCCAGGGGAGCCAAGCTGCCCCACGGAAAACCCCTGGGGGAAATCTATCTTTCTAAGAAATGCTCATCATAGAACCATTTAGGTTGGAAAACACCTCTGAGATCAGTGAGTCCAACTGCTGTCCCAGCACTGCAAGGGCCACCACTAAATCAGGTCCCCAAGTGCCACATCCATGTCTCTTAAATCCCTCTAGGGATGGGACTCCACCACCCCCCATCCAAGGCAGACTGTTCAATGCTTGACAGCCCTTTTGGTGCAGACTTCCCTAACACCAAATGTAAACCTCCTCTCAAGGCCATCTACTCTTGCTCTGTCATTTATTACTTGGGAAAATAGATCAATCCCCACCTGGCTGCAACCTGCCTTGGGTGGTTGTTGAGAGTGAAGAAGTTTCCCCTGAGCCTTCCCAGCTCTTTCAGCCAACTCCTCACAGGACTTGTGTTCCAGACCCTTCCCCGGCTCTGTTGTTCTTCTTTGGACAAACTCCAGCACTTCATGTCATACTTAACGTCTTTGTATCTTACTTGAAAGTCATGACCAGCTACGTGCATCAAATCAACTGTTAATATTCTCCTTCCCCCTTGCCTTGTGTGACCCTCTTGCAGTCCAAACCAGCTCTTCCTGTGAAGATACTCCCACCAAAGCAGCAGCCAGCCCTGCTCTCCTTTGCCACAGCATCCAGCAGCTGTTCTCTCCCTTTTCATCTCACACAGAGGAGAAGGTTCAGATTTGTCTGTTCCTCCATCCATCGCCCTTTTTCCAATGTACTTTGGAGTCCAAGCCAGGGACAACTGGCACCACCAGAAATCTGACCCTGGCTCTGCTGAAACTCTGAGTGAAATTATGCCAAGCCCATTGAATGGGTTATGACTTTTAGAAAAATAAAAAGTATGCCTGGAGAAGGGCAAGATTTTTTTTTTTTTCTCCCAAGCAATTTTGTCTTTTTTTCCCCCTACTGTCTGATATTTCATTTTGGGTGTTACTTTGATTTTATAGAAAAAATCAAAACCAATCTGACCCCAATTGTCCAGAAGCACCACGAAAAAAAAAATATATCTGATATTCACAGAGCTCTGGTCCTATTGCCCTAATTCTCACCTTCTCTTATTCTGTAATTTCCTCCTTCATAACGTGGTGACTGGAGCTGAGTGCAGTGTCTCAGACGTGCACTCAGCGAGGGCTGAGATATTATTGTTGATTTATGGGGGCTGGCTCTGCTTAGGGAGCAGTGATTTACTTCGGTGTGTTTTCACAACGCTGCCATCTCTTTGGAGACAGATCTCACCCTCAGCTTCCCCACATCCAAGCACCTGGTGCTAAGCACTCGGTCACAGATTGCTGAGACATTTCCCCATCTTTCCTCCTCTCTCCAGCTTTGTTTCCAGGAAGGTCATTACCACATTTTTGCTCCCCCAGGGTTTAACAGCCCAATTAGGGGAGACAGCAACACTTCAGTAGGTGCTGGCCAGAGCATGGCCTTATCCCTGGAAACCAATTCTCCCTCAGACTTAAATACGGAACCAGTTTTAAACGTCACTTATCTTCACAATGGAACAGGTCAGGAATTATTCTTCCCAGCTTTATCTCTATTCAGCTCTGCCTTTTGTTGGTCTCCTTCTTTTGATGCTGTGAAAGAAGCAGACCTTGTACACACAGAGGTTTCCCAAAAGTACTTATTTTCCTCCTGTGGGAGCAGGCAAACCCTGCACCCAAAATCCAGCCAAGTGACCATGCCAAGATGAAGCACAACTACTCCCTGGGTTGTTTTTCCAAGGAGAACTGTGTCTGCAAAACACTCATGGGAGACAGCAAGAGGAATGGGAACAATGCTACAGCAGGACCTGGCAATAAATACCTGCTAAGGGGCCTGTTATAGCTTTGCCTTCTGCAGTGGTTTTTTATACATACATAGATCAGTAAATACTGTAATAGAGGCACTTTTCTGTACAACACCTTTTGCTGCTATTTTGCAAGTGCAGATACATCAGTGCAGCGTCAGGCTCTTAAAAATGCTCAGGAAAAGCGGCTCAGGAGAAGCTGCTGGTGCCATTACCCAGCACCCACACACCAGAACACATGAGCACGCCTCAGACTCGCATTTCTGCTGCAAAAGAGGGGAATCAAGGCACTTTCAACAGCAGAGCTCGGGACTAAGTGTCCTGTGGAGCAAGTCCCAACACCCCACTGGGAGACAGGAATCACGATCACCTCTTTGTTTCCCATCTCCCTTTTCATCCTCCCTTTGCCTCCGTTTCCCCCCGCTGCAGGGAACCTTGAACGCTGGCTCCCTACCAGAGGTATTGAGAAGCTGAACAACTGAGCAGCATCCTGAGAGCCTTTGAAGGAGCTGTACAATGTGGGAACAGTGGTTCACGCCAAACAATAACGTGTCCTCGCTCGCAGTGCGGCCCCCGCGATGACTGTCCTCAGCACAACTGTCAACTCCACTCCCGTTGAAGGATCTTTATTATTAGTGATGAGCTATGAAGAAGGGCGAATGCAGCTCGATTTTGCAGCTCCGGCACTTGGGGGGAAAGAGCAAATTGTGTAAATCCATAATCGGAACCATGGAGTGAGAGTAAATGTGGAATCCCATCAGATGACGTCCTGCTTTAGGTCCATGTTTTCCCTGGTTGCTCCCCACATCTCACCTGTGAAAGAAGCACCAGCTCCTCTCCCCTCCCATACCCTTTACCCTATTATTTCTACCTTTTATATCCTCAAACATTCCCACATCCACTGTAAACTCCAGCACTCTCTCTTAAGCTGTTTCAGGCAGTTCCTCTGCAATGCTCATAAGTGTAAAATCTTTCAGTGATGGTTGCAAAAGGCGAAATCAAATGACAGGTTGATTTAGTGCAGCTCTTACTAACAGCTTGCAGAAATTAGAAGTAAATAGGAGGTCAAACAGCTCGCAAGCAATTTGACATTGGCAATTGCAGCTTAGTTAGGCTCCTCTGGTAATAAAGAACCACCGTGTCTTTCCTTTACCTCAGTGCTTGGCAATAGAAAGGTCATTACCAGCTAAAGATACTGCAAGAATAACACTTTAAACCTTTATTATTTTTAACAAGACATGGGTATTTTAAACAGTGTCTGTGCAATACACTGGTGGCACGCTACAATGACTGGAAATGGCTGAAAATAATAATAATAATAAAAAAAAACCACCAAGTGAAATTGGAAACACAATATGGAACCATCCATGGTTCTTAAAGCTGTGTCAGTCTGTTAAGCAAAAACTATGCTTGGGCATAAGTGAGCATGAAATTCAATATAAACATCCTGAATATGGTAGAGAAGCAGATGAAATATGTATACAAAATGCTAAAGTAAAATATACAATGAGCTTTGTATAAATAAACAATAAAGAAATAAGAAGATTAAAAAAGAGCTGTCTTTATGATACATAGGATTGCTGAGAGTGAACCCGCTTCTGCAATTGTCTGACTTAGATACTTTGGGGATGTTGATTATGCTTTTAATTCTCTTTCATCAGAAATGGAGGTAATTAGGGACAAAATAATTCCAGTAAATGTCAACTGCCTAAGACTTGAGAAAACTCAGAAGAGGCAAAGTCATACACAAATGTTTTGAAGTGAATAATAAATGAATTATGGGCTCTAAACAATTATTTTTTGAAGTATCCCTAATGTAAACTAACCAGATGTCCTGGGTGAAGAGGGTGAGAAATTGCCTTGACAGGCCACTAATTCCTTCACTGCAGATCCCTTCTGTGAAGTGGGGATTATCAAAATAAATAAATAAACAAATGAAAGCAAACACAAGAGGCACAACATGGCTTAAAAAGCCAAAGAAGGCCAGTGCAGTTATTACAAACAACTGCAGTCCTAAAAACATTTCTGAAAGTTCCTATCTGAACTTCAGGACCTGTTTCAAATGGGAAAAGCACATCCCTGGCTTTTCAGACCCTCCCCACCGCAAAGCACCGAGTCCCTTGTTTCGAGGTGTGTGTCCCCAAAACAGCGACAGCATCACTAAGCCCAACTTGGTTTCCGACTTCCCCACACCTCAGTTTCCCACCTCTCTGATGGGAATAATAGCACGGACCCATTTCCCGAGCTGGAGCGTTGTAGAAGCACTTAGATGCCATGGAAACGGGTGACATTCCACCACCCACGCTCCCCCATGCCGGCTCCATCACTCAGCAGAAATGCAGATGGACCAGCAGCTGGCCCAGAGGAAACCTCCTCCTCCTGGGTGAAGGACGGGCAACATTTGGCAAACCTCTGCTCCCAACTCCGTTTTATGAATGTCAGCAGCCACTGTCTGGGTTTTGCCCCCTGGAAGCTTTTCCCAGCCCATGCCATCCCACCAGGACACATCACTGAATGCCACCTGCGGGTTCTCCTCCAGATATTCTTCTCTGCTGGGACCCAAAATCCTGCGTGCAGGCACAAGGGAGCACATCCCCAAGGTGCAAAGGACTCCCACATGGTACAGAGATGCTAAAAACCCCAGCCAGGATAACCAAAATGGCTGTGGAACAAAGATGTTCCTCTCCTGAAAGCTGAGTCCAATCCCATCCATGTAGACTCCTCCACCGCCCTCCCCAAGCAGGGAGAGGGACTAACCTATAACTCATCCCACCTTCAACAAGCTGCAATAATTATTCATCAGCATCTCAAGCTATCAATTTCCCAAATACATCCCAACTGGCCACGCCACAGGTAATTAGAGCCCACAGCCACCAGTGATTCAGGAGGGCTAGCACTGAGCCACAGCGTGGGATCCAGGAGTGCCATGGGAAATGATGGGACCGTGTGGGTCACGCTGGTTCATCTGCCCATGATTGGCTTAATCAGAGATAAGACTGACAATAGAGCAGAAATTTGAGCTGCAGACCAGGTCACACAGGCCAGCTTGGTAGGAGACAAAGAAAATCAGAAATGTCAGTAGCAGGTCTATAATAATTGCATAACAATTTCAGATAATGATTTTACAGCAGAATTTTTTCCCTGGGCTTCCTACCCTGTGCAAATCCCAAATCAAGGCTGAACTGAGGGGTTCAAACGCCTGAAGATTTTGACAATGCAGAACAAAACCAGTAAAGGACACTCTCACAGTGATCCCCACTAGGACGGAGGGACAGGGCCATCTGTGGAGCCAGAGGCAACCAGAGGAAAGCAGAAACACCTCCCTGGCTAGCAAAGGACACGGTTCCACACCACTTTTGTCATCTTTCCCCGCTCAGCAGACAAGCTCCTTGGTCACTGCAGAGGACCAGGGCCGTGGAGAGCAATTCTGAGCCGTCTCTGCCTGCAACCTGTATTTGTTGCTCCCTTGAGTGGCTGCCTCAGACAGGCTTTGCTGTATTTTAGACCTGACATTACCCAGCAGGCAGTGAAAACTGGCTACTCATTAACTTTGCCGAGATGGGAGCAGCTCCCATAAAAGCCACTGAAACCACTCCAGCATTCGGGGTGTGTGTCATTTAGCTGTGATGTGTCCCTCTTGCTGTTTGGTTTTTCCTTTTCCCTTCAGTTTTATTTTTACGTGGTGACATTTGGAAGAGAAAGCCATTGAAAGCGGCAATATTGGACATTCAGTTCCTGGCTCCCTTGCTGTCACTTAGCAGAAAACATTCAGAAATTTGATATTTGATCTCCCACCTCCTCTTTGATCACCTTTTTGTGCCTCTACCACTCCAAGGACAAAGTGGCTTAATAAATTGGAGAAATGGGCTGAGGAGGCTGCTCCGAGAGGGATTCAAAGTAAAGGCAGAAATCAGATGTACAAATTACTCGCTTGCCGAGATTTTGGCAGAGATGTCGAGAGATTCATGTACTTGGTGCTATTTCGGGCCAAATTTCCCAGAGAGGGACTCTGGCTGGTTAGCAGAGAGTTAAACAAGGCTTAATAAAGGCAAATAGTTAGCAGGTAATGGATTGCTGAATATTCAGCCGATGAGGCAGTGCTCAGCTCATGTCCGTAGCCACCAGCAGCATCATCCACTGATGGATTTATCCCAATCTACCACTAATAACTGCAATATGCTTCTAACATCTGCTAACCACTTATTAACTCTATACAGACTCCTGAAGAGCTATCAATAACCCTAACTTTAATAAGAAGGGTGACCCCGTAGCCAGCATCAGTTCAGAAATGTCATTCAATCAACTTTTCTGGCTGGGCTGTTTTCCTCTGCCAGAAATCTCCTGGGAGCATCAGGCAGGACAGAGCAGCACGTTCAAGGTCAGAGAGTCCTCAACCAGCCTTGTCCTTGGGACTGCAGAGCCCCAGGCCCAAACTCCAAGGCAGTGCCATGTATCAGGCTGCACGTCCTTCCTTTGAGCTCCTGGGTGGCCACTACACAGTTGATATTCACCTTTCAACCATTAAAAAAAAATGTTCACGATGAGATCAAGCGCAGTGACCTCATTCTGCATGCACCAGCTTCCCATGTTAGAGCAGATATTTTACTCTTTGCAGATGTGAGGTGAAAAGCGTGTGTTGAGGGGAGGCACCACAGTGAGAGCCGTGGGGAAGGACGGCACAGAAGTCACATTTTCTTTCCATGAAGGAAGAATCCTCCTTCTCCACAGCCTGCTCAGCTGCATGGGGAGTGCTTGCAGGGAGGAGGACATGGGGCAGAACCCTGCTGCCTTCTCCTTACCCCCACAGGTGGTCCCTCCATGGTGCTGTGGGTGCCAGCACATCCCCAAGCCCTAACATCACATGTCACAATGTGCTAGCATTCCATGGTGCTCCCCTTGCACACCTGCATGACACTCCCCACTGCACAGATGGGGAAACTGAGGCAGGCTGGGTCACAGCAGATGGGCTCTTGCTGCTGTTTCGGTGCTGCATCCAGTTCTTCTCCCAAGGTCAGTGTGCCAGCAGCACTCTCACATCCTGCAGGGATAGAATTCACAAGCCAAAGCCCAATTCCTCCACCAGCTTGAGTCACAGGCAATCTTCAAGCCAACGGATTTGGGTTCCAGCAAAAGTTTGACTCCCAAACGAACACAACTGTGCCCCATCCTGTCCAAAGGGGACCCTCTGCCAGCTTATGGAGTTCACACCCCGTTTACCCATCGCTACTCCTTCCAAAATAAACAGCTTTATGGTCACTCCATCCTTCCATCGGTCCAAGACTCTCATGGAAAAACCCAGCCAGCACCACCACCACCCCGCGCCGCACAGACCGGCTGCGGATCTGCCACCACTTCCCACATCCCAACCGCCCAGCACAACTCTGCCAACCTCTACCACCTGTTCTGCTTTGGCCTGCACCACCACAAGCCAGAAAAGGCCCTGGCATGGCACGCGGATCCTTGCGGGGCTCGCGGCTCCGCGGCGGCGCCGGCGGGCGCAGCTGCCTGCATGCTGCTGCATCCCACACCGCTGCGCCGGGTAATGGCCATTGCAGCACCAAATTAACGGTGCATCTGCTCCTCGCTGCAGACGCCGCCGAGAGTGGGCTGTAATTTCGTCTCCGATCCCCCAAATAATGTTTGTTGTCGTGCTGTAATCTTGGCAATCAATGTAACAGCTGAACAGATCGTTTCGGCTGAAATATTTGCTAAACACGCGAAGACCTTGAAACCACACCTCAGCGTGTGCGCATTGTGTGCAGAATTACACGCTGAACTAAATAAGGACTGGGTGGGGGGAGATGTGGGGAGAGCTGCCAGCCAATTAAAACACTAAAACAACGGGTGGAAAAAAAAAAATCCAAAACCCTTGCGACACCTTTCACCAGCAGCACCTATTTCCTGTAAACCAGGCAAAACAAAGCTTCAAGAGCTCTTTGGAGCACTCTGCTGTCCAAGATGGATCAACTGAAATGTGTATGCAAGGCTCTCAGAAGTGGAATTTAATGGTCACAAAAATCAATTGGCCAAACCAGCTGCACGCATATTAACCTCCTGATGTCCCTCTCACTCAGCGCTGCCTTCACTCAGCCAGCTATAAATAGGCTAAGCCACAAAATGTTTTTATTTAGGGAATTTAGCAAGAGCTGCTTTTTTTTTTTTTTTTTTTTTTTTTTTTTTTTTTTTTTTAATTTTTATTTTATTTTATTTCTGTGTTTAACCTGCTTGAAATGCCAGCCTGGGAAATGAAAGCAGCGGATTAGTGAAGACAAAGCCGCAGGTGACCAGGTTACACTCATGGCCACACTATCAACCACCTGCACGTCCGCCTGCAAGTCATGGTACTGTGATATTTTCCTCTTTTTCCTCTTCAGGAGCTGTGTTTATTTTGAAATCATCTTCCTGAAAGAAAGAATCTGACTTGGATACAACAGCTGGGCTGCAGGACCCCGATTGGGGCTGGGGTCCCCAGGCATTAACTTCACATTTACCTGAAATAACACAAGGTCTTTGGGGACGAGAAAGAAAAGTTGCTCTTTTTTCTTGGGCAAACTCTTGTGCTTCCAAGGTTTTGATTTCTTCTAGCACTGCAAAGCATTTGTATAAATTAGTGCAGACATCTGAGATACATCAAATTTGACAGGCCTGGGGCAAGTTCAAACTTCTGATCACAACATCCATCACAAGCACTGAGCTATTTATCAAGAATTGATCAAAACAAAGAGGGAGAACAAAACCTTTCACTTCAGTAATTGATACCTAAGGACTGACAAGAGCAGGTCCACCACCTCCCCCTCAAGACTGCAGATTGCTTTGTTGACCCCCCAAGACATTATTTCATCAAAGCACCTCACCAAATGTGGACCTTCAGGAGACCCGACACCACAGAAGGAAAAAATGGACCTGCTCAAGGTCCACCTTTGACTGTGTCATTCAATCATGCAAAGCCCCTGATGACCTCAGTGTAAGAAGTAGCTGGAAGAGGTTGGAAGACCAGAGATGTTACTGATGGAAACAGGGTCTGGGATTCTGGATAAGAGGGGACACTCTGCTCTGCCATGGCCTCCCAGGGAGGTCTGACACATCACCCAGGCTCCCTGGTCTCATCCCCAGTGGGGTTGGTATCTCTTTTAGGGGAAAGAAAGCACATTTGCAAGTCTAGGGTGCCAAGATACGACAGCAAAATGGGCAAAATCCTTTCAGTGAGACCCAAGCAGCCTTTTAATCCTCCAAGCAGCAGATCACAGCAGCTGAATCACAGCACTCTTGACTGAGATTCAAAAGAGAGAATTTGGGGTCACTGGGCACCTCCATGGTGATGTGTCAGGCTCAGTTCTTTGGCTGTGACATCCCACCCATTTCTAAACATCTCATTCAGTGGGGTTTCAACCATCTGCACGGCACAGGGACTTGCCTCCAGCCTGGCCTGCAAATTTGGCTTGGATAAAACTGGCAGGAGCCAAGGAGTGAAGCCAAGGGGACGATGGCCTGGAGCCAGGAGAGCCACACCTGCACATGCAGCACCTCCACGGTGCCCTTATCCCAGGGACCAGGCGCTTCCCTCCCCGGAGGAGAGGAGGGAAACACTTTGCACGTCTTTATCACGCCACAGCCTCTAATCCGGCAGCAGGAGCCAGCCTGGCTTGCCCGGATCCCTCATGGAGACACGAGCCTGCCAACCTGCTGAGGAGCAAACTGCTGCCAGCACTCCCAGCCTTGGCAGCTCTCCCAAGGTGGAGAAGCAATGGGCTTTCCCTGGAGGCACCAGGCAGACAAAGCAAGCTCCGTGCTTCCTACAAGGCGTGCCTGGCCCTTGCCAAGGGACACGTGCCCCCGGCAATTCCCTGTCGGGCCACAGGACTCCAAGGGAGCTGTGACAAAACCTCATTGCAACAAGGCTCATGGAAGCCATCTATGCCAGCCATGGCAAGAGGAAACATTGTTTTCTTAAAAAAAAACAAAAACAAAACAAAACAAAACAAAACAAAAAAAAACAAAAAAAACCAAACAAACAAAAAAACCAACACAAAAAAAACCAAACAAAAAAAAAAGTAGCCATTTTCCACACATTTGCTAATTACTCATCAGATTTTCTAATAAAGGTGCAACACGATTCCAAGGGAGCTGTGACAAAACCTCATTGCAACAAGGCTCAGGGAAGCCATCTATGCCAGCCATGGCAAGAAGAAACATTGTTTTCTTAAAAAAAAAACAAAAACACAAAAAAACCCAAACAATCAAACAAAAAAAGTAGCCATTTTCCACACATTTGCTAATTACTCATCAGATTTTCTAATAAAGGTGCAACACGATTCCAAGGGAGCTGTGACAAAACCTCATTGCAACAAGGCTCATGGAAGCCATCTATGCCAGCCATGGCAAGAAGAAACATTGTTATCTTAAAAAAAAAGAAAAAAGAAAAAAAGTAGCCATTTTCCACGCATTTGCTAATTACTCATCAGATTTTCTAATGAAGGTGCTGTGCTGGGCTGTGCTGGGCACTGGGAGACAGAAGGATTTTCTGTTAAAATCAAATGGGGAGTAAGTGCGGCGTTTACCAAGGGATAGGCAGCTTCAAAGCTTTCCCTTCCACTTAGATTTTAAGCACTTCTACAAAAGAACATTGATTTTGGGTTAAATTGACTGATTTTATTCATAGCTGGTTCGTATGGTGTATTCAAAAGACAAATTGTACGAGACTGCAAGCTATGGATCAGCTCTGATAATTCAGAGTCCTCTTTCCTCTTTTTTTTTTTTTTCCTTTTTTTTTTTCCCCTAAATATTTTCCATGCTTATAATTTGCTATTATTTGGCCCCTGCCTGGACAGGAAAGGCATTTTCACAGTATGGGAGCCCGTCTTTGAAGGGAAAGTATTATATTTTAATGCCAATTACGACAGAAGTAAGAATCAGACATCCCTGCAACCCTTTAGAGATCCTGCACAGCAAATGGCCTATTTGGGGAGGGGATGTGTGTTTTGTTCAGAGACATTATATTTATGCAGAGAGTTTATTGACTCCAATTTAGTTGAAATATATAATAAACATGTGTATCAAGCACTAAACACTTGTGACAAAGATCAGCTCTAATCCCTCAGGTGAACTGCCGTAGCTGTTAAGTGAAGTGCTATATGAATACTCCTTAAAAATATCACACGCCAGGAATATCCAAGGCTGTTGCACATATTAGGGATGAAGCTGCAGGTCTGGAACTCGCTGCCAGGTGCCCTTGGACATGCAGGAGGGAGCATCAGCTCCTGCCACCCCAGCACAGGTCACTGTAAATGTCCCAAAACATCTTCCCAGGCTGACTTCAGCACATCCCTCCTCACACACAGCTGGCCAGCTGCAAACAGCTGGATGCAAAGCAACCTCATCCCAGCAAGTCATGGTCTGAGGCTGGGCAGCTCAACCACTGGGGCTCTGTTTCCCCATGGAAATGGGGATGTTGAAAGCCACTGGTGAGAGGAATTCAAGGGGGAATTGTTTGCAAAATGTATCTGAGGAGTTAAAACATCAGCTGCTAAATTAGTATCTGCATCATCACTCTTGGAATCATTGGAAAAGCCTTCCAAGAGCATCAGGTCCAACCTGCGACCGATCCCCACCTTGTCCCCAGCCCAGAGCTCTGAGTGTCACATCCAGGCATTCCTTGGACACCTCGAGGGATGGGCACTCCAAACCCCCCTGGGCAGCCCCTGCCAAGGCCTGAGCACCCTTTCCATGGGGAAATTCCTGCTGCTGTCCAAGCTGAACCTCCCCTGGCCCAGCCTGAGGCCGTTCCCTCTCCTCCTGTCCCTGTGCCCTGGGAGCAGAGCCCGACCCCCCCGGCTGTCCCCTCCTGGCAGGGAGCTGTGCAGAGCCACAAGGGCCCCCCTGAGCTCCTTTTCTCCAGGCTGAGCCCCTTTCCCAGCTCCTTCACTTGCTCCTCATAGGATCTCCAGACCCTCCCCCATTAACTTTGGTTCCATTCCACATTTTCTTGCACCAGCAACACAAACCTAAAATGGCAAAATCCTTCCATCCCCACATCATGAAAGGCTGCAAGACTCATTTTCTTAACTAGGAGGAAGAGAAACCTAAAACTATCTTTCTCTAGAAACCGAAAGTTTGGTGACTCCAAACAATTCTTGGGTCGAACCCACTGGATTGTTTCAGAAAGGGGAAGAATCGAACAACTCCAAAAGATGCTGAAACACAAAAACATGCAGAGCACTCGGTTCAAAGGCCCATCACAGGGTTTCCTTCTGTTTTATTCAAACCCTTTGGGAATATATTTAAATAAATGAAATCTAAACAAAACAGTGGTGTTTGCAGGGAATGGGGATGAGCTTTCCACCCCTCCTATTTTTTTTTTTTTTTAAGGAATTTTGTCATCCAGCAAATGAGCAGAAAAATGCCTTATTCACTGAGCTCTACTTAATGTGCTGAATAAAAAATAATAAATAAATAAAAGGAGTCCAAGTGCATCAATCTGAACAGATAATGAGAGCCTGGTGGTGATGAACTTGAGGGATGCAGGACAAACCACCACTGAGAATTGTGAAGGGGCCAGGGGCACTCGTTGTGCTGAACACATTCTACCCAATGGATGCTGAGGAATTAGGGAATGGCTCCTGCAGCTGTGGACAATCCAGAGGAACATTTCCATTGAGCCTGTTCATGTCACACCCTGAACGTGGAGGAAAAGAGAGGACAGAGGACACAGACTGCAGAGCACCAGGTCAGGAGTGCTGCTCCTTTAGCTGGATTTTCTACTGATCAGGAATTCCTGAAGTAAATACCTTTAAAAATGCCCAGACATCCCAAATCTCTCTGCATTCCTTGGGAATAGTTTGCCAGCACTCAACCACTACAACCACCTGCCACACACAAGAGCTACAGCCCTTGAACAGGAGATGGGATTTGGACCAACCCAGGATCATCCCTTTCTTTTTTCCCCATGAACTCCAGATCCTGAGTCCAGCATCCTCCCTTCACCAACAGCCAAAATCCCACCAATTTTTGCCACATCTTGGCACCTGCTCTCTCAGTTTGCAGCCTGGGATGCCAGAAAGCTCCTCTGTTATCATTTCAGGGTATCTGATGCTGCTAATTGATACACCATAATACTCTCATTTACTCAGCAGCAAGCTGGAGCGTTGATAATTGATGGATTGGTTTGCCTTTGATGATCTGCAAAATTAAAAGCCCCAACTCTGCAAGATACTGAGGATCCCACGTGAGAGCCTGCAAACTCTTGAGGCCCCACTGCAGCTGAGCAGAAAGGAAAGGCACTCAGGACCAGGCAGGGCTGGACCTTAATTCAACAGCCCCCATGACTTTGTGGAGCTGTATCTATTAATATGGATTTAATTGTGGGTTTATATCTTATTACTGTCAAGTGAAATGAAATTAGGAGGAAGGAGATGCTGGTCCTCCAGGGAGCATCTGTATTTCCAGTCCCAGAGAGCTTTAACTTCTGGAAGAGGGCAAATAGACAATAAATGTCAATAAGACATCTCTTTTCTCCTCTTTTTTCATTAAAAAAAAATGCTTCCTGCAAAAACCCACAAAACCGAGGGGACTGCAGGCAGGGAACTGTGCACTCCTACCCAGTTTCATGAGGCTTTTCTGAGAAGGAGCTGCTTTATTCCAGCCCAGCTTCCCTAGCACATACCTTGGAGAACACCAAGCGCAGCGCACAGCAACCTGTGCCACCAAACCAGTTGCTGAGTGTTTTTTCTCCCAGCACGTTCAGCAGACTGCATGGCTGGTTATGGAGGAGGGGGGGGAGAATGTCTGGCCACACTGACATTAATCAAAACAGGATTTCTCGAAGGAGTTTTACAGATTTCTGACCCAGCATCGCACAGCACATTCACGAGGTCAAGGAGACGTATGCTTGAAGGATGGCAGTTGCACGGCTCCTCTCAGACTCAAAGTCAGTCAATCCATACTTCCCCTCAATACATTATTGCTTCCTCAGGACAACTCCCCCCATTTGCAAATGATGATTAACACTCTAATCTTGGCGTAATTACTCCTGCCTCTCAAAGCAGAGCAAGGAAAGAAAGAGAAAGGGGAGGAGCAGCTGAGGAGTCGATGTCCCACTGTCACGCCACCGTTTTCAGAGCCAGCTGTCCACGAGACAAGTCACGACAGCAGCGCTGTCCACCTGCTTGGGAACAATGTCACAGGAACTGAGGAGGACACTGGCCATCTGCATATATTCCCCTCATTACTGTCTCTCCAGCTCAAGTCACCGTGGCTTATCAGGTTTTAAGACACAGCAAGGTCATTGCTACTGAAGTTCTCCCGTTCACTTCCCAGAATTTGTTCTAGTTATTCCTATCTGGATACTCGTATTATTGCCATTAAATTATGATAATTTAAGCATCCTGCGTTCTGGGCAAAGCAGACAGAGATACCCAGTCAGGATTCCTGCCAGAAACACGGGCTGGCTGCACCTCCTGAGTATCTCTTAATTATCTCTTTCTCTTTCTGGTGGGGAAAGGTCTGAGCTCAGGTGAGTGCTCCCTGCTCTCTTCTATTTGATTCAATTCTCCGGCTCATGAAATATGCTCCCGCTTCCTTCGAAGGACAAATGAAATGAAACAGCCTCTTGGAAGGAGACAAACGACAGAGGATACGGGTGAAGACATAATTCAAGAGACTTTGGGAAAGTCGGGTGGTGATTTTGAAAGGTACTCAAGGAATTAATCCAGGAATGAAAGAAACAGAGAAGGAAGTCAATTAATTCACTGCAGCACTGCCTGGACCTCTGACTGGAAATCAGCTGCAAGGAGTGCCCAGGGAGGTTGAAAGGCACTACAGACACTGTATCTTAAAAAAAGGGGGCTGAAAGGTGATGTTTCATGCACAGAGAGAGGATGTGGAGCTGGAACAGCACTAAGGAGGTGGGCAAGAGCAAGAGCCACCAGGATTCACCTTTTCTCCTCCCTTTGGTGAGCCCCACCTTGGCTCTAAAGGGAGGTCCCTTGGATGATGGCATTTGGCAGCACTGTGTGCCTAACAGCAACCACAAAGCACTGTCACCTGGCTTCAAGGACAGACAAAGCAGGAAAAAGGGATCTCCAGGAGGTGGGAAAGGACAGCTGGGCACTGAGCAGCACAGGTGATGCAGGGCTGACAGAGGAAGTCAAAAGGAACTTGGCAGAGAGGAGAGTGGACAGATGGAGCATCCTCAGGCCAGCCAGGACCGGCCACCACCCATGGAAAAGTCCTCCACAGGTATTAAGACCATCACTGGAGGAAGGAAACAGCAACACCTGGGAACAACACTGGCCAGCTTTTGTCCCTTGAGATCTCTGGAGATACCTGACTCTCCCTGGAGCCAGAACTGGGTCATCTCCAACAGCACAGGCCAGCAACCAAACACAGAACCCCAGAATGGTTCTGGTTGGGAGGGACCTTAAAGATCATCTTGTTCCAACCCCCCTGCCATGGGCAGGGACACCTTCCACTAGAAGGAACAATTGCAGGATGGAGCAGCCACAGCTCCTCTGGGAACATTTTAGTGGTTACCATTTTAACCACTCTCTGTTTGTTCTTTGAGGTTCTCCAGAGCCCCAGCAGGGACCAGAGGACATCTCTCTAAAGCGACAATGAAGCCAGAGGTAATTAAATACGAGGGGCCTCCCATTGTCAGCGTTGTGCCTCTGTTTTGGCAGCCAGCTCCAGCAGAGCAGAAGAGGGAAGATTTGATTTTAATCACAGAGATTTCAGGTTTTATTTTGCTCATTAAAATTTCTGATAAGGATTTAGTCTGACATTATGCAGTATTTTGGAAGAGGATATGTGGCAGTGGGGGGGATTGAAGCAAACCACGTCTCCTTGTGATGAGGAAATCTTTCTGCCTCCCCATGACAGACACAAGGATATGAGCAGGTGTTATTTCAAAAGGAAGGGATTTGGGGGGAAGAGGGGAGCAGGAGGGACTCATCCACACCAAATCAAGGATCTAAGCCTTGGATTATGGAGAAAAAAGGTCCAAAGTCTGAGATTACAGAGCCCATTTCAGAGCCACCTCCCGGAAGCCACAGATCGGTTCTCTCCTAATGCCTTTTCAGGCCCCATTAGAGGGAAGGGAACATTTTCCCAGGACAGAACCAGAGATTTCCAGTGTCCCAGCCTCCCCACATCCCTCCAGAAATTGCTCCAGAATAGGCTGGTGCTCCCCTCTCAGCTTCATCCAGGAAAGGGGAAAAATGATGGAGCGCAGGAAATGGAATTGTCACCATTTCACTGCTCTCGGGAGCAGCATCAAACAGTTTTGTGGAGAGGAGGGGTGACAGCTTGGACAGGGGAGGGAGCAATTCTTTTGTTTGCTTGTTGATTAGGATCCAGCAGTTGCAGGCAATTTGCCTCCTATTTCTTCAGCAGCTTTGCACAAATACTACTTTAAGACCCGAGTGTTATTCACCAAGAACAAGAAGTCTGCATGAAGCCAAAGTCACCTGAGCAAGAAATAAATGAGTGAATGTGAGCTTCACCCGGGCCTGCTATTGCCAGACATTTGGATTTGTCCCCACAAAAGCATTTGGAAACAAGATGGATTTCTTTGTCCCCAGAGGATGTGTTGTTCTTTTAATAAGCCTTAAACCAAGCGAGTTGTGCAGCATGAGTTGTGCAGAAGATGAGATGAGCTTTTAACTGCAGTTCCCTGGGTGCTCTCAGCCTGTGTACCCACCAGCTACAAGCCAGGCAGGAGATCTGGGGAATGAGCAGAAATCCGGGAAACAGATGGAAAAAGGATCAATGAAATACCCAATAATTCCCACCAAGCCAAGGGCAGCCAGAATGGCAACAGCAAGAAATGCCCAGCCAAGCATTTCCAGTGTATCTGAAGGGTTTGTGCCACCACAGAGGGTCCTGGTGCATTCAAACCAGCACCCAGAGCAAAAACATTCCTCTGCAAAAGGGATTTCACTGGGTCAGCACTGCCAACCACCCCACTGAGGCAGCAGCTGGCATCAGTCCCCTCTTGAAACTCCCCTCAGTGGTGACTGGGCCTCAGTTGTGTGCAAGATGCTGCAATTAGAAGGCGAAGAAAATAATGCAAATGACACCATTCATGTATTTTTAACTTCTTCTAATGGAAATCAGTGGCTGGGAAGGAGCAGGGATGCACATCCTAAGTGCAGTGAAGTCCCAAGGGCCCAGAAATCCATCCTGGGTGCCAGGAAGGGATTTGATTTACTCTGCCAGCTACAATACATGTCTGCCCAGGGTTGGATCTGTCCTTCCCACCATGGTGCTGGCAGTAAGTCCCCAAATCCTCCCCCAGGAGAGACAAAACCCCCAAAGCAGCAGCAAAGGGCCCAAGCTCATCATTCTTTGTGGCTCCATCCATCAGGTGGCCCTTGAGGTGCTTCAAACCCCTCTTGTACCCATTAAAGGAGTCAGGTCTGAGTTAAAAATCAATTAAAGGGCTTGGTTTGAGCCCTGCCCTGCCCCTGCAGTCCTGGCACACTGTGGGGGGGGTGAAACAGGAAAAAAAGCCATTTACATCCATGGAGTGCTGAGCAGGACCCCTGAGCCACCTCCCCCAGCAGTGAGGACACCTCTTCTCAGGTGTTGCAACTCATTTATTAGATCTCTCCTCTCTTTTCTCCTCTACCTTTTACTGCCTTTATTATCTTTTTTTTTCCCTCCCAACCAAAGGGAAAAGGAAAAAAAGGAAATCTCTCCACCACAATAGTGTGTCAGGCTCCTATCATTTTCAAACCCTCTTCTCCCCTCCCTTTCAACTCTCTTACTAGGCAGAGAATTTTTCTTCATTAAAATTAAGCCTCATTTCAGGCTCATCTTCTTTTCTCCCTCTCCTTTTCTCCAAATTGAATGAAACGTGATCTCCATCAACCTGGCCTCCCCTCCCTCTCCTCTCGCTTTCAGAACCAGACCTTCCTCACCATAAGGGGAAAAAAAAAAAAAAATTACCCACCCATCCATCCATCCACCCTCCTCATCCTCTCCTCTTGCTGCTCCAGGAAATCAGCCTCACTGACGGTGACTGTTTCTGCCAGGAGCTGCACGATTCCCCCGCTGCCCTCTCCCCCCACACATCCCACTTTCAGCTCATTCTCTTTAATTGGGAAGTATTTTCTCCCACATAATGGAATGAGGCCTTCTCCTCTCATTTTCTCGATGGCTTTTTTTTTTTTTTTTTTTTTTTTTTTTTACCTGCCTTAATAATCCTGCAGCTCCCCTGGAAAGCAGCAGGAAGGGGCTGGGGGGACCCTCCCAGGAATCCACACCCTGCCAGAGACGCTGAGCAGCTCAGCCCACGCAAGCCTTGGCATCCTCTTGTAGGAAAGGCAGACAGATGGCTTTAGCAGGACTTTCCCCTCCCCTCCAGGTTTCCAGTAACCTGTGGCACCACTGGATGGTCAACAACTGCTTCAAAGACACCTTGAAGATCACACCAGGCGCAATCTGCACATCCAACCCGACCAGAGACCCGCCTTGGCTCCATGACCAGTGCTCAGCAGGGATGACCCCATCCCATTTCCCAATTTCTCCAACCTTTGTTGTCCTTCCCTCCATCCTTCTCCCCAATGCTGCTTTCTCCTCCTCACTCCAGCTTTTTCTCCACAAAAAAAAAACAAACCAAAAAAGTATTTAACATTCTCTGACGCTCAAGGCCAGTGGGCTCGTTAGCTCTGCTACACCTGGATCAGGATCTGGAGACAAATTGCTGCTTCATTACAGGAGCTGAGGCTCTAATCCATTTTTTTTTTTTCCCAGGCTGTTTAACTTGTAAGGACAACAGATGGATCCAGGGCTGTATAATGCAGACTCCTTAAGATCCATCACAGAGTCTTGGAAGTGCAAAAACACAAGGCTGAGGAATGTGAAACCAGAGCAGATCTTAGAGCGGTCATCTCAAATTAGGCACAAAGAGGAAATGTGCCAACACTGGAACTGGACTGAAACTGCCAACTTGTATTGCTGAAGATTAAAGGAAAACCAAACTTTTTCCCTCCACACCCCACAAAGTCATTTCAGATTTTTCACTTTTGTCTCTGCAGTGAAAAAGAACAAGGAAAAAGTTCAGTAAAAAATTAGCTAAGAAATGAACATACTCCTACTTTACTTTTGAATGGATGATGTGCAAGAACCACAGCCTGGAAACCTCAGGTTTTACTTTGGGATTTCTCACAAAGGCAATGGAAAACTTTGACCTACTAAAAGACCTCCTGCAAGTGTTCTAAAAGAGAAAACATCCAGCACCATCTTCCTTTCAGCATCTCAGACAAGAGCTGAACTCACCTGCAGAGCTCTCGGGCAGCGCAGGAGGGCTCTCGGCTCCCTGTCCCCTGCCCAGATGTGCAGCACATCTGCTGACCCTGCCAAACCAGCTGTTTGCTTTCTGCTGTGCAGAGCTCCAGACACCCGGAGGTGCCGCCCCGGTGCTTGGATCCACCAAAAAGTGCCCGCAGGCACCGACAGGTGGGTGTGGCACCTACAGGGAGCAGTGCCCATCCTCGCCAAAATCCAGCTCTCCCCAGCCTCTGCTCAGCCGGAAGGCAGCAGTGAGCAGCAGCACACGCTGGGAACACCCTCCCCCTGCCAGACTGGGGACAGGTGCCACGGAGGTTGGCTGAATCTCTGACCCATCGGCCGTGGAGAGGCGTTTGCGCTCCTCCGAGGCTTTACCTGCTCCTCCCTCCCTGCAGCAGCAGGTGCGCCCTTGGAATTCCGTGGTTTCCCCATGGAATGTGCTGTTTAGGGCACGAGGCTGTCAATACCGGCATTTCTCAGGTCTTTAATCACCTCGCAGGGGTTATTGAACTGGGGAGCCCTGGCATCTACCCTGGCACTGCCTGATCCTCCCGAAGGAGCCTCTGCTCCAGCCAAGCCCGGGGCTGCCAAAGCAAACCTGTGCCTGGCCTCGGGGCAATTCCCTCCTCTCCCTGGAACACATCCCAGGGACGTTTTCATCCTCAGACTCAGAAATCACAGAGCTCATGCAGGGATGGGCAACCATCCTTCCCAAAGCCTGCAAAGCCCCCGGGAGCACTCCAGCTTTGCAGAGGAAACCTTGGATGCCCGCCACGACAGGCTTGCCACTGGTTCAGGGATTTGCTGGGACAATGGCAGGACAGCAGCTCTTACCCAGGGGCAGGAGGATGAATAGGCACAAGAATCCCTATTTATCGCACACAATAGCGCAGCCTGGCTGCCCGTGTAGGTTCACCCGGCATTTGTTCACGTTCCCCCTCCTCCCTGGACTGCCTCCTGGTCCCTCCCAGAGCCTGGAGGCAGTAACTTGCCTTCTTATCTGACCCAGAAGGACAGCCAGCTGTCAGCACACAAACACGGCCTTTGTTTATCCTGAAATGAAAGCTCAGTTAATTAAAACCAGAAATCACTTTCTCTTATCTGCAGCCTCTGGCCCCTGTGGCAGGCAGGAGGCTCGGGGACGCCCCAAGCTGCTGACAAACTGCCCCCACACAATGTCCCAAACTCCCTGCCAGCACCTGTTGCATCCTCCCTCGGGATTCATTCATGGGAAATGATTTTTAAGGCAGCAAGAGCTTCTCCACGGCCCCATGCAGGTTAAGGCCACTCAGTACTACCCCATTCCCTGACCACGGAGGAGCAGCAGAGCCCTTGGCTGATGTGCAATGAGCTTCACGGTCTCATGGCTCTGGGTTTGGAATCCTGGGGTGATCAAGCCCATTGTGCTGTCACACCTGCCCCCTCACAGCCCAATCCAGCGTTTTTTTCAGCCCTATGCAGAAATTTCACCCTCCTCTTCCCAGCAGCCCGCCCCACACCATCACCAGAGGGATCAGCCTGGAGCTCCCAGGCAGGGGGTGCTGCCCACAGCCAGCCCCACTCCCAGCACGGCTCTGGGTGTGCTGGGAGCCCTTGCCAGCAGCAATCATGGTTATGCAAGGCAGGAGCTTGACAGAGTGCCAGCTCTGCATGCTGAAAATTGAAAGCGATCAACTTCCACCTTGTGTGTAAGGCAGAGAAAATCACATTCAACTCATTGAGAGGCTTCAGCAGCAGAAAGATTGATCAACTTGATGAGAAGTGACTCTCTCTGTCTGCCATCCTCCTTCCCCCCACCCTCCTCTCCTGTTGATCCCAATTTCAGCACAAACAAGGGAGCCAAGGGCCCGAAAAGGAGCCCATGTGCTGCTGGCTGGGTCACACAAATGGAAGAAGTTCCTCCCTGTGAGGGAGGTGAGGCCCTGGCACAGGGTGCTCAGAGCAGCTGTGGCTGCCCCATGCCTGGAAGTGTCCAAAGCCAGGATGGACAAGGCTTGGAGCAACCTGGGATGTGAGAAGGGGTCCCTGTGTATGGCAGGAGCTGGAATGAAATGAATTTTAAGGTCCCTTCCAACCCAAAGCATTCCATGATTCTATCCCAGGGTCAATTCTCCCTAAGCAGGTCCAAGCTGCACCAAACTGCAGTGGGGATGTTTGGGGATGTTCCTGGGTACCACAGAGGATGCAGCAAGGGGCTGCTCCTCACTCTGGGCACACGAGGAGGATGCCCAGGGTGAGGCACCCCCACCTCCCCCAGCTGCCTGCCCACACACAGGCTGCTCCCTCCCTCCCCTCTCGCCTGGCACTCCTCACTTCGCCATTTACACGTGTCACACCGAAATCTTTCTCATTAAGCGGAAATTGAATTTCGTTAATTAAAGCAAAAGAAATCAATTAACCTTATCAGCAAACAGGAGCCATTGGAAAGGGAATAAGGAGAAGGCATCCCTCCCTCTCACCCCGAGCCTCCCCTGGATGCTCAGAGCTGTGCACGGGCAGCTCACTGCGGGCTGCAAACAAGTGAGACAGGACTGCGGGGAAGGTGGGGAACTGCTGACGAGAGGAAAGGGATTTCAAAGCAATTAACACCCCCAAGATTTACCATCAGGTTGACAAGCTCTCAGAGTAGCCATCACTCAAACCTAAGGATTCAATTAATTTTTTTTTTCCCTCTTCCCCCAGCTCCCCTGGTAGCTTTGCACGGCGTAGCAGAATGACTCCAGTGCGGAGAGAAGATTTAAAAACCAAACAGAGCAGAGTGATTTTAAAGGAGATAAAAGCGTAGTTTCCCCGTGTCCCCCAACAGCCAACATTTGTTTTTCCTTCCTTTTCTGCTTGCCTCATTGGCACAGCTCAGATGCAGCCATTTTGTCACTACCCCTGGATATTTGTACGTGCTCCTCTGCTTTTGCATCTTGCAGAACCTCAGTCCCAGACCCGAGTCTCGTAGGGAGAGGCTGGCTACTCTGGGATGTTCAACCCATGCTGAGGGGCCAGAAAGGCCCTGGCAGTGGCACTGACACAAGACCTGTCCCTAGTAAAGGTGATGGTGGTGAGGTGACAAGAGACACCCAGGCTCGAGCACACTTTTAACCTGATTAAGACCATTAGTTAATAATTGAATGATTTTTTTTTCCCCAGCCAAGTGGGACAGGCTTTACCTACAGCCCTATGAACAGAGTCTGTGGGACCTCCTGCCTTTCAACACCACCCTCTGCAAAGGCTAGGAGTGAGGGAAGCTTATCCCTGCTTCCCATGGGCAAGGATGCTCCAGAGGAGAGCTGACATTCAGAGTGCTGGTGGAAATCTGCAGTCTGAGCATGAGCCTCTCCTCCAACCCAGGCAGATGAGCTCAGCTCTTTGCTGCTTCAGGTTGTCTCTTGGGGTGGATGTTTGCACCCAAATCTGCTCTGGCCAATCTTCTCTACCTCTAAAAGCCTCAGCAGAAAGAGTCCTTTAATGTCTCAGTCTCTCTATGCAATAAAAGCATCACAATAATAATAGCTTCTGCTGAGCACCCTTAATCTGTAGAGATCCAGGCACTTTAGAGAGGAGCAAAGCTATTATATCAAGGGGACAGCAGAGAAAAGAACAGGGACATGGGAAAATATAGGGATTTGCACACGGAAATCAGCAACCCAGACAGCACAGACCCCCCAGCCTCCCACACCTCCCTCCAAAGCCTGGAAAACACAGCCCCCCAAAATCGGGCAGGGTAAAGGGATGAGCAGGTCAGCAGTGCCCACCGAGGGCGGGTGCTGAGAGCAGGGGGAGGGAAGGGCTTTCCCTTTCCAGCTGGAATGCTCTCTGCTTTCCTCAGGGCCCCTGAGAAAGGTGCTCTCAGGGATGATGAGCTCTCCCTTTCCCATGAGAAAGGGGGGTGACCTCCCCCAGTTTCCCCACCCCTAGAAGGGCATGGAGTTGTCCCTCTCCCCCACCTCCCACAGCCTCTTGATCCTCCAGCAGCCCAACGCTTACACCATCCTTCAAAACACCACCCAAACCACCAAAACACCACCCAACCCCCAAAACACCACCCAACCCCCCAAAACACCACCCAGGGGAGGTTCCCCAGCTCAGAAAAACTTTTGTGACACGCCCCCCCCCCCTCCCCCCAGACTGCCAGTGGGCTGCAGAGACCCTCAGATATCCCAGGAGAGGGTTAGAAAGACCCATCATTATACCAAGGAGCCAAAAATCCCCACTCTCTCCCAAAATTTTACTGCAGTCTTTGCACCCCCTGCTCTGTCCTGCCCTTAAACACCCCCCTCAGGCAGCCCTCAAACCTCCTGCCTGCAAATTCCAGAAAACCTCTCCTTGAGCAGCCTAATGAATGAGGTGGGTTCATGCAAAGCCCGAGCCCAAGGATGAGATGAGATGGAGATCTCCCTGGCTGATTCAGGGATTTTTTCCCACAGATCAGGATGCTCAGTTCTACTAGGCAGGATGCTCCTCCTGGGAGCAAGACTGGCAGACCAGGAAAGCCCAGGAGTTAGCAGAGATTTCCTGAAGGAATCTCATCTGTATGAGGAATCCTGAGGTGCAGGGCCAAACCAGCACGTGTTTTCAGGAGCCCAGACAAAATTAGGGAAGAAAGAGATGCAAATATCCCAGGAATGTGCCCGGCAGTCTTTTGTGTGAGCACATTAGAATACAATAGAAATGTGACTAAAAAAGACTGAACAGAATAAATACTGCACTTATAATAGGCCTCAGGGAGAGAAAGAGATTTAATGGCAACATATTAAATGTAAATCAACACAAAAGGTAACTGGGAAGGGAAGAGATATACCAGCTTAGGGATTATAGCACAAAGCTGTAATATTTACTCACGAGATTAAGGCACTTATAGGAAATGAAATATTGTCCTTTGGAAATAATTCAATCCTTTGCCTTTATCCAGGAGGATTGGATATATCAAGCTGTTTGAGAGATGCAGACATAAATTCACACCCAATCCTAGTGGAGGGATGGGGACTTGCATCTGTCACAGTGCTCTAAGAGGGCTCTTCCAGGGGAAACTCATCTTGGAGCAGCAGCCTCTGCCTGCACATCCCTACTGGCACCCAGAGCTGCTGTGAGCAGGGATTTTGGATGGCTTGGATGAGGCAGAAATGTCTGCTGACCATTTTAAGGGGGACCTTTCCTCCCCACAGTTCCCAACCATCCAGCACATCCTGGGATCAGTCGACCTGCTGGTTCCCAGCTGGATGGCAGGATGATGAAGGCAAGACTGCTCCAACGTCCTTTTGGTCAAGGTGATCCCCATCACCTCCATCCTCAGTGCCTCAGTTTCCACATCTGCAATTTGGGAGTGTTTCCCTGCTGTGTAAGAAGCTTCAGCCAAAACATGCTTGAGGAATGCATCATCACCAAACAGAGAAGTTACCTCCCAGTTTACTGTAATTTTTTTTTTTCAGGCAAAAATAAAATTCTAACGACTCAATCTGATTTCCAGGTGTCAGGCAATAAAAAAAAAAAAAAAAAAGAGACAATCTTCTGATTTCACAACTGCAAAGCTTCCCCTAAACCAGATACCTCAGCTGCTTGTATGGCCCCAATCAGCGAAGCATCTTTAGCACCTCGCAATCTTTAATAGACTCGTCCTCTGCAAACCCCCGGTGAGGCTGGGAAGTGCTATTATCTCCTTTAAACAGGCAGGGAACAACGCCTGGGAATCAGCTGCCCCCGGCGTTGTCTCGCTGCATTGGAGACCCATCCAAAAATCTTAAATTAAGCCGGGCACTGCCAGGCAGCCAGACCGAGCTTAACTGCTCCTCACTGCAGGGAACTTAGTGCTGCCAAACCTAAGGCTGAAATGGACAGTTTAAGGTTTAAAAAAAAAAAAAAAAAAAAAAAAAAAAATCAAAACCACAAGCAAAACCCCGAAAACAACGTGGAAAAAAACCCCCAACCAACCAAAAAAAAATCCCAATTAAATAAACAAATACCACCAAAAAAACGATGGAGGAAAAAAAAACAAAAACAAAAAAACACACAAAAAAACCCACAAAAAAACAAAAACCCCACAGGAAAAAAAAATGCTTAAACTCAAACAAGAAGTCTTCATCATCCTTTTAGCCCGACAGGCAGGCAGGAAAGCCAGACCTCCCTGTGGAGCTGTCTCCAAGATATGCTCAGCACAGCACAGCTCCTGTCCCTTTCCCTGCATTATTATTATTATTATTATATTTTTTTTATTATTTTTTTGATAACCAGCTCCTGGTGGAGAAAACAATATCGGCACTGAAGTGCTGCTGCCGGCTCGGGGGAGGGAGCCCAGCCGGGCTAACCGGGACCATTAGCACTAAAATCAGCCTCCACTTAAACGCTCCCGAGTTAATTCCGGATCAACAGCCTCTTCAGCTGCCACGCCTCGGGTGTCCCCCGGAGCGCTCCCAGCCCAGAGCATCCCACGGCCCTGAAGTGGTTAATGCCGCTTGGAGAGGCTGACAGACACAGTCCCACTCTGCACTTTTATTTAATAATAATTACCCGGATAGTAAATGCGACCCTGCTGTTTTGCTCGCTTAAATTTTTTTTTGTTTCCCCAGCTATGGCAGTGTCACTTCTCCCGAGGCGGCCTCCCCCACTCGGCAGAGTTAAATTGCATTCTGATTCTATTAAATGGTACTAAATGTCTTCGAAATCAAAGAGCAAATATAATTTAAGTGCCATTTGGGTCTTCCCACAGGTTCTCAGCTGCTCACTCTGCAACCAACCTGTAGAAAGCTGCCTGGTGACAGGGGTGTAGTTTAAAAGGAAGCACGCAGCCGGCATGTACAATACAATTCCCTTCCACAACACGGCCTTTATGGAAATTCACAGTGCACGCTGCTCACAGCCTAACGCACAGCAACTGCTCTGAGCAGCGGAGGGGAAGGGAGAGGGGAGGCAGCAGGAGAGTTGGGGACAGCGCTGAGCAGCGTGGCACTGGCATGGGGTCCAACCCGTGGCAGGGGAAAGTAGGAACCCTACAAATCATCCCTGGGTCCAGATCTCACCATGACACCAAGCACAGCCCACACCAAAGCCTTGGGAGCACCAGGCACACCCCATTAGTCTGGAAACACTCCCCTGACTCTGTTTTTACAGACAGCCTGGCAGGAAGGAGAGACAAAGGTTTCAGCAGGGATGGGAGATGGGACAGCCCTTCCAGGGTGGTCCCAGAGAGATCCCAGGAGGAGCAGTGGTTGGCAGGCAGGGAGGAACAGGGAGCAGTGGTTGCTCTAGCAAGAAAGAAACTGTAAGCAGAAAGTTAAGATGATAAAGAAACCTTAAGGTGTTGGTTATATGTAGCAATTTCAAGGCTGGTTTTTAAGGGCAGGGGCTCAATAGAAGCAAAAAGCACTTAATTAAGGTGTTCAGAAACACCAATTGACCTGAGGTGCTTTCACACTTCCAGCAACTACCAACCAGGAGTGTTCAAAGTAAAAGTGCAGTGCAGAGAGAGGAAATCTCCTTTAAGGCAGCTGGGGTTGGGTATCAAACTGGGAATAACCTCACACAAGCATCTTCTTGGCGTGGTGCTAGCTCCTGATGAGGCACAGCTCACCTGCAAAGGAGCAGGGCTGCAGCCAGCACACCTCTGCGAGGCCAGGAGGCAGCCTGCCAGCTGACAAACCTGCTCCTTAGCTCCTGCTGAGCAGAGAACAGTCCTGGGGGCAGAGCCCAAACCATCACATCACCACCAGCCAGCGAGAAGGGAAGAAATACAGCTGTGTACAGCTTCTCTCCCACTCTAGTGAACAAAATAACAACCTCTCTGTGCTGGATCCTGGCAAGTCAGTTTTTTTTCTCCCCCTTCCCCACTGCTGTTGTGATGTGGATGGACCCAGCTGGCTCCATCAATGCCCATCCTCTGCCTCCAGCACCTCACCCCACACCCAGGGCACAGCTGCAAATCTGAGGGTGCTAAAAATGTAGACACATAACACAGAGCTCGATTTGGGCATCGCTAACAAAAGCCACCACGAGGCAAAGCTCATCTGGAGCTGTCCAGACCAGGAGCACTCGCTCTTCTGCTCCCTCAGCACAAAGCCACAAATAGTTCAGGCCCTTGCTCTCCTTTGAGCTGGTGGAAGTGACTAATTGTATTTTGAGAGAGAAGCAAATCATCGCTCAGATCATCTGCACCAACTCCAATAATAGCTGATTTTCCTGCAATGATCTGCCACACAGCTCTCAGGCTGCTGCCTAAGCCTCATTAGGCAGCAAATGCTGTGCAAAGGCTCTGTGAGGTCAGAGTCCAAGGTTGTGCCCTGCCAGACCACAGCTCCCTCCTCCAGCCACAGCAGCATCCCCTAAAACCACGGAGTTGCCAGGAAATGGGGCCTGTTTGCAGCCAGGAGGAGAAGCATTGCACAAACATCTTGGCTGCTCAGACCCCGTGCACCAGGAGCAGGAGGATCACAGCTCTCCAAAAAGTCCTGCTGGCTGCTGGAGGGGTAGCTGTGATGTGCAGCTTGGGAGGCTGGAAATGGAGCATTCTGTGGGGACTGTGAGGTGGTGGCATCAGTTGCCAGACTCCCCCAAGCAGCACAATTCAGTAGGGGGGGGGGGGGGGGGGTGCATTGCCAGCACCTCAAGGACAGCAGCTCCTGATCCTTGGTGGTCTTCCCAAGCTTTTATCCCCACTCTTGGGGATACTCAGGCACTGCTGGCCAGCTTGAGAATCAGGCAGGGGTTTCCTAAGGAAATCAAAGGTTTAGCAGGGATGAATTCAGTCCTGACTCCTGTTCCATTGCTGCAGAGCAGCCCCAAGGCCCAGGGATGCTCCTCTAGCATGAGGCACTTCTCCGAGTGACACCGCAGGAAAAACCTGTGGATATCACACCGATACCTGGCACCCAAGGGTTTGCCAGGTGCCCTTGTCCTCTCCCTATCCCCTGACCAGACACAGGGGGAACCAGACCTGTTTTTAAGCCTGCATCACTCCTCTGCAGCCAGAGCAGCCCAGGGTTTTTAAACATTCAACACTTCCTGGCCAGTCTGGCCTGCACTACAGAGCTGCTCAGATCAAAAGATCTTCAGCTCAGAAGATTAAAAGGCTCCAGGGATGGGGTAAGAGGATGCAGAGCTCTTCACCTCGAGGTGGCTGGCCCCGTTTCTAGGTCAGGAACAAGCACAAAACCTGTTTCTGCTGCAGCAAGAGGAAGCAGCCGGCTTGGCCTCAGCTCCTGGCTGTCAGCTGTCCCCTTGTGGGGGACAAACACCCTCAGGGACCCGAGGTGGGCTGAGGCCACCCCGCTGCGTGGCCGTGAGGAGGGGATTGGTGAACAGGGGTTATTTAGGAGGGGATGACTCGAAGCCCACACTTGGTGTGAGGAGGGATGTCCCCGCACGGTGCAGGAGCACCCATCTATGGAGGGACGCTCCAGCCTTCCCCGTGCACCCTCTGGGGGGGAAAAAAAAAAAAAAAATACAAAAAAAAATACAAAACCGCGGCATTCACACCTCGGCTCCCTCCCCGACAGCTCGCAAAGCCCGGAATTCTTGGCTGGGCTGGCAATCTGGCACTTTCTGCTGGTGCCGGCTGCACGTTCGGGGAAGGGGCGATAAAAATATCCCGCGTGCCCACAGCCTCCCCGTGCCTGCCGCCTCCCACGGGCGCACCCGGCTGTGCCCCCCGGCCCCGGGAGCTGCCGCAATGCTGCTGCCCTCCCCTCGGGTGTGCAAGGAGAGGTGGGCAGCAGATGGAAGGGGTTCTTCATCCCTTTCTCCCAGTTTTTAACCCCAATGCACGCAGCTGTTGAGGGCAATGAGTGGTTCTTCCAAGAAAGCCGCCCTCAAACCGCGGTCGTGGCGCTCTGGGGTGTGTTTAATTCACAGAGGAGGAGAGCAGGGACTGTGTCTGTAGGCTGGATCCAACAGCCTGGGCTCGATAGCGTGGATGAGAGAGGACTTGTAAGAATTCAGGGGAGCTTCTCATCATCTTGGGGATGAGTCATCTGTTGTCACAAGGATGATATCATAGTTACTATGTCCTGTACCAAATGTTTCTGTTTGTATGGAGGTTAAATCATCATTGTCCCAGGATGGGACAATTCCTTCAGGAACTGATTAAAATCACCTTCCAAGTTGAAGGGTAAGAGCCTGAAGAGAGCTCTAAGTTGGTCCCTCTGTTCAGATTTTGCTCAAATGGGAAGATCTTCTACAAGCCCAGCAAGAATCACCTCAGGAAGTTCTTGGCTTTTAGAAGGTTGCCAGCCAAGCAAATCCTTCAAGCTTCCTCCACCACCACCAGAGAGTTGCAAAGAGTAAGCAATAACTCTTAGGTCCCCCTTATGTCCTTAGTGACTAGGGAGAAGCTTGGGCACCTACCACAGCTGGATTTTTATGGAGTTAACAACAGGTGCCCTGAAGTAACTCTCTGTCCCCAGAGAAACCATGTTTGTGAAGAGCTTCTCCAAAGGGTGCATTTATAACCAAGACTTTGGCACCTGCCTGAAGTTGCAAGAAGAAATTTATGAGGCAGGGGGGAAAACAGTTTGACTGGGCTCAAGCCTGCTGAGCTGCAGCAGATGGCTCCTGCAAGAGTGGGGAAGGAGGAGAGACATCTCTACGCAGTTAGGAAAGGTTGCCTCCTCTTCTTAGTCTGCTCTTCCCCACCTCCTTCCCCACACTCCTCCTCCCCGAGACAGAGAAGATGCGGGAAATATGCCGGTGAATCCCACACAAGGCGCTACTGAACTGACTTCTCCAAGTTACTTCACTCCCATCCAATTTATTCAAACTTTGCAGGCAAACTGTGGCCTGCTGAGAGGAAAACTTGGTCGCCTCATCAGCGTTCACATCACGTCAGCCTTGCCTGGCTTCACCTCGGCAAAGGGCTCGCCACGTTCTTTGCAGAGACCTCACGCAGCTTCGGCAGCACGAGGCGAAACCGAGAGGCTCCGAAGCAGCGTGGATCAAACCCAACAGAAATATTTGTACCAGGCTCTGTGAAGTGAGACCGCCAAGCTTCTCACGGCTTTAATTATGGCTGGCAACCTTCCACGGCGTTAATAAAACCGGTGGTTCTGTGGCACCTTTCCCCCCGCGGGTCCCCAAAGTCACGGCCCTGTGCAGACGTGGTGGGAGCGCGTCCGCCGAGGCTATTGGGATGTAGCCACTCCAGCTTCCAGCTTCCAAGGTGGCCAGCAAGGCTGGCCAGGCTCCATCCTGCTCCTGCTTTGCAGGGATAGACGATGGGACTGGCTCCATTATCCCTGGGCTGACATGCAGCACCAAGCCTGCCCGAGCCAGCTCAAAGCAGAAGGTAATGGCTGGAACTGGAAAACGAGCAGCATATTTCCAATCTGATCTCCTGACTTGGGTTCTTTCGTGGCTTGTTTCTCATGCCATTCATCTTCGCACTTTCCAGTTTTTCTAAGTGCTCTTTTTCTCTTTTTTCCCCCCCCTCAAACTGCTCATTCTCTGCACTGCTAATGGGAAGTGATCAGTGAGGAGGGGGTTCAGTAACCCTCACTTTTCCCCTACCTTGAAGCTTTTCCCAGTACAAACAAACCCCAAAATGGGATCAGGAAAAAATATAAGGAATGGAATTCCTCCATGCCTTATCACAAGGTCACCTGCAGCCACATTACACCTTTTACACAAAAAGCAGCCAAAGCCTTGTTTAGGCCACAGATCAGCCTTTCCAGGAAGGAAACCGTTTCCTCGACGGCAGAGGAACAGAATTATCCATCTGGAAAAACGGCGCCTCGTCAAGCTTGACACAGACAACAAAGGCTCCATCCTCCACAACCGGCGGAGGCACAGCAGGCAAGATGAGTGGAATCCCACAAAACATCATTTAGAGGTATAAAATATTCACCATAAATTGCGAGGCCGCTCGGGACCCGGCATTCAAAGAGCAGAGAAGAAAGCGGAGCCTCAGCAATGACATTTGGTTCCCAAGCTCAACTTTCTCCCAAAGCCCTGAGGGGAGATGAGAGGCTGGACGCAATGCTCTGGCAGCAAAGATCCCCCTCCCATCCCAGGCTTTTCATCAGCATCTCCCACAGTATTTCACCAGGAGTATTAATACCTTTAACCTCGTTTTACTCGGCAGAAAGAGAAATAAAAGATGTTTTAGAGAACAGCTGCCTCTCACGCATCCCAATCTGGACCTCCAGCAATTAGGCAACACTTCCAAGAGATAAAGGATAAATCAGGAGATGAGGAGGCAGAAAAGTTCCATGAAGTCCCAAAGGAAAGAATCAAGGAAACATTTTCTCATGGGTGGGGAAGCTGCTGTGGATTTATGAGGTTGCTTTAATGGGGAGATGAGGCCGGTGCTTGGCAGCAGGGATAGAGCCAGGTGCCTGCAACCCCCTGAGCGGAAGGTGTCCAACACCCAGGCACCCAGCAGGCACCTTCCCAGTCTGTATTTGCCTGGCACTGGGGAGGGAGGGCACTTCATCCATCACTCAGCATAGAAACTCCTCAGCTGCTTTCTGACATCTTTCTTTGGTTTTTTTTTTCTTTCTTTCTTTGTTTCCTACCACACACCCAAATTTCCCTTAGAAGGTGAACACTTCCCATGGAAATTTCACTTTTGATGAAAACCCAAGTTTCTGTCAAAAACAACCCTGACTCCCCTGAAAAATTTTCCACTAACTGTAATAAGTAACAATAACACTTGGATCTGAACCGCCCCTGGCTTGGTGTTGTTGTTTGCAAACGCTGCTGGAGGCTTTGCCCACCTGTAGTTATTATTTCATTGCTTTGTTCCTGGCTGTCAAACTTCATCTCTCTTTTTTTTTTTTTTCTTTTTTTAACCTTAACACCATATGCTTCCTAATGAAAAACGTCTCCATATTCACACCTGAAATTAGAGTCTTGTGTCAGTGCTCTTTCACAGAACCCTTATGGAATTTCACTCCAAGGCTCAAGTAAATGAAAAGGGGAGAGAAGAACCTTAAAGAAGAGAGAGGACCCTTTTTCCCCTCATCTCCCCACTCCTGTGCAGCAGAAGACACCTTTTACCAGAGGTCTGGGCTTAGCTGTATAGAAAATTCAGTTTTCAAAAAGGGGAGAAGGAAAGGGTTGGGGCATCACTCGACGCAGCCGTGAGAACCCCCTGGGCTTTTCCCTGGGAATGGAGTGTGGGAAGGTTGGCAAGGCTGCCTCAGCTCTGAGCTGAGGAACAATTTAGCTGTAAAAAGGTGCCCAAGAGCCTCTCCATCCTCCCTATTTTCAGAGATGACCTTGCTGTTTGAGAAGATTCCCCGGTGATATTTGATTTACTGATTGCCCTTACCTTTCTGCAGGGTTCAAAAGCAGGCACCACCCCGCAGTCTTGGCAGGTAAACCCAGGTGAAGGTCCTGCAGTGGGAATGGTGTCCCCACAGGCAGCTCTCCTCACACACAGCACCCCAAAAAGCCCTGAAAGTTCCCCCTGAGCAACACCCAAGTGCAGGGAGGGCAACACCACGGCTCCACAGCTCAACCCACTCTGCAGCACGCGATGTCCTCAACACCACCGAGGATTCACGCCAAGGACAGGAAGTTTCACAAGTTTCCAAGGAAACCTGACATGCTTTTGCAGGAGAAGTTGAAAAAGCAGACAGCGCACTGCCTGCAGTTGGGGCTCAAAGAGCCTGCACGGCTGGGAAATCGCTGTTTGTTTTATTTCTCATCTGCAGCACCGGGCAGCTGAGTGGGATGTGGCAGGGGAGAAGCTGCCCATGCTCTGGATCCCAGCTCGGCACCCCATGGCACGGGGTTGGAGCCACGCTCGCCATCAAGCTGTGCTTGGCCTTGGGTCATCTCCACAGCCCCTGCTCCTGCCAGGCCGGGCTGTCAGCGAGGCTTTTGCTTTACTCCCAGCAACCACTTAACGAGGCAGAGCACCGCGTGTTTAATTACACCGTGCTTTGCATGTTTGTCATCGCTGAATCCCAGGAAACTCAGCCCAGCCAGAAGGGGCTGGCGTGACCTGCAGGCTCTCAGAGCTCCAGAAGGTGCACCCAGCTCAAGCATCCAAATTGTTTTCAGCATCTCATTGTGGTCCCCAAAAATACTTTGCAAATGAGGGCCCAGTGTTCCCCTGTTCTGTGCCAACAGCAGGGCCAGTTACTGCACCTGCTCTTCCCTGATGGGAAGATGTAATCCCAGGAAATGACAGAAAGCACCATGAGGATAATTAGGATTGCATCCTCCTAGTCCCCAAAGCCAGCAGGCAGCACTGAGAAAGAGATGCTGGGAAGGAAGAAAAGCAGCTCGACAGAGGAGCTCCTGGATGCAAGACAGAAAAGAGAGTTGCTGCCGAGGAATTTCTGGAGGTATTTAAGTCCCGGATGAGGTCCTGCAAGAAATGTTTCTGTTTTGACAAGGAGGATGTGCAAGGTGGGGAGCTATTATGGTTTTCTCACACGGATTTCAAAGCCTCAAGCAGAGGTTAGTGAGCAGCGAGTGGAGCGATTCCCGCAGCCCCCGCAGGGCACAGGGACCCTTCACTTCCCACCACCACCTTTCCACCAACAGCCCACGAGGACTTCTGGCAAAAACTGCCACTGTGCTGTCAAGGATAGAGAAAGAACAGGTTGAAAATGCATCTTGTTTATGTGTGGGCAGCTAGACGAGGGAAAAGGTTTATTTAAGGCATTGGGAGGGGTTTTGAGCCCTTTTTCCCCTCCTCCATCCACTTAGCAGTGACCAGGAGTTTTCCTTTCCAGCTTGTCCCTTTGCAAGAAGTCAAATTGCTTTTTTGCTTCCCCCCTTCCAACACCTAAAACCTTGGGACCTGGGTGCAGACCAAAGCAAAAGACCAGGGCCCCCTCAGTTTTAGGTGCAGGGCTCTCCAGCCCTGCTAGGACTGCACCAGCCCAAGCTGCTCTAGAGTCAAACAGGAAGAAAGGGTAGAGCAAGAAAAAGAAAGAAAAAAAAATTTAAAAACCCAGGAGAAAGACTGAAAATTGGATCCATTTATTTTGGTTATTTACCATTATCTCTCCTTGCAGCTCCAGTGTTGAGCTGAACTCCCCTCCTTAGGCTGCTGACAGTCCATGATTACCAGGGAGCACAGCAATTCCTGCACAACTCGCCCAAGGAAGACCCTCTGTGCCAGAAACAACCAGCCCCCCTCGAGGGGGAATGGGGGGAAGGGGAACAAGAGAGCCACAGAACCTGCTGAGATCACCCCAGGCACACAGAGATGAATTTTACTCCCAGGGAGCCAGCAAGGATCCCCTGAGGCGCTGCTGCTCCCACCTTGCACCCACAAATACAAATTTGGAGGTGCCATGCATAAATTTTCCCCCTCAGCAGGATCCTTGCCAAGGCAGAGCTGTTTTCTCTGCTGCACACCACAGGGATGACAACAGTGTTCAGGTGAAGGACAGCGCCTTTGTCACCCCTCTGTGCTCTGTCTGCCCGAGACACAATTTGTTTGGCCTGGGTGGGAGGGCCTACACGCAGCATCTCGTGTTTTATAAGAATGTATTGTCCCTTGGGAAGGGCTTTAACCAGCTTGTACCTCCAAGCACGGATGAGCACTGGAAATATGACCCACTGCACAATTCATCTGAGATCTCCTAGCCAGCTCTCAGCAGCAGGACAAGGAGCTTCACTATCCACCCCGAGTTCCCAGGGTCATGCAGAATGTTTCCCAAACCATTCTCATAAAAATCACCCCTCCTGCTGAGATGAAAAGAGAGGGAGCTTGGGTGGGTTCCCCTGCAGAAATGAGCCCGTCACTTCCCCCTGTCTGTGCCAGAGGCAGGGGATGCTGCTGAGCACAAACAGCTCAGGCTGAGAGTGACCCCTGGCCCCAGAGCTGAAACACAGGCACAGGGAAATCAAGTCTGACCAGATGAGGTCAGGGGAGCCAGGCTCCTTCTGGGTCTGCCTCAGCTTGGTTTTGTTTTTCAAGCAATCCCCGGCCTCTGCCTCAAAGTCAACAAAATGCTCCTAAAGCCAGGCTTTTCCCCTTGGTGAGTGGCCCAGCTGGGGATGTCCTATACCTTAAAATATACATCCTGCACCCCTGCAATCCCCTTGAGCCCCCTCTCCTGCCTCCTTAGAGGGTTCATTGGCTCCAGCATCCTCCCATCTGTCTCAGGCAGGTCAATGCTCTGTCACCCTCCAACCCATCCCCACAAAACAGAGGGCTCCAGAGGGAGGGAGCTGAGGGCATCTTCCTAGATTTATGGCCTCTTTATTTATTTGTATTGATTTTTAAAAATGCTTTTGAAAGGGGGGAAAAAAAAAAAAAAAAAAAAAAAGAAGGCACAACGACTCTGCTGATCCCTGGAGGCCTGGCAGTGATTAGTGCTTAATGGTTGCTCCCTGCACCTGGGGACACCCCAGCACTGTCAGACATCCAAACTGGGATAAAAACACGCTTTCCCAGCTTTCTGGAGGTGAGAGGCCAGCATGGGACTGTCCCCACCCCATGGTCCTGCTGCCAGTGGGTCCTGCAGAAGCTCCCAGCTTCCCTTGTGGCTCCTGGAAGCCCCTCAGAAATGTTTCCCTTGAGTGCAGAGCTCAGGGGTTATGGCAGCCCTGCTGTGGCTCAGAGTAAGTTGTAGCAATGATTAATTACCCTCCCTTCAAAAATCGGACACTGCCTCTATTGTAAATGAGTCCAGCTTCACCTTCCAGCACTGGATCCTGACACACTCTTTGCTGCTAGATTAAAAACCTGTCCATTTTCAGCAGCTTCTCCCCCACAGAGAAATATGTAGACCACAACGAAATCACCTCTAACCTCCCTTTGATAAACTAACCAGGAAGAGATGCTTCCCTCACACTCCAAAGCGAGCCTCACAGGCCTTAATTTACCCACATTTTGTTTTCAGCTCTCTGAGTTGGCTTTTTTCCCGTCTTCTTTTGAAAAATGCTCCCTTGGAGCTGCACAGAGTCCTGTTAAAAAGGTCCTGCTCCACCTCCAAACACTGGTTATTCCTCACGTGTTCCCAGAGACACTTCTTGCCCAAAGGAGTTCATATTTACATTGAAAGAGTGACACAAACTGAGAGAAAATAAGGATTATTATCCCTGTTGTCTAGATGAAGGAATCAAAGCAGGGAGGTGAAGAGATTTGCCTGTGGCCATGGGGAGATGAGGAGCTGCCTCTGCTCACCAATGCCCAATAATTATTTAGCAATCAGAGTATCAACAGATAGCAAGAGGAACACGGTTCAGATCCTGGATCTTGCTGCTCTGATGGCACCCCAAGAACCTCTCTGACCTTCACTGCCCTGACCACAGGATTTTAGCAGAGAGGAACACAAGCTGCTTGGGGTGGGAGGCTGCTCAGAGAGTTTTCCATCAGAGGGAAGAAAAGAAAACCCTGCTCGAGCACCCAGGCCAAAGAAAAAGCCAGATTTCCCACAGCACCAAGAGCCAGTTGTCCCAAAAGCTCCATCAGCTGGAAATACTCAAACCAAGGTCCAAGATCCAGCTCAACCCCCACTCTGACTGGGCTCTCTTCGAATTCTTGCCTGTGCCCTGTCTGACTGAAGACAGGGGCACCTTTGTGTATCCAAAGCCTGTGAAAAGCAGATTGTGACTCTTCCTGCACTCTGCAGGACAGGGACACTCCTATCTCCTCCCCAGCTTTTCATAACTCCATGACTTGGGATGGGAAGATCCTCCCTGACTCCCCTGCCTCCAGGAGAAACACCATGTAATGGTTTGTCACCTTCCTGGTGACGGGGAAGTTGAAGAAGGGGATTTGTAAATTTTTTTTGTTTATTCCCACCCAACCTCTGGCTTCTCCCAAAGCTTCCAGTGGCCAAAGATGAGGGACTGGTGTGACAGCCAGCGGGGAGGCAGCCTGCTCCAGCTGGGTGCTGAGTGAGCAGTGCTGATTCCACTCCTGCCAGGATGCTGCTGATAAATTCAGAGATAAACACAGCCACCCTAAGCAGTTTTGTTCATGCTGCCAAGCACCCCTGGCCAGCATGGTTCTCCTCACTACTTCTGACAGTCCCACTTCATTCTCCTCAGCTGCTGATAGGACAGTCAGAGCAGATGAAGAGAAATCCCAAGATGCAGCATCCCTCTGCTCGCTCCTCTCTGGGAAGCTGACACAAAGGGATCCATCCCACTTGCCAAACAGTTAAAAAGAAAACAGCCCAGCACAGCACAGCACATCAAAACTGCACTTTAATTAACTTGGGATTGTTTTCCCTCTCCCCCTCTCGCCTTTTTTTATTCCATTTCTTCCCTGTCTCCTGGCATCAAGAACCAAATTGAGACGCAGGTGAATTCATTTTCATAAACTATCAGTTTCCATCAAATCTATCTAATCCATCTCTCTCTACAAAATCCCTTAAGCAGAAGATCCCACTCCCACTCTGCCTTCCCCAGCTGTGTAAGCCTCGCAGAGCCGGCAGAAATACCAAGCGTGGGTGGCACTACAAGTTCCCAGCTCTCTCTAGATGTGAATATCACTGAGCTTACACGTCCCCGCCGTTCCCTCTAAAACATATGGCTTTAATGTAGCACCAGTCACTTCCCATCAAGATCAAAGTTTAAATATATCTGCGGACCAGGACGGGCAAAGCAGGTGCTGCTTGTGGGTCCAGAGCGAGGGGCTGAGCTGGGATGGAGAGGGGATGAGCCACAGCTGGAGCACAGCTGCAGGGAGAAACTAGGGATGGATAGAGAGACTGGGGTTTGGGAAGGGGGTTGAGCCAGGAACACACATCCCTCAGGCCCTATCCCTCCACAGATACAGCACAGCACCCCAAAATTCCATCATCCAACTGGAACATCCAGAGCAGCTGATGCAGACAACATTCCCCAGCTCTGAAATAACTATGATGCCTCAAGTTTGAGCTTTCCTGTTTTCCAGATTCTGTGCTGCCCAGGGGTGCAGCTCTGAGTTCACACTCAGGGTCACTCAGCTCTGCACAGAGCAGGGAGACAAAACAAATCCTGTTCCTGCTGCACACCAAGGACAACTTTCAGCCCAAAAGCACAAACAAGGATGGCCGAAGGGAAGAACAAAAATGATGGGACTTTATAACCTGGAGCTGGAATTGAGCAATTAAACTCCAATATGCAAATGAACCAAAACTTTTAAAAACATAATGGCTCATGGCTCATGTTTTGTGACCATTTTGGGTCCATCTTGGATGTAGCCCTGGCCAGGCCCTGTCCTGTCAAGGTATACCCTAGAGCCCTTTTCAATAAATATCTACTTTATTCACTAGCTCTGTCCAATCTCTGTTTCAGGTCAGTGTTCCTAAGGAATCAGCTAAAAACTCACAATCCACAGCGTGAGCAGGGCAGGAAGTCAGCTAGCCCTGCCTTGGATGTCACAGTGGCTTTTCCACAAACTCTGCTTTGAACCTCTGCCACCCAGGGACTCAGCCTGCCAGGCACAGTGATGGCAGTGGGCAGGATTAGGGCTGGGGAGGCAGGAGAGGAGGCAGGAGGAGATACTGCATTTCTTTCAGCATCACCCAAAAGTGTTTATCAGGACCACACACAAAGGTATTGGCCCTAGATTGAATGCATCTCATGGCATGTGTTTCCCAAAGCCGCTGGGAGCTGGAGGGCTCATCAGAGAATCTTAATTGGTTTTCTTTTAGAAAAACTCCAAATGCATAAATTAAAGCAATATAATAAACTCCTGCCTGTTTCTTGTTATTAATAATACAAACAAAGCAAGACAACGCTTCAAAGAAACTTTCTCCAAAATTCTCTCTCCCAAGATGGAGCAGCCAGAAGTGGAAGAAGGCAAAGAGGGACCTGGAGAAAGGAGAGGCTCCTAACTGCTGGGATAACATCCTGAGGGATAAGACTGGGGCTGCTACCACCTCCTTTTTGCTGGGGTTCATGTCTGGCTCCTGCCAGCCAGGTCTCTTTTTGCTCATCTTTCATCTCCCTCTCTCCTTTTATTTCCTCTCCAGTGCAGGCACTTGCTCTCAGGAACTCGGTTTCTCTCCACGATGTGCATGGCTCTGCCCTTTCATCCCGGCCTCCAGAGGCTCCAGCAAAGCTCAAAGTTTCACCCTGGCCCAGGCAAAACAAACATCAAAGCAAGGAGCTGATGCTCAGGCTGGGGTTCTGATGCCCATCAGCCTGGCACCTCCCAGGCTGTCCCAAGGCCACGCCAGCTCCTGTGGGTGATGAGTCTTGGTGGGATCAAGCAGATGGAAGGTGGGCAGTGGAACTCCGAGACCTGGCATTCAGCTGAGAGCCAAAACTACAACAGCTAGTCCAGTTTCCCTACTTCTGGTGAAGTTTATTCCCCGATGTATTTGTTTCAGCTCAACAATCACAGAATCCCAGAATGGCGTGGGTTGGAAGGGACCTTAAAGAACATTTAGTTCCACCCCCTGCCATGGGCAGGGACACCTTCCACGAAACCAGAGCCCCATTCAACCTGTCCTTGGAAGTACCAGACTATATCTTAGTAAAGTCTCTGGTGGATTAATCTCCTTTTGAAGTGCTCAGTGATTCTATTCCCCAAGTTAGGAGGCAGGAATCCAATGGGTGAACTGAGAAAAGGAGCCAGTCCCCTGCACATACAGCCACATTTAAAAAAGAAAACACAAACCAAAACAAACCTTGCTCCTTCCGTTCTTTCTCTTTATTCCTCCCCAAAAGCAGGTTATTTATATTTTAATTAAAATCAGCACAATGTAACTCTGTGAGTTTGGCCGCTGAGCGTTGTCTCAGCTCCGGCTGGAAGATAAACAGGCTCAAATACTCTCAGTGTGGCCCTTTTCTGGGAAGCACAGGGATCACGCTCACAATTCATCTTAAACCATCACAAGATGATGCCCATTAGAGGGGAGAGAAGGGGTGTTAATGAGATGAAGTGTGAGAATGGGGGGAAAATGAATAAAAGCAACAGCATGAATAGCACATGAGAGGCAAATGAAATAATTACTCCATTCACCATTGTTACAACAACACAATAAATTTAATGCAATTTCTAAAGGCCAACCAGTTTTCTTTCTTACTTGCTGCTTCTTTTCTCAGCGCCCCCCCCCCTTTTTTTTTAAGTTCCTTTTTACAGTTTCAGAATTATGCTTTAATTAGCATAACATTTAAATTAGCGAATAGAATCTTAATTAGCTGAGGAAATAGACTTTTGTTGGAGTGGTTGCTAAAACAAATAAATCCTCTTCCTCTTTCAAGAGCCATTTGCTTATGGCACATTTAATAGCCTAGTGTACCATAAACAATTTGAGACAAGGATAAGTAATTAAATTAGAAAACATGCCGACAGAAGTAGCCCAGCCTGGCCTTCTGGAGCTACAAGGAGATAATGCAAACCTCCCTACAGGAGGGAAAAGTGGCCATGCTGGGATGTTCAGTTTTTGTTTGCAGAACTCCAGTTGCCCAATGTTTTGGGTTGAATATTGGCGCCTCGGGTGTGGTTGAGCCCTGACTGATGCAGGGCTCCCATGGGGATGCAAGGAAAGGGTTGCAGAGAGTTCATCCAGAAAGACAAACCCATAAAGGATGTTTTGTCTTGAAGAAGGGAAAGGTCTGGGATGGGTGGGATAGAAGTCACAGGTTGCAATGCCAAGGGAATTTCCCCCCAGAAATTCCTTCAGCTGCTGCATTTGAGGTTCATCCACCACAACAGGAGACCCAGTTCCAGGACCATCTTCTGGGTGTGATCTAACCTTGCTCCCAGCCTGGTCCCTCTCTCCTGGGTAGGAAATATCTCTCCCAGCTTTAGCCTCAGCATGGTTGGAGAGGGACCAGCACCTGCACAAGGTGCTCAGCTCACCTGTCCTGAAATTCTACTCCAAAAATGCCCTCACAGCAGGCAGCTCTTCTATCTTCCTGTGCCAAAAGAATGTCAAGTTAGGCAGCTCAGGCTGCAACACCCATGTTCTGTGTCCCTCACATTATCACACATGATAGATTTTTCCCATCCCTTAGCAGTCAGGATCCTTTTGCTAATATTTAGGTGTGAGGCTCGTGGACGAAACAGGAAAAACAACACCACACAAACCCTTGGGAGGACACACTTCCAGGCCCTCATTTGCACAGGCAAGGTGCACAGCAGGTACTTAAAAACCTGAATAGTCCCAGGATGCAACAAAAAAAAAAAAAAAAAAAAAACAAAAACAAAAACAAAAAAAAAAAAAAAAAAAAAAAAAAGAGTCTTAAGCCTCCTGCACTCTCAGCTTTTAAGGATGAGCAGGGATATTGTCGGCCAAGAGAGGTGGGGAAACAGCAAGACCCAGGGGAGGATGTATTTGTAGAACCTCTCTGCCTTGGAGAGGGTTGTGACAACCATGCTCACATCCAGAGCATCTTCCAGCTGAAGAGCAAATCCTTGGGTGGCCCTGGGAGGCCTGTCCCTGCTGTCCCTCCTTTCCACCACAACCCTGGCAGCTGAAGACGGAGCGTTTCCAGCAGCAGGGCTGCTCCATCCCGCTCCGGCCAGGCAACTGCAGAGAGCAATAAAAGTTTAATGGCTCCCAGTGGGTCGATTCCAAAAGAATGAAAACGCTATAAATCCAGCATAGTGCTTATGTGGAGCTTAAAAACAAACTGCTCCAATCACACTTAGCCAAGTCGTCCAGTCTTCACAGAAGACAGGGATGAAAAGGAAAGATTTAACCTTAGCCATGCCTTGGGCAGAATTCAGGTTGGGCAGAAAAAAACCAAAAAAAACCAGTTTGGCCTCAGTGGGAAGATTTTCCTGGCTTTGTTTTTATTTAGTGTGATGTAAATCCTTGTGTGTGCATCCCTGCCACGAGGGCTCAGACTGCCAGGAATCACCTTAAAAAAAGGTTTTTAAAAGCTTTGCTCCATGGTGTTTCCCCATGCAAAACTACTCCATCCCCCTGCCTCAATCCTCCTCTCCACGTATTGTAACAGCCAGCAATTTTCAGTAACAGCCTCTCTCAAGGAAAATGCTCCATCACAGGCCCGACTCATTCCCGGCCACCACTCTTTTTCCATCCTATCTCCCTTTGTTCCTTGCTTCACTACACAGCTGTGGGCTCTGGAGCTTGTTGGGAGGATGGAAAAAGCAAAACTCCCTGTGTGTGATCCCATCTCTCACAAGGCAAAAACGCCTTCGGAGCCGCTCCTCTCCCAAGGTGCAGCACAGCCCCATCCATCTTGTGTCCACCTGCTCCTTGGTGCTGATGGAGCCGGGGTGGGGATATCTCAAAACAACAATTAACCCCTGCTCTCTGCTGGGGAAAAGTCGATCAGGCAAGAGGAGCCAAATCCTGGCTTTTTCCACCTGCGTTCTCCTTTTCCAGCAGCAGTGGCAGTGCCCTCCTCTGGGTTCTTGTGTTTCTCACTCCTCACAAGCTGCTCTGCCCTCAGCAAAAAGAGCTGTTAGGTCTCGGGGAAGCTGAGAAGAGCAGCATTTCACAAGAACACTGACACTCATCTTCTCCTGACCTCAATGGCTGGGAAAACCCACACCCCAGGCAACAAAGCCATCCCAAACCAATTGAAAATCACCCAGGGAAGTCAGATTCTTTCCCATTTGAAAATAGGTCATCACCCATTCCTCACTTCCTATTCTTACACACCCATTATCAGCTTTCACTGCCGAGTTACAGAATTGTTTAGGTTGGGAAACATCTCCAAGATCATCCAGCCCAACCTTTGAGTCCAGCCAAACCACCCCACACAGTTAAATCCCAGGAAATAACCTTGGTCTGCCTCTAGTGGAATGTTGATAAGTCAAGTGATCTTTGTTTCTAATTCCTGTAAGGACACCTTAAATGTAAAGAGGATGTTTTGGTACTGCTGGGATAAGCACACCCAGCCTAAGGGCAGGCTGCTCTCCAGCATCTCCCATCCACAGCTTCTCTGTGGGAACCCCAGCACCCACAGACCAGTAATTCCTCATTTTTAAATAAAACTCCTGTTTAATATTTTGATCCATCAGTTCTAAAGCCCAGAAAGTTGCCCAGAAAGAAACACCACAGCTGGAACACTGCACCACTTAGTAAAAATCCTTCTGCCAGGAGACAGAGGCACCGAGTCTAATCACTAAAATTTCATCTACATTGCAGTCACAGAAGCTGAGCTGGCTTAAAACAAGCTATGCCCTCATCCCAAATAGCACTTTTTATGGACATAAACACACAGACAAGCAAAAAGCAACAAAGCCAAAGGACCCACGAGAAAAAGAGGCTCTCTTCTGGTAAAATTCCAAATGGCAGCCAAATTATGTCTTACAACTACTAAACTCTTCTCCTCAGGATACTTCTAGCCCTTCCCTGCTTTGTTGAGGGCAGAGGATGCTCAGGACATGGGTCAGGATGAGGATACTGGATAGGATTGGATGTTGTAGCAGTGCCAAACACTTGGAGCTGGAGGGACAAAATGTCTGATAGAGACCAAAGCAAAACCCCACCCAATTCCTTCACTCCTTTCACAGCATCAGCAATTTTTTTTTTTTTTTCATTTTTTTTTTTTAAATACATTTCATCCCTCCGGAACTCAGACACCCCAAAATGGCCCAGCTTCATCCTCTAAGCCATTACTCCAGCAATATTTATCGTTTTCCAAGAACAAACAAAGCCATCACGCCGGAGCCTGCTCCTTAATGGCACAGCCTGGGGATAGATGACTTTGGGGAAATCACTGTGGCGAGCGCAGAATGGTGATGGATGGAGGAGGAAAAGGGGGAAGAGGAAAGAAAAACCAGCAGTCTGCAGAAACAGGGGGGCAGTTTGCAGACTTGAGTAGAGTCACACCTCCTTGCTCCAGTGACAAATCTGCTCCATTAGGCCTATAAACCACACTTTGCCATCACCATGCTGCAGAGAATGGCTTGCGCTCGGTAATGGGCCCCACAAGGCAAATGCAAGCCCAAAACAAACACTTTTCTAAACGCCTCATAACTTTTTTGTTCCACCTGACTGCAGTCAAACCTGAACTCCGACCTTGCTGTTTCTGCCACACGCTTCAAACCTCCAGGAAAAAAAAAAAAAACAAACAAAAAACCCAAACCAAAAAAAAACCCACCAAAAACTGACAAGACCCTCAGCTGCATTGGGCTGCACCGGCTCACAGCGCAGCCCTCTGATGTTCAGCACAAAGAATTTTCTTTCCTGTGCTGCGTTTATTTGAGGAAAAGCAAAGGGTTGCACAGAAGTGATGAGAGTCAGGATTCCTCTCCAACCACCCACCTTCAGAGAAGTGATTTCAGGGAACCATGGAAGAGACCTGAGTGGGAAGGGACCCACGAGGATCACCAAGTCCAACTCCTGGCCCTGCAGACACCCCAGCAATGCCACCCTGTCCCTGCCAGCATTGTCAAAATGCTCCTGGAGCTCTGGCAGCCTCAGGGCCGTGCCCATTCCCTGGGGAGCCTGGGCAGTGCACAGCACCCTCTGGGAAAAGAACCTTTCCCTGATATCCAACCTGATCCTGCCCTGGCAGAGCTCCAGCCCTTCCCTGAGTCCTGTCCCTGGTCAGAGACAGAAGAGATCCATGCCTGCCCATCCACTGCCCATCAGGAGGAAGTTGTACGCTGCTGTGAGCTCCCCCCTCGTGCCTGATTCCCCCCAGGCCCAGGATGCTGACCCTGCTGTGCCTTGCAGGATTAACACATCCGGAGATCCACTGACACAAAGATGCTGCAGGTGAGGGAAAAAATGCGATTCCCTCGGACACAAACTCTGACATCCTATCTTAATCCGCAGCTGCAACAGGAGCGCTACCCTGGGATCTCACCCCGTGTTATTAAAGCACTCCAGATGGTTTTGATGGGGAAGAGACATTCATTGCGATACCCCAGACACCAAGCTGACATCTCAGCGGCTGCAGGAACATCACAGAGAAAATCGGTTCCCCACCAGAGTGTTTGTGCAGCAAGAGGGAACTCGTGAACTGAAGCAGAAAATCCTCCACGACTGCTCTAGACTAATAATTGCCCAAACGCCGGGTGGTGGCAAAAAAAAAACCAACCCACAAAGCGATGCTTGGCTTTGAAACGAGCCCTGCTCCTCGACCCGGAGGCAGCGGCTGTGCTGGTGCCCCGAGGGGGCGAGTGAGCCACGGGACACGGTGTCCAGCAACAAATTAAATGCCAGCAGAGCCGCCTCGCTCAGCCCGGGCACCCCGCGGGCAGCAGAGATGAGCTCGCTCCGGCTCTCCGGTGTTTGCTCCTCTCCAGTCCCCTCCCGTGCATCCACCCGCACCGCCTCTCCTCTTCATCCCTGCCACCTTCCTCCCGGCTTTGGAATCTCGCTCTTCCCAGGGGGCTCTGCCTTCATCTCTGCCCCTTGCAGCAGCGGCGCGGAGGGACAGAGCCCGCCTGTGCCTCGTGGTTATTTACAGGCGCTTCTCCCTCTCTCTCCATCAGAATTCCAAAGGAGCAAAGCCAGCCGGAGCCCACCTCGGACTGGAAAAGCAGCCAGGCTGCTCGTGTCACCACGGTGTCCTTGTACTGCTCAGAGGCTGGGCAGGAAAAGCAAAAGGGGAAAATGCCTCTAGGGAGGTGCTGCGGGATGCTCCCTACCCCAGGCTGAGGCTGGGAAGGGTCCATCCCGCTTCCCAACGCACCGCCACCCTCCATCCTCACCCTGAAAAGAGATGTCACAAAATTACCACATCACAAGCGAGCAGGGAGCCCGGCTGTATGCAAAGGACAAGGAAAAGCTCCCAGTAGGGACGGGATGAAGGGGAAAAGCGAGCCCCGGGCCGGGGGAGCGGGCGGTCACAGCAGCCTAACCTTCAATCACCGCCAGGCAGCCGCGCTTGGCTGCGAGCAAAATAAAAGCGATCGCTGCGGCCTTTAAAAGAGCAATATAATCTGGGGTGATTACCATACAGAGCGGCACGGAGAGAGCTCGGCACAGCGGGAGACTCGTGAGGAGTTTGGCTGCTCGGCAAAGCGCAGGCTGCTGTTTTTTGAACCGTGCTGGCAGAGCATCCTCCCCCCGCCCCGCTCACCCGCGCCTGGCATCGCTGCCCGGTGCCCTCTCCGGGCACAGGCGGCCCCGGAGAGCCAGGGAAGGCTTTCCATAGGTGAAGCTAATGAGGCCCATCACCGGCTGAGGCTGCTTGGCAAAACGCTGCGGGTATTTTGCTAGTTTGCACCACCAGAGAGCCCTGCCCCAGACATTCATGATCCTCCTGGGGTTTGGGCACGCTTGCTGGTTTTGGTTCCTCCTCCTCTGCAGGCTGGACTGTTTCCCCCTCTGCAGCAGCGAGGCTGGAGCTGGTCCCTCCTGCCAGCTCGTGCCAGCACAGATGATGGCACAAACTGCACAAAGGGAGGAAAAATAATAACCAGGACCAAACCACTTCGCAGAGCAGTGCCAGAGACATATTCTGTCTCTGTCCTTCACATGGGAGATGAACAAGGGCTTTTTAGGAGATGACTCGTGTGTGTGGGACAAGGAGATGCTTTCTGGCTTAGAAATCCTGCCTGGAGGTAGGTAAGTTCATCACTTGAAGAGGCATCTGGGCATTAGAGGGCACTATTTGGGTGAAATGAAGCTCATCTCCAGCCAAGAGCTCCTATTTGAGCCAAGCCCTCCCAAGGCATCCACCTGCTGTGAAACCTTCTCAACCACTTAGGTTTTGCCTCACCAAAGGCCATCAGAAACAACACTGATTTGTGATGCTTTCACAATGAAAATAATGCAAGTCATACTTCTGGAAAAAACCTGCCCCTAATCACACGAGTTACATCCCCTTTTGAGAAGACCTGGGGCTTGGAGGGCTCCATGCTCAAACAAAGAGCTCTAAACACAACAGTGCCCTTGGGCAAGAGCCCATCCCACCACCTGGCATTCAGGTATCCAGCACCAGAGAGGCCAGACCCTCATTTCTGGGGTGCTCTCCCTTCCAGTGCTGCCAAAATGAAGACTAATGATGATGGTCCCACCCGTCCACACCGTACAAGAGCATCTTCTCCTTGAAGGGCAGCAACACAAAGAGAGAACAAACCCATTTAAAACTCTGCTTTCTCTGCAAGTCAAGCCCACGTCTGACCTGGCAGTGAGAGAACAGCTCAAGTGATGATAAGGAAAACAGCAGATCAGGCAAATTCAGTCAGACTGGATTATGGGAGACCAGCAATCTCCAGGTTCTCCATAGAAGAAGTATAGTCAGGAGTCTGCGGTGAGCTGTTCCAATGAGAGGCAATAATTGAATTTGTTTTCATTTAATTTGAAGGACCTTTAATTAAAAGCCAAGCCTGTGTGTGCGGAGAGATAAAGCTGAGCACGTGGAGAGCGGGGGTAATTTGGGTGCTGAATGCAATAATTAATTGTAAACGTGGAGGTCAGGAGCCGGGCTCTATCTCCCTGCAATCAGCACGCGGCGCTGGCCGGCCGAACGGAATGGGCTCGCCAGCGCCGGAAACGCTTAAGTGATTTTTGAAGCCTTAATGGCAATTATAGAGCAGCGAGGAGGTTAATTTGCAGAGTTCATTAATCAGAGAAATAAACACGTCAGCGATCGCCACGGAGAGGGGAAGCAGAGGAGCCTGCCTTGGAGATGGAGAAGGCCGACCTCGGCACCGGGGCTGGCCAGGGACTGGGGACGGGGTTTGCCTCCTCGACTCGGGGTGAGCCCTGGCTTTTCACAGTGACCACGAGCTGTGAAACCCTTGGCTGCTCACCCCGGGGCTCCTGCTAACCAGAGCTAAATATTCCCCAGCTCCACGAGGTGTTAACTGGATAACAAGACCACGTCACTCTCCAGCTGGTAACTCCAGTCCTCTCAGTCCTTGCTACTCCCCTGCAATCTCGGCTTCTCATGCGTTGGGACTTTGTTACCATTGCTGAAAAGCTTCTCAGCTTCTCAATAAACCTGGCCACCACCTCTGAAGTGACAACAGTCACCCTCAAATTAAGAACTCACCCCACTGCCAGGGGGCCTAAAGCTCAGCCCTCCCAGAGCACCCTTTCTCCAAACCTTGGAAAAATGGAGCTTTAACACAGCGCCTTCGATGTTATGTCAGGACACAGAGTGTCTATTAAGGGAAAACACTTAGAAATAAAGAAAATGGCTTGAATCCTAATAGGCATTAGTAAATTAGAGAGATGTGTGGCTTCCTGGACACGCATGGTGAGACAAGAGTGGTGCACCATAGAGGAAATACCTCAGCAATGAGGTAAGGATAGGCCCAAGCTGCAGCAGGACAGAAAGGGGCCAGGGGTCAGGGGTCTCTCTGCTGCCTCACACAGCTCAGACAAAATGGAATTTTGCAGTGGGAGAAAAACCACTACAAGGAGTGAAGAGGGCTGAAGTCCCCCCGGGTTGAGCAGCAGCAGAGCTTCAGCAGAATCCTGGGGTAAAAGCAGAGCAAGCCAAGGCTGGAGACCTCCAACAGCTCCCTGTAACCCTGGAGATCTCCTGGCTTTCCTTCCCCTTCAGGGTAAGGAGAATAGGGTGAGGCTTCAGGTAGAAGCTCCACACTTCCAGGGGGCTGGTTCTGGAGGAGCTGGGTGGCCCCTTCCCAGGCTGGTGGCTCCTCCTGTCCCTGCTGCTGTGGGACCAGCGGGAAGAGGATGCACACAGATGGAAAGGTGTTTCAGAGCGTGCAGCACCAAGAGCTTTTTCTCAGGCTGGTAATTGCTCCCTGGAGAAAGGCTGTATGTTGCATCAATTTATTTTTTCCACTCCTTCCTCCCTCACAGATTATTTCTGGAACTGATTTCTGATGCTTTTTGGGACGAACCTGCAAGGAAGACCCATGCTTCCAAGGCAATGGACAAAAAGGCTCCAAACCCAGCACAGATAGGTCTTTCCTTGCTGATCCATTTGTCCTAGTGCAATTAACACGAGCCAATTAGTCCAGCCATTGCCTTGGCTCTTTTGCCTCTTCAGACAGTTATCCCGGGGACCTCCATATGGAAAATGAGTTTTAAACACCTCAACAGACTTCAGGGATTTGTTTTTACAGGAGCAGCTGTGTTCTTCAAAATATTGAAGAGTATCTATGACATGGAGCAGAGTGCCAAGCTGAGCACCTGGAGCAGGATAATCCCACTCACTGGAGCGGGCTGGGAGGGGATGAGCTGAGCAGGAGAGCTGCTGAGAAGGACCCTGGGGTTGTGTGCAGGATGAAGGTGAGCCACTGCTATGAAAAAAAACAAAGAACCAGCCTCCAACTGCAGGAGATCCAAGGAAGCTGCCGTTCCCCCCACTAATTGGACCAGGGAGAAATGAATAAGCAGCACATGTGTGTTCCCTGTGACTTTGTTCCTGTGACTTTGTTTCTCTGTCCCTGTGACCAGGTTCACCTCCTGCCCTTCTGAACACTGAAGAGAGTCCCTCATGTAACTGAAGGGCAGCTCAAGCCATCTCCTCCATGCCCATCTCCTCCTCTCCCCTGCTCCCACTAACCCCAAGTCCAGGGACCAGCCAGGATCAGTGTTAACTTTTCTGCCTGCTAGAACTGTGTGTAATTAAACATTTTAATTAAAATCTACAAGAGTGATTGCCCTGTCATCCTCTGAAGGGAAGGTTAATCACAGCCCTTTTATCCAGTCCAGCAAGTGGCCCAAGGATGCTGGGCAGAAGTTTTGGGTGGCAGCAGAAGTGTCTGTAAGGAGCCACATCCTTCCCTGCACCTGAGCAGAGCCAGAACCTGGCATGGATACAAAACCTGAACCTGTGGAAGCTTGGATGTGGAGACAGGAGGATTAAAACCACCCAGGGAAGTGCAACACTTGCTGCATCCCATTCCTTCAAAGGCTTTAGACCTTTGGAAAGCCCTTCAAGGACTGTTTTCACACCACAAGCAGTCTCTGTGTCACTGGGGCTGGTGGTGCACACCAAACCCACCTTGCTCCAGCTCCATCCACCCTCCCTGGTCCTCCAGAGCCTTTTCCTGCTGCCTCTCCCACTCCCTGGCCAGGAGCCTGAGGGGCTGTGGAGGCACAGAGCATCCTCAGAGCGCTCACCCTGATTACAAGTGAAGTGTTTGAGGAGCATTTCAAAAGTTTTCTCCCCCAGTGCCCGTCAAGAACAAACAAAGTATTTGTTGTTGTTGGAGTAAAAAATTCATCAAAATAAAATAAAGTAAAGTCAGGAGCAGAAATGCACACATCTACATTTGACTAAGTGGGGAGAGAACACACTTGGAAACTTTTTGATCAGAGCAGAGAGCCTCAAATCCTGACAGAGAAAATGTATTCATAATTTATTAAAAAAATAATTTATAATTTATTTTAAAATTCATCAGACTCCTTTTTTTTTTTTTTTTTTTTTTCCCTTTTTGCCTCCCTTCTGACAAACAAGATTTTCTGTCATTCCCGAGGAGGGCAACCGATGGAGACGATATTGCTGAAGGCTTCTCTGCTTTCAGAGGTTGGGAACATGAAAAGACAGAGCAGCAGTGCCAGAGACACCCCTGACCAGCACCCCTGCTCTCCTAACCCCTCCCAGGGCTGCACCTGCATCTCAGAGCCTCTCTCTCCTATTCGGGGGTTTTACAGACTTAAAGTAGGAGCCCTACACCTTCCCTGGCTGCTGCTGGGTTCCATCACCTCACTAGGCTTCATCCAGCCTTCAACCCTGGCTCTGACAGGTGAAAAAAAGCAGCTGCAGCTCAGATCCCTCCTGCTGGACTCCTTATCCGGGAAGATTATGAGGTTTACTGCTGCTTCTCCATTATCCTAAATAAAGCAGCCTTTCAAAATTGCTTCAGACATATTAGATCATGTACTTTTTACACTTCCAGAGACACTGGTTATAATATCTTTTTAACAACACTGGGCAGAATCTATTTTCTTCTTCCACTGAGCTGAAAAATACTGTTTTCTCAAGGAAGAAGAAAAAGGAGGAGGGAAAAAAAAAAAAAAAACTATTGATTTTGTTTAGGGTCAGAATAAAATATCATTGGAGTGGGTGTTGAAATCCTCAGCCACAAATTACTTCCAAAGTGACAGTTTGGGCTGTGAAGATTTTTCTTGTGAAATAAAACAAAACAAATGAAACATTGTGTTCTTCCTCTCTGTGTGCACGTTTGAGGTTTCCACCGGCTCCAGCTGGTTCCTGCTGGGTATATTTAGCGTTTCAATCTATTCTCTTCCCATTCCCATCCCTGCTGGAGCTGTTGCACGGCCAGCACCGAATCCTGCTGCCCAGATGGAGTGAGGCAAAGAGAAATGCTGTGGGTGGGATGTGGAGGGACAAGTCCCAAAGCCACGAGGAGAGGAGGAGACGTCGTCCCCTCCGATGCCTGGGGGATGCTGTCTGCTCTCCCTTCTCCCTCCCACCTGCCCTTCTGCCATGCAGGAATGAGGATGGTACCCAGCATGCCATGATTCAGCATCCCCCTGGCCAGAACCGGCTCCTCTCACGCTGCTTTTGAAATCAAAAACACCCCCAGGAACCTCCAAACCCCGGAGCTCTCAGCCAGGTTTCACTTCTCCAAAGAGTCAGCAAATTAACCCCCATTTATATGCACAACCCACTTCCCTCTAATCTATCCATCTATCTCTGCTCTCTGCTGGTACAAGAGATGAGTATTGGCTTTAAATACAATAATTTCTTTATAAATAAAGAACAGGCAACACTTGTGAAAGGGAAACCAGATGTCTACCTCGGGCTTCTGTGCTTTCTGCTCCTCAGCATTGTGTGCGGGAGATAGGAACACGCCACCGGAATGAAGAGATCTGCAGGTCCCTGCCTCCCGCTCTCAATTTTTATTTTATTTATTTAGATTTATGCAAATGCAGAAAAGAGGTCACCTACCCATATGCTCTCAATGCCCTTGATGTAACTTTAAAATGCATCATAAAAATGCCCTGTACACCGCAGTATAATTCAGTACCGCACACCATCAGGTAAGAGGAAAGCCAAAATCTCCCCCTGCTGCAAACAGACACATTCCCAGCCTGGCAGCACCTGCACACACACAGATTTTAACTTCCATCAGCTCTTTCCTTCCTCACCACCTTCTGTTTAGGGCAGCCACAGCCTTTTCCCCCACACATCTGCTTCTCTGCTCAATATCTGTCCCCCACCATGTCCCACATCACCATCTAGGAGCCACTCCTGCCATCCCATGCCACAGCCAAAGGGACCGTCCCAACCCTGCCACTGGACCAGGAGCCCTTGTTCTTCTCCACCCTTCTGAGCATGGAGGGCTTAGAAACCTCTTGGTAGTAGGAGAAGGAAGAAAAATGCTGCAAAAGCATCAAAAAACTCATTCCCAAGTGTGCCCATGTGGCACTGCCAGGCTGGTCTGATGGACCCACCCTGTTCCAAGCAGGGCAAGACATTCCCAAACACAGGGAGGCTTTTGTGGCACCAGGGGAAGGTCTGGACCATGCTCCTGCTTGGGACACCGCACCCACTGACACAGCCACATCTGAGCCACCAGCCAGCACAAAACCCAGCAGCATTTTGGACAGGAAAGACCTGCCCATGATTCAAGCCACCACGAGGATGTAAAATTTTTATTCCTGGACCTCACGGAGCCAACCCTGACCCAGCAGCAGCTCTCCCACTGCTGGCTCCTGCCTTTAAGATGCCATGGGATTTCTCCGCAGCAACTCTTCACGGTTCCTGGCCATCCTCCCTTGGGAACACACACAAAGAGCGAACTAATGAGTCTATTAGACTTAATTAAGCTAATGCGAAATTATTTACTTAATCTGGGAAGATCTTATGATGGCGAGAAATCCCCACGGACAAAAGCTTCCAGCTGCCTCCCGAGCAGAGGCTGTGGAGATGCTCGGCCACAGGGCAGGGGGAAAATGTGGAGAGGGGGCTCAGCCACCACCGCAGCCCAAAGCACCTGGCTCCTGCATGGCATTCCAGCACCACCAGGAAAACCAGCCAGGAAGCCCCAGCCGTGTTTCGCCTTCATTTTCCAAGTGCACATCTCTCCCCGGCCAGCAAACCCATCCAAGGCTGGCAGCTGGGAAGGGAAAACTTTTCAGGAGTGGTTGGCCCCTGTCCCCCATGGATCTTCATCCTGCAGCCAGGCTGTGCCTCAGCGTGGAGCAGAGCACCGAGCAAAGGGGATTTTGCCTCATGCATTTTCCTGGCTATTTTTATTTATTTATTTTTTTTTCCTCCCCCTCCCTTAATGCAGAAAAGCTTAACGCTCGCTTTGAATCCCTAATACGACCGAGTCCTTTTTTTTTTTTTTTTTTTTTTTGCCACTTATTTTGTTTTGTCATGCACTACATACAATTACACCTCTCTAATCCGCAAATCCTCCCCCGATGCTGGAACACGTGCCAAGCCTTTCCTTTCCACGGCCGCTGCATTAAAAGCCTTTGGAGGCAAGCTGACATCACGGAATGCCGGGATGCCCTGGCATCACCCACAGCCACGATTCTCCAGACATGGAAGCCTCTGATCCCCAAGGATTGCTGCTAAAAATGCCCCATCCCTGCCCTGGCAGTGCAGCCAGGAGCCCTCTCCAGGACTAAATCCCAGAAAAGGAGCCCCCACCATCCTGGCTAAAGGAGCTCGGCTCAGCATCTCTGAGACGGAAATCACATTTTGTGAATCTCCCACAGTGAATCAACTCCCCAGTCAGATATGAGCTCAGCAAAAACTGGCAGGCAAATGATCTCATTAATAATCAGCACTATCAGGAGTTTCTGCTTCTCTCAGGCAGCCAAACAGGCGAGAATTTATCTGGGAATGGGAGCACAGCTACCTGGAACACAATGTAATTATTGCCCCAAGGTCAGACAGTGGCAGCCGTGCTGGCAGGCTCACAAGTCAGGCCACCTGCAGAGGGGACACCAAAGCTTTGGTGGCCACTTATGATGGTTATGCTGGTTCAGACCTGGGTTCCTCATCCACAGGAGTGGCCCTCCACCAAATCCAGGGAAAGAGGAGCTAAAAGCACCCCCACCAGCACATAAACCACAGTGTGGGCTCTCACCTGCAAGCATCCACCCCTTAATGAAGCCCTGGAGGGGACCAAGGGCCTCCCTGCCATTCCTGCTGTGACACCCAGATCATTCCAGTGAGGTATCAATGAGATTTCAGTGAGGAATCAATGAGATTGCAGTGAGGAATCAATGAGATTCAAGTGAGATTTCAATGAGATATCAATGACATTTCAGTGAGGTATCAATGAGATTTCAGTGAGGAATCAATGAGATTTCAGTGAGATATGAATGTGATTTCAGTGAGATATCAGTGAGATTTAAGTGAGATTTCAGTGAGGTATCAATGAGATTTCAGCTAGATATCAATGAGATTTTGGTGGGGTATCAATGAGATTTCAGTGAAGATTCAATGAGATTTCAGTGAGGTATCAATGAGATTTTAGTGAGATATCAATGAGATTTCAGCTAGATATCAATGAAATTTCAGTGGGGTATCAATGGGATTTCAGTGAGATATCAATGAGATTTCAGTGAGGTATCAATGAGATTTCAGTGGGGTATCAGTGTGATTTCAGTGAAGATTCAATGAGATTGCAGTGAGGAATCAATGAGATTCAAGTGAGATTTCAATGAGATATCAATGACATTTCAGTGAAGATTCAATGAGATTTCAGTGAGGTATCAATGACATTTCAGTGAAGATTCAATGAGATCTCAGTGAAGTATCAATGAGAAGTGAAGGCACAAACAAGCCTGAGAGTTCCCCTCCACACACAAAAAAAGCCTCACTGTATCCTCAGAGCATCTCCCAGCCCCGGCTCAGGGAAAGAGGAGTAAGAGAGACATCAATTTCCAGAGCTCTGCTCCAAAATCCGGCCTTCGCCTTTGAAAGTGTAATTTATTCAAGCTGCTTTATTATTGCAGCGCCCAGCGTCGACGGGGGATTATGGAGAGGTCACAGCTGGAGCAATAACAATAATAAGAAAAAATAGTGAAGTCGGGAGAGCATCTCGTGTGGGCTCACTGTGCAGCAGGGACTCACTTTTTTTTGGGTTTTTTTGGAGCCACAGTGTTGTTGGAAAGCACGGGAAGGACATCCCACGTGCCACCAACTTAACACAAAAGTGGCATCCAACAAATCTTTTGTGGGGGAGCAACAGGGACGGGGGCTTCACACCCCCTCTGTTTGTGAACCCAATTAGGCATATGTTGAGGAAAGGGTGTATGTATATTAGATTTTAATTAAGCAGTGTTAATTATAATCTATGAGATGTGCTTACTGCTTATCTGATAATTATGAGAAAGCCAATTTGGCTGCTGGCTTGTGACTAATTAAGTGGAATTAGTAATGATAATTATAGATTTAATTTTTGTTTGCCTTTATTGGCAGTGGGGGGGGGGGGAGAAAGTGGCTTCCAGGGCTGGGTGGGGCAGGGCAGGGAAAAGTCATGGGGAAAGGTCACCACGCCAGGAATTTGGCCCACAGAATGGGGATTTGCCCAGGACTTCCCAGAAAAGGGAGATTTTTGGTGAAAAAAAACCCCAATGATTTGGCATTAAAAAAGAGTTTTGCAGGAAATGCTGATGGAAACAAAGTTCTCCCACAAAGCAGCAGTTTCTCAGAAGACTGGGCTGGGTTTTGTCAGCTCATTGAATAAGTAGCCAGAGTTTTCTTTAAAAAATAAAAAAAAAAAAAAAAAAAAATTAAATCTTGGGCAATTCTGGGAGTTTGACTTTTCCAGCCCACAGTAGGAAATTCCCTGGGGATCTCACCCTTTCCTTCCACACCCACCGTGACCCTGACTCCTGTTCTCAAGAATAAGGAGACTTCTTAGCACCTTTTTTTTCCACCCAGTGTAAATTGATAAGGTATAAAATAAACACCAAACCCTGCAAAAACTGCCCGATCCCTGAGAATGGGACTTGCATATTTTAAACACACCCACAGGTTGCTCTGCCTGGCTGCAATCCTTGAAATACTCATTTTCTGCCCTTTCTGAGCATGCACTCTGCTCAGAGGCTGCCAAATCGACCCAAAACATAAAAGCAAAGCTTTTGTGTGAGGCAAAGAATAAAAACACAGGGGGGAAAAAAAAAAGAAAAAAAAAAAAAAGGGAGGGGAGAAAAAAAAAATAAATATATTGCAGCTGGATTTTTAAAAGGCCCAGCTAAACTTGCAGCTGCACGGCAGCACGTGGAGCTGTGCAAGCTCAGCTAATGATAATTAAATCTCCTGCTGCAGGGGTGAACAGCAATTTCGCGCTAGGTCTGCTGCCCGGGATGAGAGCTCTCCGGGGAAAAAAGCCACGGCAGCAGCGCCGGGGCCGGAGGGTCGGAGCACGGAGATGCTCTGCTCGCTCGCCAGGCAACACCCGGAGCTGGGGATGCTCTGCCCGGCTCCTTCCCGAGAACAGCATCTCGCACCTCCAGCGCCGAGCTAAATAATGCATGGCCGATCCCGGGGATGGATTCCAGGCGGAGCGCAGGGAATTAAAAAGACAATGCCGGCTGAATGCATTAAGGCAGCAGCAGCCCCGGTGCAGCCGCGCTCATTTGCGAGGCTCCCGCTGCAGAGCGGGGGTCCCCGCTGCGGCACCCCCAGGTCCTCGGCGAGGACGGCAGGGCTGGAAGAGCCTGACCTGACTGCAAAGTGGCTCTTTGCATCCAGAGCCTTTGCACCCCGGCTCTCCGCATCCAAATCCTGGGATGCAGCCTCGGGAAGGGGCTGCGGGAGCGGAGCGCTGCTCTCTGCACGCCGGTGGAGTCCCCGGCACGGACCGAAATAGACTCTTTGCCCAGCTCCAGCTCGGCTAAATTTGGTGTCCAGCCCCGCCCGGATGCAGGGATGCAGCACAGGCAGATCGCTGGTGTCACATCAGGAACCCTTCACCGCGGCAGGCAGGGACACAGCGTGCCAGGAGCCGGCTCGCACGGCTCCCGAGGAAGAGGATGGCACGCAGGTGATGCTCCTTGCTGGAGGAAGCAGGAGTGAAACAAACCCCAAGTCCTGGCCGCCTGTGAGCATTAAAGATTATTTTCCAGACAGGATCTTGCCCTGACCTCTGTGGTGGCTGGTTTAAAGAGATTAAATGAGAGCAAACTCACAATTTCTGTGGGTTTTTTTTTTTTTCCCCCCCGTTTTTATCCATTTCAGCAGCTACTCGAAAATAGGCTTGTTTATAGAGGGAGAAATTCTCCACAAGTCGTGCATTACCCAGACCAAAAACTACTGCCAGCATCAGCCTGAAGTGACCAAAGCACATGCACAGATGGGCAAAATCTGACCTCATTCCTAATGGTGTTCAGAGTTTGTGCAGCCATGGACATCCCTACAAACTCCCTCCAGGGTTTCCACCCGGGATCCAGCAGCACATCAGGATCCATTATAACAGGGCATCACCCTTAAGTGCATTGGCTGAATCATCCATTCCAGCTCCTTGACTTAATTTCTCCGTGATACATTAAATACCTTCCCCTCATGTCCTAAAGAGCTGTGAGATGTGCTGGGAGAAGCACAAATGGTTTTGGCTCTGACGTGATGCTCAGATCTGCAAGGGAATTGTTCACTTGGAATTCCTTGATGAGCAAGAGAGCTAAGAGAGCTCAGTGCCCAGCCCTAGAGGGATAAATAATACTCCAGCTCCACGCCAGGACCTCCTGTTGAACACTTCCACCTGTAGTTGGCAAAGGAAGAACCACTGAGTGCTTACCCACCCCTCTGAAATGAGGAGTAATGGGGTTTTAAGGGAATAATGCTTCATAACACTCAGCATCCTGTTGGATAAGGAAAAGACAAGGCAGAAGCCAGGAGCTGATAAAAGCTACAGCTTGTAATTCCGTCGCACCTTCTCTACTCAATAAATGGGTTTCAGTCAGAGCATCTCTCTTCCATCCAACCCAAAAAGGACCTGAAGGGTGAGTTGATTGCATTGATCGTGCATGCATTTTCCCGGCAGGGAAACTGGCCCAGTCCCTGGCTGCTCCTGTCCAAAGTACTCCACTTACTTATTATGGGAATATCGCCAGAGACTCCAGGGCCAGGGAGCGGGACGCTACGGGGAATTCATTGCTCTCTGCGTGCTGGGAACATTAAGTGGGAAGGCAGAGCAGGGGGGTATGGCAGCGGCTCGGCTCAGCCTCTTCCCCATCACAGCCCCTGGCAGACAATCACTCCTGCCATGGGTTTTGCCAGCCCCGTGGGAGTCTTCCCACAGCACTGTCGTTAACCCTTGTGAGAGCAGGAGGACTCCAGGGGGCAGAGCAGCATGGATGTGCTGAGACAAACTGCCCTCAGGCTGCTCCTGTCCCCCACAGCGCTGTCACCACTCACACCTCTCATGTGCATCCTCCAGGCGAGCAATTCCTTCTCCATCCTCCCTCGATCCCTACACCCAGCTGTGACACTGCTCAGGGGTCCAGCCCTGAGCCAAACCATCTCTGCTGCTTCCAGCTGCCCACCACTGTAGGATCTGCTGGTGTGACCATGCCCATGCCTAAAACCCTGCCTGTCTTCCCCAGGGAAGAGTGTAAATCCCTGGACTTGTTACAAAGCACTAACTCCTGTCAGTAAGATCAGCACTTGCCATCGGGATCCACTGGCTGGAGGGCACTGCCACCCTAAACCAGCCACAGGCAAAGCTGCTTGAAACAAGGGGTCTGTGCCTAAATTCAGCATCAAATCCCAAAACTGGAGCAGAAGGCATTGCACAAGCTCTGTGTCCCAGCTGTCACGCCTCTTGCCCGGTCGTGTCCCCCCCTGAGAGCTGGCACAGGTGTCCTGGAGGTGGGACGGGGACATCCCAGGGCAGCACCAGCCTCCCTGCTCCACTGCAGGAATGACAGGCAGGACACACGGCAGGCTGGCAGCCTCCCAGCAGCACGGCCCGGCCCGGGGAGATGGGCCGGGGTACCTGGCTTTGCAAATTAACCCCGGGGCAATGCCCTGCCCACACCGCAGCGCTCCTCCAGCAGAGCCGCCCCCACCTCTCCCGGCAGGAGGCTGAGCCGTGCCTTGCCAGAGTGTCTTCGAAGGAGAAGGCTATCAGCTCCAAACAGCCGAGACCTTTAGCTCAAATCCATTAATCCTCTTTATTAAACCCGGGTCACCTCTGAGTCCTGGCAAATTAACCAGCATCTCCCCACTGCAAGTACATCAAGAGGAAACGCGCTGTACAGCGCCTGTAATTTTCATGGACCAGGGCTCTGAGGTCAGAGGGCTCCCCGGGCTCCAGTCTCTGCCTTTGTCAATTTAAAAGGGAACATCGGCTTGCGCTTGTATAAATTACAAGAGAGGCAGAGCAGGGGTCTGGGGGGCTGACAGGGCGCCCTGCCGGCTCCAGCCGTGCCACTGCCCCCTCCCCAGCCCGGGGACAGGAGCAGGGGACAGCGAGGCCACGTGCACCAAGTCCCCTGGGGAGGGAAATGGGGCTGGGGATATCCTCCAAACAGCTGGGCAGGCAGGGTAGTGCGCTTGGCATCCTCCACAGCTACCTTGGCCACGGGCCTTCTTACTGCCTCCAATAAATGGCACATCCCTGGTGCCAGCCCAGCTGGGGAGAGACAGAAAGGGAGACTGGAAGGGCTTTGCTCCAGCTCAGAAGTGGGTGGAAAATTGCTCCCTTGTTGCCTGAAATTTCACTGTTTGAAATATCTCCCCCTTTCTGTGCTGTCCTGTTGGAGCCACTCTACTCTGAGTGCTCACCAAGCCAGCACCAAAGCGAGAGTGGCTCTGGTTCTGAAGAGCCAAGGACATTTAGCTGGGCTGGGGCAGACCTGGGGCCAAATCCCTTATAAAAACTAATTATACACCCACTAGAAGAGCTACAAAAGAGAAAGGCAGCCCAGCCTGGCCTGGGGAAGAAGAACTCTGTGTGGGCTGAGGGATAAGGGCAGCGTGGAGATCAGAGGTCACAGCACTCCCTTCCTCAAATGGGTCTCCTCCTGCTCCTAGAAACAGCATCCTCAAGATAAGCAAGCTTCCCAGAGCCAAGCAAAGAGCTCTCCTACACTCTGTGAGTGAAGATAACAAAAAAGCCATTTTTCATGGGGGAAAAAAAAATGTGGGAAAATTTCCAAGCAGCTCCTTAAGAGCTGTAAGCATCACATCTATTCCCCTTAGACAGCTCCACACCTGACACTTCCCAGCACACTCTCCATCCGTAGCTTTACCACAGGGCTATAAATCCACTGGCTTTGGCTGGAGCTGCTGTGGTTTTACACCAGCCTAAGCCAGCAGAGACTGAGCTGGGGAACCATGATCCAAAGGCTGGGATTGCTCACCCTTAACTCAGTCCAACAGCACGAGGAGTTCTCAACCTGGGGTTGAGACAGAGGTAGAATTAACACACAGCATCTCAAATCTCCCAGCCATCAGCTTGTATCACAGCTTTAGCTGTTTTTATTGAAAACATCACTTCTTGCTGTATTTAATCACGGCAAGGTCATTTTAGTGACAGTTGTCAGCATCCTGGCCAAGGAGCCAGAGGAGCAGAGCCCTGGCCTGCTGGCCAGATAAAAGGAGGAGATGCTGGGTTTCATTTCCTTGTTTTCAATTGAGAGGTGCCTGCCTCGGTGTGCAGATTAAGGTGTGGGTGGGCCAGTGTCAGCCCCCCATGGGCAGAGATGGGAAGCTGCCGCTTGCTCTGCTCATCAGGAGCCCCGAGGAGAGAAATTGCATAGTTCTCCCTGCGGCCCTCTGCCCACCTCGAACCAATTTCTGCTCCTTTTAATTCAATTCAGCTCCTCCTGACCCTGGCTGGCTGGAGTTGCAGAGTTTCTCTCAACAGATAGCACCAATTACAGAGGTGTGAAAATGGAAGGCTTTCAATTTGGAGAACAAACCCAAGAAACTGGGACTTTATTGAACTGAGAATCAGGGGGTAGGGAAAGGGGAGCAGGCAGGGGCATGGGCTCAGCAATATCACCTGTGCTCGCTCTAAAAACCAAATTCTGGGGCTGATCCCTGCACAAGTGAAGGCATCCCCAGGGGTTGGGGTGGCAAATGCCAGGAGAGGGGCAGGTTCAGGTGTGCAGGGCTGATGGCAGCTGGAGATGAGGGATGTGGAACCCAGCACTGCATCCCGGCCTTGTGCAGGTGCTGTGTGCACCTGCATCCCCCACTGGGCTGATTCCAGACCCTTGGGATCAGATCCCACCCATCTGACACAAACTGGGTTTGCTTCCTCACAGCAGATCCTGGCTGGATTGACTCTGCAGCATCTGTGGCCCAACCCAGCCACGAGGCACAGCAGCACCACCCTCCTTGTCACACCGCCCTTGGTGTGACACCACTTTCTGTCCTCCCACAACGCCAAGGACCGTGGGTCAAGCCTCTGGAAACACAAGTGGCAGCACGAGCCTGGTCAGATCTGGGTAGGAGGGCTCAGGCAGGATGGTGGAGCTGCCTGACAGCCTCAGCAGCAAGATCAGCACATGGACTGACTCTATAAAAACTGCACAGTACAGCCTGTGATGATCAGAGAGTCCCCAGACAAAAGCAGGAATGTTCAGTTCATGGGAAGGAGGCAGGCACAAGCACTTCCCTGAGCTGAGCTCACTGAAGCTCTTTGCCCAACATGCCCTGATGCTAAAAAAAAATTTTAAAAAGCTGAATTAAGAAGTCCTAGATGTCCAGGAGAGAAAATGGGGTTATTCTTATGGGAAGCAGAACCACTAAATAGGGCCCCCCACCATCTCTAGATGCTTCCAGGTACCTCACAAGCTATAGGGATGCAAAAATTCCTGCCCCAGACTTGAAAAATCCCCTCTCCTGTCCTGTTGGACCATCAGCACAATGCCCAGGTGCCTACCAAGCCCAGGGGCTCCCTTCAGTCCAGATACTGGGGACATCTCCAGACTCCTCCCCATCCCTGGAGATGTTCCAAGCCAGGCAACCTGGCCTAGTGAAAGATGTCCCTGCCCATGGCGAGGATGTGGGATGAGATGATCTTTAAGGTCCCTTCCATTCTGCGATTCCCTGATTGCCTTCCTCGATGAGGAAAACCTCACACAGCAAAGCTCTGCCTCCCAGGCCAACACACAAAGAGCAAGGGGGTCCTCTCAGTCTGAATTTTGAGTAACTGTCCATCTGGCTGGCACATCTGAGCAGACTCAGTATCTCCTTGCAGAAGCCCAGAACTGGGTGGGGGGCACCAAAACAAAGCAGTGGCCCATTCCTGCCTCTCTCCCAAGAGATCCACGAGTTGGAGTAGCTCCCTGTCCCAGGGAAGAGTTTATTCCCAATATCCCATCTATCCCTCCCTTCTGGCAGTGGGAAGCCATTCCCTGTGTCCTGTCTCTCCAGGCCTTCCTGCCTAGCAGATTCTCAGAGTTCAGGGCTGTTCCTGCAGCATCCGCTGACAGATGCAAAAACAGAATCCTGGAATGGTTTGGGTTGGAAGGGACCTCAAAGTCCATCCCATTCCACCCCTGCCATGGACTGGGACACCTTCCGCTATCCCAGGGTGCTCCTGCCTGGCCTTGGACACTTCCAGAGATCCAGGGTCAGCCACTGTTTTTCTGGGGATTCCATCCCAGCCCTTCCCCACCCTCACAGGGAGGAATTCCATCCACATATCCCATCCATCCCTGCCCTTTGAAGCCATTCCCGTGTCCTGTCCCTCCAGTCCATCCTGCCCAGCAGATTCCCAGTATCCCAAGCCGCTCCCGCAGCACCCACAGACGGCTGGGAAAACAGAATCATGGAACAGTTTGGGTTGGAAGGGACCTCAAAGCCCATCCAGTGGTTTCCAAGCCAGTGCACGGCACCTCCTGTGCCTCCAGCCAAGCTGTGACCGCAGCTCCTCCAGCAGCGCCCATAAATCCCGCAGCCCGGTAAACAGCGGAATTACGGCGCCCCGCCATTGCTTAGCTGCCTTTGACACTAATTGCTCTGCGGAGTGTGTGCAACTGGCAACACCTTATTAAAAGTGAAATATATTATACTGTCCATTTATTGCGACTTTATAAAGATAAAGTGTCCCGAGGATACGGAGAGGCTGGCAAAGGCAGCGGCTCCCGGCCTCGGAGCGGCCGGCGGATGCTGCAGCGCACACGGCCGGGGCAAGGCAGGCACTGACAGGACAAATGTGTGCTCTGCCTGAAATTCCAAAGAGCATTTTCATCTGGAGACCAAGGGCCGAGTGAAGAGAGTGCTTGAGAATTTTCTCCTCTGTTCGTCTCTTCCTTTCAGCTCCGGGATCATCACTCTCAAAGCTCAGGGGAAAGACAGGCAAAGATGCAACGTGAAAGGGGCAGGGGGATCAATCACGTGCTGCCCTCCTGTCAGCCTGGAGAGGAGCAGAGGGTGCCCCTCAACTCACAAAGTCAGGCTGTGTAGGAACAGGGTAAAAAAAAAATCTAGTCTGTCATTTCTTCTAAGTGCAGCTAACAGGCAATCTGTAAGCTCCCACATGAAGCTGCTTTGAGAATGAGAAGTTCCTTTAACACAACAATCTATTCTGAGGGTGAGAAATAAGTGCACCTGTAACAACAAGGGATTTGTCCCATGAGGATCAGTAAAGAAAATGTGTAAACAATCCGAGAGCAGACAGATCTGATGGACAAGTAAAATACCTTTTACAAACCAATAGAATAATTAACAAGAAAGCCATTAACCAATTAGAAGTTGCCCTCGAGGTTCATAAAAACTGTATAAAAGACAGCATGGGGCCATAATAAAGGGCCTTCTGAACTTCTATGGTGCCATTCTATGTGTCATGACTGCCCTAACAAACGACAAGGCTGATCATGAATTCACATTTTCCTGCTTCTAGACATCCCTGCCCGAACTGTGGTACAGAATCTCCTTCCAGGACACAAACTGGGGCATCCAGGTACAAGCCCAAGAGCCTGGTGATGCTCCAGCTCCCTGCCAGCCCAGTGAAAGGATTTTAGCACCCAATGTATTGATCCTGCACTCTTCCTCCTGTGTTTCCCAAAGCAGGAAGCTGAACTCCACTGTTTCACAAGGAAAAACACACTTCAGATTTGGAGCTACAGCAAGAACACGTCTCTAAAACATGTGTCTCTGCACATGCCTTGGGCAAGTCATTTTCCCTCTTTATTCCTCGGCTCCCCTGTCTACAAAAACAGGCACAATGAAATTTCTCCGTGAAGTATTTTAAGATCTACTGGAAGCAACCACTGTGTAAGAGTGAGACCTGGAATCACTGAGTTTCAGCAACGAATGTTTTGATCCAGGCCCCCCGGCCTCGTCTCACCAGGTAATTTTGGGAGAATTTTCGGGTTTATTTTGAATTGATGGGCTATTTCTGGTTGGCAACACGACAGACAGGAGGAAGGCAGACACAGGGGATGCCATCAAAGGCACTTCTGCAGCCTGCAGTGCTCACAAAGGAGTGGTGAGCAGAGAGGGCACAGAAAACCCACCCCTGTGGGGTAAAAATCAGCTTCTGAGGACTTCTTCTCAGTAAAATTGAGATATTCTCAGGCATATCACAAAAGTCATTACATCCCTCCTGTACTACGGAGAGTACAGATAATATTATTTATCACTTTTTGGTCATCTCCCTTGTGGCAGAGAGGAGAGACCCACCTCCCACAGCCCACGTGGTGCAGAAACACAGCCTGCATCCCACTTTGATTCCTGAAGGAAACGGCACGTCCTCAGCAACGGATTTGAAATATCCAGAGTCTTTGGTTCAACAAGTTCAAATCCAAGCAGGATCAATACCTTCTCACTCCTGAGGTATCAGCAGGTAATTGGGTATCGTGCAGTGATGAGTAACCTAGTTTGCTCAGAAACTGCAAACTTTAATCTTCATCCATTCCTGGTACATAGAATAGCGAGGGAGGAACAGATCAAAGGAGAACAGATCAAATTTAGCTGCATTTGGACCCAGATTGCAGAAAAAAGGACTTATTCTTAAGCAAAATGGCTCAGGCTTCTGAGGTTCAGCACCTTGGGAAACTTGAGTGCAACACAAGGCAGAGAAGTTTCCACTTTTCCAGTGCAGCCACTTGTGACCCCAGTGCCACCTCCCCCAGGGTTTAGGCTGCTCCTGACCCCACAGCTTGTACCAGAGCCCTCTCCAGATTCACACACAGCGTCTGAGCACCTCAACCTCTCCAAACATCTATGACTCCCACCCCAGCCATCTCCCCTTTTCCCATTTCCAGCCCTGCAATGCCCATGTCACCAGCCCTGCTGCAAGCAAGGAGAAGCTGGCCCAGCTTTCCGAGCAGCAAGGTCTTGCCTTGCTGTAGGAAGTCCCCACCTCTGCCATGGAAAGGAGAAGTGCCAAGGTAGACTTATGGGCAGAGTGAGACAGAAAAGCACCGGGGGCAGCAGAACGACCTATTTGACAGATTTCCCTGCCGATCAAAGCTAACTTTGCTGAGAGCTTTTGACATCTGATTAATTACGTGGCGCTGGCTGGCCTGAAAAATCCCGAGTTTCCGGCAGCCCTCGCTTCTCCTCCTCGCAGCCCTTGGCGGCCAAACCCACTCCCCTGGTGCCAGCAGAGGAGGGGATGGCAGGAGGAGACTCTGCCAAAAGTCCTGGCCCGTCCCTGGGAGGAGGGAGATAAGGAGGGTGAGGGAGGGCCGGGGACAGAGCCCCTTTGTCTGAGGTGCCTTTTGTCACGGGGAGATAGGAGGAGGCTGCCGTGCGCTGACATTTCGGTGACCAAATTAAAATGCACCGCCACGGAGACTAAATGTCATTAGCCTCATTAGAAGTGATCGCATTAAAATAAACAACCAAAAGGAAAAAGAAAAAAAAAAAAAATAAAGTGGAAATTAGCCAACGCCATTAAATAAAATAAATAAAACAAATAAACGGGGAGATCCTTCGAGGAGTGCGCAGCTGATGCCAGTGGAGCTGTGAGTAGGGAAGGGGCACAGTGGGAGCAGCCAACATCTCCATGGGCTCTGCTGCCACCCTGGACTGTGATGAGACGAGTCCACTGCTGGTGTGGCCCCAAATGGAGCTGCCCCTTTGGGAGAAGTCTATGGGGTCTGAATCTATGGGGTCTTTGGAGCTTCCAGACAGTTCCAGGTTGGCTTTAAGGACCTCAATGCCCATGTCCCTCAGGGCTGACGCTGTGGGCACTGCTGTGCCAGCACCTCTGCATCCCAAGGGATGCACCCCTGCTCTAGCAGAAGGATTTTTTTAGCAGCATCCAGGTTTCTCTCGGATACATCCCAGTCAATTACTGGCCAACACCAACTGCGTTTGGCTGATGCTGTGTGACAGGACCGCCACACGAGGTGGAAGGCTTGGTGAAAGAAGTGCCACTTTGTCCTTGTAGAGAGAGGAATTTTTCCTCTAACCCCTCTTGCTATGCAAACGCCATTTCCTTTGGGGCGGGAGAAGTCATCAGAAGGCCCTTGCAAGATCTTGCTTATGACAGAGCAGATTTGAAAGCCCAGAGATCTCCTTCCCCCTCCTTCCCTTCTGTCAAAAATTATAATCATCATTTTCCAGCTTGCTGAACAATCAAAGTGTGGCCTATATTCGCTGGAGCTCCTTCCACATGCTGCATGCATAGCAACAAGTCCAGGAAACAAAAGCCAGAAGTAAACAGTTGGGAGAGAGGAAGCAAAGGGCTGGCAGGGGGACAACAGGGGGACACTGCTCAGAAAACACTTCAGGCACAGCCTGGTTCAGCCCAGTCTCACCAGTCTGGAGCTGCTCTGAGGGCCAAAGCTCCACATGAAGACCTCTTCCTCCATCCTCTGCAAGAAGCATAGGAATGCACCTGCCTGGGAAGCTTGGTTAGTGGAATATGCAGTACCAGAAGGAAGCCCAAACCCTCCTGCTGCAGGGTCAGCTGGTCCTTGTGTGGCTGGGGAGCCAGGAGGAGCAATCCCTGGGGTGAATCACGTAGGACAAAGCCATGTGGAACACAGGTAACCCCAGCTGCCCTCCTGGGAATCCCATATCCACTGGAAAACCCCACGAGTGCACCAGCTCTGCTCAACACTACAAACACCCCCCATGGCTTTGCTGTCCAGGCAGTCTGAGCTGATGAGGTCCAGTCCCAGCATCCCATCCTGAAGAGCAGAGCTCACGGGGAAGCTTTCCTGGGCTAGCCCTTCCCAGCACTTTGCAGCCTGCCTCAGTCTCCAGAGCAGTCAATCCAGCACTTCTCACTAGCGCTGAATTCACAGAAAAGTAAACCTAAAAATATCTCCTCTTTTTCCCCCCTTCCTTGCCTCATCTCACACGTGTCCCTGGCGCACATGACTCTGCCGCACAGGCAACAGGTTCAACTTCCCAAAAGCAGCTCCTCCCCAGGGGGTGGCTCTCGACACTGATGGGTCCCTGCAGCACCTGAGCACCCCAAACCACTGCCCTCAGCCACCCCAGGCTGTCTGAACCTAAGCTGGGACTAGAGGGAGAATCCCCCAGCTCTCATTCAGCCAGACCCATGGGCTCACATGTTGGTCTGTTCACAAGGGTGACACATCCCCTGCCACTGCCACCAGACAAGCCACCTTGCCTGGTCATCTGTAGAGGGTGAAGACACAACCCCAGATCTTTGGAGAAGCAGGCAGGGAAGTGTTTCTTCCCTCTGAGCATGAAACGAAGAGGAGCTCCCTGGAAAAACCCACCCACGGAGCAGCAAGTGTCAAAGCCACCTCTGTTATGTGCTGTTGCCGCATTGGTAATTATAAGTACCGTGCCTTCATTAGGGAAAGATGACTGGGAGGCAAGGAGATTTGCAGAAAAGCTGTTATTATTTTTAAGTTTAAACAAAAAAAGGATGAGTGTGACAGCTGAAATCACTCCCCATCCTGCACATGCCAAGAGCATCTCAGGGGATGCTCAGAAGGTAAGAAGGGCTCAGGATCAGCGCCCAGCTTTGCCTAACTGGGGAAGGGAAAGGCAGGGCTGCAGAGCTGAGGGTGACCCCAGGGTCACGAAGGAGACTACAGATAAAAACCAACAAGTTTTCCACTATCCCCACCTGACTGCAGCAGAAGGATCCTCCTGGGATCCACTCCTGTTCCACCCCCCAAAGCTGTCGGGGTTCATTGCAGCACCCAACAGCCCCACTCAGTGACTTTGGTTTCTTCCCAAGCGAAGCACAAACTCCAAATTTCATATTCAAGTGCAAAACATGAACACAGCTGTTTATGCAGCTCAAAATTCACCATAACCAAATATTCAAGCCTTTGGAGGAGATTTTCAAAGGCGCCAGTTAAGGCACAGAGCTCCCATCGGTGCCTTTGAAACATCTCTCCCTTTTCAGTTTTTCACAGGGATTCGCACCAGCAAAAGCTCCTCCACCCGGCCGTCTGCAACCACGGAATGCACAAAGGAGACGCTGTCAAAGAGAAGCTGCTGGAAAATGCAAAGCAAGGTTCAGCACTTTGGGGCATCCTGAAAGGCAGCTGCCAGAGCCACCCGCCCCACAGCCCCCAGGGCAAATTGTTCTGAGAACTTGCACTGGGGGGGGATTTGCACGGAGCAAGAGCTGTGAGCTGTGTGTGCCTCCTCTCTTCTCACACTCCCTCCTCACATCGTTTGGAAATGACAGCGAGGGCTGCTCCTCCCCAGCAGAATTAAAACATCCTCCAGGAGGCCAACATCAACCTTCTCCCTGTACTGGGAGCCAAGGGATGGAGAAATCCCCCTCTGACAGGGAAACTACAGGTCAAGCCTCAAGGAGAGGCAGAGGAAGACCAGACAGTGTTTTTGGGCTCACACCCCATCCTCCTGGGACATCTTCTCCAGCTTCCCTGACTCCTGGAAGACTGATGGTTGCAGTGCCTTATCCCCAGCCTTTGGGAGAGCACAGAAAATCCCTTTAAGCCCCTCTTGCTCATATTGAAATGACACTAAAGCAGAACTAATGTGCTCCAGGTACTTATTCTCAGGTTTAGTCGCAGGGATCAGCAGCCCTCCACCAGCCTGGCATCCCCCACTGGAGAGAGGTGATGGTCATGTCGCAGGCAGTGGGAAAAGCATGCTCCTGCAGCAGGAACCCCTTTAGGAAGGGATGGGGAGGTGTTTTCAATGTCTGCAATCTCTATTTTGTAAATTTAGATGGGTTTTACAACCACCACCGAAGCCAGGCTGCCCCAGCAAGGATGAAGTCACACAGAGTCTCTGGGAGGCTGCAGAAAGCAGGTCCTGGATGCAAGGGTGACAGTGGAGCACTGAGGGACACCCCAAACTCTACCAGCCTCACCTTGATCCCGGTGCCCTGGAGCAGTGACAACCGGATTTGTCCATCTCCCCCTGCACTGCCGGATTTTCTGACCACTGCCATGACAAGTAATTTCCCCCAGCCTGCAAAGGCAGCGATATAAATGTCTAAAGAGGCTGATGAGCATTGATTTTTGCCACCTGTAGAGCCATGATGTCACCCTGTAACTGCAGCTCAGACAAATAGGTTCCCCCCTGCCCCAAATTCATTCTCCATCGCAGCCCATCCTCATCTCAGAATAGCAGCACCCGCACTGCCCAGCAGTTCAAAGCATTTGCCAACAGCCTGACAATTAAATTACCCACTCACCTCCCCATCCTGCAGTGCTGGGCTCATTAAAAACCCTCAGCATCCTTCCCACCTCAGAGAGCGACCCATGTCCAGGAACCCGCCTCCCCCAAGGCTCCAGATGACAACAGCATTAAGCCTTCGAAATTATTTTAGATAGAAACTTGTCTTACAAAGAAATAAAAAGCTGCAGAGTAAGACGCTCTCGGTGACCAGAGGGGTCAGGGTTTCATTATTGCATTAACCTTTCGTGTCTTTAGATTCCACGAGAGTAAATTGGCAACGAGATGACACGAGACCCAATGGGAAAAATGCATCTTTCCTAACAAAAAATAAGAGAAGGGGGGTAGGACAGAGGTGGGAGCAGGAGAAAGAGGAAAAACTGGCAAATAAGCTATTACAGCTAATAATAACTTTCCGATGCTATTTTCTGCAGGAGCCTTCAAGTTGTGATGTTTCCCTTCACTCTAATTACACCTTCTAAAAGCAGGTTCCCTTCTCACTTTAACCACCCCGTGTGAAACTCCCGCAGGATTCAGATAAAAACGGAAAGGGAAAGAGTTGGCACTTCAGAAACAGCCTCTGCATATCCCAGGGGAGTGTCACCTGCATAAAACGCTTGGGATTACGCCTCAGATAATAAACAGCCACAAAAAAAAACCAAAAAAAAACACTTTGGGAAGGTGCAGGCTCCAAAGGACAGCAGGGACCATTCACTTTCCCTCTGCTATCATGACTTTGCCAACATGACTTGTGTTCCAGGCCACGGCAGTGAAACCACGACTGAAATCACTGCTGAGACAGGCTGGGCAGGGAGGGAAAACATGCAACTTCTACAAGCCAGGCACAAATCAAAAAGGAACTGGAGATGTTCAAATCCAGGGCAGGAAGGCAAAGCACTGAGCAGCCCAGAGTATTTCCCTTCCTCTAATGCAGGAGAAGGGTTTGGATTGATGGATTAAGGGCTGAGCCCAGCCAGGCAAAGTCCTGGGCTGGTTTTAGCTCAGGGGACATCCAAAGCCAAAGCAGATATTGCTGCTTAATGGAAATAAGAAGGGAAAGCTACAAGCGCATAAGTGTGGATCAAGAAGCCTCCCCCAAGTTTTCAGGGGCTTAATTGCAGGGGGTTTTTCCTTCCCTGGCACACACAGAGACCAAAGCCAGCCCAGGCCTTGGCTTGGCCTTGGCCCAAACAGCCACATCCTGAGGAAACTGCAGCAGGGCACTGGCAAACAGCAAACGCGCCCTGTCAGGTTTCTGCCAGCTCCTGCAGCTTAAGGACATCTCGATGACAGCCCATCAAGTGTCACACGTCCTCCCATTTGGCCCGCACAGCCCCTTCCATGCATTTCTCTGCCATTCCAACCCACAGAACCTCATCCAGCAGGAGGATGAAAGAGCCAATGCTCTACTCAGCTCAGCCTTGCTGGGGCACGTCTGCCCCCACGCCAGGCACACCCACCCTGTCCTGCTCAAGATCTGTTTTCAAAGAAACCCCTTTACATGCACAAAGTCAGGCAGCTCACACAGCCACGGCTCCCTCGTGCTCACGTGCTAAACTACAGATGCACCATTTTGCTTTCTGGCGTTGCTGAGGAGCTCGAGGCTCTGCTGTCAAGGGTTCTCCACCACTGCTCCCCAAATAGCCAAAGCTCAGCCCAGGGGACAGCGCTGACCCCAGTGCTGCTGCACATCCCAGCCCCCTGCCATCCCACCCAGCCCATTCCAGGGGGTCTTGTACCCACTGCTGTGCTCTGTTTGCACTGTGACAGCTCCACAGGATGTGGCTGGTCCCACAGCACAGCCTCCACAAGCAAGTTTTAACCCAAGACCCCTGGTGTTCAGCGCTGCTGTGGGCAGAGCTGCTTGCCAGCTGACACGAGGAACCTCTCCCCAGCCAGCCTCACCCTCCTGCCACACACACCAGCCCCGCGCAGCAAAGCGCTGTGGCTGAACCGCGGGCAGCTGCTGAAATCACAGCCGTGCCTCTCTCTGCCCTCCCGAGTCCAGCAGAATTCTCGTGAAAAACACCGGCTAAGGGTTAAGATCGGATCCGAGCCTCCGACACCCAGTCCCCATCTGCTTGCACAGGGCTGATAATCTTCCCAGCTGCTAAAAGTGCACATCATCATCAAAAATCCGCCGGTGACTTCCTCCCCGCGGCGCTCGGCTCTGCTGTCCGCCCCCATCACCCTCGCTGGCTGCGGCGCCCGCTGCCCCGCGAGCATCAGCACGGAGCCAGCGCTGGATCCAAACCCGGCATCTCCCCCCGGCATGCCGCGGGGACGGGGCCAAAAGCCACATTTCGGGAGCCACCCGCTCAGTTCACGGAGGTTGCGGCAGCGGCACGGCCTCCCCGAGTGCCAGGATTGAGGCGGGGGGGTTCATTTTCACTTTGTACAAGGGAGAGAGGGGAAAGCACCGAGTTTTCCTGGCAGGAATCAGGGAAGCACGGATGAGGGGAGCCCAGGGAATAGCATGACAGCTCTCAGAAGAGGGAGGGCACAGCAGGTGCCCAACTCTGAAGGGGGAAAACTGCATGAGCCCATCATTTCGAGGCAGAGGTTGCCCGAGGGAACAGACCCTGCCCAGGGACCCCGGCCAGCCCCCACTGCAGGTGCCGGCACCGCTCAGGTAGCGGCGGCTCGGTGCCCACCTGAGGGTCCAGCACGGCTCCCGAGCCCCTCACTGGGAGCACTGGGCAATCCCCCCGCTGCAGAGCAACTCGCTGCCTGCCCGCATGTGCGCGTTCGTGCGCAGTGTGCGCGGAGCCCGGGTCCCCTGCGCGCAGAGCCCGCTCGGCTCTCCCACCCTGCCAGCCCCTGCCCTCCCATCCGCTGGAGAAAAAGCTCCCTGCGCTACCTGGGATGAAGAGCAGGGCAGTGGTGGCCGTGAAGACGATCCAGCAGGCAGGATGGTACATCTTGGAGCTGCGGTAGGCGAGCGGCTGCTTCGCTTGCTGCTTGCTGCTGCCGCCGCTGCTTTTGGTCTGCGCTGAATTCTGAGCAGGTTTAAATCCAATGTTTGCAGAGGGAGGGAGACGGAGTTAGCGAGCTAGAGAGACGGGGAGAGACGGGAGCAGGCAGTCAGCGTGTCTGATCTCCCCTTGCACACGCACGCACACTCGCACACAACTGGCAGAAGGAGCACCAGGCTCCGTGCGTGCACCGGGAGCGCAGACCTCCTACCGGGCACCCATTGGTTCAGGATGCTGACTGACACACGCACACTCGCTCTCCTGCGGGTTTCACTCCGCAACCAGGGAGTTAAATGCAGGCATCGACCCCCCGAGCATCCCTCCCGGCACCAGCTGGTGCCCGGGATGCAGGGAAAAGCTCTGGGATGGAGGGAAAAGATCTGGGATGCAGGAGCAGCCCCGGCGTGCAGAAGCCGCTCTGGGATGGAGGGAGCAGCCTCGGGATGCAGGAGCAGCCCCGGGATGCAGGGAGCAGCTCTGGGATGCAGGGAGCAGCCTCGGGATGCAGGGAGCAGCTCTGGGATGCAGGGAGCAGCCCCGGGTTGCAGGGAGCAGCTCTGGGATGCAGGGAGCAGCCCCGGGATGCAGGGAGCAGCCCGGAATGCAGGGAGCAGCCCCGGGATGCAGGGAGCAGCTCTGGGATGCAGGGAGCAGCCCCGGGATGCAGGGAGCAGCTCTGGGATGCAGGGAGCAGCCTCGGGATGCAGGGAGCAGCCCGGGATGCAAGGGAGCAGCCCCGGGTTGCAGGGAGCAGCCCCGGGATGCAGGGAGCAGCCCCGGGATGCAGGGAGCAGCTCTGGGATGCAGGGAGCAGCCCCGGGTTGCAGGGAGCAGCCCCGGGATGCAAGGAGCAGCCCCGGGATGCAGGGAGCAGCCCCGGGATGCAGGGAGCAGCCCCGGGTTGCAGGGAGCAGCCCCGGGTTGCAGGGAGCAGCTCTGGGATGCAGGGAGCAGCCCGGGATGCAGGGAGCAGCTCTGGGATGCAGGGAGCAGCCCCGGGATGCAGGGAGCAGCCCCGGGATGCAGGGAGCTGGATGGACTGCACGGACACGGGCACGGTCGCAGCGGCTCCTCGCGCACCAGCCGCCTGCAAAGGGGAATTTTTCCTTCCCCAGGCAGGAGCTGGCTGGTGGGGCAGCCCCGGGCTTCAGCCCCTTGGCTCACCCTGCTCCCCTCGCCGGGAAGGCAGCAGCAGCTCTTCCTACTGCTGAGGCAAACCAGGGAGCAATCCAAGCTTTTTAGCATGAGTGGGTGTTTTTCACACAAAATCTCTGAAACCAAGCAGCAATCTTCCCTCTGCATCCCAACTAGAGACTTGTTTGGTTTTTTTCCCCCCTTCAGCAGCTCACAGAGCCCCAAAAAGACACTGAGCTCAGGGTACCTGCTCCTGCAGACACCCCACCCAATACCATCCCATACCAAGGAGTTCTCTGCAGGCTCTCCTTTCCTTCCAGGATGCCACAATTTCCCTCCTTACCCCCACACCCCCCTCCCTGGTGCATTTTCCCACCTGTGCTGAGCCCTGAGCATCCCCAGTGCAGGGCTTGGACAGCTGTCCCTGCCATGTCCCCTTCCCACAGCCACCTCCAGACCAAGGCATTCACCAGTCAGAGCTTGAATTTGCTGCATTGCCAAAAAAAAAAATTTAAAAAAAATTAAAAGGTTTGTTTCCAAAACAAATAATACCTATTTTTGTTTGGTATTTTCTAACAAAAAGAGTTTTGTTACTTCTCATTAATTGCAGCTTTGTTAAAAGCAGACTTTTATTTTAGCATTAAAATAAAGCATTTTATTTTAATGCTTCTAGACAAATCTAAACTTTCATTTTTTTTTCCTCAAAACCATCTCTTTCCCCACTAACTCAGGGTTAAAGGTCTCTTTTTGAGTTCCAGGCCAGCCCAAGAGAACTTTCAGCCCAACACATTGGATTTCCAGCTAACTCACCACAGCTCTCTGGCACCAGCAGCCACACACTCCTCCACATCCCACATCCCAGGGTTTCACCTGCTCCTCGCTTTAGTCTCTGTTCTCACCACCCCTGGATCTCCATTTTCCTGGATTTTTTTTTTTCTCCTTTTTGCATTAAACCATCATCTCAGGGAGCACTTGGCTAAGAGACACTCTGCACTGGGCTGCAGGAATCCTGGAAGAACGATGGATCCCACAGCCTGCCACAGAGCTGGGGCCACAGCTCTCCTGGCATCCAAATCCAGCCACCAACCCCTGATCATTCCCTCCCCTTGAGTCTTTTCCCCCCTTTCTCTCACTCACCTGTTACAACTTGATACCACTATATCCCCATCCATGCACATCCCCCTCCTCTGGCATTATTTCCATATTATTTCCATACATAGCAGCACTGGGAGGAGCAGGAATAATGGGTTTGGGGCACAAAGCCACATCCATTGTGCTCTGGAAGGGGTATCCTCACCAGAGAGGGATGGGAGCCAAGCACACACTGCCAGGACAAACTTCCTCTGACTTTTAACCATTAATCCCACTTCATTTTCTACTCTGCATGAATAAACCACAAGTTTTTTAAAAGCTTTTAACTCAACCATATTCCCACATTACCTGCTGAAGGCATCCCATCTCCTGCATCCTCAGGAAAGCACCAAAGAAAACATGACTAAGGATTTTATTCCTTTAATAAGAGTGAAGTTGTGTTATTTGACCTCTGAAAGAGCCAAACCATCACATGGAGCAAAAACCAGTGAGCAGAGTTGTCCCCCTCAGCCTGGGATGAGGACAGGGATATTTCTGTCCTGAATTCCCCTCTAAATGACACCCCAAGCAAATTTGTCCTTTGCTTCACAAGTATTTTGGGAAAACAACTGCAAAGAGACATTTGGGATTTCCCAGGGCTGCCAGGCATGTGGCTGCATCCTTCCTGGCCAGCCCAGGACAGGGACATCTGTCCCCAGGGGAGACTGAGCTGCTTTGGGGCTCAGCTGAACCCTGTGGCTGCAGCTCATTCTCCAAATCCACAGCGAGCTCTGAATCCGCCCGAGGCAAAAAGAAATAAAGTTATCTTGGAGGAACTAAAGGAAATGAACAAAGAAATCATTTCTAATTAACAGAAATGTTTGATGGACTCAGAACAAACATGTTGCTCTGCTTTCAAACCCTGAGTTGAAAAAGCTATATTTGGGTAATTTTCAAAACAACACATTCTTACTTTTTTTTTCTTTTTTCTTCTCCCACCACCACACTTCTCCCATTTGCTTTTTTTATTTTATTTTTTTTTTTCACCTGGCAGTGATTATTACCCCCAATCCAGCACACACTGAGCTGCTCTCTTTGCATATATTTTGGCCAATTAGGCTGGCACCCGAATTGCCAAACACAGCTCTGAGGGTGACCTCGGAGCAGACCTTTGGTACCTCACTGCCTTTACCTTCCCATCTGCAAAATGGGAACAAATGTGCTTTGATCACCAAACAAATCCATCACTGCTCACCAGCTCTGCAGGACCAAGCAGGCACTGGCCTGTTTCATTTGTTTGATTTCCAAGACACATAATAAAAAGGTGTATAAATATGTATTTAGCTGGTGGAGCTTTTCTGGGATATTTGGGGTTGTTTGCTTTCCGATATCAAGCAGAGAATCTAAAATGCATATTTAAATTTGACAGGCAGCCCCTGATTGTAGAGGAGACATTCTGGTCTGCTGGGCACATTTAGACATGATTTTTGTGTGTATTTCCAGAGGTTTTTTTCCCCAGCTGTCTCAATGCATATTCACATCTGGGACCAGAGTAGTCTCTGGGGGAAATAACACGTTTTCAGTGAAGCAGAGGTTTCCTCGCCCTCTGCTTGCACAGCCGGGGAGAGGGGGCAGAGCAGAGCAGCAGAGCGGGGTGAGAGCATCCCTGCTCCCATCACGGGATGCTCCAGCACCAGAGCAGCCTCCCCTGGGCTGATCCCATCTGCCAGAGGTGATCCCTACAGAGTCCCACATCATCTCGTGCCACAGGTCACCACATTCCACAGAGGAGCTGTCTCCCTGCTCCTCCAGGTCCCCAGGACCATCCTTGCCCTGGCCACCTCCGCTCTCCTTCCCAACCCCAGCATCCCACAAGCTGTCCCAGGGACCATCCCAACCCGACCAGACCCAGGGAACTGATGGTGCCTCTCTGCAGGGCTGTGTCCATGCAAGGAGCCCGAGTGGTGCCTTGACGGCTGGAGGTGTGGGGGAGCAAAGTTGGAACACAGGGATGGGCAGGAAGGAGAGCAGAGGGGTTGGGATGGGCAGGAAGGGGAGCAGGAGAGTCTGGATGAGCAGGATGGGATGCAGGAGCTCTGGGATGGGCAGGAAGGGGAGCAGGAGGGCTGGGATGGGCAGGAAGGGGAGCAGGAGAGTCTGCATGGGCAGGAAGGGATGCAGAAAGGTTGGGATGGGCAGGAAGGGGAGCAGGAGAGTCTGGGTGAGCAGGATGGGATGCAGGAGCTCTGGGATGGGCAGGAAGGGGAGCAGAAGGGTTGGGATGAAAGGGATGCTGAGGTAGGCAGGACGCGGAGGAGGAGCTCTGGGATGGGCAGGAAGGGGAGCAGAGGGCTCCAGGGAAACAGAAAGCCTCCCAACCCCGCCGTGGCTGTGGGTTTCAGCCCCGTGCCCTCTCCGCAGGGCCCCGCCCCAGGCAGCCCCCGCAACCTCCTCCCGCCCCACTCCCTCCTTCCTGTGCCCTCCCTCGGGGTGTGTGTGTGTGTGCTCTGCTGAATGAAAGGCTACCCTTTTCTCCTTGACATCTTGTTAGAATGTGAATACAACAGCTATTGATTTGCATTTCGTGCAAGGAGAGAAAAAAAAACCCACCTCGCTTTTTTCTTCTTCTTTTTTATAAAAAAAGACTCTCTGAACTCAAGTGCTCCTGCAGGAATAAACAACCTGGATGGGGCTTGGAGCAACCTGGTTTAGTGGGAAGTGTCCCTGCCCATAGCAGGAGGTTGGAACGGAATGATACCAACCCAAACCATCCTGAGATCCCATGAACTGAGCACCAACCACCCCGAGTTCTGCAGGGAGAGCACAAGCACCCAGCTGACCATCCTCCCCAAGCACCTCCCCATCCCTGCAGCCCTTGCCAAGGGCAAACGCTGCGAGTTTACCCCAGGCTGAGCCCGCAGCATCCACCCAGCCCCGGGGGGGAGGCAAACAAAACAATTAAGGCAACTAAAGGAGCAGGAAAAGCCAAGGGAGAAGCAGGCTGGGGCTCGGGAGGAGACGGAGCAAGCAGCACTGCTCACCTCTCGAAGGTCCTGGCTTGCAGTGCCATCAGTCAGGCTCCTTCCACGCAGGTCCCCAACCATTGTGACACAGGCACCGACTGTCCTGCTGCCCTTCCGTGGGGAGAGTGTCCCACCCCTCCAAACCAGGGCAAGAAACCGAGGGGGACAATGAACCCATGGCTGAGGGCAAACAGCGATGCATCACCTCCCCCAGCGGGTTGCTGGGGGGATTAATTAGTGTTTGTAAAGCACTTTGAAGATAAATGAGAACCGTGGGAGAGCCCCTAACCAGGAGAGAGGGGGAGACGGGGATCAGGGAAGCCAGGTATGGTGTGGTTTCTTATCTGGTGTGCAAGCTGCAGCCCCAGCTGGGCCGGTGCCACGCGGGTGCAGATGAAAGGTGGAATGGGAAAATTTCCGCAGCGTGGAAAAAAAGAGAAATCATGCGCACGCTGCTCGGGAAAAATGAGTGAGAGAGAGATGAAAAGATGGGATCTAAGTCTCTAAAAGCTGTAGAGACCTGCTATTGATTCTGGCTTGGGAAGAAGGGGCCTGAACAAGAGCTGGTGTGTTGTTAAGTGCACTTATCTCCTCTTGTTAGATGGCAGAACGGGGCCAGATGGACAGGGTCCTAATTCCCGTCAAGAATCATTACCCGCCGCATGCTGGATGAGGCACCTCCAAAGATGTGCTGTGAGCACTGGGAAACGTGGCAGCACCAGGAGGTCAGGACCCCACAGTGTCCCTGGACAACCCATTCCAGTGCTGGAGCACCACTTCCCTGAAACAGCTTTTCTTACATTTAAAGAGAATTTCTTGCACTTGGATTGTGCTCATTGCACTCTCTGGGCACTCCTGAGAAGAGCCCAGCCCCTGTGCACCCCCAGGGGCTCCAAAAACCTCACCACCCTCCAGAGCAGCCTGTCTCCTGGGAGGCATCCTCATGGGAAGGAGGATGGTGGGAAAAGACAGCGAGGGAATTTGCTCCCCTCCTCAGCCGTCAGGAGGATGGGCCAGCGCCAGGAGCGATGAAACACAAGATACCCTCACACAGATCTTTGATCACAGTAATTATCCACTGTTGTCATGTACAAAACATTATCTCCATGCAGGCATCACGTTCCTTCTGTGCCACCCTCATTCCCTCACGCCCCACTGCTCTGGGCTCCCCATCCCACCCTCTCCAAAGATGCTCTCGCCAGGGCCAGGGCAGGATTCCCTTCTCCCAGTCAATGGGTTGATAGCAAAGAGTTTTTTGTTTGCCTGGCTTTGATCAGAAATGACTGAATGTCAGGGAAAGAGCGGGGGGGAAAAGAAAGAAAACAAGGCAGAAATGATGCATCCCTGATCCACAAGCAGGAGACGGTTCAAGGATGAATCCAGGCATCGCTCACTGGCTGTGCCTTTCTGGGGGTTGGGTTTTCTCTCTCTCTCTCTCTCTCTCTTTTTTTTTTTTTTTTTTTTTTTTTTTTTTTTTTTTTTTTTTTTTTTTTTAAGAATGAGAGAGAAAGAAAACATTTTTTTAAGCTTTGCTTCTTTTCATTTTTCTCCGAGTTCAGTGGCTTTCCTCGTCAAGCCTCTGTAGCTCAGGTAAGAACAGAGGGCTCCAGATTAAAGAGCAACACGGCAGCCAAGCAGAAGCCGTCAAGATAACAGAGAGGACAGAGTCAGGAAAGACAAAGGAGGGAAGTCTGCCTTCTGCAAGATTCCCACTCTCAGCTTTTATGTAGATTATTCCAGAAACAGGGATTAAGCTGATCAAGCTGCACATTTCAGACTCCAATCCCGGCCCTCTCCACCTGGATGTGGGGTTCCAGGACAGCGATCAGCATCAGGAGCCCTGGCCTCAGCAGCAGGGCTCTGACAGACATTTAATCCAGCCTGGATTTTTATAGATGCCTGGGTGGGTGGACAGACAGACAGCACGCCAGACTGACAGCTTGAAATACCTCTCTGCACGAGCGTGGGTAGCAACCAAGCGTGGAGCCTCCTGCCAGAGCATCTCACGTGCCGGTGAAAAACCCAGCCCTGCAGCTCATCCCAGCCCTCACCCCTCTCCCAGGGCACCCAGGGACACAGCTTTGGGAGGAAAATCGGTTCCAGCACTCCAGATCCCAACAAGAGCCCACCAGCTGTGTCCTGCAACATCACCCACCACAGCTCCTGCAGCCATGGGATGCGATATTCCCTGTCCTGCCTCAGCTTTGGGGCTTCTCCTCGGGACCAAAAGCAAGCTGCAGTGTGGGAGAGGATTTGCTCAGAGCCATCCCCCACACAGGAAAGGCAGGCACCCCCCAGAGCAAGGGCTCAGCAGGGCCCACATCTCCTGTGACAATGACTCCAGCAATGACATTCTCCGAGAGTCCCGAGAGGTTCCCCAGGGAAGCCTTCCCTGCTGGATTGTTTATAGATCTATTCTTAGCTCGACTTGGGCTCATTGCAGAAGCAGCAAGGAGCCTTTCATCCCGTGACCCCGAAGTACCTCAAAGAATATGAGCTGAGCCTTGTGGAGAGGAAATATTGTCCTCTCTGCTTGACAGAGGGGTCAGCCTACGTGTGAGGCCAGGCAGACAGGCAGCAGGAGGAGCAGGGAATAGCAAACAGGCAGGAGAGGCTTTGGATGTGCACAGGGCGAGAGGCAGCCCAGGGACACCACGGGCAAGATGAGCACACGAGGTGCATCAGAAATTGGATGGATTGTGGGAGCTCAAAGGATGGAGAGCAGGGGCACAACTCCAGCAATGAGGGAGGTGCTCCTTCCCTTCCAGCAGGAGCATTCTGGGGGTCTGTCTGCTCCCACAAACCCACTGCCCCCTGCTTAAGGCACAGGGAGGTGGGAAATATGTGGCCAAAACCCCGTTTACAGCAGAGCAGCAGGAGGGAGGCTGAGTGGTCACAAACTGCGTGCAAACAGCCCCATCCTTGGGATGCTCCCAGGAAAAGGCCATCCTGGAGATTGTTGTGGTGAAGAAGCCACCAAACCACCGTGTTCTCACTCTGCCCTTTAATGACAAGAACTTCATTTCTCTCTCTTTTTTTTTTCTTCTTTAAACCATGCTGGAATGGTGCTGTCCCAGCTGCAGGGCCCTGTCCCAGATGTGTGATGGGAACATCTCCCATTAAAGACAGGGAGATGCTCATTGTTGCGTGGCACCCCTAATTTGGGGAGGCAGAGCAGGTGCTGGGAGAGGGGGCACTGCACCCTCACACAGCACAGAAAGTCTTTTCCATATGCTGCCTGATCAGTTATATCAGTTTCTTAAAATGCTATTGCACAGATATTTCAGAGGCATCCTGTAGGACCATCTGGTATGTTATATATTGCACAGAGCCCGGCCAATTCTCGGATCCTGTAATTTTATCTCCTCCATTTCATATGCGGCGCAGGCATTTTGCAAGGCGGCGGGGAGCGGGGATTTGTGGAGTGACGGAGCGCACGCAAACCGAAAGGCACGGCCCAAAACTGACAGGCACTGGCAGCTCCCGCCCATCCCAGGCTCCAGAGAGGAGTTCTGGGGCTGCACGGGGGTGTTTGGGGTCACCCAGCTCGCCTGCATTGCCCAGGGCAGAGCACAGCTCTCTCCATCCCTCCCGCTTCCTGCCTGCCTCCGACAGCAACGCTGCGGGGTGGAGAGACGCCTCCGGCATCTCACAGATGTCCTTTTCCCTGCCTCCCCCAGCTTTTCCAGGCAGCACCGTGGTCCCCACATTCCCCATGGAACCCAGCATGCCTCCTGTGTGAATCCAATGTCCTCCTGGGAATCCCAGAATCACCAGGTTGGATGAGACCTCCAAGATGATCGAGTCCAGCCCAGCCCTGACACCTCAACTAAACCACGGCACCAGTGCCACATCCAGGCTTCTATAAACACATCCAAGGGTGGTGATTCCACCACTCCCCAGGCAGATCATTCCAGTACTTCGTTATTCTTTCTGTGAAAAACTTTTCCCTGATATCCAGCCTGTATTTCCCTTGGTGCAGCTTGAAGCTGTGTCCTCTCCTTCTGTCAGGAAGGGATGCTGCAGCTCCATGCTGGGACTGTCCCTGCCATTATTCATTTTTTCCACAAAGTGTGTGTATGCCCACCTCTGGAAGTGTCCAATGCCAGGCTGGATGGGATTTAGAGCAATCTGGGCTAGTGGAGGTGATCCCTGCCCATGGCAGGGGCTGGAATGAGATGAGATTTAAGGTCCCTTCCAACCCAACCATTCTGTGTGGCCCATCTGAGAGCCCACCAGCAAAAACCATCCCTGCTTTCTGGGGAGAGCAGTGACAAGCCTGGACAAGCATAAATTCTTAAGCTTATCCCCATGGATTGCAGCTCTGTGCTGCAAGAGCAGGGAAGAGGCCAGAAATAACCCCTGAGCTTATTGCAAAAATTAGACTGGAGCAGGTGGGCAGAGCAGAAAGGAGAAAGTCCTGTCCTCCCAGAGCCACAAACTTCTGATTTTTAAAGTGAGTGCTCCCGACTCATCCATCACACACTGACACCACTTTATCAACTCTTTCTCAACTGACAGCAAAGTTTGGTGCTGCTCCACTCAATTTGTTCTGATTTCATTAGGAAAAGAGACATTAAAAAAGCAGAAATGCTCTGATTTCCTGTGTTTTGCTGGCTCCCTCCTCTGGCACTTGGAAATATTTTTTATTTTGTAATGGGTTTGGCCATAAAGTAATTGGAAATGTGTCCCGTGTTCTCCTTGGATCTGCTCTTCAGGACAAGCAAATCTTGCTCTGACTCATCAGAGGACCTGTTTCTAAAATATTTTTGTATCCTTGCTACAATAATTAAAAGGAAAAGGAGAATTGACCAAAAAACAATGCCCTTGCCTTGTCTAATATTTAAAAAGTCAAACACACTTTGAGAAAAGCATTGTCAGGCAGAATCAGCAGCACTTAAGCACATCCATGTCCCTTTGCTTAAGGAAGATGCAAGAACCTCCTTGAGTGTTTCCCACCCAAAAGGATCTTCCCCTGACCACCACTAATGTAAGATCAATGTAAATCTGGAAGCCCCATGGCTGATTTTCCCCCAAAAGGCACTTTTTGTGGCTTTATTTGTTTTTAAATAAAGATATGACCCTCTCCCGTGGAGATGTGGCAGAGCCTTCACAAAGGTTTTGGTGTCAGGCATGAATTTCTGCTTTCAGTTGCATTTTATTCTTCTCTTAGCTCATTAATAAGCATTAATACCTTGTGTTTGTGGCATTTAATATTCCCCCCAGCACTTCTGTTTTGCTTTTGAAAGGGACACTTTCAAAAGGCTTTTTAAACAATGTTTTGCTATTGTTCATGAAGTGGTCCTGACAGAAAACAACATTTCCATTCTGGTTTAAAACTTGTAAACAACCTTTCTCCTTTCTGAAAAAAAAATAAAATGTGTTTATCCATCTACCAAATCACAGACAGTGGAGAGCTACAGGGAGCCTGTTAACTCCAGGAGCTTGGGGTGGGAGGTGTTGGAAAATAATAAATAATAATGCCAGTTTCTCCATCTTTCCTCTAAAGTCTAAGGACTCTTGGCACCTCTACCCAGCATATAAAAACAGGTTTCATTTTAAAACATGAGCTTGGATTAAGGACGTTCACCTTTTTTTCCCTGAGTGTGCAATACCTGGATAACCTAATGGAAAGTTCCCTGTTACAGGCCATGTAGTTTGAACAGGTAATTAACAGCAGAAGCAAGTTCTGCCTCCAAAAGGAACTGAGGGTCTCATGGCAAGTGTGTGATTGTCCTCTCCCTTCCTCAAAGGAAAATCTGAGCCCTCCAGAGTGGGGATGAAGAGGGAAAAGAAGAATTTCAGAGAAGGAGGAGGGAAGTGTGACCAGCACAGCGAGAAAACTGCTACTCCAAGGCACAGCAAAATCACCAGAGCCCTTCAAAGGCTGCTCCCTCCTTCCCCAGCACAGAGCCCCTCCCAGCTGGAGAGTTCCCCCTGCCCGTCCATCACTCCCCACACTGCTCTGGAACACTCAGCCAGCTACAGGCTACATAAATATTGACAAGGTGCATTCTTAAATAAATAGCTCTGCTCCAGCAGTCGATATTGACCACTCGGAGAAGGCAAAACAAAAAGGCCTGGGGGACAGGGGGGTTTCATCCGGTCCCAAACTGGATAAGCAGAGATGCAGCCAAGGCACTGGGGGTGGCCCTTGGTTTGTGTCCTGACACCAGCTGGGACACGAGGAGGGAAGAAAAAAAAAAAAAAATAGCCCTGGAGAGACAAGGAGGCAAAATCCTTGCATGGGAATGATGTCTTGACGAGACATTTGTTTTTATGGTTCTGCTGCCTTCTGGTCAAGTAACTTGAAAATCCGATAGTGTGAGTGGAGAACTGGGGCAAGGGAGGAGCGGGGAGGCAGCGCGGTCCTCTGGGGACCATCCATCACAGAGGCAAGGCTGCCAAATCACCCCGGAGCTGCACAAGTGTGTTTATGGAAGAGATTAGAGAGCTCCTTCTGGGGATCAAAGAAAAGCTCTCCCCCAGGAGCGTGCTGCCTTCAACTCCCAAATTCCCAGAGGACTCCTTTAGCAGCGTCTCCCGCAAATATTTTCTTTGGGAGGGTCACAGTCCCATGAGCCTCATTAAGGACCTCGAAAGCAAACAATACTTAATTTAAGGGAACCACACTTCATGGTTTTAAGTCAAAACTCCACATGGGTGCCGGCGCTGGGTTATTTGGATGCAAAGCCTCGTGTCTCAATTTCTAACCCAAAAGGTATCCACTGGTGCATCCCCAGCGCCCTGCGCTGTAATTAAACTGAAATTACCATTCCGAGTCGCAGCCCTTGTGCAGCCAATGGCATTCATCTCTCTGATATCAACCCATAAAAAAAAATAATAACTGCAACTGGAGCTTGCTGGAGGAAACGAGCGTCGCAAGTCGCGGGGTTTTGGATCACAAGAGTTCAAACCCGCTGGTGGCAGGAACCTTGCAACTCCTGGCCCCTGGTAATGGGAACTTGTCTATTCCACGAACTCCAAAAGCAATCCAAAGGAGAATCATTCTTTATAATTGTTTTTCAACTTCTCCTCCAGCTGGAGGAATAATGACTGCACAATTCTCCTAACAACATGATCATAATCTATCAGTTCTATGAACTATAGAATGAACCCAAAGAGATAATTGGTGCAGGCACTGAATGATAAACATGTCAAGATTATGATTTCTTTGCTTAAAAATGAAACGAAGATATGATTGGAAATGCCATGCTTGGGGAGTATGAGCAATATTCCCATGCTCCATCATCTAAATTAGTTTATAATTTGCATACACTAGTATTTTTAGGCATTGTTCGAAGGCAGGGGAGCTGTAAAACGCTACGATCCAAACATCATCAGACTTTGCCCTTCAATGGCACCTTCCCAGCAAAGATCTGGCCGTGCATCAGGAGGTCCCATTACCCCAGGAGCAGCTGCAGAGGTGGAGTCTTGGGGGGTTTATCACCTCCTTCCACAGGGTTTTACAGCCCCAGGGACTCGCTGGGAGCACGAGGTGTGTACACACGCCAGCAGCCAGCTCAGCAGGCAGTGAATTTTAGTGCTGCACCTTCCCGGCTCCTGACGCTCCCAGAGGGATGAGAAAGCCAGGCTGACATTCAGCTCATAGCAAACTTAAACCACGGCAAAATTCTCCTGATTCCCATGGTTTATACAAGAGCTGCTGCGCAGAGCTGAGAGGCTGCCAGCCCGCGGTGCTCTGTTGGGTTAAACAGGAGACAAAAGCACCGCCACCCCAAGCTGTGCTCACAGCTGTGCTGAAGGAGCCTCTGTCTCCCCTCCTTGCCTGAACCCACCTTCACTTTTTTAGCAGCAATGCCAAGGAAAAAGGGAGGGAAAGGGGCATCTCCCAAAATGTGGGGAGGGGATACTTCAGCCCCAAATCCAATGAACACCCTCATCCTGCTCAAAGCTGCCCCACATCCCACTAAACATCCTGATTTCCCTGCGCACGGCTCACGGGGGCTCCCCGGAGAGCACCAGGTGGAGATGGAGCCTGCTGAACCATGAAAGAGCAACTAACAGGTCCCTGTGCCTGTGCCTGTTCCTGTCACTGCCTGGAAACCCCTCGGGGCTCCCTGGGAGCACGGAGGAGGGGGTGGGAGGCAGAGGCAGGCTGGCTGCTCCTTCCATATGGCACCCATTAGCCTGCTACTGGGATGGCAGTGACAGCGTGGCACCAGCCAGCTGCCAGCCAGGACACCTCCTGCTCCAAAGGGGATGGGGAGGAAGGAGAAAGAACCTTGGTGGGCTTTGCTTCAGCCCCTCCCATGGATCCTCCCAAACCCCTGCACAGGGAGCGGAGCCTCATCCCAAAAACCTGGCACAGCATCCCACACACAAAGGGATGGGAACCACAAAAAGGGACACCTCTGCTCTGGGACAGGCTCTGCAGGACTGGGGAGCAAGGGGGGGGACACCAGTAAAGGGAGCTTGAAAGATGAAAGCACCAACTCCATCCTTTCTCTGCTAAAACAGAGTCCCTTAAAGCAAGTCTACTGAATTAAAGAGGAAACCCCAGAGAGCCTCCATGCTCATGAATAAATTCAATTTGCCATCTCATTTTTGAACTTATAAAAAGCCAAGGCTCTCTAAACAAGAGACAAAGCCTCACACTATGCCTCCAGGCACCTGGAGATGAGCCCTCAGATGGGGCACCAGGCTCCTTGGGGTGCTCGAGCAGCCCAGCTCCAGGCCCTTTGTCCCATCTCAGAGCCCCAGTCCTGGTGAGCAAACCCAGTGCCACAGAATTGGTCACCAGACCAGTCAGGACAGGAAGGGAATTTGCATTAAATCTTCCTATGGCATTATTTTTTTATTCTGCTTGTGTTATTACTATTCTTATTATTTGCTTGCATTCCCCCCCCTCCTTGCTTCATGCTGCCTTACCCGGAATTGCAGTGGCACAGCCCCTCTGCTTGGGCACTGCTCCCTCACCCACCGCCCGCCAACAAAACAAATCCACCTTTGAAACAGCACCAAACCAAAAGCCAGCATGATGGAGGTGCTGAGCAGCTGCAGTGACCAAGCACCTCTGATTTTACAGCTTACAAAACACCACCAGCACCTCTCCAGTGGGGCTCTGCAGGCAGGGATGGCTTGGCCCAGCTCCTCCCAGAATCCTGGATGTGCACACCCGAGGCTGCCTGCGGCCAGCAGCACCTGAGCAGGTTTCTAATGCAGCTGCAGTGCAGGGAGAGGAGCCCCAGCACCTCCTGGGCACTGGGGCTGTGGGATGCTCACTGGCACTCCCCCCTGCATCACACTTGCCCAGCTCCTCCTGCTGTGTTCAGCACACTTGGGAAATTCGGGCTCGCAGTGGGAGCGGGCCAGAAGCAAATCCAGACAGAGACTCCCTGGATTTTGCAGATCCCACCATGCTGAGCTCTGTAAACCCTGGGGTTTGTGGCTCTGGCAGCAGAAGAGACAACCAAAGTGATCTGATCACACCCCTCCCTCCCCAAACATCATCACTCCAGCCCTAGGAGTGGTGTTAAAGGCTCCCTGGTTTTTCCTGCATTTTGTTGCTTGCTGTGTCCCTCATGTGTTGGGAACACAGGCAGCACAGCCTGGCTCAGCACGCAGCAGCCAGCACTGAAGTGCTTTAGGAACCCAAGCCAACTGAATTATGTGCTGTAATGTGTTCAAGAAACACTGACACACTTGTCAAACTCTTCACAATTCCTCCTTTCTCTTTTCCCGTTTTATTTTTCAAATTTCTGCCTAGCTTTATAGATCATTGGATAACATTCAGAAAATCATGGGGATGATTTTCTTTTCTTTCCCCATCATTGCCATCAAACGAAGTTATTTGTGAATACATCTGCTGGAACACCAAACCAAACGAAACATGACAAGTCTATTTTCACCGTTGGCAAGGCACCGAGGTGCTCACAGCCCCGTGTGTCACGCCTGGCTGAGGCACCAGGAAGGCACTTTTAGGGAATGTGGGAAGCAGCGTGTCCAGAGGGTGGCTGCAAGAGGAGCTGGGATGGGATTTTACACCAGGGGAAGAATTCTCTAATGGCAGAAGGCTGAGGAAGCCACAACACACAGGAAAAAGCCATCCTCCCCAAGAAAACACAGCAGGTTTTGGAGTTGGAGCATCCCACTGCAAGCTATTACTAAGTGATTAGCAGTAAACTAATATTCTAATAGTTACCAATTTGACTAATAAGCCTCCGAGGTAAAGGAAATGCAAAGACAAAAAGCTCTGCCTGATGCACCAATTAATCCTGGTGATAAACTCCTGAAACAGAGACAACCATGTTGAGGTTTGCTGGGGGAATCCTCTCCTTCTGGAGAAGCACAGGTGCTCCTTCCATCTACCTGCTCCTCTGCAGCCATCTCCATCTGCACAGCAAACCTCCCGAGGTTACACCAAATAAAATTCCTTTTCTAGCATATCCCAGAGCCCAGGCACAACTCCCTCACCTTCTCCCAGCCAGAGTGCTTCCCTCCTCCAGCTGTGGCTGGAAATTCTTCCTGAAGAGGTGGTTCAAGGGCCAGTGGAGGCTCCTGGACTTCAGAGCCAAATCCTGAGTTTTTGCCAGGGGAACACACAAAACCCCAGTGAGGGGCACAGCCCAGGATGGGAAGGGGAGCCAAACACTCTGGCTTAGGCACACACCATGCCAAGCACGGCCCTTTCTGGATTTAAAATCTTGATGCTTGTGAAATCTCTTCCCAAGAGGATGCCTGGAATAAATTGTCATCTGATAATAGCTACCAGGTGGCGAGGGAAGGAAAAAACAGACATGCACAGAATGTTTTGACTTCAAACTCATGTGGATTGTCAGAGAGGGAGTGTATTTTGTGTCCCTTCCTCATGCCCACCTCCCCGTCCCCATTTTTACCCCTTCATGGATTTTTAAAAATTATTTGGGCTTTCTTCAAGTGTTAGGCAGATTCCCTGGGGCAGTGGCTGAGGCCAGAGGCAGAGCCCAGAGCAAACCCCCACCCCTCCTCAAAGGCTCAGGGGTGACCAGGTTGGGGTGTCCTCTCTAATTAGAGTGTGTGGATGAAAAAAGCCCTGCACAGGCATCCTGCTTCTCTCTCCTTCCCCCATCCTCCCCACTTCCTGCCTTCTCCATCTGCCCCTTCCCACTCTGCTCCTCACTCCCCATCATACCTGTAACCTTTCCCATTAACACCTGCCCAGGCAGGGAAAACCCTTCCTGAGCTCAAAGCATCTGCTCCTCATCAATTTGCCACGGAGCTGCCTCAGCCTCGGGCGAGGAGCAGGCACAGAGCTCCCTCTCCACCCAGGATGACATTTCCAGGGCAGGGGAGCAAAGGGCAATCCTCTCACCAGCTTCAGAGGCCAGGGAGAGGCAATGTCAGAGCTCCCTGCTGCATTTGGGGAGTGCACATCCCTTTCTTCCTGTTCCAGGAGGCCGATGCTGCTCTGTGTGAGCCTGTGAAGGCACACACACACAGATTACATCTTGTTCCTAGCAGGAAGAGATATTGACTTGGAAAATATCAAAACCGCCTCTTAGCCTGCAGCACCCTCGTCTCACGAAACAAAAAAAACAACAACAACGAAAAAAGATAGAGGTTGGATCAAAGAAGAAAAGACATTATACTACAGAGAATATCGAAGGAAATTTGGGTGTGTAATGAGGAGGTCAGCACAGAGAGCAAGAAGGAATTTTAAATGGCATCTTGGAATGTTATGGATCTCAGCACAGCAGGAGGGAGTGCCAGGAGAGCTGAGCCGCTCGGCCACCCCGTGTGGGAGGGGACATCCAGCTGAAGGCACCGAGCAGCGACAACCAGGAGAGCATCAGCCTCTCCCCTGCACGAGTGGGAAGAGCTGCTCAGGTCCAGAACCACCCTGGGCAGGTCAGTGCTGCAGGAAAACCCAACACCCCCACCCCATCCTTGGCTCTGCCTCCACATCCAGCTCCATTCCTGCTGTGGCAGACGCGACACGAAGAAAAATAAAAGTGGTCACAGTCAGGCACTAAAATGATGAGTGCCAATCTAATAACAGCCATAATGCAGGCAGCTCCATTGCAAGTGTAATTGCAATCATAATGCAATCAATACCAATGGAAACACCGTATTTATACAGGGCCTTTCATCACTCACATGGAATGCAGCCGGTGCCAGTGCAAATATGCCAGCATCTGAAATAAAATATTTGCCACACATCTCGTGTACATGCAGACCAAACACTGCATGCCGGAGAGCCTTGGGATGTTGAAGGCTTTGGGAAGTTTCTGGGCATCTGACAAACTCAGGGAAAACAAAATAAAAATCCCGGGTCCAGCTGTACTTTGGGAAATAACAAAACCTCCGTTCACATTGAATTCTCCTTAGCTTAAGTCACGATTTCCACATTGCTCTGCCTGTCAGCTCCCTGCCCTGGCACATTGCTGTGGTCAGGCAGTCATTAACCTCCTGACGGGGAGAAAATGGGGAGAAACGCTCCTGGCTGCCAGCAGCATCCAAATCCTCCCCACAAGGGCTGCACCAGAGACCTGTGGTGCTGCTTCATCCAGTGATGGGCGAGTGCTTGGTGTTCCCTGCTGACATCCCTGCAGACACCTGTGACTGGTTCCATTAAGGTGAAGCAGCTGAAGGACTCTGAGATTTGGGAAAGCACAGCATTCCCAAGACTCTGGAGCCTGGTAGCACTGGGAGAGCAGAGAAAACCATCCTGCCCTCACTCACCATCCCTTCTGCCCTCTGAATCTGATCCACACAGTCCATCACTGGGTCTTGACACATTTAATGTCTCAGTAAAGAAAAACATGATGTGTTGATGCTCCTGTAAAGCTCTGACAACTGACAGCCTAATGGCTTCTTATTTTTTCCCAGCTGCAGTTTAGAAAATGAAATAAATTTAGGTCCTTAAGGAGGCTGGCTGCTCCGTGAGTAACGTGTTTGCTGTGATCCCAGGCACCAGCTCTGGGCTGCAGGAGCAGGGAGCAAGGCTGGAGAAGGGAAGGATGAGGGGTGGAAGTGGATGGAGGAGCTGCTCAGTAACTAATTTAAGCATCCAAATCCACCTGGAGCGCCCTTTGCTTCTGTTTGCTGAAGGCGAGAGCAGCGCCTAAAACTCCAGCTGCAAGTGATGCTGCTGTCCTACCCTGGAAGTGATGGGTGGGGGAACAGGATCCATCCTCTTAGGGTGGATTTTAGGATGACTGGGAAAAGGTTTTCCCCCAGGGAATGGGCACGGCCCAAAGGCTGCCAGAGCTCCAGGGGCGTTTGGACAATGCTCCCAGAGACAGGGTGGGATTGTTGGGGCACATGTGCAGGGCCAAGAGCTGGACTGGATGATCCTTGTGGTACCTTCCAGCTGAGGATCCTCTGTGTTTCTCTGAGCCCTCTCTGGTTCCATGCACACCAGGAGGACTGGTGCTCCTTGGGCAGCTCCAAAGTCTATTAAGCAGCGCTGCTGTAATTAGGCTAAAGCAGTGCATGGCCACGGGGCTGGGAAGCAATGATGGAAAGCCTTTCCTGGGAAAGGGCCTGTTCCTTGTGGAGCACACCCCAGCCATCACTCAGCAGCAGCTCGCCCAGACGTTATTCAGCCCCAAGCCAGCAGAGTGGAAACGCTTCCTCTGAAGTATTCCTGAGGCCCTGAGCGATGGAAGATGGACAGGGCTGCAGACAGAGCTCTTATCTCACCACGGAGCCTCTGGAGGGCAGGGAAGGAGGCTCAGGAGTGGGGACAGTGCTCCCAGCAGCTGGGATGCAGCTCTCTTCTGGATGCAGATGAGGAGGGATGGGGGTGGTGGGGTCCTGCTGCCTCTCTCCCCACCCGTTACCATCACGGTGGGACATGGCACCCTCTCCAAAGCATCACACAGCTGGCAACCCCAGGCAGGGAGCTCCCAGCCATCCAGATTTTGGGAGACCTTGGCAGTGCCAGCAACATTTAGAGGGACTGCAGAGGTAAGAGCAGCTCTGATCATGATAAGGTGGAACTCTCAGATCCAGCTAAAAGCCATTTTTCTTTATTTTTCCCCCCACAAATGAACTTCTCTTAGGCCATTTCCCCCTGTTGCAAAGCACAGCTTTGATAGTGGAAGCTGCCAGACCCCACCAGCCTGAGCAGTGAGCAGGAAACCCCAGAGCCCCCAGCCTGAAGGCTCAGGGGACCCCTTTATGACCCCACACCTTCCCACTGGAGGGAAAAGCCAAGCAGAAAGACAGGACAATTGCAAAGCCAACAAACACAAACTCTGCTGCATCCCCCACAGCCCAACTGCAGTGTGGGGTGGGGGGCTGTAGCCCCCTTGCACGCCCCCAAAATCCTGGTGGTGACAGGGGAAGCTCACACAGCCCCTCCAAGCACTGTCCCTGCACTCACACCCCAGCTGGAGCCCGGGGGGACCTGGTCCATCTGCACACAGCACAGCCCCCCAGGCACAGTGTGGAGCACAGGCTGTTCCTTTCAGCACTTTTCTCACCCCAAATTCCCTGCTCTCCCCCTCCCTCGCTGCCAGAGGCTGTTTTTCTCTTGATCCAGGCCAGCTTCAAAACCAGGACCACTGCAGCATCCCCTTGTGAGTGGTGTTTACTTCTCTGAAATGCATTCCCATCCGTACTCAGAATGACCCCATTTCTTTTTGGAAGCACCCAGGACTTGGAAAAAGGGATGAGAAGGGAAGACAGTCTGCAGGCTGCTCTGAGGCCAAAGGTGTTGAGATTTTCATGTTGAGATTTTCAAAGAGGACATTGAAGGTAGGAAAGAAAAGGTGGTGTTAACTGCTCTGAAGGGAGCAGAGGGATGGGAAGCAGTAGAGGAGAAATTAGGGAAGCTCCAATTGGGAACATCAGAGGCAAGGGCAAAAGCAACCTCAGCTCCCTGGCTCTGCTATGGATGAGTTCATCTCAGCTTGGGAAAGTTATTCCATTCCTCCATGCCCTCCCAAAAATACCTGTGGCTGTAAGAAAAGCATGTTTAGGAAAGTTTAGGAGGGCAGCAAAAGGCAGAGAGGAGAAGAGTGCTAAATTGAGGCTCAACAGCTGCTGGGAGCAAGCAAAGGGCCCAGTCTCCTTCCGAGCATGGCAAGACACATGGAGTGATGAAGCCGCCAAGAAGTTATAATCAGGACTAATAGTTTGAGGTTCTTAATATTCCTGCAATCCAATAAATCAATGCTGCTAAATACGAGCGCGGGAAGGCGAGCGGGGGATTGACAGCACAAATTAGGTTGGGCTGCAGGGAGAGATTTCTCAAGTAGTTGGTTCCATCTGAGCTCACAGGCAGCTCCTAAGCAAGGGGTAAGGTGAGGATGCTGCAGAGACATCTCTCAGGTGAGCTGTGCCTCCTGTCCAGACACCTCTCCTGGCATCAGCTGCTCCCAGGGTCCTCTCCCTGCTCCCAGGGTCCTCTCCCTGCTCCCAGGTCCTCTCCCTCTCCCACCCACCCCACAAACATTAACTACTTGTTCACCCTGCTGCTCCCCGGGCACTGAGAGGATTAGCTCAGTGTTTATTTCCTTATGGGTGTGTTTAAGCCATCATTGAAGCGCCAGGAATTATTATTAGAGATATAAAAATGCTGGGATTTACAAGAGGATTAGTACCCTAAAACAGAGCTGCTGCTATTCCTGCTCTGATCCTCCCGAGTATCCCAGGAAAGACTGTTGTGTTCTGGGGGAAAACAGTGATGCATAACCTTCAGATTAGGGGGAAGGGAATAAGGCAGCCCAGCTCTTCCAAATCCTCCAGAAGACACCTTGCAATTACAGGAGATCTAGATCAGATCTTAAGCAAATACCACAGCTACAACTTCAGCCAAGCTATAAAACGTTCCTGTGGAGGGAATTACTCAAACACGTTCAGCATCCACTTTTGAGTTCGGGCCTAAGAGGCCATACCGACAGCTCCTATCAAATTCAGCTTATTCCTTACAAAATTTAAACTTATCACGGCCCAGAATGCGTTATCAGCATCGAAAATGAGGTGGACAGATGAGTTTCCATGCACTTGTCCCTGTGTTAGCCACAGGACATCTGCAGAGAAACCGGGGTATCCAGCCCAGTCATCTCCATCTTCGGCTCTGTCCTCTGGAAATGAAAGGACCAGACTCAACACTTGAATCTCTGTATCCCTTGTCATATGGAACTTTTCCAGCTCCTTAAATCATTCTTGTCTGCATATGACAAGGGATTGGAAGGGCTGAGATTATTTATCTTAAAAAGGAGACAAATAGGAAGTCTTATGATAAATGTATATGAATTAATGAGTGAGGGAGACAAAGTACATCTGGTATTTCTACCCTCCCTGCCTTGCAACACAAGAAGTCCCATTTGATTCCACTGAAATAGTGACAAATTCAAAACTGATGAAAAGAAACACTTTCCCTAAGCAGCCTATGAAATCCGTCAAAGCCTGGAGCTCAGGAGGTTTCAAAGACATTTATATCAATAACACGGCTCTCCAGAGCTAATGGTCAATGCTAATGAAAAGGAGAGAATGAGTTTAAGGCCCTCTCTAATGACTGCAGTGGGCTGGAGAGAAGTCCTGGATTTAGCCAGCAATTCCACCCTGAAAAACTCTACTTCATGTATTTGCAAGTCAGGTGCTGGGCAGATTTATTGGGGGAGACTGTTCTCCCCAAATCCTCTGCTCCTGCCTGTGATTCAGGGCCCATCCCACAGCCCTGCTCTAGGCACTATGAATTCAAACACATCCCCTCAGGAAGCATTTGTGTTTCTCTTCCAACCCTCCCACCCAGGTAAAAGAGCACAGGGAGGTCTGGAAAGCTTGTTTGTTGTACACCAGATTTCAGTCCACACTAGAACTGCAATCTGAGCTCCCCAGTGCTTCTTATTTCTTGTCAAAACTCATCTATATTCCTTACCCCTGAATGACCAGTACAGGAGAGCACCACTGCTCTATTTTTCCTGGGAAATATTCCTTTGTCTTTGGTCTCTCTCTATCATGATTGTTATTGATATCAAAAGCAGTGCCCAGAGACTTCAAACAAGAGGCAAACCTCAATTAAGTAGACATAGTAAGAGATGGTCCTCGCCCTGGAAAGCCCAGATGCAGGAAGAAAAGAAAGATTTGAAAACATGCTCAAGGTCACAGAAGGAATCTGCAGCACATCCAGGGGAAAAAACAGTGCTGAGCCATCCCTGTCCAACATTCACCCCCATCCTCCCGGCTTTCACATCACCTGTGGCTGTTTCATGTGCTGGTTCTGCATCTGCTGTGACAGGACCAAGTCTGGCCCACCACATCTCCTTTTTTAGGCTCTTAAAACTCAGGATATGCACATTGCAAAGATCTCAGCTCCTCCTTCCCTGCATCACCACAGCATCCTCCTTCATTTGCTTCCCACCGTGTTCTTCATGGTTGGTGAGGACCCCTGCATGTGACAGCTTCTCTGTCTGAGCAGGACATTAAACTCATAATATTAAGGCCAGGTAATTAAGGCCAGCTCTCCAATAAGTCCTGATAATAGACTGGGGAGGTCAATGGACCAAGTCAACAAGAGGGATAGACTCCTCCCAAGGGCAGCTCTCCTTCTCCACTGACACACCTTGGGACTTCATTAGACAACAGAACTCGGAGAGTGTGAAAGTCCTCCAGCACCCCTGAGCATAAATCACAAGCCAAAAACCACCTGAGCAGAGTGATGCTTCCCTACACAAATACTTTGCAAAACACAGGGCACATTTGTCCTGGCCATCAGCAGCTGCAGCGATCACTGTAAGAGGTTTGAACACAGCAGAATGTTCTTTACCCTGGAGTGTAACATGCCCATTATTAAGTGCTATATAACGCCGAGCTCCTGCTGTAAAAGGGTCTTCAGAAATGACAACATAAAGAATTAACGGCCTCCAAAACAGGGCTCAGGTGAAACCTGATAGTTAAAGCTGGGAGAATTTTATATCAAAATCCTGCAAGTTTCACAGGAACATAACACAAAGCCATAAATCACATTGGCTCTGCTCACAAGGTTGGTGGAACTCAGGAAATATAAAACCCCAAAACTTTTGATGAACATCCCAAGTCCTGAGCTTGTTACATGGTTCTGAGCCACTGTTTGTCAAACCCTGTTTACCAACACACCCTCAAATCATTCATGGGCTTTTGTCAAGTGTAAGGCAAATACTACTCAAATTAATAAAGTTGCAGTGCTGGCCCAAAGCAGGTGTAACATGGGGATGGCACGTGGAGGACATGGCTTGTGATGCCCAAGGAATGAGATCTCTGACTGCTGTAGGAGTCCAGCATTGAGATGCAGCCCTGCAACCCAAATCCCTCTGCCCAAAGCAGGGACAGAACCATTTTTCACCCTCACACTGTGGGTTTCAGCATGAAAATGATGAGGAAGTGCTCAAACACTAAATAAAGGCCATGTAAAAAATACACAAAAAAGAAAACCAGAAGAGAACACAGGCACTGCAAGCGCTCAGAGAAGATTATTCTTCAACAAACCACCAGCACTTTTCCCCTTGTACTCTATCTCCCGTGCCCTGCTGATGCCTTGGAATAGCTACCTAGAACAGAGGCTAGACAAGATGAAGAGAATAAGAGCAGGTATTTATTAAAGGCCTTCAGTGGATACACCTTGGGCAGTCAGAAGCCTCTGAGAGGGGCTACACCCAAGCTGGATGACAGTCACAAGTTTTTCAGACAGATTTAAGTTTGGTCCATTTACATATCAGGGGTTAATCCTTCAATTTCAGCTTCAGGCAGTGAAGTAATTTACCCCCAGTTTTGTCCCCTCCCCAATTCACTTTTGTTTATAATTCTGGGGGCCTGAGGCTGTTGGGTGTCCGTGGCTTCCAGGCCCACAGGGATTGTTTTGTCTGACCAAAGTGTGAAGACAGTAGCTAACACTTCATATGGAGTTTAGAGTTATGCACTAATGCAATACAGGATTTGGAAAATATTAAAGGCTAAAATCTCAAGGCATCACCACCTTGCCCTGAAGAGCCCAGCACTGCAGGACCCAGTGTCCAGGCCAACCCCTGTGAGGCATTTTGCTGGAATGTGTCTATTAGCAAACAAAATCGGAGGCAGGAATAAAGTTGGCCAGGAGTTTTAGCGGTTTCATTTGGGTGGCGTCGCTTCCCCTGGCCATGGGTTATCGATCTGTGAGGAGAGGAGGCAGCAGCCATGGCTGATGTGCTGTCCCTCAGCCAGGGGGAAGGCACGGCGCTGCCGGGATCCGCAGGTAACTGATGATCCCATCTGGCACGGGAGCGGGAAGTGATTGATTTACTCTGCATCCTGGCACTTAGACTTTTCACCCTCAACAGGCCACGAAGCCTCGTTCATCATCTTCATCAATCAAATGGGCAAATATCATTAAATCTGCAGGCCACAAGCAGCATCATTTATATTTTTGTCCTTTTTTTTTTTTTTTTTTTTTAACTTTGTTTCAAAAGTTTGCCACCTCCTCTTCCCGCATCCCTTTCTGAAAAATAGTGCCAGGAGTTCAGCGAGGCAAAATGCAGAAGCTGAACCCCGAGAAGAAAGGATGGTGCCAGGCTTTGCACTCCCAAGCCACAGGGGATGCTCAGAGGAGTAGAGCATTCCCAAATTCTCCAGAGCTGCCAGGCATCAGCGATGCCTGGTTTGATCCCTGTGTGTTCCTTGCCACAAGGCTGGCCCAGGGCACAGCTCTGAAGCAGCACCATGCAGGATGTGGCACAAACCAGGGCAATTCCTCAGAATTCAGTGGAGCAGTGAATGACCTGTCTGGGCTGTTCATCTGCCCCGTGACTTCCCAAGGACAACGGGTACCTCCAGTTTGTCACCACTGCTGATTTAAGCATTGATTTTTTTTTTTTTTCCTTAATGCACTTTCTCAAAGTCACTTTCTACAATGTGGAAATGTACCAACGCCACCAAGCACAGGATGTGCAGGAGGGGGACGTGAAACCCATCAAAAAGGTTTGAGGCCATCCTGAAAGAAGCTGACAATTCACTGTGGCAGATCCCCTCTTTCCCAGAGCTGTGTGAGTCCACTCTGTTTATCCCAGGGCTCTGACCAGCCCAGAGGTCTGGGCTGAACGGGTGGATGGATGGACAGCACTGCCAGCAAGTTCACTGCCTCCCCTCCCAGCAAGACACTCCATTAGGAAAGTTTTTAAGAAATAAAAAGAAAAGCAGCCGTAAACACTGGGCAAAATAATCTGACTCAGTGAAATTTCCAGCGAGTTCAGAATAGCCTGGAGTGAAAATCCATCTCGAATGTGACTGAAAGAGCCTCGTGAAGGAACAGATGCAGCCTGTAAATTAAATCACCAAGAAAGGTTGGAGGAGCCAAATGAAATCTCCACCTGCCATTACTTCCGAGGCAGAGACAGGGCTGGGCACAGGGAAGGAGAGCGATGGATGGGCAGGCGAATCATTTTATTAGCCTTAATTGCCATTTCAATACCATACCCATGTCTCCACATAAGCCTTCATTCTCTGCAAAGTTGTCAGTTCATGTCCTGAATGGGCCAGGCTTGTTATCAGCAAGGCGTTTACAGCCCCTGGGCTGTGCATTAATTAAAAAGGCTTTGTGCTGAGGCTCATTCATTAGCACACTGCTCCTTTAATCACTGCCTCTTCAGCCACCAGGACAATCTATAAATCTCCTCAAATATGAAATAATGAAGTGGAATAGTTCAATTTATTACAATGTAATAAGGCAGGATAATGTGGGGGTGGACAGGGTGGCACTGGAGCTGTCTCCTTGGCCAGTCTTCCCACCTCGTTACTGACAGTGGCCATGAGGGAGAAGAGCAGGAGGGATGCAGGACAGGATGGGGAACGCATGGGACACAGATCTTCCCATCTCCTGCCATCCCTCCCACACGAAACCCAGCGTGCCACAAGTCTCTGAGGATGATGCTGAAAGCCAGACCTGCTTCCTTGACCTTGGGAGGGAGGTTTTGCCCTGAAGAAGTCCCCAAGATTCTGCTCTTTGATGCGGACACCAGCATCTATCAGCAGAAGGGGAAGTCTCTCACTGTCCAGCCCATTTTCCCATCTGCACCCCCATTTCCACACCTCCTTGTTCCACTATTCCTGGAAGGATCCAGGCTGAGCTGGACAGGCAAGTGCCAAGGAGCAGATGTTCTAGGGAACACCAACAAGCTCCAAAAATTCACATATTAACTCAGCACAAAGCTCCTGTTTCCCCTCTCATGGCTCATCTCTCAGCAGCTGGGCCCTCCAGTCAAGCTGCCAAATAAAATGTGATTGTACACATTGGGTTAATTAACAAAGGGAGAAGGGACAACAATTGCCTGGCTTTGCATTTCCCAAATAAATGCATCAAGGACACCTAACTCGTGAGGGGAGGCCAAATGTGAGCTTTTCCCTCCATGAAAATTGGAGACTAAAGATGCCAGAGGAAGAAACAAAACTTCAGCTATTCTAGAAAAGCAGCCACGGCATTCAAAGAAAATACAAAATGAAAACTGCCCATAGAAAAATTGACAAAAGCTAATTATGCTCTAGCATAGAAGGGAAGCATTTAGAGAAAAGCAGGATTTGTAAAGAATATGTGGTGGGTTTCGAAAAGTTACTTTTTCGTTGTCAAAAGATACCAAGTCAGAAACATCGATTTCACACTGTAACAGCTCTACAATTTGCCATTTTATTTTCATTGCTCTCCTTATTCAGTCTTGGAAGGCCTTGAATTATTATGCACTGTTATATAATTAATGTGGTTATTAATATAATTAATACAAGCTGTTGATCTATCCAAAATTCATTCCGAGGGAATTGAGTTGTGATAAAATTCACAACAAGAAAAAAAAAAAATTAAACTATCAGAATAGCCCATATCAACATTCTGTTTAAAACTGAAATTTGTCTTAAAGACCTTATTTCAGAAGCCAGGTTAGGATTGTTCCAGGTTTTTCCACAGGGAATATGCAAGTCATAAACATGAATCTTTTTAACTGACCCAGCTTAACCCTGCTGGGAGGGGGTGCCCTGGCCCAGGAAAAGACTCAAGGGTTTCATTTTTTCTCCCTATTTATTACCAGAAGTGCATTCAAATGCTGTTAGAGAAGGGGAAAATGATTCTTTCTGTGTTAAAAAGGCCCAGTCGTACACATTGCTCAAACCCACAGCTCTTTAATACCAGCAATCCGCTAAGTGCTAATTTGTCAAGACAAAACCTTTCATCTCCGAGGCTCCCCAAACGTTTCATTTGCTCGAGAATCACTCACCCCATCACAATAAAACTCCAGATCATCCACAGGGCACTGCAAGCGGGAGGTTTGGGTTCCTCTTCCCCTCCAGGAAGGGCTCCTCCAGGAGAAGGGCAACTAATTACTGCTCAAGTCAACGAATTAACCCTGTCCCTGGCTACTCCGTGAGTTTCAAGGTGCTTTTTAGAGGGAACAGTGTGGCGGGGTCCTCACCATCAGAAAACTCTATTACACGGATCTTCAAAAAAGCTCATTACTACAAAGCTAGCAGCATTCAATCCCATTAATAAAACACATCTGTGTATAATTATAATATTAGGCACTTAAATTGCAGTTTTCATCTGCAGCTCTCAAAGTCTTCTACCGGAGTAAATTGAGTCCCCCTTAATTTGGGCCGGTCAGAGTTTTCCATTTGAAGCCTTTCCTGATGGAGAATTGGATTCTGCGTTTGAAAAGGAAATCACGAAAAGGATCTGTTCTTCCTCGAAACAGTTGTTTCCTTCTGGTGAGGGATATGCAAAGGGGAAAAATCGCACAAAACCTATAAAATTTGATGGGGAGGAAGAGTTAAAATGCTGCCAAGAAAGGAATAGCCATCATCTATAAACTTTCCTGGTGGCAGCAAAAATCAGTTTTGCTGCAAACTGTTCGCGGTGCGTTTGCACACAATCCAACATTTGCATTGGCGTTGTCCAGCACCAGGGATAAAAATGGACAAAAATGCTTCATTTTGTGGACAAAACCACCCTGTGAGCCATTTTTCTTCTCTGATGGAATCTCCAAACTGGGAATCTCCAGTTCCTAACGGCTGCTGCCCAGGTTTGGGCTGCTGGGGACAAAGCCACGCTCTCTGCAAGCTGACAGTGGTGCTGCCCATGACGGATGGAGGGTGACATCCACTCCTCCAGAGCCACATCTTGGCCCATGCCGGAACGAATCTGCTTCCAGCAGGCAACGAAGCTGAGGAAATCAGAGAGGGAAATAAAAGTGTTGAGGAAATTGCCTGTCTGGGAGCCGGAGCCAGGCGGCACACAGGGTTCAGCGCTAATTTGTGAGGAGACCTGTGTGCTTGGGGTGTTATCCTAGGAGTGCCACTGGAGAGGATATCACCATGGGCATCCACCAGGCAGCTCCCTCACAAACTATTCCCTGGTAAACACCAATTTTCAGTAATTCCAGCTATTAAAAACAACTTAAAGAGGACTCAGATCTCATTTTGCAGAGAGCGCAGGGGTCTTGAGGACTGTTTTTAAAGTTTTCCTGCACTGGAGTTAACAGTCTGTGGCTTTGATATGTTCAGCTGCTGTGCTGCTTACAGGTTTATTAAATTTACAGCCAGAGAGACAGCATGGTTTGTTATTTTTCCCAAAGAATCCCCAGAAGAAAGGCAAAGTTTATCAGGCATCAATGCAAGCTGCAAGCTCAGAAACCATGGGTGTCCAGGACACTCCTTTCCTAACACCACACAACAAATCATTGCTCCATGCACACATTTATTCAAATCCCAAAAGGATTATTATATGTGTGGCACTCCCATAACCATGCCCACCTTTGGACATTCACATTGACAACAGAGAACAGATTAAATAATCAAATGCAATCCCCAGTGGGGAAGGTTAACTTACCTGCTAATAAAAGATAAATACACAGCAGAACCTTTGGGCACTAGGAAATGCCCCAAACCCTCCTGTTCTCTGATTATTTATCCCCCCCAAAGAAGGGGCTTGGTTTTGACATGAAAACACAACAGAAATTATACATTTTTCCCCCCTGTTGATGACCAAAAGCTCCTTTTTGCTGAAACTGCTTTTCAATCAGCTCTCATTAAAATGAAACCCTTTTTGTTGGATCTGGAGAGTTTTTATGGCCCATCCTCACATGAGTTTGGTGAGCAAGTGGCTCGCAAGATGATGCATCTCCAGGTTTCCCATGGTTCTGTGTGAAGGGAAATTCTCTCCCTCATGACTAATAAGAAGATTTAATGCTGCTCATCACAGACATCCCTGTGATGCCTGGGTAAAACCCCATTAAATCCATCCTGCTTTTTGCAAACCCCTGAGGAAGGAGAAGAAAGGACAAGGCCAGTCACAAACCACCAACATCTATTGTGCATCGCGAGGGGAAGAGGTTGGGCTCCGGGGACATTTTTCTTTTGGCACTTATTGTCTTCTAAACTCCGCAATCTATACAATAGCTATGTTTGTAATCACTCGAAAATTTTCAATTAAATGTAAAAAACCAGAAACAAGTAAATCTATTCTCTCTTTTGACTGTTTTATTGATTAAAATGGATGCCTGAGCTGCGGCCACTGAACCATGAAAAGCAATCTGTCTTGGATGGGTAAGGGATCGTTAGGAAATCGTTGTGCTGAGGCAAGAATAACCGTGCATGTACACACACGTGTGGGGCTGGGCACAGATACCCACATGCTACCATGGAAAAAGCCACCTGCAACGAAAATTGTGTCTATATATTTCACTACTGAGTTCAAGGCAAGCTGAGGTGTTAGCCCGTCACAAGACCTCTCGTTTTCTAAGCTTCATCATTTCCCTCAGCAGCCAAACCTCATCTCTCTTGCTGCAGAGTACAAAAAAAAAAAAAAAAAAAAAGCATGAGGTGGGAGAAGAAAAACCTCAAGGTCTGTCATGTGTTACAAGCTCCAAGAGCAAGGAAACCACTCCTTGGGTCATTAGGAGATTTTCAGGATGATGACAAGGAGATCCTTCAGTTGATGTTTCAGCTTCTTTTTTGTCCCTGTCCTTCCAGGGCGAAGTGGAGGATGTTAAACGAGTTCTAGACATCACCAGGAACACTCAGCTTTGCAAAGCCTGACTGGTTGGGGTGTGAGTTAACCTAAGGCAAGGCAAAGGAGGGGAAAAACTTCCCACATGAAGCTTTTGCCACGAGCCCTCACTCACAGATTCCCAGGCTACAGAGGAGCTATCTAATATTGGCTCCTAACAGGCACGGGAACAGATGGAGAACACTTCACTCTGCGCTGACAATACTCTGCTTTTGAAGCAAGACTGCCCTGGTATCAACTCTGTTTTATCTCAGCACCTCAAGTTGAAGCTTAAATTAACCAAACATTGCATTTTTGTTGTAGCCCATCACACCAGTCTCGGGGGGTTCAGATCCCAGCCTTTGCAAGAAAATTCTCTTATTTGCTGAAGCCAGTCCAGAGCCTGCTCATCTCTAGGAATCCTGGGCCCAAAAATCACCCAAGGGAAGAGCCCTAAGAGAGGTCAGGTTTGGAAGCTTTGCTGCAAAGCACAGCTCTGAAATCCTCAGCAGATGCTCATCCTCCCCAACAGGAGAAGCAGGAAACTCCTTTCCAAAATCCACTTCCTGGCAGGTTTTTGAAGGCTGGGACTGAGACCACAGCAGCTTTGTCCCACCAACACAGGTCTGTCCTCATCTTAGCAATGGAAAGATCAACAGCAGCCACTCCCCTGTCCAGCATATCTGGGAGAGGCAGGATGTGCTCAGCATAGGCTGAGCCAGGTTGGAAGGCTGGGAATGTTCACCAGAGCAGCATCACTAATGAGTTTAGCCTGAACAAGCTGTCATTTAGGAAGGAGGGGATCCCCACCTCCCCACACACCCATCCCTGGTATTTGCTGATGGGAAGGACGAGGCACAACAGCAGATTCAGGCTGACTCATGCAGTTTGTACTTTTATTGGGTGCCTTTTTCCATCCCCCTCCCTCTAAAGTGCAAACAACGGCACTGAGTGAGAGCAGATCTTTGGGAATGGTGCTCCAAATCATCCCTATTCTATTTGTTTGGGTGTGAGAACTCTGAGACCACGACTCCATCTCGTGCTGCAGGCAGGGAGGGGTCAGCACAGGGTGCTCACAGACACTGGGCAGCTGCCAGGTGCTTTGGGAAGAGCCCTCAAATAATAATAATAATAATAATAATAATAATAATAATAATAATAATAATAATAATAATAATAATAAATTATTGCTTTGATTTTAAAGAAAAAATTGTAAGAGAATAAACTTTTAAATTCCCCAAGTGGACAGGCCTAGAAAAGCCCTGCCAGGCTTTAGAGGACAGTAAAACCTCTCGTGCCATCACCACATCACAGAGCATCACGTAAAAGCAGCAGCAAAGGCAAACTGGAGGGGGTCTGGAGTCCCCACACACGTGCAAGACCACGCAGATGTACCAAGAGGAGGCACTGAAATGGGTTAGCATCTCTCAGATCTTTTAATATATTTTCCCTAATTAAGCTGTTCAATTCGGCAGCTTAAAGAGCTGCCGATAGCTGCTACAAATTGATTTATCTTTTGATGAAGGTAAAATTTGCTGGAAAAAATGAGAAGCAAACAACATATGGGTTTGGGAGGGATTAAATTACTTTGTCTTGTGTTAAGATTCAAACATATTCTGGAGGCAGGATGAGTCTTTTACAAGTAAATTGTTTTTATACTATATATCCATTTCTTTGTAAACAGAAGGATCCTCATTTACACATCCACCTACAATACCTGCTAGGTAACAGAAGCAGATCCTTAAAAGCCAGATGAGATCCCAAGCTTTCCGTGGGCACACACACACATAAATAAAAAGAAATCATCCTGCAACCTCCCCTCCCCTCAGGGTAGGGGAGAAAAAAACCTTCTGGAAACACAATAATCCATAATAGACATGGCCTAAAGCAGTCTCCACATGGAGGGTCATGACCAGCCACTGTGGGGGACATCAGGGCTCCAAAACTGCACTGAAATTCCCAATCCATCCCTGCCTGTGAGCTGCAGTCCCCTTGGATAGCACGAGCTTAGAGTTTAATACCACCACTTCATTATTCTGCTTTACTCATCAGCAGGAAATTTAAGGTGAAGAGGGATAAATATTAAGAGTAAATCACAGCCAGCCTGACAAGACCAAGCAATAGCAGCAGCCAGAGCAAGGTGATTTGCTTATTTCAGATGAGGAGTTTCCCTGGTGGATGGGATGTTAAAACCTCAGGAAGGAACAGGAGACAGGGAGTTGGCCCCTGCAGCTCCAGAATCAAAACACACTGGGCTCTGAGCACTGATACCCCCTCAAACCCAGATCCTTCTTTCCCCAGCAAAGCCATGCCCGTCTCACCTCTGCAGCAGCAAGGAAATCCCTCAGTGCACTCCCTCACTCCAAGCCAGCTTCAGAGCATCTCCAGATCTGTGTCTCCAAAAAGGGAGTTTGAGAGAGTTCAGCAGGAGGGCTGCAGCAGTATGGAGGGGTTGCATTTATTGACTGTTGTTCCCCACATCCCCTTTATCAGCTCTTTTGGACACACGCATTTCCTACACAAGCACATGCCAGACATCTGAGAGTGGATAATTTGCCCAGACAGGCAGTAAATACATCCCATCTCATGCCTCCTCTGAGAATAATGTGCTTGCCAGTGTCACCTGTCATGTAAATCATCACCTTGCAATTTATCCTGAGCTACATTTCAACTGGTTTTGGACCAAGGGGAAAAAAAAAAAAAAAAAAAGAAACTCTCAGAAAGTCCAGTAACTCCTTCAGCAAAACATGAATGCTTCTTCCCTGGCCAATATTCTGAATTTATTGAGGAAAAGACATCGACTGAATTTATGGCTTCCCAGCTGAATTTCCAACTCTTAGATTTAAAGGAGTCCTAGACTCTCTCTGAGCTGCACAGAAGACATTTACATAAGTTTTTGTGCAACATTCCTTCAGCCTGTGCCTCGCTCACCATATGAGTAGCCAACAGCTACCCACTGAGTTACTGCAACTCAACAACTTTGAGGTGGATTTGAAAAATCCCACGAGTTGCATGAGAAATGACATGCCTGTGATTTTTTTTTTTCCCCCTTCCCTGGCATTTTTTATTTAAATCTTCCCGCAAAACCAGAGTCGTGTAAAGAATTGGGGTTGATGGCGCTGCCTGGGCTGCCGCCTTTCAAAAAGGGGAAAAAAAGAGAAACTATGTTTTCTTTCCAGAAGCTAGCACAGAAAAGCTCCCATGGGAACTTTCCACTAGAAAAAAAAAAAAAACAAGACATGTTCCCCAGAAATCTGTTTAAAAAGGTCCAGTGGGAGGTTCTCAAGCGGAAAGTGTCCCTGCAGAGGATTGGAACAGGACGGCCTCCAAGGTCCCTTCCAAACCAAACCATTCCATGATTCTCTGAATTTATTCTCAGCAGAAATGCCTCCAGCCAGCTGGGCTTGTCGGGAAGGTTGGATTTAAAGAGGTCTTTAGGCAGCTTAAGCTGGCTGGGGGTGCAGAGTCCTGGAGGACCCCTTTAATCTGTGTCCTCTGGCTGTAGAGAGAAAAAGCCCCCCCTGCGCATCTGTGACTTCTCAATTTTGTCTTCGAAACACTTGAGAATCCCTCCTTTGTTCCTTGCCTGTCTCCCTTAATCCTTGCCTCAGTCATTATTCAATATTTGGTTTTGTGACTACATTATTTAACTTGGCGGAGCGTTTTGGGACGTAGTTTGCATAAAAGCCGCTATTTTTAAGCGGCGGAGGGGACCGTCACTGAGGCGAGGAGGAGACAGCAGTGACAGCAAAGAGGAGAATAAAGCTTCACCCATCAGGCAAAAAAAAACCCAACAACAACAAACCCACCCTCTCAGGGGAAAGGCAGTCACAGGATCGTCATTCCAGGGAGTAAATCACCAAAGCCAACGCCGGTGTCAGTGATTTTGTGACGCAGAAAATTGATTCGTACGTTACAATCAAGGAGCGCCCTCCTCCATAATGTATGCTCGGCGTTTTAACATAATTATTCACGCAACAGTTTTAATGTTTGCAGCCTTCCCTGGCTGTCAACCTGGAAGTAGTAAGGGGGGAAAAAAAAATAAAATTTTAAAATACTCTTCTTCTTCTTCTTCTTCTTCTTCAGAGACAGGATTAAAGGGAAAAAAGAAAAATCAATCTCCGAGCAACCTCCTTTGTATTTTGTTGTGACAAGCCTGAATTTAAACAGCCTGTGAAGTCAAAACAACGGGAGAAATATCAATACACATTAATTTAATCAAGAAACACAACTCTGCCATGCCAAGCCCAACTTAGCTTTATTTCCTCCGAGGTTTCTGCGGGAGCTGATGACACCCTGATACCTGCCCAGCCCTCCCCCACCCAGGTGACTGGAGGTCTTCTCAAAGGCCCTCTCTCCATTTGGATGCTTCGCCACGCAGAAATCAAAATTCCTGGTGCTGCAGCTTCCCGCTAGCACATCTCCATCTCTCCACCCCTAAAAAGCTGATTTTGCTGGCAGAGCCGCCCCGAGTGGCCGTCCTGCTGCATCCTTATTGTGTGCCAGGGAGCTTTCAAAGGACAGGCAGATAAAAGGGTAAACATGATAACAAAAACTATCTCCAGCACACTTGACTCCGTCAAATCCTGGGCACAGCGCGACTCTTTGAAACAAGAATCTCATTAAGGAAGGGAGAGTTGAAAGGATAAGCCCCCGCATACCAAAGGCAGAAATCAGATGTGCTTGACCTTTCAAATGAATGTACATTTTCTGAGTGACTGTTCATGTCAGAGTAATTCAAACAGACACGTGATAATCCTCTTAAAAAGACTGAAATTTGGGTATTGGATTGAGCACAATGCGGCGGGATCTGCGGGTGGTCTCGTTGCTGTGCTCCGTCCTGCCCTTGCTCCCAATTTCCTGATGCACCCTCAAGTCTTGTCCCCTCCCTGGGCTTTCATGTCCCCACACACACAGAGGAGATGTTTCAAGTCCAGGATTCATTAACAAGGAAGTATCTTCTGTGCTGGCACAGCTGGAAATGAATAAGCCGATGCTCCTTAACACAAATTAGGTGATTAAACACTTTGGATGGAAAAGAGGTGCCCCAACAGCAAGGGAAGAGGGGAATTTCCTTCCAGACAGGCCCCATGTACAAATCCAAGGACCATGAACCCCACCTGGCTCCTGCATCTTGTATGTCAACATGACCCATGTGTTGGGGCTTGCTGAGAAAGAGAAACCCTCAGCTGAGCCAAGAGCATTTCCAGAAAGTCCACCAGCTTCTCAGGGAAACATTCACATGGTGAATGGCTGCAAATGGAGATGTTCTTTGTGGATGTACAGCCCAAAGGTTGGTAATGAACACCAAGAGCAACTGAAAGGTTTCCTCATGGACAGGTCACCAGAATGAGGTCCAGGAGACAGCTTGAATCACCTTCCCTTCAGTTTTGACACAGTGGTTGTCACCAGGAGAAACCAGCATCTCTCCTCCCATGGAGACTCTTCCCTCTGTCCTGCATGAGGCTCTCACATCCCATCTCCAGGCCCCACACTGTCCCCAAAGCAGGGCCCTGCTGGATGTGCCTGCTGACTCCCAGGCGTGTTTTCCACCCCTCCTCTCCACACTTCCTAACAGCTCATGAATTTTATAAACTAAACTCATTGTAACCAAACCATGAAATTGCAAATTTAACTCTGTCAACAAACAAAGCTTTGGCAGGGAGCTGCCGCCGTCAGAGCCCTTTCCAGCAGGGAGGGAATCTCCTCCGAGGGACACTGCACCCCCATCTGTCCCCCTTGGCCAGTGGGGCAGTGGCACAGACGGGGTTGTACAGGATGCTGGAGCATCACCACGTCACAACCCAGAGCTTCCAGCACTGCCAGCCATTGCCATCACCCTTCCCTGTCCTGGCCATTCCCACCACGGACACAAAGGCACGGAAAAGCCTCTGGCAGCCCCAAGGCCCCAGGGCAAAGCTCTCCCTGCTCGGCCACAAAGGCTCTGCCGCAGCCCCCAGGCCCAGCCAAGCCTGCCTCTGGCCTCCCCCTCTCCTGGCAGCCCTGCACGCCGGCTCCATGTCCAGGGTGGCCGGCAGAGCCTCGTTAAGTTAATGGAGTGCTAATTAGCTGGCAGACCGAGGGGAGGGATCGGAGGCGCTGCCTCATTTGCTCGGTGGAATTGGGCCATTAAAGGAAGGGTGGGCTGCACAGGCCGCCGCTGCTGGAGGGATGCGGCAGCATCTCCGCAGGGACCGCACAAACCATTTCACTGCTGTGGAGCAGCCTTTGGAGCAGGGAAAGAGGGTGCTGCCTGCGCCACTGAGGGCAAGGGAGCACTACCAAGGGGACCAAGAGGCCTGCAGCCTCTTCAGCGTTGGCTGCTGGAGCCTTTCCAGAGCAGTCACCCAAGCCAACCCTTCTTTCCCCCACACACACAACTGCCGGTGACCAAAGGCACTCGCTGCAGGTGGGGAAAGCGCAGCGTGTCCTGCCAACACGCCAGTGCCACCTCATCCCAAACGAGCGCCGTGCCACGGGGGGTTTCTATGGCAACAAGCAGCCGGGTACAGCGGCGGCACCGAGATTCCAGCCCCAGGCAAGGTCCCACTGGGTCCAGAGTGGAGCTCAGCCTTTGGGAGGCTTCAAAATCAACTTTGCCCTCCTTTCACAGCGCCGTGACCCACTCGGGTATCCCACACGTGGGAAGGACACAACATTCCTCCTTGTGGATGTCACCATCAGCTGGCCCTGGCACTGGCAGCCCTGCAAACTCCCAGCCTGGAGAGCAGCAGCAGAGCTGGGGTCATCAGTCACAGAGTTGTGCTATAGGCAGCCTTAAATCCCAGGTCTACCTTCCCATCGATCTCTTCAGCTCCGTGAAATTAAGAAAAACGCAAGGCAAACACGAGCGAACGTCCCCGAGCAGGCTCTGTGAGAGGCAACCAAACAGCTCCAATTCCCCTGAGCAAGGCTGGGGCAGCGCCTGGCTGGGAAAAACAAAACCCAATTCCAGCCAGAATGCCAATCTCAGCTTAAACATCCCCCCCTGGAGCCCCAGGAAAGGGGGCCTGCAGCACCCAGCATTGCTGGCACCCACGAGCACCTCCAGGGCTTTTGGGGGCTGCAGCAGGAGAGGGGCTGCAAATCCCTTTTCCATGGAGTAAATCTGTCATCAAACGCGGCAAGAAATGACAAGGAACACCTGAAAGATTTCCCTCCTTCCACAAAAATCACTTCCCAGAGTAGATGTGCACTTCAAGGATTAAATGTGCCTGGACAACTCAACACAACATTATTAATGTCTATTTTCAACAAGCATCTCCATTCCACCCATCTTTTCTCTCTCCCTTTTTTTTTAACCATTGCTTTAAAGTCTTTCCTGTCCAACCATGTATTGTGGGAGGGAAAAAAAAAAAAAACTTGTTAAAAAAAAGAAAAGAAGAAAAAAGTAATTTAAAAGCTTTAAATCCAGTTCTCTGGTCTCCGACCCCCTGAAGATTCCTGCACAGAAAATAAAGTGCTTAGCTGCCCTCCTTAAAAAGATTTAATCTCCCATATTTCAGAGCTTGTATGATTAAACCCTACCTCTAATTCTGCTTTCAGAGCCACAGCCAAATCTCTGCTTAAAGGGAAGCGGTGCAGGCGCCTCTCCTCCCCTCTCCCTTCCACACAGGGGAGCAGAGCTGCATCCACGTGGATGTGGGGGAAGAGCTGGAGGTAGAGAGGCAGCTCCAAACATCCCTTCATCCTCCTGCTTCCTTGCCAGACATGGAAATACCTTTTTTTTTTTTTTTTTTTTAGGCAGCTTTCAAGAAAATTGAGCTTCCTTATATGCAGCTCTGAAGGAATAAAGAGGGGAGGCAGTGTGGATGTGCAGGGCCAGCTCACACTCCCAAATATCATCTGGTTTATCCCAGCCATGGCAAAAAGGAGGGAAAGAGCCACGGATGAGCAAGGAGAGGAGAGCCAAACTTCAGCTGCGAGAGTTAGGGCAGGACAGAGCCCAAAACCTGGTATGAGAACACCCAAAAAAGGTTTGTCTCCAAGATGAGGTGCTCCCTACGGCAGCAGAGGATTTGATGGAAGCAGAGGGCATGCTGGAAAACTGGATCCTGCTGAATTCCTGACCAGCGAATCACTCATTCACCCCCAGCTAGGAATTACTGACCACTTTTACCAGACAAGAGAATGCCAACCTGTCCTGTCCCAGGCACCCTCACCCCAGATCAGCAGGAGATGGAGCTTCAGCAGGAGGGCTGCAAAATAAAAACCTCACCTTTGCTTCAGACAAACACAGGCCCTGTCCCTGCCTTCTCTGCTTTATGATATGCACAGAGTTTGTTAAAAACCTGCACTAATAAGGCAGAATGCTTATTGGAAGTGCAGAAGAAATCAGCTTTCCTGAGACCTTCACCAGCTGAAATGTGGAGGGAGCCCAGGGCCACCTCTCCAACACACCCAGCAAGCAGCAAGCAGGGCCCAGGGTGAGATGGAGACAAATCTCCAAGGAGCAGAGCCCTGCAACAGCCAAGGAGATGATTCTTGACACAGGAATGTTGTAGCTCTCACCAATACCAGGAGATTTGGACAGGGGCTTGATGGAAAAATATCCCCTGACACTTCTGCTGAAGAACTTTTGCTGAAATTCCATGGGCAAACGATACCAAATCAAGTTTCACACCTTCCCCATCCCCTTGTTCAACAGAGACTTTTATGCTGCCAAAACCTATTTATTTCTTGCAAATCTCTCTGAGCTACTGCTCATGAATAGAAATGCTTTTATCAAAAAACTGTTCACATTTTCCACTGAAAATTTTGAAACAAGTGTTTTCAGGGGGAGGCAGGTTGCCTTCTGTGAGAAAACCACGTATAATGCCCCTTTGGAATATTTTTACTTCAAAAACAAATAAGAAAAGGGATTTTAGGTATGTCAGCCTATGAGATGGGAACAAAAAGCTGTCACTGCTGCTTCTGGGCTTGGTTTCAAAGAACCTGGCCTCAGACATCCCCTGTGGAGCAGCCACCTCTCCAGGGTGTGTGCCCAAGGATCCCCATCACCCACCCCAGCCTGGGCTGTGCTGGTGCTGCAGAGGACTCACTTTTGAGCCAAAAAAACACCGTGGGGAGGAGAGAGGGTGTCCAGGAGCACACAGAGCTGGGCTCTGAGCAGCCCCAGGTCATTTATCTTGATTTCTCTTTGCAGTGCTGGTGAAGGCTGGAAAACATCAGCTGCCTTTGCTGGGCTCGAATTCAGCACGAGGCAAAACCAGCGAGCGCTGCGAGGGCCGCCCCAGGGGCTGCAGCAGCCCAGGAGCCACCATCCTGCCAGGAAGGGGATCTCCAGGGCCATCTCCCTGAGGACATCACTGTCATGAGTGTCCCAATCAGCACAGAGGGATTTGGGGCTGAATCTTAGCCCCAGCAGTGCCTGATCCCTGAAGCTGCTGCTTATCAGGGCAAACCACGACATTTGCACGAGCATCTGAGATGTTGTGCATCCACCAGCTTTGGATGGTCCATTATTGTCACCTCCTGGGGTAAAACATTACCCACTGTTCTTTCTGAAAGCCTTAATGTACAGTCACTCTGGAAATTGCTGCATCTGATATGTTTGGATTGCTTTGGGAAAAAAAAAAATACAAAACCCCTTTAGTTCCCTACTGCCAATCACTGCATTGTCTCCTCAGCCCTGCTAAACATTTCCAAGCAGAAGAGAAAAGGCATCTCATGTCCCTCTCACCAAAGGGCAACGGTGTGTGTGGATAAATGAACAGGTAGTTGTACTTTCATTAAAACCACCACATTTAAATTACTCACAGACGAGATTGAAGACATGAGGTTAAAAACTTAATTGACTAAATCAGCTGAGACGCTGAGGGCTGATTATATCATTTAAAATAAATGTAATATTGGCCATCAAAAAAACCACAGCACAATATTATTACATATCAAAAGCCATTATTCAAGAAGCACAAACAATATCCTCCTAAAGCCCCGGCGGATTTAAGAACATCACTCTCCCTGCATTTCTTGATTGTTTTTCTTCTTCCACAAACTGAATTGGGAGAGAAAAACAGACACCTTCCTGCAAGTCCCTGGAATCCAGCATCAGAAGAAAGATCTCCCTGGCTGCTTTCTCATTGAGGGCTGCACCTTTGCTTTATGGCTAAAGGTGGGCAGGCACAGCCACCTTGCCCAGCTTTGCAGGGAATTTGGGATATACCCTCATGATATCCAGGTTTAAACTTGGAAAATCCAAGTGGTTGAAAGCTGTCTCCTCTCGCCATTAATTGTCTTCTTCAAAACACTTTGGGTTATCCAGGCTTCTTCCACTTCCAGCTCCACACTTGGGCTTTGTTCCTGCAAGCCACCAGCAGCCTCAGTGTTGGAGCTGGTGGCAGCCACAGGTTCCTCCCCATGCCAAGGGACAGGAGCACCATGCCTGCCCCAGTCACACTCTTAACAAGAGCTGAAAAAGCCAGAAAACCTTCACCAGACAGGGACATTCCATGGGAATCCACATCAGCTTCCAGGTGGTTTCCTAGCCCAGACTGGGAGCTCGTTACAGCATGGATGTTATCAACTATGGATGGCTCTGGTGGCCCTTGAACCCAGGCTGTGGTGTGACAAAGAGATGTTTGCTCCATGCCTGCAATCCTTGTCCCCCTCCTCTCCTCCTGCTCCTCATGGACAGGCAGGAGGAAGGACCCAGACCAAGGCAAAGCAGCATCACTAACCCCCCACAAACCAGGCCTGGGGAGGTGGATAACCCCCACAAGCCTCAGTACAACCAAAAACCTCACAATTCAGCCCCTGGGCTCCCCATTACTCCAATTACATTCTAATTACAAGCAGTGCCATCAAGGGTTTCTCAAACTCCCTGTCTGTTCTTAGAGGCTCCTGTAAGGCAGGAAAAGCACATTAATATGCATGTGCCAAGCCCACGGAGGAGACCACAGGCTCCCAGCACTGGGAAGCAGCCTGGCAAAGAGCAGGGCTCCCTGGGTGTTGGCTTTGCCAGGCTGGCAGGCAGCGGTGCCATCCCTCATCACCTTCCCGTGGAGCCAGGTGACTGTTCCAATTGGCCATTCCCCTCATTTTCTCCAGACCTGAGGGATCTTTCATGCAACTGGACACCTACCAGGGCTCACCCAGCTGCCAGGATGAGCTTTGCCCGTGGAGGAGGGGAGGGTGGCAGCCACAGCGGTGTCACAGTGAAGTCCAAACCATCAAGGGCTGGGAAGAAAATTAACTCTCCCCCAGCCGAAAGCAGGAGAGCAGGGAAGCTCCCCATCTGTGCTAAACCAAGCAGGAACACAGTGCCCCCTTTCCTGCATCCTGCCAGGATCCTTGATCCAGGGATCAGGCGAGGGCCTGGGTGTGGTGCAGGATGCTCTGCACAGCCCCTGTGTGTCCCCACGCTGCCATCCCTGTGGCTTTTAGGGCACGAAGCACGTACCGCGCCCCACGGAGCGTGCCCTGCGGGGGGGCTGCATTACAAAGCCATTTACTGAAAATAAAAAGCCCGAAGCCCCAAGCAAATGCTGGGTAATTGCAGGGTTTGCAGGCGTGAGGCTCTCCGAGTCCTCAAACACTGCTGTGACCAGCCAGGCTCCGGGAGTCCTGGCCAAAACCCACCCCCTGCGCTGCCTGAAACACCTCCCAAACACACACACGGCTTCTCAAATCCTCCCTGCTCCTCTCCTGCTCTGGAGGAGGGAGGCTGGTGGCAGGAGGCAGCGGGAGGGCTGGGATGCTGCACATCCTGGCAGCTGCAGAACTCGGGATGGCTCCTCTCCGCAGGCTCAGGGGTGGAACGGGCAGCAGGGCACCATCCCAGCCAGGGTGCTGCTCCCCCTCGGCCTCGCAGGGGCTTTAAGCTGCTGGATGCTCTACAAAGAGCCAGTGCGGGCAGCAGAGGTGTTAAAATTCCCGTCACGGCCCGCGAGGAGACATCCCCAGCATCCCGCTGCAGAGCGAGCTAATCCTGCCAGGTTAATTCTCATCCTCAGTTCATTGCAGCTTATTAAAGCCAGCAGGCACCCTGCAGAGGATTCATTACCTGTGTCACTCGAAGGCAAGGCTGGGCCTTAATGAGCTGAGAAATGGGGGAGCGGTGCTGGGCAGGGTCCGTCCTGGCTGGGGGGACACCTGGGATTCCTGCAGCCCCGTTCCCAGGATGGGCAGTGCTGTCACAAACAAGAGCAGCGTTCAGGTTCTGAACGTTCTGCGAGGTTCCAAGCTTCATCCAGACACATCTCGCTCCCGTTTCCTCCCTGACACCTGCTCTCCCCAGCTCTCCCCAAACCCCCAGCCCAGCCCAGCTGGCCTTGGAGCTCAACCTGGAGCTCACCAGCTTTTATTTGCTGGGAATTACTGGCAGAGGGCAAAAGGAGATGAATTTTCAGCTAGGTGAGCGAGCACATTACCAGACAGAGAGATGGCAGCTGCTGCAGTACATCTTCATCCCTTTAAATAGTTCCCAGCCTTCCCCCCGCAGAGCAGGGCTGGCTGGGGGAGAGAGATCTCTCCTAATTAATCTAGTCCTCTCCATCGCTGGTGAAACAGAACCGGAGCTGGAGGATAAAATATTGCAGGAGCTAACAGAGGATGGCAGGCTTGGGGTAGCGAGGCAGAAAGCAGCGCTGGACTTCAGCCGAAGGGGTACAATTATTTTACCGCCATGCTATGCCTCTATTCCCAGACCTGTCTGGCATCTTCCAGCACCAGCTTGCCTTTTTCATCTGGGTTTTATCCCCCCCTGCCCATTTTTTCACTCCACTCCCTTTTTTCTCACCGGGTGGCTATTTAATTTGTTGTATTCCACGCTTTCCTTTTCATGAGCAAAAAGAAAAAAAAAAAAAAAACTTGCATCTGAGCTTTCTTTTTCTCTCTTTCTCTCTCATTTCATTTTCAAAAATTTTGCTTTTCGTGGGAAAAAAAAAAAAAAAGGAAGGGAGGGGGAAAAGAATGGGATGGAAAATGCTAAAGGAGGCAGGAGATGAAAGTGGCTTTTGTTCACAAGAGGGAGGATGCAAAGAGGAGTGAAGAGAGCACTGGATGCCACTCACACAATTATTTTGGCCGTGCAGGAGTGAGACGTGTTGGACAACAGCTTTCAACGGCTGCAGCAGAGCAAAGCCATGCCCAAAAGCACTGTGGCATCCAAAAAAGCTGGGACAACAACACGCTGGGAAGGCTTGGGAATCACTTTTCTCCTGCACGGGGCCGGGCTGATGTTGCCACCTCAGGAAGGCACTGCCTTCCTCCTCAGTGCTCTCCCCAGCCATCCTCTTCCCTGGCAGCTCTGCTCCACCTCCTCACCTCCACCCACTGTCCCTGCAAATCCTTTTTTTTTTTTTTTTTTCTCTCTCAGGAGCAGCATTTTGGGCCCCCACAACTTCACCACCGAGCAGCTCAGCAAAATCTGCACACACAGCCCCCAACACTTTGCCTATTTAAGTCCAAGCAGGTCTGCTCAAGGAGGAATATTATCTGCAAGAAGCAGAAAGCCTAAAAAAAGCCATCTTTGCTGGTGATCAGAGAAATTGAGACAACAAACAGCACAGGAGGGAGGCAATCCCTCGTTTAAACCTGAGCGAGGAATCTGGCTGCCAGATCTGGGCTCTGCTGATGAGAGTGTTTAAAAACCAGTGGGAAGGCTTGCAATGCTCACAGGGCCAATTTCGCCCCAGAAAAAGGTCCCTGGCTTCCCATTTGGCTGTGGCAGAGGAAGAGGCACAAGAGAATGTCACCAGGGTTTGCCTGAGATGAAGAGGGAAAACAAATTACTGTAGATCATCAAAGGTACCGAAGCCCCCACAGCCATCCTCATCTGTGCTGATAGCAGGGCTGGCTTTCCTGGCCCCTGAAAGGTTAAAAACACCATCAGGAAATCAAAGTCAATGACACCTGGGTGCCAGCAGCCTCCCACCTAGAGCTGCCATGCCTGCCAGGATGCCCAAAGCAAAGCTGCTCACTGTTAAATGCTATTTCATCCTTCCTGGCTGGCCTTCATTCCTGGGCTTTTACCTTCTCTCCTCCCCCATAAGGCTTTAAAGAGCATCCTGGTGCTCCAGCGATAGCTCTCAATTACTGCAGAGCCAGGAGATGTTTGCTTTTAATAAGTTTCCCTAAAGAGCAGAGCAGCGGTGCTTGGAAGGGATGGATATCACAGCTCTGCCAGGCTGGGACACCCCGAGGCGGCTGTGCCAGGGCCGTGCACATCCCCCGGGTGGCTCGGACACCTTTCCCTGCTCATCCCTTGGCTCTCTAGCCTGGGGCTCCCTCTGCCTGTCACCGCGCTGTGCTCGCTGCTCGCTGTCCCCAAACGGTCAGTCAGACCTCCAGGCATCACCACTACCTCCTCCTGGAGCTTCCAAATCCACCACCCAAGCCCAGAGCACAGAGCCACGTTCCTAGGGGAGCAGGGGAAGGTTTTTCCCTCAGCTCACGTCCAGCTGAGCTCAGTTCCCACCTCCTCCTGCCTTCTCCTTGACAGCAACCACTGAGAGCATCAGCGAGGCACCAGCACCTCCTCCAGAGGTTCCACCACGACTGAAATTTGCTGGCAGCTCAAGTTTTACAAATACTGATGGCTGTTAGAGACACAGTACCAAAAAAAAACCCACAAAAAAACCACAAAAAAAAAAACAAAAACAAAAACAAAAACAAAAACAAAAACAAAAACAAAAAAACCCACACACACACACACAAAAAAAACCAAAAAAAAAACAAAAAAAACCCACAAAAAACCCCAACCCCACAAAAAACCCCAAAAAAACCAAAAAAAACCCCAAACAAACAAACAAAACACACACACACACACACACAAAAAGAAACAAACAAAAAAAAAAAACAAAAAAAAAAAAAAAAAAAAAAAAAAAAAACAAACCAAAAAACCCCCACCAAAATCAGTAATTATCTGGGCTTAAGTAGGAACTAATTGCAGCCAGAATGAGCTTCCAGCAGGGGCGCGGGCCCAGCTCAGGTGACACACGCAGACGTGTCGTTCCCACTGAGCGTGGGGGAACGACAGCATCCACGTTGCCATGGCTCTGCAGATCTTACAGGCTTTCCCACAACAATGGTAAAAATAAAATCCAAAAGTATTCCCAGCTTGGATTTTGCCTCCCCGCCGAGCATGGAGTTTGTGTTGCCAGGCTGGGATGTGATTGCTCCCTGACAGCAGCTCTGTCCCAGGGGACAGCCAGTGGCAGGGACAGAGCCCTGGCATTGCAGAGTGTGTTCCCTGGGCTGGCAGAGATCAGGAACCTGGGACACCTCCATCCAGGGCTGCTCGAACCCCAACTAGGAGAGGATGGCAGAGCCCTGCATGTTTAGGGGTGGGATGGCAGCAGCTTTCACTCCACACCTCAGGTGGGACACAGAGGGATGTGACTGAACAGCTGCGCAGCACAAAAATGGCAGAGAAGTGACAAAAGACTTTTGCAAAGCTCTGGGAATGCCAGGAGAGCACAGCCACCCACAGCCCCTCCCAGGAGCCCACAGGAAAGGCACTTTTTGCCTTTAGGCATGTCCTGTGCTTCTCAGGTGTGCAATTTAGCTGCACCTGGATCCTTCTGCCTCCAACTCCACGCTCCCAGAGGAGCAAACTGTTTTCTCTGGCCCCTGGTTGCTCTTTCCACCAGGAACAGATCAGCTCTGCCAGGCTCCATCATTCCCAAGTGCCCCAACTCCAAGCAGGCAGGTGGAGAGAGCCCAAGCCCTGCTCTGTAGAGCCTGCCAGGATTAGTTTGTGGGTGCTGTTCACCTCATGCCATCATTTCCCATGTCTGCAAGGCTGCTGTGTTATCTCTGCTGCCACCACATCCACCAGTGTGCTCCACACACTGCCCCTCTTTGGGGGATTCCATTCCCCTCCCCTGCACTCCTGCTCTTCTCCCTCCTCCTGCAGCAAACCTGGGGGCATCACGGCCTGGCAAAGCCAGAGGCAGCAGCTTTGGGCTGTCCCTTCTCCCTATTCAGAGATGGAGCATCCCCAGCCAGGCTCTGTTGCCCCTCGATGAGATAAAGACGGGACAGGAGTTTTAAACTGTTTATCAGCAGGATGTAAAGCCTCCAAAAGGGAGAGCATATAAATTCACCCAAAGAATCAGAGGCACAGAGCGCAGGGTGACGACTTATCCTTCACCATACACACAGATTTATTAAAAATTTAAAATTGCTACATAGATCTAAAGGGCCAGGTTATTTATTTTTGCAAGGCTGATCAATCACATGTGTCCCTACAGGATACCAGACCTTTAACTACTCATCTGATTATCCCTGCTCTACCTGCTCCAGCCCCAGTGCTTAATATTTCATCCACATGGTTCCTGGGCAAAGCCGGGGTGGAGTCTGATCTCCTGGCAGAGCCTTTGGATTTTATCAGCTCCTACTCAAGGGCAGAGGTGGAAGGAAAGGAATAACTTTTCTCTTACCCTCTGCCCCTCCTTTCAAAGCTACAGCTTTATCTTCAGTCATCACCAGCCTAAAAATACAGGGGTTTTGATCATGAATGACAGAGGTGATGTGGTGTTTCATCTCCCCAGGGAAGGGATGGCTGGAGAAGTCCTGGGAGTGACACGTGTGCTCATCTGCCTCTCCTGCAAACCACGTTTTAGCAGCAGAACTGAGGCTTTCCGGAGAGAAGGAGGGGAAGCGTTGGGAAGGCGGGTTTTTGTAGTCTATAAACTGCACGGAAAAGCTCACACCGCCTCCCCGAGCTGGCTGCAGCCATGTGTTGAATCTCACCCCCATCTCTGCAGCCCACCTGCCACTGCTGCACAGGCAGGACAAAAATGCAGCTCCGGGCTGGGGGTGAGTCCACAGCAGGGCTGGGGGCTCTCCCCAGAGCTCAGCACCCTCCAGGGCACATCTAAAGAGCTGAGGGAATTCTCCATCCCGACACGCTGGCATTGCTGCTGCAAGGAGGCTGATCTGTCCCCTGAGAGGAGGAAGGTGCTCAAAGCAGCTCCATCCACCCTGGATTTTGCAGCAGGCACGCAACCAGCAAAGGAGGCAACACCAAAGCACCTGTTTGGGAGTCAGCAGCACTAAGCACCTCCATCCCCCCAGCTGTTGAATCTCTGGGCACGTTCAGGCTCAGCTCAACCTCTGGAACCCATCACCAACCCCATGGGTGAGGGCAGAGGATGCGCTGAGGACCAACTGGGAAAGCTCCAGTGCTCCCCACTGAGTGCTCTGCATGAGACAGTGATGCTGTTAAACATCACAATGACACCGACTCCCACTCAGAAGGCTGACAATGACTCTGTTTATTTCTGGTTATTTCTTCCCTTTATACTGTTTTACAGAGAACAACCCAATGGGTGAAAGAAAGAAAAACTTCTTCAATCACATTGGTCAAAGCAGAGGGACATCAAGAAGAAGTCCCTCCTAAGGAAATGAATGTAAACAAAGGTTACAGTTAGGGAAATGTGTCTCCTGTTGACAGAAAACTCTCTGGGAAGAGTTTGAGAAACCAAAACATCACAGGAACCAACCAGGGCTACAGGACAGAGCCCCTCTCAGCCCAGGGCTGTGTTATTCCACGTGTCCCTGTTGTGCAGGGGGCTAATTGAATGGTGATGGCAGCGCTAAGCAGCCCCTGCGCTCCAAAGCTCGGAAATCGTGTAATTTTTTGCATGACTGAGTGTGCAGATGTAATAATAAAAAAAAAAAAAAATTAAAAAAAAGGGAAGAAAAGACAAGAAAGAGGGAGGAAATCAGGCCTTTAACTGAACTTATGATTGATGCAAGGATTGGTTGGAGAAGTTAAGTTACGAAGAGGCCAGAGGGGAATTATCCCACCCTGACCACGCAGGGGGCAAGAGACATCCCCTGATCAAAGCTGTGCCTCACTTGGAGCAGAGCTGCTCTGTCAGACCTCCTCTGTCAGGAGCAATAGGCTCATTAGCAGACCCAGAGCTCATTAGGGAAATGCAGAGATGGCAATTACCCCTCCAGCCATGCTATGCCAAGCGTGGACTTCGTCTGGCCGGAGGGAAAATGATGGGAAAGCGACTGGGAGAGAGAAAAACTGAGCCCAGACCACTGTGAGCTTCTTCCATCCATGCCACAGGAAAACCCTGCAGAGCTATTGCAGACTGAGATGCTTCTTCTGAGAGCTCCTTCTCTCCTTTGCCAGGTTATGCTTCTCCATCCAAGTCCTTTCCAGGGCTCCCAGTGGAGCCACAGCCACCACTCCCTGCCCCACGATGCCCAGGGCCGTGTCCCTTTGTCCTAGCAGAGGTGAGAGACCTCTGGAGCAAGGTGAAGGATGGCATCTGGCATCCCCTGCCCCGTCTCTGCAGTCTCAACAAATCCCAAAGGCAGGAATTCACCCTCCTGGCTCAGATCCCTCAGCCAAAGCGAACATTAAAGCTGCTGCTGAGGCTTTGCACGGTTGTGGGTGCAAAGCAAACACCCCAGCATGGCCAGGGCACATCCAGGGAAGATTAATAAAGCCTGGAGGACTGACAAGGAAAAGCTGTAGGGGAAGAGCTGGCTGTTAATATAATTCCAGGCACGCCAGGTGCCCCTATCGCCCACATCAGGAGGAACAAAAAGAGTTTTCAGAAGAATCACGGTCAGTTAGCTGAAGATTTATGAATTTTATTCTTAGTGCGCTTTAATTGCGCCTATAAATTAAAAATGAACTGATTCTGCACTGTGTAAAGTGACTGCATTCACCTAAAAAAATTGCACTTCAACTTTTAATTCCACTTCAATTGCACGCGGGCACCGCAGCAGCGCCGCTCCCGCCCGGCAGCCTGGGCTCAGGCCCTCTGGAAATTGCCTTGGCAATCCCATTCCACCTCAGCTAAGCACATACATTTTTTAAAAGTTACTGCTGTGCCGTGCAGAGCGACATTAATTGAGTGTTAACGAGCTGTCTGATCAGCTTCCCACTGTCCTTATTACTGGACGTCAGGGTCTCTGCAATGTCCCAATTAAACGGAATCAAAGAATACTTAATGCACGGTAAACTGGTTCCCAGCCACTCGAACTGATTACCCAGCTGTTCCCTTTATTTGGGGCCCCATTAAGCCATGCTGCACAGTCTATATTGCCCAAGCAGCTCCTACATCCTGGGTTTAAATGAAGATTTTTCAGGAGAAGCTGTGGGAAGTTTGGGATGGCAGACTCGGCACCTCGCGTTTCGTCCCAAAACGGGGTGGTGCAGAGATGAGAGGAAATGGCCTCAAGTTTCACCAGCTTAGATATTAGGGAAAGGTTTTTTTTTCATGGCAAATGTTGTGAAACATTTGAAAAGACTACTCAGGGAAATGGTGGAAGCACCATCCTGGAAAGAGCACAAAAAACATGTGGATGTGGCACTCGAGGACGTGGCTTAATGGTGAATGTGGCAGTGGCTGGACCCGATGATCTTACAGGCCTTTTTCAGCCTTAAAGATTCTGGGATTCTGTAACAGAATCATCATAATTCAAATTGGGCACCTGGACTCAGTAGGCATTTTGTAGCTCCTGTTTTATTTAATCAGCTTCAGTGATAAAGATGGAAAGGGAGAAAATAACTTGAATCACTGAAGAAGAAATCCTAACATCCCAATACCAACAGAAATACAGAGCCTACAAAAACCCCACTGGCAACATAAGCTCAGGACATAGGGAAGGACCAGCAAACTGTCCCTGCATATCTGCTCTGGGCTGGCAGGCTGCTTTGGCAGAAAATAAATTGCCTCTGGTTTGGCATCCCCCTCAGATTGGGTGGAAAATACAAGTGCAAGAGATTCCCTGAGGAAAAGCCCCCCAGGCCCTTGCTGTACTACTCTCTGTGGAAGCACCCAGGGATGCACGAGGTCTCCCAGCTTTATCTTTCCTGTTTCCAGATGGGCTCATCACCAGAAATGAGGAGTCAGTGAAGTCATTCTGGCCAGGGGGGAAGGAAACAACTTGACAGAGCATGTGGCTCCCCCATCACTAAACTTCTTTAGAGATCTTGAATGACCACTCCGAAGGCTGGGAGCATCTCTCCACCAGGATCATCCCTCTCCCCAGGATCACACACAGCCACCAGGACGGCTGCAGAGCAGAGACACCCATCACATCCTCCCAAATGCCAACACTGCTCCAGCCAGTCCATACAACAGTCCCACGTCCCACGGAAAATCCAGGGATGGGGACAGAGCAGGGAGTCCCTCCCGCATTTTCCAGCTGCAGGAGGAAAGCTGCTCCAGCTATCTGCAGGCTCGGCGGTGACACCAGTTGAGATAAAGGAGAATTTAAGGTGCAGAGGAGAACCAAGCAGATCCTTGTAGATTGGAGGAGAACAAGATAAGGGAGCAATGATTAATACAGGCACATTACACTGGGATAATTCTGAGCACACGCAATTTTGGCGGATGGGAAAACGCGATAGCGCCGCGTCCTTACAGTCCCCGAGCCGAGGTTCCCCCGAGTCAGCCTCAGCCAGCCACGCTCTAAGGGCAAAGAAAACAGACTTTTAAGGATCATCAGCATCCAGTTTCAGGAGAGAAGCCCACGCCTCACCAAGGAGGGCATTCCTGGAGCTCGGGCAGTAACAGTTTTATCCGGTGTTATTTTACAAGACATTGGCGGAGAGCGCAGCACAATTATCGGAGCCTTCAGCTCCCCCTGCGCCTAAATGGAACAGTCAAGGAAAATAGTCTAATTTGACAATTTTCAGTCAGTTGAAATGATATGTGGAGGAGACATGGAAGAAGGGAAGCGTATTATTCACTCTTTGATGAATTATCCCCATTATGCGGGAGGCAAATCTGAGCAGGGACAGCACGGGCGGTTTTGGCAGCCGCAAAGGGCAGCGCTGTTGTGTTGGATGGAGAAACAACCCTGCTCTGCTCAGCCCCTGCCTGCGAAGCCACAAACCCAAAGGAACGGGGGGAAGATGTTTGGCAGAGGCCAAAATTCCTCGCCCTCTTCTGCCACCTCCACGTGTCCCTCTGCTCCTGGGAAGGGTCTCATTTTGGCCACGCTTTTCCTTGTTTTTCTCCTAACTCCCCACCAATCCTTGTGCTGGTGTGGGTAACAACCCCGAGGGCTGGTCTGGGTGTGGATTCTCTGCTCCTCCCAGCGCCAAGCGACGCTGCAGACAGACACACACACACACACCTCCCAAGGGGACACCCACTCTCCCAGACAAGTTCTCAGGGATCCATGTGAACGCAGACACCTCCTCCCCACGCTCCTGCACCCCAAACCCCATCCCCACCGCTCCCGAGCCGCACAAATGTATTCATGAATTCGCTCAGAAAGTTCTCCCCGTGCTCAAGCGGGTGCTGCTTGTAATTGCTGGCGGCCAAAATCTGTTCTGTTTTTTCTGGCTGAGGTACCAGGCAATCATCAGCTGTAATTATTTCGAGTCTTGTTACAGATGGATCTCGGAGCTTTCAGTCTTAAGCAGAATTCATTATTCAAATGTTGGCTCCAGCCTTCTGCAGAGGGGCGGGCACGGGCGCTGCCGGCCCCCCGCAGCCGCCGCCGGTGACAAATGTTCGTGGGGAAGGTGAGGATGTGGTGGGATCTGCTTGTCAAAGCCACCCCTGCAGCTCCCTGTAGTTCCCAACCCACGCGTGCCTTGGCTCAGGTTTGATCCCAGGAGAATGGGGGTGTCTGAGGGGAGCAGAGCTGGGAGGCTGCAGGGAGCCCGGCCTGGCTGGGGATGGGGTCGGTACCAGCCATGCCAGGTCCAAAAAAACTCCAAATTCCAGCTGCAAGCTCACTTTGGATACATGACAGCACGAGAGAGGAGCCCTGGGGACTCAGGAGTGACTCCAAGCACCCGGACAAGGTGTTACTGGACCAAATCACAGAATCATTTAGCTTGGACAGCACCCCCAGGGCCATGGAGTCTCTTTAACCCATCACTGCCCTGTCAACTAAACCAGAGCACTGAGGGCCAGCCCAAGCGTTAAATGGCAAAAGTAAAGTTGAAAAGGGAATAGATTGGAGCTTTATGTTGGCCAAACCACCAATTTCAGCCTTTTCTTTTCAATTTTGAAACTGCAAAAGTCAAAGACTCGGAGATCCTTAAAATATATCGGGCAGAAAACATTCCCTTACCAAGGGAAAGCACCTGCAGGAATGGCAGTGGGCTCAGGGCACGGCTCCCTGTGGTGCTCAGGCACAGCTACCTGGGGCCCTGCCACTGAAAATCCCCAGGGACACTCCAGGGATCACAATTTACAGCAGGAAGATTCCAAGCCCAGCAGGAGCATCAGCTGTGGCTGCACGGTGTCCACCCAGACACACACCTCGCTCCCCTCTGGCTCAGAATTCCCTGTCACAGAGCCAGCACATCCCTCTCCTTCTTCCATATAGACTTCAGGTTTATGACACATCAAGATTTGCAAGGAAGGCGTGTAAGTCCAAATTTTCAGGGTTTGTGTGGGAAAAGTAAAAAAGGGATGTTTTCTGGCTGCCCCCCAGGCCAGAGCAGGGGCAATATCCAGTTTAAAAAGTCAATATTTTCTGCAGGACATCTCAATCACCTTAATTTTGTTTTGTTTTGTTTTTTTCCTTTTAGTCCAAAAAGTTGTTTTGTGGTTTTTTTGGGGGTTTTTTTTTTTGTTTGTTTGTTTTTTTTGTTTTTTTTTTTTGGTCAAAGTTTCCCAGGAGGAGGGGAAGAGGGATGCTTGTAGCAGGCAGCAAAGTGTTGCTAATCTTATGCACATACAAAATGGAAACACCGCTTCCTGGTGGGATTGCTGCTATTTTGTTTTTGTAAAAATTTTAATCTCTGTATCCCTCCTGCTACTGTTTGTATTTTTTCGTGTGTCTATTTGAAAAGCAAACAATATTGCCGGCTCCTGCGGCGCTCGGGGTTTGGGCTTTGCTTTACACTTATTTATTTTGCTCAGCAGTTTAAATTATTAGTCCCTGACCCTGCAAATACCTCGTTGCACGTGGATCCTGGGGCACACGAGCCAGACGTGCCCGGGGTTTATTTGCACTTGTGAGCACAGCCCTGGACCCAGGGGGAGGTAAATTAATTTGAACTTCGAAGAAACAAAACTCTGGTGATGCCCCCCCAGCACAGAGGCCAGTTTGAGGTTTGTTTGTTTGTTCAGCACCCCTTGGTTGGCTGGACAGGCTGGAAATGGGATGGGGAAGGGCCAGGAGAGGCTTCAACAGCTCTGGGTGATGCCAGGGGATTGTTGCTGTGTCTTCCTCTGACAGCTGGGCAAAAAGAAGGAAAAAATCCCTTCCTGCCCCATTTCCCCGCTGCTTCAGGGGCAGGCACAGAGGGAACAGCAAAAAAATTCTGTGTTCCATTGAAGTGGAACGCTAAAAAGGTCTCGTTCTCTTTCCAGGAATGAAAATCTAAATAAAACAAGTCATCCCAGGAGCACCAGAGCCAATGAATCCTGCTTCCCTCGGGATTTGTGCCTGGAGCTTGAATGACTCAGAGGAAACAGCCTGTGGAGCTGGGGCTGGAGATGATCTCCCCCAAAGAGGGGCTCAAGATGTGTGCTTCTGGGATCCCCCAATCCCAGTGAAATCCTGCAACACAGCAGGAAGCTAAACCTCTGTCAAACCACGCTGCTCCTGTTCCACTTTGCTCCCTCTTTCTCTACCTTTCCCCACAGAAGCAGCTGTGCTCTGCCCCTTCCCATCCCAAAATCCCAGCCTGAGACCCTTCAACCCACAGGGGTGACCTTGTTCCTACTCTTCGCAGTCTGCCCACCCTGCCCAGGGCCCCTGCCCAGCCCTCCAGCCCCCCTTTCACCCTACAAATTCCTCAGTATCAGCCAGACCCATCAAAAACCGGGAGAAAAATCCTTCCTGAGCAGCAAACAGCAAATCCAGCCTCGCCACCCCCCTGGAAAAATGAGGCTTCACCTCAGTGCACCCCAAACTGAGGGCTCAGCAGCTCCACTCTCCCTCCTTCCCTGGCAATTTGGGGGTGCCCAGGGGATGGGGGGGACCCTTTCTCCCCTAGGACACTCCCTGGATCCCCAAAGGACATCAGGACCCAGCCCTTTGGTGGTGGAACAGCTCCAGGGCCACCAGCATGGGGGTGGAACCCACCAAGCCAAGTCCTGCTTGGAACCCAAGAACTTTAATTCCCCTGGGAATTCAGTATTCATTTGTTGTGCCCCAGGCTGAGCCACATGGAGAGCTCTCTGGGGAGCTGGGGGACACGTGGGGACACCCAGGGACATTTGGTGACACTCAACACGAGCCCTGCACTTGCAGGGTGGTGATTTTGGGGAATGCTCCTTGTAAATCGTTTTTCCAAGAGTGGATGTGAGGAGTTTGTTTCACTGCAGCTCTCGGACGCCCCACAGCAGAGTTTGGGGGTGGTTTGCACAACGTGGCTCCTTCTCAGAGGGAGAAAAACACCCAAATTCTCTTCCCTGAACCAGCAGAGCTGAGAGGAGGCACCTGCACACAGCAACAGCTCCATTCACTCACCTATGAAAAACTCCAACCTTTCCATTGTAGCTAAGGAATTAAACCCAAAAATAAAGACATCCACGGCTCACCCTCAGCCTCCTCCACATCCTCCAGCTCTCCCTCTCTGCAGGGTGAAACTCTTCCTCTGGGGGCTCAGGGATGCTGGCAGCTCCCAGCCCACCTCCAGCACCCACCCAGGTGTGCTGGGCTGGGGGAAGCATCCCAAATTCCCCAAAGCAATGGAGCCTCTGGATGGGGCCTGTGATAGCAAATGAAAAATGTGTTTTATGGATATATCACCCCCCCCAACCCCCAAATCACCTGTTTATGAATGAGAAACTTCAATTTGCAAAGTAGAATAGATCTGAGGAGGGCTTTTCTGGAGTCATTTGAGTTGCAAAGACCTCTTATGTCATTGGTTCCAACCTTCTGAGCCACCCATCCTGCCCAGACCTGGGGGTTTGGGGTCTGGGAGGAGGGTCCTGAACCCAAAATCGTTCTAAAAGTGCTCTAAAACCCCAGCAGCAGCACAGGGATGGGGAGGACCCTGCAACCAGGAATTTGGGAGGGTGAGGGGAGCAAAATTCACCCCCTGGTCCCCCCAGGGATGGGGATGTGCAACCCCCCAGGTCACAGCAGAACCCCAGGGGTGCTGCAGGTCCTGAGGAGCACAAGCAGGACCCTGAAATCTCACCCAAACCCGCATCAACAGGGATATTTGTTTCTGCCAGTTTGCACACAGCTTTTGTGTCTCACTGAAAAACAAAAGCCCTGAAGAAACGCAATTAAAATATTATAATTATTGGCGGTGGAGTATTTGCTTTTATCGGCTCCCATTTAAAAAGATGCAAATAGGGGCGGTTTTAGCATTCCAGTCAGCCCGGCTCCCTCCTGCAGGGATGGAAATATTTGCTTTAGTCAACTTTGTTGTGCTGATTTCCTACTTTCCCTTATTTTCCTCTTCTCCCCCCATCATTACACTCCGTCCCTTTCCCTGGCACCGAGTCCCCTTTGGTGGTTTTGTCTTTTCCCTGCCCGCACGTGGGGGGTCCCAAATACTCCAGGGGGAGACTGAGCCACCCCGGGGGTGCGCTGGGGTGAGCCCCCCTTCCCGAACCGTGCCCGAACCCCTCAGTCTGGGGGGGGTCAGGAGCCCGGGGGGCTGCAGGGATGGAGGGGGACAGGGGGAGGCTGTGCTGCACCTGGGGTAGGGGGGATTTGGGGGACGGGGGGGGTCTGCAGAGGGGCGGGGATGGAGCTGGGTGGGGCAATCCTGAGCCAAGAGCGCCCTCCTCTGGTCACTGCGGCTGGGCACAGCCCTGCGGCCCCTCCCGGGACCGCCGGTGCTGGGGACATGGGCTGGGTGACATGGGCTGGGGGACATGGGCTGGGGACATGTGACAGGGGCTGGGTGACATGGGCTGGGGGACACGGGCTGGGGACATGGGCTGGGGGGCATGGGCTGGGGACATGTGACAGGGGCTGGGGACATGGGCCGGGGACATGGGCTAGGGGACACGTGACAGGGGCTGGGGACATGGGCTGGGGACATGTGACAGGGGCTGGGGGACATGGGCTGGGTGTCACATGCCATGGGGCTGTGTGACATGGATTTTGTGACATGGGCTGGGTGCCATGGGCTGTGAGCTGTACGACATGTGTCATGGGGCTGTGTGACATGGGCAACGTGCCATGGGCTCTGTGACACATGCCATCAGCTGGGTGACATGGGTTCTGTGCCATGGGCTGTGTGACACGTGCCACGTGCAATATACCCTGTGCCATGTGCTCTGGACCATGCAGACTTTGCCCTGTCCCCTGTGCCCTCTCCCATATGCCATGCACAGTGTGCCCTGTCCCATGTCCCATGTGCCCTGTCCCCTGTGCCCTGTGTCCTGTGTCCTGTCCCATGTGCCCTGCCCCAGTGCCCTGCCCTGTGTGTCCTGTCCCACGTGTCCTGTCCCATGTCCCCTGTGTCCCTGTGCCCTGTGTCCTGTCCCACGTGCCCTGCACGGCGCTGGGCCCTCACACACCCTGTGTTTTCCTGCTTCTTGCTTTCAGTGTTAGAGACCAAGCAGGTGACAGAGAGGCCACCAATCCCCATGGGCCACCACAGCTCCTCAACCACGTGCCACTTGCTGGAGCCCCTGCACCAGGGTGGTGACACCCAGACCCTCACCTGTGCCACCAGGCACAGGGAGTGGAGAGCTGGGCTTAGGCTGGGATCCATCCCTGAGGACAGGACGGGAGAGGGGACAGCAGGGCAGGATGGGTGCCCACCCCTCAGTCCAGCCAAACCCAGCATTCATCAGCTGGGATCCATCCTTGGGGACAGGAGAGGAGGGGACAGTGGGACAGGACAGGTGCCCACCCCTCATCCAGCTAAAAGCAGGAGCCACCAGCACCCCCAGCCCCAAAGGTCTTTACCCCCTACTACAAAGCAGCTTCCCTCTATGTCCAGCCTCACCAGCCTCCGAGGGTAATTAACTCTCTAATTAAAGATTAGAACGCAGCTGTTGTTGGGTTTTCCCCACAGGGACGGTACCACAATCTGGGCAGGGATTATCCAAAGCCGTGTGCTGGCTCCAGCCACGGGGTTTGGGTTTGGAAAGGGCATTCCAAGGTGCCGAGGAGGGGCAGGACGTGGATGCTTCCCATTCCTCACCCTCGGTGCTGGTGTGGGGAAAGCAGGGAGCAGGAGGAAGGAGAAAGGCAGGGAAATTTCTTGTGTGGAGCCATGGGAGCCTGGCTCCCACCCACTGGTGATGGTGCTGAGGAGACACCACAGGGAGCTGGGATTGGGCATAACCTGTGAAATCAAAATTCTTTCATTCCTTTTTTTTATCCCCTTCCTCCTCCCTCCGAGGCCAGAAGTGGTGAATACATGACGTTTCCTGATGTTTCAGAGTATCAGTGGGATCAGTGTTGGGTAAATCCCTGGAGAAAAGCCAAGGGGGCAAAGGGGAAGCCCAGCCTGGCACCAGCTGCTCAGCCCCAGCTCCTGGGGGGTCCCCCAGTGCCCCCCATGTGCTCTCCCAGTCTTTTCTCACCCTGCTCCCTGCACCACCCCGGGCAGTGCTCAGCAAGGCTCTGACCTGGGTTATTAAGTTTACCTTGCTCATAAACCCCACAAGATTATAAAAATGCAAAAAAGGCCCTTTCTGTTTCACCTCCCTCATCCTCTGCTTTGCACTTTCGATCAGATTCCAGCACAGCTGACTAATTTCCCTGTTTCCAGCCCTTTTTTGCTGCTGGGTTCTCATGCCAGAGGGGGGATTCTGTGGGATCAGCCAGCCCTGAATTCCACGGAGGGGGAACCCACCCAAACCCCACTTTTCTCCCCTATTTTGGAGCAGACCTCTGGATTTAGGCTCTTTCCCACTCTCTAACAACCTCCTCGAAGCAACAGGCTGATATAAATGAATCAGAGTCAGACTTTCTTCTTTTTATGTCTCTACAGTTTGGCCTTGTTGTAGAAAAATCTATATTTTAACCCTAATTGTCTCCCGGTGGTAATGATTAAGGCATGGCTGGGTGATTTGCATTCCAAATGCCACAGAGCTCTTGGTCCAGCTTGGATGAATCCCAGGCTCAGTGTCCAAACCCCATCAAAAAAAACCCAAAAAAACCCAAACCCACAAAAAACAACAAACAAATCAAAAAAACAAACAAACAAAAAAAAAAAGGAAAAAAATAAAAGGAAAAAGGGAAAAAACATTAATGTGTACTTGCTTTTGATAAGATTTGTGGGAGCTTCTCGCTCCTCCAGCAGCCACCAGTTCCTGTTCCCCATCTGAGAATCAAAGAGGGGAAAGGCAAAGATTCTCAGAGATTTTTTATTTTTTTTTTCCCCACCACTGGGGCAAAATAAAACCTCCTGGAGCTGCTTTCCCATCTCCTCCTCACAGATTTGCCCTGCACAGGGGATTTGGGGTAATTCCCCCATCCACCTTCTCCCCCAAAACTCACACACACACACACCCCTATGGTTAATAAAACCACCCCCAAGAGGGGAAAACCCAAAATAGAGTCATCCTTTGGGGAATTGCAAAGTTATATTTGGAATTAAACACAACAGACCTGAGGTAATTACATAGCCAAAACACCTATATATATATAAAAAAAATATTTCCTATGAAATCTGCATATTAAAAGAATTCCCACGAGAAATCACACAAAGCAGCCGAAATTGGAGAGTGGAAACAAGTTTGTAAATAATGAATATGTATTAAAAAAAATGAAATATATTCAAGTTAGGAAGTGGAGGGGTTGCTAGGCTGGTAAATATCAGCCTATAAAGAGCAAATTGCAATGGAGTCTGAGTTTATTTAGTCTTATGTGAGGTTTTGTAAAGGCTCAGTCCAACCTACTCTGCAGCTCCATAAATGGAGTTTTCCATTATTGTTTTGCAGATTAAAACACACAGGCTGCAAGTTGAGGAAGGACATTAACCTTCTTTTTTTTATTACTTTTTATAAAGCGATATAGCCGGCTTTATTATATTTTCAAATTTCAATGGAATGAGCACTTTTGCTGGGATTTACACATCCCCCCTGCAGCAGGGGAAGCTTGGCAGGGTTGTTACAGGGGATGAGACCTCAGCACCCAAAAAAAAAAAAAAAAAAAAGGAGTTAGAGAGATTACAGATCACATCTTTATTCATATTTGTCAAAAAAAAAATCAGAAAAACAGCCCCACAAAATGTTGGAAAAGCAGCCTGCACATACAGGAAATAAATTAAATGAAGGCTGGAATAAATTAAAGAGCAATGCAAGTCTCGCTAGGGATCACTATTTGGAAAAGGAAACGAAAAAATGATGTCTCTTGACATTAAGAGCCGGAAAAAAAACATCACCACCCCCAATTAATTTTGGATTCACTGCCTTCCCAACAGGAATGTTGTGCCTTGCTGGATCCCTGGCCACATTGCCCTCTGCCACGGGGGAGCAAACCCAGCAGGCACCAAAAGCACCCAGCCCCACCCCATTCCCAGGAAGAAATATCTCCCTTACAAAACTCCTCCAGCCTTAGGGTAGCTGAAAACAAGGAAGGGAAGGGAATGCAGACCTGTATTTTAAATTACACAAGTTTGGGGCTGGTTTATCCCCTCCTGCCTCACCAACAACCCCACCTGAGCCACCCTGGGCACTGGAGCAGGCTCCCCAGGGAAGTGGTCCAAACCCCATCCAACCTGGCCTTGGACCCTTCCAGGGATGGGACAGCCCCAGCTTCTCTGGGCACCCTGTGCCAGGGCCTCAGCACCCTCACAGGGAGGAATCCCCTCCCAATATCCGATCTAATCCTACTCTGCCAGGTTGAAGCCATTCCCCCTTTTCCTGTCACTCCAGGCTCTTGTAAAACATCTCTTCCCCATCTTTCTCATTGGCTCCTTTAGGGACTGGGAGGCTGAAATTTGGTTACTCCTCAGCTCCCCTTCTGCAGGCTGGACAATCCCATCCTGTCCTGCCAGCAGAGCTGCTCCATCCCTCTGCTCACCCTGGTGCCTCCTCTGGCCTCTCCCCAGCAGCTCCATCTCCTTCCAGAGCTGGATGTTCCTCTCTGCTCTCCGAGCCCATGGAGGGGGGGGCCAGCTCCTCCTACCTCAGAAACAACAAGATTCGGGGATTCTCTTCCTCTGCAGGAGCAGCGACGCAAACGTGGGCACACCTGGAAGTGACCCATCCCCGGGAAAAGCAGGAGGCTGAGCCGGGCCGTGGGGAGCAGCCAGCCCGTCCTGGCGGGCGCTGCCGGGAGGGCAGCCCTGATATCCATAAATCAACATATTCCTCATTTCCGAGCATTGCAGCCTGACAGCTGTTACATGAGCACATTGTTAGGAGCTGTCAGGCGCTGATACATGGTGCCTTTTACAACATATGTTGACTTTTATCTAATGTTGTTCCATAATTAGCCCCAGGGAGCGGGAATCTGGGCAGCCGGCTGGCTCTGTGATCTCGGCTCACCTTTGCTGCCGGGGGTGGGGAAAGGGCACAGCCGGGAGGGCTGCGAGCTGGGGATGCTTCCATGGATGCAGGAGAAGGCAAGTGGAGTGTGGATGTGAGTGGTACCTGCAGTCCAGCACCCAGGGATGGAGCGGGTTCAGCTCCCTTCTGCAGTCCCTGAGTGTTTTGGAGCCATCTGGGAGATAAAATAAAGCCCCAAGGGGTTTGGGAGCTTCCCTCCTGGATGGAGCCTTGAATTCCAAGCTCAAACTGGGGTCATGGCCCTGGGGGTCTGGGATGAGGAGGGGACCAAGAGGTTCTCCTCTCATGCATGGATGGAGAGGGACGACAGGGATGATTTACTGGCCAGGATGGGAGATAAATGAAGGAGCAGATGGTGGAGTTAATGAGTGGAAAGGGTAGATGGATGGACAAAGAGACAGTGGAGACAATGTGGTAATGGATGGTTGCACTTCTACTCAGATGAGGACGAATGTTCTGACGTGTCCTCACAGCCTGGCTCCTGTCTAGGACCTGTGATGATGCCCACAGAGGAAAGTCCTTGGTCACTGTCCCTCTCACCACCCCACGGTCCATGTCACCCTTCAGGAGCAGCTTTGCTGTCACCAAAAATGATTCCACTCCATCTTTGAAATATTCCCAGGCTCCTGCTCCACCAAAACAAGCATCAGAGTGCTCAGAACACGTTGGTCTCTATGAAACAGCTCCCAGCTTTGAGGAGAAACCCCATGGGACTGATGGCTGCAGGGAGGGGACACTGTCCCACTGCAGCCCCTTGGCTGTTTTCCCTTCCTCACTGCAGCTGCTCAAGCTTGAAGAAACAGGAGAGGAAAAATAAATCAATAGGACACAAAGATAAATATGCTTTCCATGTTGCAGCCGAGTCCTCTGGACGTGCCGTGGTGGCTGCATAATTCATAAACTCACCCCAAATATGCAAATGGGGCAGCTCCTGCCAGGCTGGCCCAGAGGGACCCAAATTTTCCTCCACTGGCAGACAAGCCCCCATTTTGTGTGTGGTTTTGGGGTGCAGGTTTGGGGTTTTTTTTTTTTCCTGTTTGCATTCAGCCTGTCCCTGCTGAGACCCCCCCATGTCACCCCACAAGGCTCCTTGGGGGTTTGGGGCTTTCAAAGGTGTTTCACTCCCTGGCACGGTGTAGGGATAACATCCAGCACAGGGTTCATTCCCCCACAGGCTGCCCTGGCTGCTGGAATCCTCCTTTTGGGATCTGGAACACTCACACACCCCACCACAGAGTGACCCAGGGGCAGCCCCGGGTCTGGAAAAGGCTGGAGAATGAGGCACAGCTCAGCCTGCAAGTGCCCACGAGAATTCTCTTGGGGAATAAATTCCTGCCCAGCCCCAGCCAAGCACGGACCACTCCAGCTCTGCATCCACCCATTTCCAAACTTTCAAGGCAGCACTTCATCTCCCCTCACAAAAGCCATGTCTCTGAGGATAAACCCCAGCCAGAGCCCAAGAAACTTGTCCAAAGCAAAGGAAAACCCCTCTGCCTGTGTCTGATGCTTCATCAGCCAACTCACCATGGCTGGGCATCTTCTTGGGGGGACAGAGCTGAGCAGTCCCTCTCACTGTTACTTTACTGAAAGAATCCTTTTCCCCCATATTTTTACACTGTCCCCCTCACTCTGGATCACTGGGGGGATGATCCAGCCAAAGATTTCTCCAGGTGCTGCGTGTTCATGGAACCAAAAGGATTTGTGCCACCCCATCAGGGATGAGATATTCCCCCTGCCCCACGGAACCCATCTCCTGCCCACAGCCCCCCTGCATGGCTTTGATCTGAGGATCCAGGTCTTTAAAAAGGAAAATTCCATCAGCATTTCCTTCCCACCCTTCAGACAAACACAACAGCCAGGGAAAGCGCCGGGCTAAGACCTTGATGCAGCAGAAGGGCAAGAAAACCTACGTGCTTTTATGAGGGATTAGGGCCAACTTAGTTGTGTCTTAAGCTACTAAAGGCTTATAAAAGCCCTGAAGAATAGGCTGCACTCCTCGGGAAAAAACCTCCCAGGGCTCCACTAAAAAAGTCAATTTAAAGTTCGAGTGCAGCCTGCTTCGGTGCAGAGCCGTGCTCTGCAAACAGCAAGCTTGGTCTTCCTGGAGAGGGGAGTTTGGGGGGAAAAAAATGGGATTTGTGTCCCCTGCATGGATAGCACAGAGCTGAGGGGCAGCTGGGAATAAACACTGTTCGTCAGTGTGGGTGGGAATGGTGGGTGTTACAGAACTCAGCACCAACTTCTCAGAGAGAAAAGCAGTGTGCTGGTGATTTTAGCACTGCAGCATCATCAGGGACTTGTTTCAGGCAGCACATGGAAGACCAGGATCTGACCTAGGGGGTCAGCAGTGTCCTGGCAGGGAACGCTGTGGATGGGACTCACCTTGCTCAGCTCCCAGCTGAGATTCTCCCTTTCCAGGGGCTGCCCACAGCCTTCTCCTGCTCTCCCCGGCTCCTTGCTCCTTCCTCCTCCATCCCGCCAGCAGAGCTCACCAGGAGTGGCTGCTTTTCCCAGATAAATGGCTTAATTAGCTTCCTATTGACTCAAGTGAGCACATTCCTCCGGCAGGGCTGGGAAAGGAGAGGCAGCATCCCGGGGAGCAGATCCTGCATCCCAGCAGCACCACAGGCTGCCGGGCTGCAGGGCTGGAAAGCTCCCTGCCCTACGGAATCACAGCTGGGAAAGGCAGATCCAGCCCCAGGAGGGGTTTCTGGTCCCTGCACGAGCATCCGTGTGAGCATCCCTGGAGCAAATTCCATCTTGTACTCTCTGGGAGAGGAGGAACACACGAAGGGTGAGAGACTCTGGCAGGAGGAGAAATCCAATAAATAAAATTTTTTCTTTATTTTCAGGGGGAAATTTTATTTTAAATTTTAAATAAAATTTTTAAAAAATAATAATAAAATAAAATTGAATAGTAGTAGCAGTGGCAGTAGTAGTAGTACTACTACTACTAGTACTAATACTAATACTAATACTAATACTAATACTAATACTAATACTAATACTAATACTAATGCATCTGCTGGACAGTAAGCTGGAAACCCAAGCACGAACACCAAACATGTCTGCAAGACACAGGGAAAAAATTTTTAATTTTGGAAACTGGCAAAAGATTTGAGATAGCTGGAGAACAATCAGCGCTTCCCTTCGTGCCTGGAGGGACTGACAAACTTTGCATAAACAATTTTCTTTCCCTCTGATGTGGAAAAGCTGCCATGGAGCAGTGGGAGAGGCCAGACGCTGGTCCCCACTGAGTTGGGGAAAGCCAAGCCCAGAAGGATTCCTTGAGAAATGACATTAATGGCCCAGAGCAGCGGGATGGGGGGAAAGCAAGGGGAGAGGGGGATGCAGCAGCTCTGGTTCCTGATCCAGGGATCCTGTGCTGCTTCCCAATCATGAACCCTCGACCTGGCCACCCTGACCTAGTAAGAAAAGATATTTCCCTGCCAAGTTAATTGCCATCCATGGAAGATGGGGTGGGGGGTTAGAAATAATCCCTTTTCCAGGCAACCCACCCCAGACTGCACCATCTCGAGACATGCACCAGCACTAGAATATTAATGTGGTGGAGGATGCTGTCCACCTCAGCCAGGCACCAGCTCCAGCACAGCAGAGAGATACCAGGAGCTCAATTTGTGTTTGCCTGAGCCAAGGAGAAAATCTAATTAAACATGGCGTGGGGGCTTGGAGGAGCTGGGGATGGGGCAGGAATATAAAGCGCGGCCGCTTCCCACAGATCAGAGGGCAATATTAATAAACCCACCGAGTGGGACTGTGGGATCAGCTGGTAATATTGATAAATGTAAAGCAAAGACAAAGCAGCCTGGGAATATTGGATGGTAAAGCTGATAAAAAGACAAGCAGGGATGCAGGCAGCCCTGCCATCCTGCTGGAATGAGCAGCGGGATAGCACGGAGCACCCCAACAGCCCCACAGCTGGGCAGGGGGGAATTTCAGCCTCATGGGCTGCTATGCCCATTGCTGTGCCCCAAAACCTGCAGCCCCAGAGCAGCACAGCTGCCCTGCACACCCCAGAGCCAGGTCATGGTGGGAAGAAGCTGTGGAGACACAAGCACAGCGTCTGGGAGTCATCCTGGGAGCTGGGGAAACACTGGGGATGGGGGTGGCAGCAGTGGCCGGGGGATGTGTGGGAGGGGACAGCGGGCTGAGCTGGGGACACAGAGCCCTGGAGGCGCTCCCTGCTTGCTCCATCAGCCACAGGGATTTGTGTGGATCCCGCAGGGATGAGGCTGAAGAGGGGCAGAGGGAATGGCACGGCACAGCCCCCACAGCTCTTGGTCCTCCCTGTTACCTGCAGCCTTTCATCTGGAGCATCAGGTGAAAGCTTCTTTCCTTCCACCCTCGGCAAGGTGACCTTGGGTGTCCCCAAAGCCCTTGGTGCAGGGACTGTGCTCCCCCAGTGCACCCCCTGCTCCCCGCCCCTGCCAGCAGCACATCGAGCCAGGGGATCAAAAAGAGCCACTGAGTGCGTTTTAAATAAAAGATCGCATCTTTCAGAGCTATTGGAGTGATGATTTAAACATGAAGTCAAAGCCAGTAATGGTGTTGTCAGAGCCGTGGCGGTAAATCCAATCAATAATTCACTGATAGCAGAAACTCTGCCTCCAGCCAGACCTACTGCCGAGGGCACGGAGCCTCCCCCGGAGCAGGAGGTGCCTCCCCTCCCTGCCACCTCCTGCCAGTGCCACCCGCCCTGGCAGCAGAGGTTTGGCCCCCAGTGGGGCTGGGAAAGAGCCACCAGCCCGATCCAGGGCTCCATAGGAGGGGAATTCTGCCTGGCTCCGGGAGGTGAAATAAATTTGTTACCTGGGGAAAGGTGTTCAAAATGCTGGGAATGCCTCGGCTTGGTGATTGCAGCTCAAGGCTTTTTCTCAGCCCCTGCACCTTTGGAGAGAGTCCAAACCGCCCTCAGGAAATGTCAGCTGTCCTTGTGAGGCTCAAAGCACTGCCAGGGCACCGTGCCCCAGGTCATCAGCACAGCTGGGCTGCCCACCTGCACTGGGTGGACTGGGGATACTGGGGGCTCAGAGCTGCCATGCACACCAGTGCCATCTCCTCCAGTCCAGGGAGCACCCCTGTGACCCACACAGCCTGGATCAGCTCCAGCAGTGTCATTCTGATGCCTTAGGATTTTAGTTTTTATATTTTTCATCCATTTGTAACCCTGCAGTTCTTTAGTGTAGAACTCCAAACCCCACACACAGGGTCAGCTGCTGCTTCCCCACTTTGCTCAGACACAACAATTCCTCTCCAGGCCTGGCAATCAAGGGCACCTCACTGCCTCAGGCCCCCAGAGATGGAAACAAAAGTGAGCTGGGGGCAGCAAACTTGGGGTCAATGACTTCATTACCTGAAGCTGGAATTGGCAGATGAACCCCCAATCTGCAAATGGCCCAAAATGATCCAAGTGTGAACCCCGTGAGCATTGTCCATTCTGGGTGCAACCCCTGGGGGGCTTTGTCTGCCCTAAATGCACCTGAAGGCCCTTCCATAAACAGAACTGCTTTTTATTCTCTGAATTCTGTCTGGCCTCTGCTTTTAGGTAAATGCCGAAAGGCATTAATTCAACTGCACAATCCTCAGTCACCACCCTGTAGTTGCCCCCTCACTCCCTCTGAAGCAGCACAGATCAGTTCTCCTGTACACCCAGCTGGAAGAATTCCTCCTCCTTCCCACCAGGTTTCACCAAGCCTGGAACACCTGGAGCACCTGAGCAGCTCCCTAGCACCTTCCCACCTGTGCTGGGACCACGGCAGGACGGTCCCTGGTCCCTGCACCGACAGAGCAGAGGTGTGCAGGGTCCCGGGCTGCCTCAGCCCCCAGTTTTGAGGAGCAGCTGGTGAGGGATATGAGGGATGTGAGAACAGCCTTTCTCTGCACCCCTGCTCCCTGGTTTAACAGGGAGCTGGCACCCAAAAGATGCAGCAGTGCCCTGAGCTGCACCCCTGCTCGCTGAGGGGGTTCAGCTGCGAGCTGGGGTTTAACACTTGCCCCGACCCTGGGGATGCTGCACGGGCTCAGCCATATCCCCAACATGCTGAGGGGGGTGAGGGCAGCCCATATTCCAGCCCCTAAAAACCTTGCAGGGAGGCTGGAGGGGATTTCGTGCGGACCCCAGCACTGGGGGATAGCCTGAGGCAAGCAGGACGGACAGACAGACAGACAGACAGAAGCATCCCCTCCATCCCGGCCCTGCGGGGGACACACGAAGGACAGCGATGCTGGAAGTGGTCGAGGCAGCCTCTTCTCCCTCCAAGCGCATCAGGAGCTGCCGAGCCGGCACTGCCACCTCGTGGCACGGCCACCAGCGAGGCTGGGGACACTGTGGTGGCGTCGCGCAGTCCCGGACACGCTCCACGGCAGCACAGAGACTTTATTACCAGGGGAGAACCAACGCAAAAAAGATTTGGCCAAAAACTCCAAAGGCAGCAGGTAAAGGGGAGGGGAGTGCAGGTTAGAGTGGCTGGAGGAGGGGGATGAGAAAGGGAAGCTGTGGAGGGGACAGCAAGGGACAGGGCTCACTGTCCATCATCCCCCCAGGGGTTGGGGCTCTCCCCTCATACCTCTTGCCCAAAACCAGGACCTGAGCATCAGTGTCCATCCCAGTAAACCACCTCAGCCTGGAGCACCAGCTGGGACATGCTGCAAATCCCAGGGGGACAACACAACTCGGGATGTTTAGGGCAAAGAAGAGCCCAGCATCCCCCACAAACACCTCAGGGGCAGCCCACCCCCTCCCCACAGCCCCTCCGACCAAATCAATGACACCAACCGAGCCTTTTTATAGATATATTTATTATTTTTTTTTAGCAAATGTTTATTTATATCAAAATACAAAACATTTCTGAAGCAGGGTAATGTTACATGAGGAGCAAGTTAAATCGATTCCAAAACCCATCATTCTCCTACAGCATGGCTAGTTGTACGTAACATTGCAACACTGCCAGAATTTCTTATAGTGGGTAACATTAAAAGTAAGGAAAAAAAATAAAAATAAAAATCAACTGAAGAAGTCAATCTATGAACATGCAATGTTACCAGCGATAAATTAAGTACTCAGCAGGCCTTAAAATCCCAACAGGCAGAGACCGAGGGACCAGCTACTCCCAGTAAGGCAGGGCTTCAAACTCTCGTTTCTTCCAATTTTATTTTTGTTGTTGTTGGCTTTGTTAGCGTTTACTCATTAACTGAACAACAGTCCAAGAGCCAAAAGGACCCAACTTTCTTGGCAGAGTGGGATTATTGCTTAGAGCTATCAAAGCAGCCCCAGCTCCCGGCCGGCCCCAGGGGGAAGGGCTGGGAGAGGGCTCGCAGGGCAAGAGCCAGGGGTCTGCCTTGGCTAAGCACTGCGGAGGTCGGGCTGAGCTGGAAGATGTAAAATCCCCCCGAGGAGGGGGCTCGGTGGGCCGTGATCCCGGGGAGGTCTCGGATCCCTGCCCAGGGCAGGATAGCACCCAGTCGGAAGGAGAGTTTGGGGGGAGGGACCCCCCAGCTTGTGCCCCTCATCGGGGGAGCGATGCTGAAATTTGGCTTTCCCTCCCCGCGGGTCGGCAATTCCGGGGAATGCCGATTCCCATCCCGGGGAATTCCAGGGATGCCGATGGCGAGCTCGGCCACCGGTCCCTCCTGCTGGCATTTCCTGGCCTTGGCGGAGGCCGAGAGCAACAATACAGATACAGAGAGATTATAGAGAGAGCGGAATAAGTTTCGTATAAGGCTTTGGTACAGCACCATCATGTCAGATTTATTTGTAAATCGTTTACAGAAAAAAAAAAGCTTACTGAAAAAATAGTGTCTTGTTTCTCTTATTTTTTTTTTTTCTTTTTTTTATTATTATTATTATTTTCTTCTGAGGAACATACCTGAAAGTTCAAAAATTAACCCTCTAGTTGCCGTCTGGGCTCCCATCAAATGCTCGTTTTGCTGCGTGCAAGTTCCAAAAGGAAGAGACTCGATCCCAAATCCCAACAAGTTGTGACGCAGCCCGCCCGGCTCCCAGCAGCCACCAGTCACTAAAATCAACACCACAGAAACCCGGCAGCTGATCGCTACTCACTGTTTAGTAAAAATAAAATAAAAAAAAATAAAAAAAAAAAGAATTTTTGTAAAAAAAGAAAAACAACAAAAAACCCTAATAAAACTTCAAAAAAAAAAAAAAACCAGAAAAAAAAAAAAAGTCACGACAACGAACGTTATGGAACCAGCGGCACTAAAGTTTCTTTTATTGTTATTGTTATTTAAAAAAAGGTCAGTTCCACTGGTTACCATTGAAACAGCACCAAAGAGCACCCTAACGTGTGTTATACATTGTAATACTTGACAGTCAAGAGATGGAAATGAGGTTGGATGGTCTAGTCTTTACATCCAGAGGCAAGAAATTCTTCTTAAAAAGAGGGAAGAGGTTGTCCCACGCAACCAGAGAAGCGTTGGGTCCAGAAGAAAATCCTGCCTTTGGGGAAAACACTATGGGGTTAGGAGGGGATTAAATGAAGAGCTACCTATGGAGGTCTACAAGGGTTCAGAGAGTCTACAAACCTATTAAAAGGGTTTTAAAAAGTCTGGGCTCCCCCGGAGAGCCAGGGATGCTCCCATGGGAGAGCTGGAGATGCTCCCAGTGGGACCCAGGGCTGCTCCCCGAGGAGCTGGAGGGCAGGCGTGATCCCCAAATGCCCAAAGGACGAACCTCAGGGCGACGTGGGCATTTCCAGGATTTCCAAAGGGCTTTCCCACACGGGAAATGCCAATGGACCGGAGCTTGCACAGCCGTGTGGAAGGTCCTGCACCCCCTGGGGCCACGGGAGCATCCCCTGCCTGCTGTCTGCCAGCCCCAGAGAAGGAAAAAAAGAGGGAAGTTTGGCCTTTAAAGTGCACCCGGGAGGGCAAGGAGTGAGTGCCAGCATCTCCCACCGAGCCAGAACCTCCCCGAGCAGAGGCAGGCGCTTCCCACAGCTCCCAGCCGAGCAGGAAGAGCCTGGGGAGGGGAGCAGGAAGCAAACCCCACCCTAGAAAGCAAGCTCCGAGCAGGTGTGCGCGGATGGAGGCAGCGGGGATGGTGTCCAAAAAAAACAAAAAACCAAACCAAAGAAAACCACGGGAAGCGGGGACGATGCTGTCGGAGCCGCTGCCCCTGAGCCCCCCGGAGGGCGGGGAGGGAGCAGCTCCTGATGTGTCTGTTTGGCATCCAGAGGGTTAACGGTACTGTGGGAAGTGTGCTTTGTAAACATTTCTAGCTTTTCCTTTTCGCCTGTGTTTTGTTTTGTTGTTTTTTTGTTTTTTTTTTTTTTTTTTTCTGTAAGTGATTCCAGGGGAGATGGGGAAAGGAGAAAGCTGCCTGCCCCCCTGCCCACCCCCAGCAATACCCAAAGCCCTGCCGGTGGGGGGCAAGGCAGCCCCCCAGCCCGGACACCGAGCAGTGAGAAATCTCATCCCTTCTCTTTCTCCTGACATCCTTTTGTATTTTTTGTTGTTGTTGTTGTTGTGTTTGTTTGTTTGTTTGTTTTAACATATAAAATACTCACTTATGTATTTACCGCTAATAAATGCAAGTTAGTCCCACCAAACATGCTTTGCTTCGATATCAAGAATTGGTGCTGAACAAATCTCGGCTGGATATTAGAAACATCCCCCACCCCAGCCTCCCCCCAGACCCGACGAAGAAGAGAGAAAGATCATGGAAAATACAGGTGACACCTACAGTGCCGCTGCCAGGGACCAGCTCCCTCCCGGGAGTACATTCGTGCCTCAGCCACGGGGACATGACCACGCTGAGGGACCTCTGCCTGCCTCTGGAGGGGTGTGAGCACTCCAGGGCTGTGCCACTGACCCCTCGGGGACATCTGAGCCCCAACAGCATCACCTGGATCCCCCCAGAGCCCAAGGATTGTGGGACACAGACCCAGGGGAGCGAAGCCCCGGTCGTCACTGCCCAGAGACAATCCCCAGTGAAGGCAGAGGGGTGGTTGGCAGCTCCCTGGCATTGCTCAGTCCCAAAGTGGCTCCTTGTCCGCCCACAGCCCACAGGGAAGGGGGCAGGGATCCAGAGGGTCTGTACTGCCCTGCAGGAGAAGCCCCAAATACCCCCAGCACATTCCCAACACCAGGGCCCAATGCCACCTCACCTATAGGGACAGGGAGAGCCCCACATCCCATCCACAGGGACAGGGAGAGCCTCAAATCCCCCATCCATAGGGACAGGGAGAGCCCCACATCCCCCATCCATAGGGACAGGGAGAGCCTCATATCCCATCCATAGGGACAGGGAGAGCCTCACATCCCATCCATAGGGACAGGGAGAGCCTCATATCCCATCAACAGGGACAGGGAGAGCCTCATATCCCATCCACAGGGACAGGGAGAGCCTCACATCCCCCATCCATAGGGACAGGGAGAGCCTCACATCCCATCCATAGGGACAGGGAGAGCCCCACATCCCATCCAGAGCTTCAAATCCCACCCATCCAGGCAGGGAGAGCCCCACATCCTGCCCCAGTGGACAGCAGCAGCCCCCATGGCACCACTCAGCCCTGCTGGGCAGGGACACTCCTGGAGGGGCACTGACATTCCCTACAGAGGTGCAGGGACCTGGAGAACCCCACTGTTGCCACCTGGGTGGCTCTGAGAGGGCTCCACCAACTGCAGGAGGGTTTCAGGAACCCTCGAGATTTCTGAGGGCAGCGAGGACAGGTGACCAACAGCACCCAGGGAGGCAGCAGCGTGGGGACCCTGTCCCCACAGCGTGTCCCCAGCCTGTGCCACCCACCAGGCTGCAGCTGCCTAATCCTCCCCGAGCGCCCTCAGAGCTGAAATTTGCCTTTTTCCTCCGAAAAAAAACAATAAAAAAAAAAAAGCCCAAGACAGCCCTCAGCGGAAACACCACCTCACCACGGTCCTGGAGAGCAAGCCCAGGCTTCCCCATCCCGGGATATTTTTTTTCCCTTTTTTAGTGTTTTTCCCCTATGGAAACAGCAAACAGCGGTGAGGCCGAGCCCGGAGCGGGCGGATCCCCCTGGAGCGGGCGGATCCCCCGGAGCACTGCAAGCCCCCCAGGCTGGCCCAGCCCTCCTCTCCCTGGCCACCGTATTGCTCAAACAGCACTAGGCATGGATATAAAAATAAAACAGCTATGTGACTTAGATATATATAATTTTATATATATATATATATTTGTATATATATTTTTTTTTTGTCTATTTATAGGTGGATGGAGAAGCAGAGAAGCTGAAGCGCAATATAATGTAAAAATACTCGCTCTGCTCCCGCTGTTGAGGCTCTCCCCACCTCTGACAGCCTCTCTCATGCTGCACAGAAGTTTCTGACACCTATTACTAACGAATTATTTTAAATATTTATTCTCCCCCCCTTCTAAAATAGAGAGTAAATATATATTTGTTTAATTTTATATACAATGCGGTTTTGATACACCAATATCATTTCTTTAGATAGAGATACTGGGGCTCATTTCTCAAGTTTTGTTGTTGGTTTTTTTTTTCTTTTTTTTTGTGTTTTATTTTAATCTAAGTGCTGGGGGGGAGTGGGTGGAAATCCGAGGAGCTTTCAGACCCGGGAAGGTGGGCACCCTCTTTTGCAGCCCTGCAACCTCAGGAGAACAAGAATAAAAGCTCTCCTGGGAGAGAAAGTGTCATTTTGATGGTAAATCCAAAATCTGGGCAAGCTGTCCTCCACGGGGGATTCCAGCCCCTCCATCCTGCATTTCCCACCCCACTGCAATCAATATAAAAATCCTTAGCTACCTCTACAGAGCATGCTTGCCTCATCCAACACCCCCGAGCCTGGACCAGCCCCTCTGCCCCCCCTTTCTCTGCCCACCCCCTCCCCAGGTCCTTCCTCCATCCATGCACGTATCAAAAGTCAGCCAGAGCCCCAGGACTGAGGATGCTCGTCCTGCTGCCACGCAATGCCGAGGAAAAGAGCTCAGCCAGCTGTGCCAAAACACCTAAAAATGGGGAAAATGGGCAAACACGGCTCCCTCTCACCCCAGTCACACAGGCAGGGGAACAGGCTCCCCTCTCCAGTCCCTTCCCACAACCACACTGGTCCTCCCTGCTTGGGAATGTGCCAACTGATGGGAATTAAGGGCAATGTTGAGTTTCTTCTTTTGCTGGCACTGGTGTTGCCAAATCTGGTCGCTGCTTCCCAGCCCTCGGTTCCTGGATCAAGCATTCCCTGGACAGACCTCTAACAGGAACAACTGCACTTCCCACCTCTCCTTCCCACAAACATGGGCAGAGAGGAGTCAAGATACTCAGAAACAGAAAAAAAAAACCCAACAAAATTAAGCTGAAGGGGGGAAATGAGAGTAATTATCCTGCTTTCTGTAAGGGCTACCCCATGCCCAGACAGCACAGGGATGGATCTGGGAGAACAGTGGGAATCCAGCCTGAATCTGGCTGCCCCCATGCCTGGAGCCAGTACCAGCTCTGGCATCACTGTGACCAAATCCCCTCTCTGCCTCAGATCCTCAAAGTTCTGCTAATGAGGTTTAAAATAAAAAGACACTGTCAAGAACATCTTGTCCCTCCCAGGAGGCACTGCTGGGGCCGGCTGGCACAGTCTGTGCTGCATTCCTCAGCTCAGGGGACAAATTTAGCTGTATCCCTCTCACATCCCTTCTGACTCATGCTTTTCTGGGAGGAACAGAAGCAAAGCAAAATGCTTTCACATGAGTAACCAGAGAGCAGCATCTAGAGGGACTTGAGGGAAGGGTTTTTGCGTGGTGCAGCACTTTCTTTAAGCGATGGCACCAGAGATGAGGCAACGTGACATCCCCCCCCTACACCCCGTCCCATGTCGTGTCCTGTGTCACACCCCACGTGCCTCGGACACGCAGAGCACAGGACCTGTCCCTCCTGCTCCTCACATCACAGCCCAGGGGTGAGTCACAGACAATGAAGAAAGCAAAGCTCAAAGCTGGGGATGAAAGAATGAAACAGAGCGATCTGTTGTGTGCAGCAGGGCCACAGCGCAGCTCACGCTGGTGCCTCTCCATCCCCAAATTCCCCTCAGGCTGCAGCTGCTCCCAGCCCCTTCCCCACTTTGCCCATCCTGATCCCCCGCTCCAGCACGGCTCTAAACTCTCCCCTAGAGACACACATACCCCGACATGCAAATCTACTGAATTCTGCAAACCTATCTACCTTTGTCCTATGCTTCTCTATCTATTTATATCTCATATGTACAGTGGGTTTTACTCCGGTTCCTTGAGAAGACTGCCTTCCAAAAAAGCCCTGACTTCAGTCTGGGGCTGCAGCGAGCCCATGTGGGACGTGTGGAAATCCCTGAAGGTCCAGCCTCATGGAAAAAACCTGCAGACAAGAGCTACAGCTGAAACCAACCCAAAACTCTGAGAACTCCCAAATCTACGTCACTGCCTGAAGCAGGAAGAGAAACCGAAATGCCAGGCGGATTTTGTCCTAATACAGGTGGCAAGGTGGGAGCGGCAATGAGTCTGGAATGTGTGTCATGTCCAGATGCCACCAGACATGACTAAACCCTGCCAGGACCGTGCCTGGGCTGCTGAGCCCAAATCCAGTGTCTTCAACACTCCCCGAGGCAGGTACAGCAATTTGTTATTCCCTTTATATTCCCTTTACATTTATGTATCCAAACAGCATCACCTCCAGCCTTCCTCCAAAGCAGGTGGCACTGAGCCAGCTGACAAGGTGACAAATACCAGCCTGGAGTCCACCAGTGCCCCAAACCAGCCTCCAAGTCACAGGTGACAGGCAGAGGGCAGCAGGAATGAGAACCCTCCCAGGAAAAGCATCCCCTGCTCACACAAACACCCTGGGGGCTCACGGAGACCTCCCAGCTCAGGGGGCAGACTGCAAACCATGCCAAGGCTCAGACTGGGAAGGGACCCTGGGCCCTTGCAGCTCCCCCATCCCACAAACTCACTGCTCCCTGTGCCTGTGGGTGCTGTCAGTGGCAGGCACAGAAATGGGGCCCCACAAAAGAATGCTCCCTCTCCCCCCCTTACAATTAACTTGCATTTTCCTTCACATCAACACTGCGGAACCAAAACGCCGCTGGGGCTGCACGGCAAAGTCATCTTAGAAACACGTGGATGAGAGCTCAGCAAGTCCTGCTGGAAAAGCAGGCAAAGCACTTCCCCTGCCCTTTCCCCTTGCCTGCTCCAGGACTCATTGTTGGACAGGCTGCAAGGGACAGCACCCCAGGACCACCTCTTCTCCACAGGATCTCAGTGGTACCCTGTACCCACCTCTCCATGTCACCTCCCCCAGCTCAGGGTACCCCAATCCTGCAACCTCCCGGCGGCATGAAACCAGCACTGGAGCATCCCCACCATGGCCACCTTGCAGGGGGAATCACCAGCAAAGGACCCCCCAAAACTGGGCTGGCACCCCTGCACTGACACCTCAGCAGAGCCCAGGGACAAATATCCTTGTGATTCAGAGGCATTTTTTCACCGTGGGCCAGGATTTGCCAAGGGACCTAATGGAACATCACATTTGCAATGTGCAAGGAGGAATTGTACAGTTACTGGTACAGAAAGAGTGGTCTATTTCAGACCAGCTTAGAAAATAAGAGAGTTTGGCCCAGGAAGATAAAAATCAAGATATATTTTGCAGCATGAAAAGGAAAGGAGAAAAAAAAAAAAAAAAAAAAGTAATGAAGAAGCAGCAGCAGCAGCAGCAACAGCAGCTGTGTTTGCAAACCACCAAAGCGACACGGAGTTCAAACGGGGGTGAAATGGGGGAAGTGTTGGGCATCGTCTGACACGGCTTCGGTGTTCCCAGGTCCACGGAAGGAGAGAGGAGCAAACCCTGGAGGGCATGGAAACCAAAGGGCTGGGAGAAGCGAGGAGGTTGCCAAAGCAAGAGGCGAGCCAGTCAGCCAAAGCACGGCCCGAGTCTATCGGAAGGTAACTCGGTCTAGCAGAGAAAGGAGTTAAGGATGGTTTTAGGGAGGAGCTGCTTCCACGAGGCGCTCGGGCGGGATTTCCCACTCCAGCAGCGTGGCAGGTACACGGCTGAAAGAGAGAGGGCTGCAGCTCCAGCCTCTAAAGGTCGAAGACCATGAAAAGCCCAGTGGCTCAAAACACCTGCAAAAGGAAAACAACTCTCAAAAGACTGACCCAGCAAGCCAGCATGCTCTGTCAACCTGCCCTGCACTCCAAGTCCTCTAGAGCTCCTTAAGATGGGGCATAGTCCTGAGGTAGCAACCTCAAGAGCCTGAAGACAGCGCCTGGCCCATCCGAACGGGTGTCATAAATCGTTTGGAAAGCACTCAAATGGAAAAGCAACCCTCTGTTCGAGAGGCTGAGGCAATGAGAGTAAAAGGAAGAGCAAGTTGGCCATGGCACAGGCAGCACAGAGCCTCCACGCCTCCCCCGGCCCCGAGGGTCACTTGTCCTGTCCGTCAGGAGCAGCCCGGCTGGAGTGACCGGCGAGCTGAAGTTGGCCAAGCCAGGCAGAGTTTTCCCCGCTGCCGAGCGGGAGAATGGCATTAAATCAATTCAGATTCCGAGCAGGTTCTAGGGAAAAACCCTAAAAACACACCCAAAGAAAAGAAATTCGCAGTCATACTGTTAGCAAGGTTGAGGTCTCACTCTGAGAGTTGAGGTTCTTACGTCAGGTCGCTCGTCACGTCAATAAAAAGCCCTGGTGCAGGCTGGAAAGAGAGGGGCATTTCTGCCAGACCCTCCCTCCTTCCCGAGACAAACCTGCTGATGGTTTGAGACCACCTACACAAAGTTGTTAAAGCTCAGAAATATCTGGTTATCGATTCAGAGGATTCACTGTCCAGTGGTTCAAACCTTACTTAGGGCCTGGAGATTGGAAAAGACACGGTGCTCTGCTTTTGGTGGTCACAGGCTCCCGAGCATCCTGCATCCTGCAGGGAGAGGAAGCACAACCTCTAAAACCAGGCATATCGAGGCAGAGCAAGCAACAGGCTCTGACCTAAAAGTGTGGCGTGGTCAGGAAGCCGGATCACAACCGAGAGCTCACGTCTTTCTCCAAACATCTCAGCCCTTGGAGGTTCAACCAGCAGCAAGAGCAAAAACCAAGGCAAAGCAGAATTAAAGGCGAGATTGCAGAGAATCTCTTGGCAATTCTACCTGGGAATAAACAAAAGTTTCATTTGCAAATAGAGAGCCTGGGGCTAAAAACATGCCTGCAGGCTCTCCAGCTCTCCTGACACTTTTTCTACAGCCCAAATCCACTCGAAGCAAGAATATCTACATGAAACACTCGGTGTTTTATTCCCAGGCAGGCTGGAGGGTTTAGCACTTTACCGCAGAGGAAGAACTGTGCAAACCTGGATGCAGTGGTTGATTTTACCACTTCAAACTAAAAAAAAAAACAAAGAATGAACTCTAAATATTTTAAAGGTAGGGATTGCTTGGTATTAGCACTAAGCATTTACATAGCACTTGCAGTCTGTAGGCCACCAAGTGCTTGTCCAAAGTGCTCAAATATGACTTATCCCCATTTTACAGATGGGAGAACTGAGGCACAGAGAGGTCAAGTGACTTGCCCAAGGCCACGCAGTCAGAGAGTGGAGGCAGAGCAGGAAAGTGAGCCCGGCTGTTCTCGGGTTACACCTTGCCTGCTAAAAACAAACCAGAAAAAAGGCCTATGCAATCCAGAAAACCACCAGCCACCAAACCTACCCTATTCTGAAGAGGAAATACATTCTGGTGAAGAGTTAGAACAGCATTACCGAGGGGAACAGGGGTCAAAGGGAAGGACACAACCCCGGCGGGTGTCACAGCCAACACATCCGGGCCTGGAGCAGGAGGAAAAAAGGGGAAAACGGTGAAACCAGCAGCAACGTATTTTTAAGCTGGCGCAAAACGCTGGGCTTAGCTTTGCACGGAGCCATCCACGTCCATCCGCAGAGCTGGGCACTTCCAGATGCTCTCCCCGGGGCTCAGCACCTGCCGACGGAGGCTTTGGGGGCCGCGCAGCCAAAGCCCGCCTGGCTCGCTCCGCGGTTATCGGCAGAGATGAAACCGTCACACAGTGAGAAATCACACCACCCCGCGCGGCGCTGAAGGGCATCGGCCTGAGGTACACAGAGCGTCGGGCAGAATTAATCAAACCCACCCTCATCAAAGCTGGCACGCGCCGCACCTGGAGAGGGGGGGAAACACCCCCGGATCACACAGCAGCCCCGCGCCTGCGCGCTCGCACGGCACCGAGCGCCCGTCGCCCAGGGCTCGAGTGCCTTTGCACACAGACAAATGGTGATTTCTCACATCTCACATTGATTCGAAGGCTCGGGGTCTTTCTGGCTTTTCCCTTTCAGAGATAGGTAAGGAAAGATGTCACGGATGGTTTTGCTGCTGTTACCTTCACGTCAAAGGAGGCTGGGAAGGGGGGAGGCAGGGAGATTTTCACAATTACAGCTTTCCTGGGAATATTTGGTCATGTTTTTATCATAATCAGATTCATGGGATTACCAGTTCCTGCCTGGGTTGTTAGGTTCTTGTCACTTAATTACACCCTGTGTCATTCAATTTCTTCCAGCGATTGAGGGCCAGCTGCTCAATCCCACACTCTCCCCCTAAGCACGCGCTGCAGACACAGATGTCAAAAGCTCCATCCATGCCTTTGAAGCCTAGAGATCTTTTCCAAAACCGAGGCGCAAAACCCCCCTTCCCACCCCACCCAAACCGTTTGGGGTGGGGGAGAAGCAGATTTGAGGAACACCCAGCCCAAAGCATCCTCCCCAAAGCATCTCCCGGGCCCCCCCAGCTCGTCCCCGCCAAACCCCTCAGAGAGGTGACAGTGCAGGGGTGTCCCCCCCTCCTTCCCATCACCTCCATCCCCCCGTGGTGTGACACCAGCTCCCTCCACCGCTCCTGTTCAACCTCCTGGGACCAGCGCTAGGCTAGAGCAGGGTGGCGTGTCCGCTGGTGTCATCGTGGTCTACGCTGTTGAGAATGGCTGTCTGGTCTTCAGGGAGCTGCCGGTGGCAGAGGTCGTCCTTCAGCGCTGAGAGCCGGGCGAAGGGGTCCTGACGAGGGTGTCTCTTCTTCTTGCGGAGGCAGACAGCTTCGTCAGGCGACAGTACCTGAGAGCTGGGAGGGTGCTGAACCTGGGAGGCAGAGCCGTCTGGGAAGGGGGGAGAGAAGGCAGATGGGACTTGGAGCCAGCAGCAGGCAGAGCAGAGCGCTTTGCTTGCTGAAAAAGGGAGGTGACAGCAAGCGTGGCCCTGAACCCGCAGCGTGGCAAGAAGGGAGAACGCTGGGCATCAGGGAAAGTGAAATTAATGCTCAAAATCCAAACAAATGACTAAATTTGGGAGATGCACGGAAAGGACTCAGTTTGGAGGAGCAAAGCAGGGACAAAGCCCGAGGAGACATCCCATTGGGAGGCAGGGAATAAGGGCAACATCCAGGAATGGGCCTGGAGACCCCCAGCGCCGGAGCTGCCGGAGCTCTGCTCACAGCAGGACACAGGGAATGCTGTTGGGGACCGCGAGGTCCTTGCACTCACTGGCTTGTTTTCTGGATTTCGAGGAGCCCTTGGATGACTTTTTGGGCTTCTTTATCCGCTGGTATTTCAGAGCTTCGAGCCTCTCAGGTGCAGCAGCGTCCCCGGGCGGAGATGGACGTTTTCTAGGAAGGAAAAGCAGACACGCGCCATCAGCGGCTCCCGGCCACGCTTGGGCCTCTGGACGTCCCCGGTGGGGGATCGGCCGATCCCAGCCGGCTCTGCCATGGAAAAGGAAGAGGTGAGAAACCCGGGGCTGAGGGAGCAGGGCCAGCCAGGCGTGCCAGAGCGCGGGATGGAGGAAGTGAGGCGTCCCCGCTGTCCCCCTACGTCTCCTCCAGGTTTTCGAGCGGCACCATGACCTGACCGGTGCCACCGGCTACATCCAGCATGGGCAACCCCAGCTCACCTGCCTGCCATGCCAACACTGCTAAACAAAACAGGACGGGGCAGATCCTATGTCCGATAAGGCATTTCTGGGAAGTGGTAGGAAACCCCTTGGGATGGAGAGAGAAGAGAAAGAGATAGGCAGAAGCGGCACGGCAGCATCGAGACGGGCACCACGAGCCACCCGGGGCGGACAACACCGGCGCCACAAACAGCAGGGAGGCAGGATCCTGCTGGCCCTGCTCCCACAGCCAGAAAAACCAGGGGCCACACGACAGACAGGGACACCAAGGGCACACACCGACAGAGCTGGGACAGGTACCTCGCCCCCAGGTCCCTGTGAGAAGCGACAACAGAAACGCGACAGCACAGGAGCATCTGCTCCTGGAACAGCGAGAGGCTGGGAGCTGGAAATGGAAACACTGACGAGGTTTTACTGCGAGGACAAGGAGGGCATTTGCAAAGGGGTGCTTCCTGCAGGAGAGCCAGCAGGTGCAAGGGATAGTTTATCAGCTGTACCCCCTGAGGAACTCTTCTACAGGAACCAGCTCAAGGTGCAGTATCCTCCCCTTTGCAAACAGATTTTTTGTTATGTTTCCTTCACTGTACCTGTTTTTCCCATCCAAGGCCTGGAAAGCAAGACTGCTGTAGAGAGCAGAGCATTAGAGGAAAAACTTTTCCTTAGGAGAGTGGGAAGTCCAGCTCTTATCTATAACACATCACAGCATCCCCCCTTCTTGCTGCTTTCCCATCTACTTCCCCCTCTCCATTTTACTTCCACAGCCCTCCAAGAGTCACCAGCTCCTAATGTCATAAAAAATGTCTGAGGCCATCTGGGGTAAACCCAAGCCACCTGCAGACAAGGTGTCCAGAGAAGACAGGAAGCCTCCACAAAGCACCTTTCACTGTGATAAAGCAAACACTTTAAGCCAGGCTCCAATGAGGAAAGGAGATTTAAACCAGCCTGCCGGCAGCCTTCAGAGGAGGAGATGACTCTCTTCTGCTCTCACAACTTGGTCACCAGAGGTCAGCAACCAAACCTTGTCACAGGAGCCACACAGAGGACAGTGCTGATGGCAGCTCCTGCATCCACCTGTGACTGGGATCAGCAAACCCTGCAAGCCACAGGCAGCAGGGGGGCAGGAGGAGCCACCTCAGCTGGCTGCACGAGGCAGCATCAGTGCCTTCAGACTCCTGCTTGGGCACAGAACCACTGAGGATGATGATGATCCCCCCCCGTCTGTCAGCAGAGTGTGCCCCATCCAGCATTGCAAAAACACCGTGGCTACTGGCAGGAGCAGCAGGGAAGGGGTGAGGACATGGGCTGGAGCACAGACCTCGCACTCCTGGGCTGGGGTTACACCCACCCACGAAGACTGTGGAGCTCCTCATCTCCCCTAGGGTCCAGGCAGAGCCTGGCTGGTACTGAAGACCCTGCAGGCTTTCCTCTATGAGTCCCCATGTGTGCCACCACTGCAGAGCACAGTGTGACAGCAGCGCTTCCCATCCAACGTCCCAGGCGTCTCCAGAGCGTTGAAATTTCAGCTGGAGCGCACAGGCAAGGAGCTCCCAGGAGATTTTTCCCCTTGGGGAGCAGAAGGGTTTTTGGGTTTTTTTTTTGAAGATGAGTGTGATTGCAAATCTTCTCAGTTCTGCTGGCAGCACTGGAGAGCACCCAGGGAAGTGCAACGTGAGGTGAAGAAGCAGCTGAGGCGCAGCAGACGCAACAGAAACCCAAACACTGGGCACAGAAAAGCTCCTTCTCGTGTTTTCCAACGCAACAGAGACGTCAAGGTGCGGAGAGCTCCTGGAGAGCCTCTGTTCCAGCTCCCAGCAGAGCAACGCATCAGCCGAAGATGAAGCAGCTCATTAGACATGCCGGGAGTCCCGCTGGCTGGATCCAAGCTTTTCCTCGTCAGGAAGACAACGTTTACATTTACAGAGCTCAAACACCTCTCCAAGTGCAATCAGCCTCTTGTGAGAGATGCTGCCAGCAGCAGCAGCTCTACTCTCTGAGCTGAACCAACACAGCCAGCCACACACATGCTGGCTGAAGGCAGGACCACGGTGACCCACAGGTCACAGCATGGCATTCCCTGCAGCGATTCCTGCTTGAATGGCCAATGACAGGCTTTTCCCACTCATAGCCACCATCCTGTGGGGTGCACAGGAGTTGCATTCCTGCAGGTACTTGGCTAACGGTGACTTCAGCTGCTCCAGCTCCACTGCCCACGGAGCTCACGTGTGCCAAGCTCTGGACATCACCGAGCTCAGTGATCCTGCCACCATCCTGCCCACCAGCACCTTCATTCTACCACCTCTTCCCACCACCCAGACAGCTTTGCCACTACTATTAAAGCTCAGCCTGCAAAAGACTCTTGCTCTTTCCACTCTTTTTTCTTTCTAAGAAGAAGCTGTTGTGGCATGCTGACAAAATTAAACAGATTTACATGAGGGATTATGAGGAAATTGCCTGAAGCTCATTTCCACTAGTTCTCCGTAATTGAACTCGTATTTATACACACAAACATAAACAGTGAGTGCACTGAACCCATGTGTCACCATAAATACTGTCTGACCTCTGGCAAGGAAGAGATACAGAGGACAAAACGATGCTACTCAGCAGCCAAATTTTATCTGCTCTACCCACCCTTTATCTCTTCAAAGGGCGCCGATTCTTCCAAATTAATTTTCATTTTAAGCTCAGCCAAAAGCCTCTTCCTGCCCCCAGAGTTCACATTTTGGGCAGCTGCCCACGCACGAGGGAGATCTTGAATACCAACAGATGAGATGTTCAGGGAGGCGGGCGAACTTCTTCTAGAAGCTTCAGCATAGAGCCAAGCAAAGGAGCTTTGAGAAGCCCACGTGAACTCCTGGCACCAACCTTCTGCAAGGCACCACCAACACCTGGAGCAGCAGTTTTCCTCGAGTCTTCAAAGGAAAACCCTTCTGCATGAGCAAGTGTCTGGACTGCATGGACTGAGAAGTACTGGAGAGGCCACAAAGGTACTGAAGGACCTTCAGGAGTCCCAGGAGAGGAAAAGGAAGTATAGGAAAAGTATCCAGCCCAACACACATCTCAGCTGCTCTTCTTCAAATGTCCTTCCATGTACAAAGCAAAGATATAAGGGAGAAGACCCCTGAAAGAAGACCCACTGATCTCTTTCCACTCAGAAGGGGAACCCATATAAAGGAAGGGTGCAGGAGATTCAGGGATACTATACATATATTTATAGATATTTAACCTCATAGAGGCCTCAACATGCCCTCCCTGTCTCCTCCTCTCCTTGAGCCAAGACATTGACATCCAGGAACAGCTTGGATAAAGTAGAGTATCCACTTGAAAGGAGCCCACTGTGTCCTTCAACCCTTCATCCTCCTCACATGAAGAGCTCAGTCCTCCTACACGAGGCTCCTGCAAGTCAGAATTCCCACTCTGCTCCGAGGCAGCGCTGGCTGCTGCCTCCATCCCGGAATGCTTGGGGTCCTTCAGCACAAGAGGTGCCAGAGAAACACCGCGGTGACAGCCCCAGGCCAGGGCTGCTGCTGCTGCCAAGGCACGGCCAGGAGGGAGGGAGGAAGGGGCTGGTCACAGCAGGGAGCACACCAGAGAAGGGGTGCCCTCCTACAGGTCTGCAGACACCACAACTCATCTACACAACGGACTTCACCACCATGCTGACGGAGAGGAGAGAAGGCGAGGGAAACGGGGCAGGGCTGGACAGGAAGAGGGGGATACAGTCAGGGGGAAAGGGAAGGGAGAGAGGAAGATAAATGAAAAACAGGAGTGAGAAAATATATAAGGAAATTAAAGAGACTGAAAAGAAAAATAAAGTAATAATAATAATAATAATAATTAAGAAAGAAAAGAAAAAACGCACTCAGACAAGCGGACTCACAACTTCTCCAAGCGGAAGGAGGCATGGAACACATGCAGAGGATCAGCACATGGACAGTCTTTAAAGGGGAACCTGTTTTCTTTCAAGTGGGGAGCGAGGGCTGCTGCTCCTCCCACACGCCTGGCGCCGACGTCCCTTTGTCACTCAACGCTACGCCACGGCCAAGCCCCCCAGCTCCCAGCACTGGCAGTGCTGCCCTGGCAAGGGCGGCCTGGGGAGGCCACCCAGGGCAGGCTGCCATGCCGAGGGGCAGGGGAGCTTGGTGCCTTGTCTGTGGTTTTTGGGTTTCCCTCTGCAGGGAGACGACAGCCCCCTTTTCCCTGTTCCGAGATGCGCGCTGCATCCTAAGAGAAGGAGACGGGAGAGCGCCTCGTGCTGGCTCAGTAAGGGCATCATTTTATCCCTGCCCATCCATAAAAGCTACCTGAGCTTCACCTAGCAAAAGCCACCATGCTGCAGCACGGAGCTCACATGCTGCCTCCCCTTCTCCTCTCAGCTGTTAATGCTGCAGTAGAGAAATCTGGCTGGTCTGGTATAAAATCCCTGTGCTCTGCATGCACTGACAATTTTATGACCCCAAATCATCAAGAAATTACTTGGCTGGGCTCTCTACGGGATTCCTCGCTTATTGAAGTGAGATTTATTCTTCTGGTTTCCCCTTTTTGGGGATAATGACTCTGGAGTTGCTCCTGTGACTGCAGCTCCCAGCAGCATCCTGGAGGAGGACACATGGCTGCTCCCACCCTGCTGGGCAGTGTGACCCTGCTCCTCAAAATCCATCAGCCCACGGCAGCCAGCACTGGAGGCAGACAGGATCTGGGCAAGAGCCACACCAAACTCAGACATGAGCCTAGACTCATCTCTGCTGTGCTAAAGCCATGTCTGCTCGTGTCCCTAATGCTGCCAGAGCAGGGAAGTGCCACAGAGCAAGAGCAAACAGCCACATCCTCTTTGAGGGCTTCCCCATTTCCCAAAAAGCCTGGCACAGCCCAGATCTCACCAAGGCTTGGTGCCAACTTTGCTCCTCACAGGATGCCCTGCTCTGGGATCAGCAAGGAAAAACAGAAGGAGAAGGCAGCCAAGTGCTCAAGAGATTTGGATGGGTTTTGTCATGCCAAGAGGATGGCTCCTCCATGGAGCACACACATCCAACACCCCCTCCTTGCCAATCCTGCTCTCCCCACCCCAGGACAACCCTCCAGGTCAGCTGGAGGAATTCCCCTTTCCTGGAAACATCTCCCTGATTTCTCTAGGCATCCCACCCCTCACTCATGAGGCTCTTTCCCAGCTCAACAAGGTTTCTCAGGCTGTTGGAGAGAATCATCCAGAACCTTGACTCTTCCCAACCAAGGCAGCAAAGCTTAACCTTTTTTAAGACCTGCCCCAAAGAACTTTGGGTACGGCCATGCCCTTGGAAACAGACCCATCTACAATCCCATCTCTGCTTTCATAACCAGCCTGGCTGATGGCCAAACAGGTCAGTGTCAGTGTCGCCAATCCTCTGGGTCATGAATTACTATTATCCCACCTGGATTTGGCAGTTTTAGTGATATTCTTCTGCTTATAAGGTCTGAAAACCATCTCCAGATTACTCCATCCCAGTTCCAGAAATGCCCATGGCTATCTAGGAAACTGGTCCCATGAAGGCAGCCTAGGAGGAATTTTCTTAGAAGAGTCTTTCAAGATCTGCTTAGGGCTGTTTAACTACAGCTGGGTCACAAGAAGTCAAAGATTTCTCCAAGGAGAATTTCAGAGATGGAGGGATTTTCCCATGACTACACTTGTGATGGGAAGGGAGAAACACCTTTCTGGCAGCCTGAGACCATAGCTCTGCTGCTGCCAAGCATACAATCCATCTTGGGAGAAAGACTTCTCCCATTTTCTGTGATTGAGGAGACTTGGGAGAAAGAAAACAGATCCAGATACTGCTGGAAACAAAATTCTCCATGTGCTGGATTGCAGCTGGAGACTGACTTTTGCAGCCCACTCTGAGCACGCTGCCTGCAGCTGGTGGCTCCAGAGTGGCAGTTTTTCCTGGCTTCAGGGGGTGGCTGTGGGCTCCTGGTTTGGATCATCTGGGACAACCCCACCTCAACACACATCTCCCTAACACCACACAACCCTCGTGCACCCTGCCAGGGCCAGAAGTGCCACGTCTGTCACTATCCCCCAGGAAAGAAGGGTGACCCAGGGAGACGGCAGCTCAGCTCATCCCAAACCCCAGCCCCGAAGGCAGGGGAGCAGCATGTGCTGCTGGGAGGGGAAACCCAAAAGCCACAGAGACTGTGCATCCAGAGGTGTTTCCTAGTGTTTTCGCATTCCTTATTCCCCTTTAAAGGAAGAGATGGTATTGGAAAAGCCCCTTCCGTGTCCCCTGTCATGCCCCGCTCCCAGCCACCCTCCACAGCACCCACACCATCCTTTCGGACATGGATCACCCTTACCTATTGAGCTGAGGAGAAGCTTGTCTCGACAACACTGCCCAGATAGCTGAGATTAATCAAAAACAAAGCAGTTATCAACACCCGCAAGGAGCCGAGCTCCGCAACACATCAGCACGTCAACAACTCCAAAGGAAAAAGGAGGGAAAGAAACCAAACTGAAACACAAACGAAACGAGGCTGGAGAAGAAAGGGGGAAAGAAACAGAAGAGAAAGGAAAAGAAGAAACAAAAACGATAATCAACAAAGCGAATGGATACACTGCATAAAAGCACGGACAACAGTGCTGCTCTAACACGGCTCTGTCCTGGAGCTGGCTCTCCTTGGCATGCCCTGCTAGACACGTGGGCCTGTGACTACATCCCTGACTGCATCGCTCCGTAGCTGGGTTTTCCAGAGGCACACAGAAGTCATTTCAGGCTCGTCCAGCTGCTCTCCCTCCCCATCCTCTCTCCCCTGAGCCCTCCTTCCTTCCGTTCAGTGCCGGAGGGATTTGCTAAGGCCATAGCGCTTCCAGGTACCAGAGGGCGGGAGTGAAATGCGGAGGGCACTGCGGGGTGAAACGCTGCCTCCCCCCTCCCCGGAACACAGCCTCTTCTCCGAACGCCTCCGACCGCGCCGGCTCCGCGGGGCTGGCAGCCCCGGCCCCGACTCCTCTCTGCCACAAGCCGGAGGAGGGGGCTCGACCCCACCAGACAAGAAGCCAGAATGAAGCGAGACGAAAGGATGGGACGAAAGCACGGCTACGGGGTCTAAGGTGCTGTGAAAGACGGAAGGAAAGAGGAGAAATAGAGAGAGAGAGAGAGAGAGAGAGAGAGACGCTTTTGCCTGGAGCAACCCTGGTACCTGGAAAACCAGCCGCTACTGTCTAGTGCAGCCACATCCCTCTTTAGGGCAGGATCTGAGCGTGCCGGCAGCCTCCCGATCTCCGCTGGGCTTAGTTTATTTTTATTTTTCCTCCTCTCCTGACATGCTGCTGGTGTGGCTAAGTCCTTGATCTCTCCCTGCCCGCGTCCTGGGGCTGCAGCATCCCTTTTGCAGGTGGGGCGGTGACCGTGATAGCTGTTTCTGTCATGCATTAAAGCTCTCTAGACTCCGCGGGAAGGAAGAGGAGGAAGACTGAGGCGCGGCGGCGGCGGCCCTAACGTTCGAAGAAAGCCAAGAGCCAGCAGCTAGAAGAGGAAACAACCTCCAGTGACACCAGGACACTTACCTAAGCGAGCCAGGTCTTTGTACACCTGGTAGACGGCCCGTAGCCCGAGTCACGGCGCTCCCAGATTCCCCCAAGGGACCGGGAGGGTCGCCTGCCTAAAACCCAGCGCTCTTGGGCGGCGGCCATGCAACCCGTGCCCATGGCACCAGCCTCTGCCTAGCAAAGCCCGCGGGACGCCGTCTCCAAAAGGGATGCTGCAGCGTGCCCAGAGAGACCCTACCAGTTGGGATGGTGATGGCAGGGAGGGAGTCAGAGGGAGTGGGTAAGGCAGGGTGGGGGAAGCCAGGAAGGGGCCGGAGGGGGGGTCACCACGGGGCTCACACACTTACCCTGTGGCGGCTACCGTGGTGGTGGATGTCGGCTCCGGTTGGAGAATCTCCTCGCCAGCCCTCCTTGGAGAAGGGATGTCTCCGAAAACATCCATGGTGTCCACGGGCAGGGAGGAGCCCTGGGAGTTGGAGAAGCCGGTGCCCACGGGGGTGAAGGCGGTGGTCGGTCGGAAGCTGGGGCTGTCCCCGCGGCTGCTCGGCGCCGGAGATCCCGTGGAGGACGGCGTGGATTTGCGGGAGAAGCTGACGGCCGCGGGCGGCTGCAGCGTGATCTCCGACACCTCCGCCTGCTGGATGAGCCCTGGGCGGGGCCGGGCACGGGCAGTCAGCTCCGGGGAGCTGTTGCGGGAGCTCAGGGGACTTTGGGTCAGAGGAGAAAGCCTTGAAGGTTGTAGCACCACCTGATGTAAACTGGGCTCAGCCCTCCTGACCTGCCGAGGGCTGGGCCGAGGTCGGGGTTGGGGCTCGTACCACCTGGTGTCCAGGCTGAATGTGCTTGTGCCGCTGGGGCCGACGGGCTCGGACGGTTCGTGGTAAGGCAACACGGGTATGCCCATACCTTGGCTGGTATGTCTTAGCTGCCCTTGACATCCCATGGGTTGCATAGGTTTGTCCTGCCACTTGGTGGTAGTGGGCACGGAGGATTGACCCCTGCCCGGTGACTTGCCGGTCCAGCTCTTTGGTGCCTCCAGGGGCAGGATGCCCGAGTAGGATGCGGGGACCACCTGGAGGGAGGAGGGGGGCGGCCCCCGAGGAAGGCAGCCCGTGGGCTGGGAGCCCTCACCCGCCTCGCAGGACTGGAGCTGGTGGGGGAACGGCGCAGGGGCCAGCTCCAGGCTGCCAAAGGGGAACTCGGCCCTGCCCCAGGGCTCGGGGGACCGGCCCCCCGTGGGGGTCTGGGCCAGGGGCAGCGTGCTGTTGGAGGCATTCTCCCCGTTCTCCTCGGGGATGGTGGGGTGTCCGAAGGGCCCCTCGGGGGGCAGCGGCGGGGAGGACATGACTGAGCTCAGCGGGCTGACTTCTGGCATGTAGAAGGGCGGCGGGTCCACCTCCCCGGGGCTGCTGCTGCTGAGGTAACCGTAAAACTGGTGGTGGAAAGCCCGGGGGGCCGGCGGGCGGGCCTGGCCGGTGGCCTGCAGGGTGCCGGGACCCTCCAGTGCCCGGTGGAACCGGGGGCTGTATGCTGGTGGCTGAAGGTAGGACTCCTGGCTGGAGGAGAGAGGGGTGAGCTGGGCTTTCAGGGCGGTGACGGAGGCGGGGACGACGGGGTCGTCGTTCTCCTCATCCGACTGCCTGAACTCGGGGTACATGTCCGTCTCCTCCACGAAGGGGAAGCCCTCGATCCGCCGTGTCTTCAGGGAGGGCTCCATCTCCGCCGGGTCCATGACGAAGCGTCCGTCCGGCCCGCGGCTGATGAGCTCGATGGGAGTGGTGGCCTCGGCTTCGGCCTCCGCCTTGGAGACGCTGTACTTCTTGCTGCTGATGGCTCGTTTGGTCTTCTTGTAAAGGGAGAGCTCCTTCTCCTTGGTGGGGCTGAGCATCCGCTTGGCCTGCGGGCCCTGGTCGTCAGAGGACTCCGAGGGGGGACGGAGCGTGCGGATGCTCTCGGGACTCACCTTGCCGGAAGACAACCTGGACCAACAGGGGAGAAAAACCGAGAGAGGGGACGGTCACCCGGAGCGGAAAGGAGGCCTTCTCGCCCAGAAGAACCAACTCTGGATCCGGAAAACAAAGTGCTACCGGCTCTCAAAAGAGGAACCTCTGGGAGAAATTGGCAGGGGCTAACCAGGATGGCAGAGTCTCACCAGCAGCCGTGCACAACATCCCTGCTCCTTGGGAGGGCAGCTCGGAACACTCAGGGCAGAAAGCCCACACCAACACCTTGCATTAAACTCCACCAATACCCCAACACCTAGCAACAAGCTCCTCTGCCCCACAGGGAAAAAAGACACATCCAGAGCTCACTTCCGACTCATTTTGACGTTTCTTACGTCCACTGAGCTGTCCATGCCCAGGAAAGGCCCTGAGAAGAGGAACATCAGGCAAATGTTCCCTCCCACAGAACTCAGCATCACACTCAGAGATGCTGATGGATCATTTCAGACCAACCCCTTCTCCCATTCTCAACACTCAGACTTTAGGCTGAGTGCCTCAAAAGGCAGAGAGCACCAGGATAGTTCCCTCATCCCTATCCAGAAATCCTTGGACAAATAGGATTGAGAGGCAAAAGACAGCAGATCCAACAGAGACAGTGCAGGTTATTTCAGTGCAGTGAACTGAAAACAAGTAAGATTCAGATCCACCGGCACCAGGACATTTAGCAACAGTCCAGGAGCCAAAGAATGAGCTGTCCACATCCCAGACTCTTGCACTCCGACCGGGAAGATGCTCCTGCTGATTTGCAGCTACACATGCTTTTGATGGACTCTGCAAGGAGCTGTGTTTTCTGCAGCACCACGATCCACCACCTTTGGGCACATGTGGAAAGAGGCTTCAGCAGGGCACTCTTCAGGAGAAAAGATGAATTTCCCAGGAAAAAAAAAGAGCCAACTGAGAATGACTCATAAACTACACCGAGCTGGCAGGAAGGACTCCGTACGCAGCAGGCTAGTCCTTGTCCTAAGGAGCCCCTTCCAACTGGTGTGGGATTGAGTTCCATCAGCCAACTCCAGCTTTGGAAAATGTTCACAGATCCAGACGAGGTCATCTCTTAGCTCAGTTTGCTGCACTTGTCCCTGCTGCTTCCTGCTCCAAAGCCCATTTGTCTCTTGTGAACTGCTGTGTTCCCAAAAGTTCGGGGAACACCCAAACACAACTCATCAGGAGCAACCAAATAAGGATGAGATATTTCCATTTGAGCTTTGCAATGACTGTAGGAGGGCGGCACCTTGAAGACGCCACAGCCTGGTGCTGCAACTAAGACAGATACTTACGGGGACTCCAAACTCTTCCTGCAGTGGGTTATCGAGAGAGGAGGGTCTGGAAGAGAATAAAAAGGGGAAAGAAGAGAGAACGCTGAGGAGGCGCAACACCACAGAGACAAGACAGACTCAACATCAAGACAACAAAAGACACTCAACAAGAGGCCAAGATTTCATTGCTCCAGTTCTTTAATGGTTGCTGACAACAAACAGCTCCCGTCACAGGGTCCTGCCCGTCCTGCTGCCGCAGCCCCGCAGGCTGGAGGAGACGGAGCCGCTTCCCTGCCCTCTCCAGCTCCCCAGCCACCCTCTTCTCTACCAGCTGCTCCTGCATGGAGGCTGCAGTCCCAGATTTTGGGAAGCAGAGCAGCAGGGTCTCCTTTGGGGTCTTCTCTAGCCCAGCACTGCCCGCTCCGGGCTGGGAGCAGCTGGAGAACCCAGCTCTGGGGGGACCTGAAGGTGGTGAGCAGTACCCCCCATCTGCATCCCAGAGGACAGCCCAGCCCTAAAGCCCCGGCTCTAGGAGTTATCACCACGTGGGAGAGCTCCCTCGGAATTCCCAGGCTAGTTTTCTCTGGCGCCTCTTCACCCACCCTGCCTCTCCCGCTCCCGACCACGGGCGCTTTCAGGCACAGCCGAGGGAGGAAGTCAGGGCTTCACCTGAGGACGCGCACGGACGAAGAAGAGACAGACAGGGAAGAAGGTTACGAACACAACACAGGCAAGGGGGGGAAACGAGGAGGAGACAGGAAGGAGGGAGGAAGCACACCGGGAATGGACTCACCTTTCTTGCGCTTGAGCTTGCGTTTGCGTTGCTTGTTGACGAAGCAGGCGGCGAGTGTGCTGAAGAGGATGGCAGCAGCCAGGAAGCAGATGGTGGCAACGATGCCAGCCAGCACCGGGCGGGCTAGGCCCTCGTCCGTCAGGTCAGGCTGAGGGAAAACGTCTGGGGAAAAAAACAGAATTCAGCGTTACACCCGCTGCCTTCCCCAGGGAGTTGCCACAGTGTGGAGGCAGTGATAGTCTCCAGAAATTATAATCTCTGTAAAGACCCTGCTTCCAAGCCAGCCCACCCAGGCAGAGTGATCAGCACTGCTGAAGGGCCAAGGGATTTGGTGACCTCACACCAGATCACAGAATCATAAGATAGCTTGGGTTGGAAAGGGCTGTTTAAGGCTGTCTAGTCCAACTACCCAGCAATAAGCAGGGACATCTTCAAGTAGACCAGATTACCCAAAGCAACCTGATAAACCTTTCTGTGCTAGCTGGTGGACACCCAGGGAAACATAAATACATATTTATGTCTAAACACACACAACTGCAGCAAACCTGCAGTCACCTCCTGGCTGAATAACGCGCTGCAGCAGCACAAGGCATTTCAACCTCTTTGTCGGTGCTTCATTTCAGCATTCCAAGGAAAACTGGGCTCCAAACCCTTATGGCTCCCCTTTGCTATCCAGGAGCACGTGCGAAGCCCCAGCAGACCTCAGCTGTGGGCACGTGCAGATGTGCACCCCTCGGTGCTCCTGCCGTGTGCCTTATCCAGGATCCGCGTGTTCCCCCACGGAGCCCGGGCTTTCAGCCTGGGAGAGCAGCTGCCTGGGGCCGGGCACCTGCCAAACCCCATCAGAAAGGCTGGGCGTGAGGAGCAAGGGCAGCGAGCAGAGAGGGTTGCAGCAAACTCTCCTCACCACACCGGCACCACTTGGGGGCAGAGAGAGACCGCTGCATCGCAGCACAGCCGAGCCGGCTTTTCCACGAGAGCCAGAAAATCCGGGCTCGCCGCATCCCCATCCCTTCCTGCTGCCCTCGCCTTCCCCCAGCGCCATCACAACCCTCCTCCGCCTGCCCCTCGGCTGCAGGAGCATCCTCCGAGCTGCATGCGCAGGGAACACGCACCAACTGCAGCATCTTGCAGCCTCCCGCTTGCAAAGCTCTTTTCCCTGTGGACTCTGCACTGCAGTGCTACGTTTCCCTCTCCCCACCTTTCACTCCCGTTTGCAGGCTGCGCCAGTGCCCGCCCGGAGCTTTTGTTCTCCAGGCTCACCGCAGAGCCGGGGCGTGCTGGGCTCTGCAGTGCTCCGGGGATTTGTCCTCGCCCGCTCCCATCGGGAGGCAGCCGGGGGTCAGGCGCCGTGTTCGGCACACCCAGCAGAGCCCTGCAGCCCCCTCAGCCCAGCCCACAGCCCCACAGCCAGGGGGACAAGAGGAGCCAGCCCTCACCTGTACTGGATACGCCAGCGACGTTGCTGGGTTCGCTGATGAGGTCCTGCATGACCGCCAGCACACGGAACTCGTACCAGGTGTCCTGGAACACCAAACGCACCTGTCAGGGCCCCCACACAGCCTCCAGCCTCGTCTTACCAGACCCCCCAACATCCCCAGGATAAACAAAACCCTCTAACACCACCTTCTCAATGTTAGCAAGTCAGGCTTTTATCCTTGCCCAGGGGGTGTGTGGCCAGTAAAATTCTGGCCTCCATCCAGACATAAATCCAAAACTTTTTCATCTATTTATAGGTTTTCATCTATTTATAGGTTCTCATCTATTTATATGTTTTCATCAAACAAAAATTATTGTCCATTGGTTCTAAATTACACAATTCTCTTTCATTAGTTAGTATTCTATCCTCTATTGGTTATTGATTTCTCGCTTCTTATGCTAATTAGTGCCTATTTTTAGTCTTTTTAGTATCTTTTTCCTCCTGTAGGGAGTTTCTAATGTATACTGAGACTTTGTTAGTCTCTTTAGCTTCTGGTTTCTGCAAAAAGTCCTTGTGGTCCATAAATTACATTCCAACCTCAACAATACAGCCTTCTCTCCCAGGCTTTGTTCATTGAAGTGTATCAGAGTGATTTTATCAAAACTTTAAGTTTCAGTCACCTTCTCAAGCTGTGTTCCTACAAAAGCAGCTTATAACAACTTTGCCAAATGCCGGCTAAGAGTAATTGAAGAGTAACACAGTATTTATAATTTATATGTGTATTGATTATGATTACTTAACACCATTCACTAAAATTATTAAAATGTTCTATCTTTTTCCAACACTTCCTCAGCTCCTCAATCAAGCACTGGGATTGAGCCACTCCAAAACTTTCCCGGAGCTGCAGCAGATGATGCCATATTATCACAGAACCATGAAGGCTGGGATAGATCATTGACTTGGGTATGGTGTGGGCAGCCCCCGCTCACCTGGGACAAGTCCTTGGCAAAGAACTCGCTCTCGGAGCCCGGGATGCCATCATCCAGGAGCTCCCACTTCTCCGCCACGCGGAATTCCATGATGTAGCGGTCGATGGGGAAGCTGTGGTTGGCGGGAGGGAGCCACGACAGGAGGACGCCTTGCTGTGTCCGGTTGGCTGTTAGGCACCTCGGTGGGGTAACCAACACCAGAGGCTCTGGAGTTGTTACAGGGAATGCTGGGGACAGAGCAGAAGGGACAGGGACACCTCTGAGATGGGGCAGGGCAAGCACAGATCATCCTCCCCACATGCCCCCGGCAGCAGCAGCAGCAGCAGCAGGACTGCTGTGGCTGTTCCCACATTCCAGGAGTTTAGGGCACGTCTTGGGAGTCTGGTCTCTCATCACAGAAATAGAAAAGTGGATTTTCAAAAGGCACTGGACTAATGAGGCCGTGACTCCAGGCCTTCCTGCTTCCTCCCACCTCTACCTGAGAGCCCAAAGGCTCTGAGCTGTAATAAGTGATCTTGCGCTCTATTAATATCTCCTGATCCCATCTGAACTTAAGGAAGATCTGAAAGCTGGCTGGCACAGTACAGCTCTCCCATGCTGTCTCTCAGGACAAGCTTTAACAGAGCCTCATGCATCCAGCAAAGTCTGCAAGCTTCATCCAGAACCCTCCACAAACTATCCCTACATGGCAGGAAACTGTTGGTGATGATGTTCATCTCTGTCTCCATCCCCAGCAGACAGGACACACGGAACAAGGCAAAGGGCCCCTTCTCCCCACAGACCTCCCAGATCCCTTCCCAGCCCTCCCCTTGTTCCCAAGGAGGACCTACCTAGAGTGTTCACAGTGACCACCTCACTGAAGGAGCTGGTGCCCAGCTTGTTTTGAGCCAAGACACTGAACTGATAAGCAGTCTCTGGTTCCAAGGTATCCACCAGTAGCCAACTGGAACCAGCTGGCACAGGGAGAGACAGCCAGTCATGGGGTCCAAACTGGGCTCTCTTCATCCTGCCGAGAGAAAAGGGAGCATCCTCAGGGAAGTTGTCTTTGACAGGGAGGACAAAGAGGCAGCATTAACTTCTTATGCAAAAATGGAGTTTTCCCGAGCGATGGTTTGGTTTGACAGCAGTGATGTGGATGGACGTGGGGCAGCCACTCGTCACCCACAAGCTGGCATGGGACACCATCCCCTCGTGTCCCACCAGCTCTCAGGGGCACTGCCACCAGCTCTTCCCTCTGCCCTGAACTGGGTCAGGGATAACAGCAGTGCCAACAGCCCCGCTCTGACGTGATCACCATCAGATTCCCACGGGCAAAAGTGGGAGCTGGAGAATTTTGGTGAGTGCTGCAAAGGGAACAGCTGATGCAAGAGACAGGCCCTGTTCCCAAATATACCTCGACATCTCCTGAGCCAGAGCCAAGTTCTCCCTCAGCTGTAGCCCTGTACATGTCATCCCACGAGAGACATTTAACTAAATCCCCATCTCTGCCACATTTGCACAAGTCGGGGGCTGCCAGCACAGCCTGGGGCATCACTCAGGGTCTGGCACAGCAGCAGAGGCACTGGCAGGGAGTGCAGGACAGAACCTTTCTGCTGGGGTCTAAGCACAAACCCAGGATAAAAAATGCTTCCAGAACCATCCCAGTGCCACCCAGGAGCATGCAGCCACCTCCACCAGGATCCCACATCCCAAAGCAGCACCACTGCACTACTACGATACTGCAAGTACAAGTGCTCATGTTAGAATGATGCCTTAGGGAGTCTGAGCCCTTAACTGCAGGTTTTGGTGGTGTCCACGGAGGATTTGGGAAGGATTGGTGCAGATGTCCTGCACAGGTAAGGGGGGATGTCTGCAGCCACCAGCACACAGCCAGGTGAATCCACCCAGCAGGAAAAGATGGAGCAAAGAGAAATAACGCTGCTGTCCAGGGAGCAGAAGGTGAGGCAGAGAAGCAGCAGCGAGCCATGGAAACGAGCAGGTCGGTGGAGAGCTATGCACATGCCGTGTGCCTCTGCCAAACCCAGGGAAAGCCTCTGGATTTCACTGCAGCTCCAGCTGGGACTACAGATCCCAGGATCCCCCACCACCATGGCAGAGGCAGGAGGGCAGCAGGGCAGCCCCTCTCCTGGGCAGGTTTTCCTGCAGTGTTTAATCCCACTGCCCTCACACCCCTCCTTCCCAGCACTGCTGTGGGCAGGGACACGTGAGAGAGGGGCTGAGGGTGGGGAAAGCAGAGGCTAAATGCAGCCCTGAGCTGGGAGAACCCCCTTGCCGAGAGAGGACGTGGTGCAGCTGGAATGCTGGGGTGGCCCTGGCCACGCCTGGGGAGCGGGGTTTGCATTTCCAGCCTCAACAACGCAGAGGCGGGAGGAGAGCAGGGATCCAGAGAAAATGGAGCCATGTTTGGCTTCAGCATCCCACAGCCACAGCAGGGAGGGAAGCGCAAGGATGGCACTCTGGATGGCTCTACAGGAGCCAGCTGTGTCCCAGATCCCAGGGAACAGCACAGCCCCCAGGGATCACACCCTAGGGTCAGGGCATGAGAGATCGCTGTCTCCCTAGCCAAAGTTCCCACAGCTCCCTGAATTCCTTACTGCAAGCTTGGTGCAAACACTATTCCCTGCTGGCTGCTGTCTCCCTGTGGAGTCTGGAAAAGCCACGAGGAGGCAGGAATCCGAGAGCAGGTTGCAGAGCAAGAGCAGCAGCAGCAGCTGCTGATGCAGCCACGTCTCCTGAGCAGAGAGGTTTAACCACTCCTTCCCAAGGACATTTTCATCAAAGCAAGGTCTGCACTGCTCAGCTTGCTCCCTCATTTTCCCCCCTCTGTTCAATCCATTCCTTCTTCCCATCTCCAGACAGCCAGCCCAGCCCCGGGCTGGAGCAGAGCAGAAATCATTACAGGCAGCGTCTCCCTCTCTCCTCTCTATCAGCAGCCTCCATCAGGGCAAATTAAGGCAAGGAAAGAATGAGAGAGCGAGAGGAAAGGCTGAAGAATGCCAGCCCAAGCCTGGAAAGAGAAGGCATCACCCCCTCCACGTTTCCAAGGATGATTCTTTAGAAAAGGATGACAACAGCAGAGCCCAAAGTAAACCCCAGCCCTGCTATAGCTACATTTCTCCCTCCCCTATCCCAGGGGAAAGGCACAGGGCTGAGCCTGGCCCTGGTGCACCCACTGGGTGCTGGGGAGCACAGGAGCTATGGGAGCAAAGCCCCAGGGATCCAGCCCCAGTGCCAGCATCTCACAGTGGCTGGTCATGATCTCAGCTGGGATTTAACCACCTCCAGGGAGCCACAGAGCAAGGAGAGAACATTTCTGCTTAGTCACAGCTCTTCCAGGACACACTCTCTCTAAAGGTTGCGTTTTCCATCCTCTCCCTGGCTGTTAAGCCTCATAAACAGTTTATCTTGAAATTAGATGCCAGAGGCACAGCTACACGAATGCAAAGCGTCTCCCATGTACCACAAGCAGAGTAAAAACCTGCTGGGGCAGAAGGAGGCAGCGGCCAGCACAGAAGGGAGAGGAAATACGGGAACTACACCATCCCACCCACCCCTACCACCACCCATCTCTCCGAGGAACCCCATCCTCCCCACCCTCCTCCCCCCTCGCTGCTCGAAGCTCGGGTTGGCTAGGAAGGAAAAGAAGCAGAGAGCAAAGCATGCCAGGATGACTCACAGAGGGCCGTACCAAACTGAGAAAGTCTGCTCGTATCCACCGTCATAGCCGGGCTCCCAGGAGACGTTGGCTGAGGTCATGGCGGCCACGACGTGCACGCTGGTCGGGGCGTGAGGGCTTGTCCCTGCGGAGAGAGGGGACAGCTTAGAGGGGAGCAGCACCAGGGTTCAAGGGGTCTTCTCCCAAGCCACAGTCCGAGGGGACTCCTCTTGCACCAAGCCAGTGGCCAAGGCCATTCCTGCTGGAAATGGCAGCAAGACGGGTGGCCAAAATAACAGCACTGAGAAAGGCAACTCCAGCAGGAAATAGCATCTGAAGGAGACATTGCTGTTAGAGTCATAGAGAGGGTTGGAAGGAACTTGAAGGGACAACTGACCCTCCTCACATGGTGTCCTGGGGTTCCCAAATTTGCCCTTAACCAGGATAAATAAGCAGGGACACCTTCCACTAGACCAGGTTGCTCCAAGCCCTGTCCAACCTGACCTTGAACACTTCCAGAGACAAGGGAAGCCAAGGCTTCTGTGCCAGGGCCTCACCACCCTCAAAGGGGGGAATTTCTCCCCAGCATCCCATCCAAACCTTCTGTCTCAAAGCCACTCCCCCTTGTCCTGTCACCACAGTTCTCTTTGTGACAGGGAGCATCCCCATCCCCTGCCTTTCCTGGGGGGGGGGCTCTCCCCAGGCCCCTTGCCCGTACCTACGACAGTCAGGTGGGTGCTGGCAGTAATGCTCGCGACGATGTTGGTGGCGACGCACTCCCACTCGCCGTGGTCGTCCTTGCCGAGGGAGCGGATCTGCAGGGTCCCGCCGGGCAGCGTGTTGTGCTTGCTCCTGCTGGGCTTCCCTACCTTGGGCAAGGAGCGGGGTGGGGGAGCCGGGGCACAAAGAGAGAACAAAGATGACTCAGCAGCGGGTTGTGGGGCAGGGCGAGGCGGCGGCGGGGTCACTAAGCTACCTGCGCGGCCCAGGGGACACCGCCGGCCACCGGCAGGGGATCCGGTCTCTCCGGTCGTGGCAAGGCAGACGGTTCCCCCGTTTCCGAGAGGACCTGGGGGGCAACGCGAGAGGCATGCGTCAGGAGGCTGCTGCTCAGCGCTCACACACAAGCGGGAAACCCCACAGCACTCGCACGGACAGCGAGCCCCGCGCCCAGGGCTCGACCTCCGGCATCCAAAGCTGAAACTGCTGCGGGGAGGGGCACCGGCCATCCCAGCAAACCCCCTCCCGGGATGGGCAAGGCACAGGCTGCCCCAGGAGATGCTCAAACTGCCCCTCAGCCTAAGTCAGCAGGAGATGAGAGAGAGGCAGGACCCTTCACATCGGAGGTCTGGGCAGCAAGGGCCCCACGGGGACGTGGGAGGATGGCGTGCATAGAGGTGCCTGGAATCTCTCAAGCCAAGCAGAAAGATTGATCTTGTAACAACTCATCTATGCCCATCAGCCAAAGTTGTGCAAATCCCACGTTGTCCTGAGTCCTCTTCAGCTGTTCTTCGTGTGGGGGACTCTGCTGATCAACATCAGGATGGATAGGTTGATGCAAAGAAGGAGGAGCAGAGGAGCCCACGGACACATGGGGCTATCAGTACAAGCCCAGGAGTCCTTCAAGAGACTGGTCAGCACTGGTGGGCTGATCACAAGAGAGGGACTTGGCTTCTGCCACTGGCAAACTGAGCCCAGCCCTGACTGGAGTTGGAGGAGATCAGCCCAGAGCCACAAAATGAGGAGGACCACCAGAAGGCACAAGTGGGATTGGAAAGAAACCTGACTGAGACTGGTGAGGGTGTGGAAAGAAAAATAAGATGGGGAAAAAGACTAAACAGCCAACAAGCTTTAGGCAGGTCACCTGCAACGTGTGCAAGTCATGGTCCTCCTTGTGCTGCTAAAAGGGACCCAGAGATCCAGCAGCTCAAGACACAAGGATTGGGGATGGTCCCACTGGGTGACAGAGGGACCCAGCTCACTCTCAAGAGCCCTAAGAAGGGCATGGAAGGCTTGGAGAGAAGTTCCTGACAGCACGACAAAGAGCATAGGAGGTCTCCTCCTCTTTCCTATGGGAGGAGTAAAGGTGGGAAGCAAGGGGAAGGCTACAGGAGGACTGGAAAGCCCTCGCTGCTCCCAGGTTGTGCCACCACACACTGTTCTATGAAAAGGGACATCCTGAAATCCTTATATCCAGTTCAGGATCATAAAAACAGCTTCTTCCCAGGGTCTTTGAAGTCACGGGGCAGTAAAGCAGCTGCTGACTGGTCCAAAGCCAAGCGAGAACCCTGGATGTGCCCTGGTGACACATCCCCTCCCTCCACAGGAGGCGTGTGCTGCGAGAACGGCATTGCCACGACTGCCACGTCCTGCTGGTGACCACCTGGGAGGCAGGCAGGGAGGAGGGTGTCCTGTGGGCAGTGCTGGCGAGGCAGAGGGGGCGGGGGCAGTGTTTCAGCTTTGCGGATGCTGCCGTGTCGGTTTCCCGGGATTACTCGGTGGCCACAAGCCGGGCTTCCCCCACCCACCTGCGGGACAGGACGGCAGTGGCTCAGCCCAAAGCGAAGCAGCTGTACCTGCAGTTTGTTCTTACCGGGACAGAGTGTGGCTTCTCTGTCTGCAATATTCACCAAAAGCCAAAGGCACTGCAGATTTGTCTGGCAGGCCGGGTACCTTTCTCCAGGCGATGATGGGAAAGGGGTCTCCGGCAGCAGCGCAAGGAATCAACAGCTCCCTCCCTGCCTCCTGTCTGTACTCCCAGCCTGGTAGCACCGTGAAATAGGGGGGGTCCTGCAGCCAAGAGAGAAAAACAAGGGGTGTCACCCTGCCCAAACTCCCATCACTCAAACCAAGCCTTTTCCAAACCAACCCAACCCCCGTTCTGGGTAAGCTAGAGCAAGGAAAATTGTGTGGAGAACGTGTGCTAAGGAGCCTCGATGGCACACCAAATTACACACCTGGAGGGAGATTCTCTCCAAAGAGCCACTGCACTGGAGCACAGAATCATGGAATGCCAGAATGGTTTGGGTTGGAAAGTACCTTAAAGCTCATCCCATTCCATCCCCTGCCATGGGCAGGGACACATTCCACTATCACAGCTTGTCCAACCTGGTCTTGGACGCTTCCAGGGATGGGACAGCCACAGCTTCTCTGGGCAACCTGTGCCAGGGCCTCCCCATCCTCACACAGAAGAGCTTTCTCCTAATACCTAACCTAAATTTTGCCTTTTTCAGCTTGATTCCCATTACCCCTTGTTCCATCTCTATAGTTCCTGATAAAGAATCCCATTCCAGCTTCCTTGCAGGCCCTCTCAGACACAGGAAGGCTGCTGTGACAACTCCACACAACTTCTCCAGGCTGAGCAGCATCCTGCTTTTTACCTCCTCGAAACAGGAAGAAACCCACCCACATCACATCAGCCATCAACCTGATTTCCTCGCCCCGGCAGCCGCCCCGGCGGATGTGTGTGTCTGGTACACAAAGCGTTATCATCTGAACCTCGGCGAGACACCATGAATCACCACGGCTCCCTCCCAGGCACAGGACTCCGTGTTCAGGGAGGGAAGAGGCAGCAGCTCCCACCCCAGCTGCACCAGGAACTGCACTGGGAGCCCAGCGCGCCCCAGGCGCCGCACGCAGCCGGAGCACGTGGAGCTCAAATCATCCATTTATTAAAATCCTCCTGAACCCAAGCCCGGGCCAGCAGGGCTAAGTGTTTTGTTGGCAAAGGGGACATTCCAGGGAGATGTTTCCTCAAAGTACCCCAGAGTCCAGTGTCAAAACCCGTGCTGCTGCTCCAGCAGGCTGTTTCCAGCTCCACCAGCCAGGGTGCCCTGGGGGTTTGCCTGTGCTGGTGGGAAGCACATCTCCAAGCACAGCACAGACACACCCTCACTCTGGAGCCTCTGCTCTTCCCCACACAGCCCCGGGAGCTGCTCCTGGCACAGGAGGACACTGCTCCCAGCAAACCCATGGGATTTTGGCAGAAGAGTTACCTTCAGTACCAGTCGGGCAGGGGGAGACTGGCCCATCGTACCCAGGGCGTTATAAGGCACACAGGTGTAAGTGCCGAGAGCATCTTCAGTGGCCTCCTCGATCCGGATCGACCCGTCTTCCAGCAGGTTCCAGCCAGAATACTGCAGCAGGGAGAACCAGGGAGCTCACTTATCCAACACCCACCACAGCTCCTTACTTCCCCTTCAGCCAAGCCCCCCACCCACGCCCAGGGTGGCTGTCACATCTCCAGGAGATGCCCAAGCCCACTCCCAACATCCAAAGCATCTCCTCAACGGTAGAGAGAGAGGAAACTTGGGCAACATCAGCCCGTCCAAACACAGCCAGGCTCCTTCATGCAGCCCAAATGATTTAAGACCAGAATCTAACACTAAATAAAACTTGTTCTGGAGTCAGCAAGACATCTCCACCTGGAGGGCTGAGAGCACCAAGGAACAAGAGGCCACAGCAGCAACAGCTTTAAATGGAATTACAACTTCAAATCGTTAATATTTAAGCAAAAAAATTAAAATATTGAGCGTTTTCTTTAAATATTTAATGGCTAATATCCTTGCTCAGACTATCAAACCATGATTAGTGGAAGATGTAGATTTGTTAAAAGGGTCTTTTAACCATCAGTTGCCATTGGAAAAAATAAACCAGGGCCATCAGGAGGTGACTTTAGGGGGAAGAAGGCATCAGGTGTGGGATACACAGAATGTCCACCGTTGGCTCCGTACAAGAACTGGAATTAACTCTGCCCACAGCTGATAAGGAAAAGCAGAATCCTCCTATCCATGAGATTCTTCCAACAGAAGGGGACCCACGGGCTGCCTGGTGGTGCTCACTGGTGTTTGCTGAGGACACGAGGGTCCCAACGTCCCTGTGTCCCCACTCCCCTCCCCGGGGGCTCCGTTACCTTCTCGATTCGCAGGGGACGCCCGTCCTTGTTCCACTTGACCAGCGTGACCGGGGGCTCCGCCTCGACCGGGCAGCGGATGTACCCGTGGATCCCGATGGGAACGTAGATGATGGGCGGCATGTTCACCACACGGGCAGGATCTGGGAGGGCAGCAGCACCACGTTAGCGTGAGGAGAGAGCCCATCTCTCCTCCCAGCCTGGCTGCAGAGGATCTCTACCCCGCTTTTGTAATGAATTCCAAACCCAGCACCACCCTGGCTCCCACAGGCTGCTAAGCCAGGCTTGCTACACACAAATCCACCGGAATACCTGGCATTTCTGGGAGGCTTTGCTCATGTCCAGGGTGTTCCTACCTGGGGCTCATTAAAGGTTGCATTTAAGAAGAAATGTGAGATAAGCCTGCTTCCAATTCCACACCAACCTGCATCCTGCTGAAGCCTGTGCTGCTCCATTGCAGCACAACACGTGCCAGGTGTGATGAACACCCGGCACAGCCTGGTTTTACATACCAGCAGTCAAAGCTACTTCAACTGCCAAGTCTTAAAACACACTCAGATGGGGAAAGAATCTGTGTCCAGGCTGCCACGAGTCCTTTACCTCACATATCTGCTTGTACTCGTACCTCATTGAGGCTGGGTCATGTTGAACAGCAGCCACCTCACCCTTTCCAAGATGCAAAAAACCTTAAAATACGGATCTAACCCCCCCACTCCACGCTGCACCACCCACACAGAGAGGTGTCTCGCAATCCTCCAGTCTAGAATGTGTCATTAACAGCACTTCTAAGAGCTTTTTAATTAAGTGTGAGTGGGTTGAAGAGAATCTAGACTTTCTTTAATAAGAAGATTTTTTAAAAAAATGTTATTTTTAATAAGAAGAGTGAGTATTTCTACAATCTCGTCTAGACACCGGCAGCACGAGGTTATGGGAAAATCCTGATGGGGCTTACACTGCATTAAGGGATAAATGTGGGGGTTTGGGGGTGCAGCATCCCTGCACTGCTGATGCAAAGTGGGGGATAAACATTAGGATGCTTAATAGGAAGGGAAAATGTGGGGGTGTCCTTTCCTTATTGCTTTCTTGGGGCAAAACCAGCAGCTTGGGAGCTCTGCTCCCAGCACATCACCCCAACCACTCCCCAAAACCACACACCCCCGGCAGTGGCACCATAACCCAGATTGCCCAGCGCCGCATATGGAGCAGGCTTTACCCCCCTCTGCTTAACTCCACCTCTTAGGAAATGTAATCAAGGACTCCAGCAGTGCGGGAGAGGGTAATGGGATCGAGCCTTTCACTACTAGGTCACTGGCCAGGGGCCAGCCCAGCCCACTAATGACCCAGAGCTGTGTCCCCATCTGCTTCGGAGGATGGGAAGCTCCCTCCCGTGCCATCGGCCCCGGTGTGGACGAGGTTAGCTCAGGAGGAAAAGGGTTTGTGGCACCAAAAGCCGAGCACCCTTCCTTGTGCCGAAGCCTGGCTGAGCGGCAGATTGTCGGAGCACTGCTCTCCCTGCCATTAGAGCTATTTTTAACAGCTATCAACCCTGACAAGCGGCCCTGGATTAGCGGCAGGGCAGATTTAATGGCCTGAGGCCACAGGCTTTCCCAAGAGCCACCCAGCTGGGCACATCCAAGCCCCAAATCATGCCTGTGCCTGGGCACAGCACCACTCACACTGTCCCCCTGCCCACTCTGCCCCTTCATCCATCCCCACCTGCCAGCTCTTGTCTCAGAAGCTCCCCACAAGCTAGCACCAGGTCTAAAGGCAGCAGCAGCTCTAAGGCAGCCTCGGATAACCCACGCTGAGAGCCCACTTTGCTCAGGCCTGTCTTTCATTATGAAATAAAAGCGCCGCAGTCTTTTCGAGCAGAGCAATATTGCAATTGGAGCGGCGGCAATTGAGGCCATTACTGTGGAATGCCACAGGATGCCGGTGGCACACTACCCATTACCGCCCGGGGATCCCGGGAGAACGAGCGAGCGTGGGAAGCAACGCTCCTGCTACAGCCCTTTCTCCTCGCCTTGTTTAGATCGCTTTACCACCTGAAAAATGTGACACACCGAGCCCCGCAGCTCGCGGAACGGCCACGGGAACGAGCCCCCGAAATGAACAAAAAATACACCTTGGCACTGAGAGCCCTGACCCGCTGCTCCCCAGCAGGGTGAGGACAGCGAGGGAGCAGCCATGGGATGATGCTCACCTAATAAAAGAAACACTTGTAGCAAAGGTGGACACCAGTCCCAGCTGAGCTGTGTCACTCAAGCTGCTCAGCCCATTTGCTTTCTTGTCTCCCGCACCCACGTGGGATGCTCTCAAGCTTTTCTGCTGAGGATGATTCCGTGTTCATCCAAAGGCTGCTGTCACATCAGCCTGATTCTCCCAGAGTCATGCCAGGACAAGAGAGCCTCTGGGGCTGCCTGGGAGCCAGGTGGTATCAATCCCAGCCCCAAGCCCGCACTCACACTGCACTGTCAGGTATGCAGAGGCTGATGGCGAGCGGCCCAGGCTGTTGCTGGGGATACAGGTGTATTTTCCAGCATCCTCTGGTTTGACACGGAAAATAATCAGTGTCCCATCGATCAGGATCCGCACCCTCAGCTTCAAGTCGCTGCAAGAGAAGAGGAGAGGAGGATCATGAGGAGAGCCCAACATAGTCCCAGCTCCCAGCACAACACAGGAGCAGCAGGAGGAGGAGAACACACGGGCCCCAGGGGCTATAAACTCACTTCTTGAAGTAGACATTCTCCTCCTCCCAGTACCACAGGTAGGTGAGGTTCCCGGGATATGCTTCGGCCTGGCAGGTGAACAGCGCATCCTGGGAGATGTTGACTGTGATGTTCTCCGGAGGGGAAACGATAAAGGGAGGTCCTGCAGGGGGCAAGAGGAAGGTGTCACTCCCACCACTACAGGTGTCCCCACAGGAGTTGCTCGGGTTCAGCTCCATCACAGCGGCTTGGCTGGGAGCTGCTGGAGGGCTCTGGGGCAGGGCTGGTCCCAATCCTCTGAGAACCAGAGTGACCCTGTTATTCCCAGCCCTTTCCCTAATCTCTGGGCTGACTGAGAACCACAGTGACCCTGTTTTCTTCCCAGTCCTTTCCCTAATCTCTGGGCTGACTGAGAACCACAGTGACCCTGTTTTCTTCCCAGTCCTTTCCCTAATCTCTGGGCTGACTGAGAACCACAGTGACCCTGTTCTTCCCAGCCCTCTCCCCTAAGCTCTACAACTCTGAGGAAGGGATCCACGCCCATGGTGGCTCTCCCAGGGCACACAAGGACACGCCTCCCTTCATCCCCAGCACTTCTTGAGGAAAAATCCAGGGGGAACAGTCTGCCAGGAGCCAGCAGCTCACCACGGCCACAAAAAGCAGAGCAGAGGACACCCCGTGCTCCTCTCTCTGCCGGTAGCAGTTGACCTAATTAAAGATTTATTTAATAAGAGAGGGAGCAAGGAGCAGGATGCCTGTCATGCATCACCGCCGTCTGACGAGGCGCTTCATGACAGCCTCAATCTTTTCCCCGCTTCCCAAACAAAACCGAGCTGCCATCAGGGCCTGGCTGCTCATCAGCACGGCCACCACCGTGCCCCAATTAAGCGGATTCCTCCATCCCACAAACCGGATGCAAAGCCACGGTGGCAGCCAGCACCATGCCAGGCACAGAGGCCTTGGGGGGGGGGTCACTCCAGGGTGACGCTGCAGCCCCGTGGCCCGTGGAGATCCCCCCCCATCCCAGCTTGCCAGGGGATGCTGAGGAGCTGGAAGGTCTCACCTTGGACGAGCAGGCGCGTGGTGTGCACAGCCTCGCCCTGGATGCTGTAGGCCCGGCAGGTGTAGGCACCTCTGTCCTCCCGGCTGACCGAGAGCACCGTGAGGCTCCCGTCGCTCACCTGGGAACAAGGGCAGACCCTGGAGCGTGGGCAGGGACCCCCCAGGGGGCTGGGGGAAGACCCTCCCTGCTTCCCACGGCAGGGAGCTGCCGACGCTTTTAGGGCCGGATGAGAAGACGGGTTTCCCCGCTCTGCAAGACTTGGGATATTAATAAACCAACACACGCGTTTCTGCTCGACGCCAAGGGGAAGGGAAAAAAAAAAAAATCATGAAATAAATAAATAACCATCCCAGCGCATTCATCATCTCCCAGAAGTGACTGGCAGGCAGCAGGCTCCAAACCGCTCCTGCCAAGAGCCCCGGCACCATTGGAGCTTCACAAGGAGCCAGGCTGGAGTGTTCCCTGCCCCTCAAGGACCCGCTGGGGGATGAGGGGGAGACCCCCAGCTTGGCCACTGTCCTCCCTGTGGGGCCACCTCTCAGCTGGAAGAGGAGTGGATGGATTCCCCCCGGGGACACAGCAGAAGGATGGACAAGGGACTGTCACCTTTGGGGTAGCAGCACCCCCGTGCACAGGGAGGCCTCCCAGTCAGGCTTCCCCCCCCACCTCATTCTGCCTCATCCTTCTATTTCAATTAGCAACAAATGATTCCTAATTACTCTCATTAGTGCCTGCGCTGATTCCAATGCCTGATTTACCAATTACAGCTCAGGGGGGAATCTCTGCCTGGGAGCCTCTGGGATGCAAAAAGGGTCCTGAAGGGGAGGGGAGGAGGGGAAATCCTCCCTGCTCAACCCTCTCCTGCCTCAGCCCTGCTGCATCCATCCCCACCAGGGGGGACACTACCCCAGGCTGAAGCCCCTATACCACCTCCAGGGTCTTGGCCCCTGGGCTGAGTCCACAGGGAGCAGGTCAGGTGCAGGAACAGGGCTGTCCCAAGCACGTGTGGGGCTCCAGCCTGCACCCAAGGGCTGGCAGCGTTACAGGCTGCTGCTCAGCAAGGATGGGGTGGGGCAAAATAGGCATCTCACCAAGGAGAAGTGCTGAGAAAGCACGGCTGGCTCCAGGCACGGAGGAGCTGCCGCCACCGTGGTCCTGTCAGTAATGTCCCTGCCAGCTCCCAGCCCAGGAAAGTCCCCACAGCAGCCCTCCCCCACCTACCTGGTACTTGCCATTGGCACCCAAAAGGTCTCCCTCTCTGAGCCAGGTGACAATGGGCTTGGGGTTCCCGAACGCCATGCAGGTCAGGGTGACGCTGCTGCCCTCCTTCGCCTCTACGTACTGCGGCGGGGTCTCCGTGAACGTGGGGGGAGCTGGGGGCACAGGAGACCACCGTGACCCCCAGGGTCACCCGTGGCCTCTGTGGGTCTAGGGGCACAGGGTGACAGAGAGGAAGCTCCTGCCTGCACACAGGGGACACTCTGCACATCCCCACGGCGGGGCTGGGACCACCCCCAAGGCAGACGGGGCTGCGGGGACAGGGGCGTCCCTGGGGACACCGACCGAGAGGTGCCACATCGCATCCCTGCACTGTCCCCTCTCCTCCCCACCACGTCCTCCCCCCACCCCGCTGCACATTAACTCGCTATTGTCAAAACACGGGAAAACACCGCAGTGCAGATCGAAAGGCTCCTTCCTGATGAAAGAGGCTGGCAGGATTACAGCCCGCCCCTAATTACCCGCGGTTGTTAAAGCCCACTTTAGAGGAAGACAGGTTTGCAATTTAATCTGCTTGGGGAAAAAAAAAAAAAAAAAAAGAAAAGGAATTATATTTTGTTTCTCCCCAAATGATTTTTATTTTCCCCCTAAGAAAATTAAGCGTTGTAATGCGCTGGGGGAAAGCCACAGCCCTCACCCTGAAGGCAATTCCTCGGGCTGGGAGGATTATGGTTATTATATTGTTATTAAGCCCCTGCACGCCCCGTGCTGCATAAAACCCCCAAAACTGGCCCATTTTGCCAAGGGGAGGGACAGAGCATCTGGAGCCATTTTCCAGCCCCTCTGGCTGGCGGTTTGCAGGATCTGTGCACGTGGCAGAGGTGAGCCAGGCACCACCATCCTCCTCCTTCCTCCTCCTCCTGCCCTCCTTCCCAAGCCCTCGGAGCTCATTAGCAGGCTGGGGGAAAGCAGGAAGCGGCAGGCAGGGCAGCAGGCAGGGATGGGGCTGGTGGCCTGCACGGCCCCTCTTGCAAAGCTCCCGCTCACTAATTGGGCTCAATTAGGTGGCTCTGCTCTGTGCCACAGCACAGGCATCCCCCCAAAGGTTAAATTAATTGCACAAGGTCAAGGCAAGACCAGCGAGGAGCTGCCAGTGGCCACATCTCTCCAGCCACCCCACTGCAGCAGGAGAGGCACAGCCCTGCTGCTGGGCTAAAAATAAAGATCTCTCTCCTGATGCGGAGAATGACAATTTGCTAATTAGTTTAATATACAGCCTTAATAAAATGAAAAAGTAATTTGAGTAAATCTGAATTTCAAGAAAACAAAGATTTGATTTTCTGATCTGTTTGTTGAGCGGAGATTCATTCCCAGCCCCAGCCCTTGATGCCTCTCCTTTAAAGAAGCTCCACGTAATTAAACTGAGGAATCCCTAATAAAACTTTGTCCCTTTTGAAGTCACGCCCTGGCTGGAGCAGCCAGCCTGGATGGCTTCAGGCTGGCGTGTCTGTCAGGCACAAATGCCATCGAGGCCCAGCGTCCACCAGACATCCAGCATCCACCAGAAATCCCCCTTTGGCACCACAAGGATGCCCCAGCCCCCGCCCCGCTCACCATTGACCGTGAGGTGGACCCAGCTGCCGTTGTGGAAGGTGTCGTACTGCTGGTCCAGCATGAGCACTTTGCACTCGTACCAGCCCTGGTCCTCGGAGCGCACCTGCTCAATGCGCAGGGAGGCTTTGTCGTGCAGGCTGGCCCGGCCTGTGGGAGAGCACAGCGTTGGCACCACGTCCCCAACACCGGAGCAGCCCCTGGAGCATCACTGTAGGGGACACCCCATCCCAAACTGGAGCAGTCCCCGGAGCATCACTGTAGGGGACACCCCAATTCAAACTGGAGCAGCCCCCAGAATGTGACCACAGAGGACACCCCATCCCAAACTGGAGCAGCCCCCAGAATGTGACCACAGAGGACACCCCATCTCAAACTGGAGCAGTCCCCAGAGCATCACTGTAGGGGACACCCCATCCCAAACTGGAGCAGCCCCCAGAATGTGACCACAGAGGACACCCCATCCCAAACTGGAGCAGCCCCCAGAATGTGGCCAAAGGGGACACCCCATTCTTAACACTGGAGCAGCTCCCAGAGCATCACTGCAGGGGACACCCCCATCCTGACAGCAGAGCAACCCCCCAGAACACCACCACAGGGGACACCCCATCCCCGTGTGGGCGCTGTCCCAGTTTGGGGCTGGCTGAGCCGCACGGCGCGGGTGCAGCCGGTGGTGCCAGGCCGGTGGTGCCAGGCCGGTGACACACTCGCCCGTCTGGGGACGGCAGAGCCAAGCTGCCAGGGCTAGGCAAGGTGCCTCGAGCGATGTCTGCCTGCAGCGACACCGGCCTTCTGCTCCCAGCCGGGGGCTGGCGGCGGCACAGCCGGCACACAGGCGTGCCCCAAAGCCTTTCCCCGCCTGGGAGACTCCCGGAAAGCAGGGCGGCCCTGAGCTGACTCTGTGCTCAGCCCCAAAAACTGGGTCAGGAGCAAAGCAACCTAAACCTCCACCCTGGTGCAGTGGCCACCAGGCTGTGGGATCACTCACTGCTGAGCTGGGTTTGGCAGGGCTCAGCTGGGCTGGTTGCACCTTCCCTGCTGCAGCATTTCTTAGAGAGCAATTTGGGCAGAGAGTCCCACAAAACCCAGGGAAGATTCCCAGGACAGCATTCCACAGGGACAGGGATACCACAACGGGTCAGTCTGGCCACACCAACCTTCTCAGGGCTGGTTTCCAGCTCACACATCCCACCAGAGGACACCAGCCACGTGTCACGGGCAGCACATTGGCGAGGAGCCACATGAGTTCTGCAGCTCCAACCTGTCACCTCCTCCCAGCACGTGGCCCTGGCTCCATCCCCACCGTCCCCCCCAGCACCCCTCCCTGGGTTCACAGCTGCTCTGGGGTGCAGCGGTGGCAGCAGCAGCCACCGCCACCACGCGTCACCCTGGGTTTCTCTGCCTCGCTTGCTCCCGTCCCACGCAGCCCAGCTGGCTTCCTAACGCTGCTGCTTAATTAAAACCAACTGGGTGGAAAGCGAGCAACGAGAGGCAGAGCCTGCGTGGTTTCCGACGGAGGAGCGGATGGAGCGGAGCCGCGCGTCCCGGGCCGTGCCGCAGCCGGGAGCCGGCACCCTCCCCGCGTCCCTCTGCGCCCCCAGGACTCACCGGCATACTCCGGGTCGACATGGGGAGGGTAAAACCCGAACTTGATGAAGATGGGGATGGGGACGCCGAACTTGAACCACTCCACGACATAGGGAGGGGGCTGTCCCGTCAGCGGGTGGATCACGTCGCATCCCAGGATCACGCTCTCGCCAGCGCGAGCGGTCACAAACTCGGGCTCCTCCCTCGAGCCGAGGGCACCTGCGAGGGGGCGAAGGGAGAATCTGTGGCTGATCCCACTGCTGGTCCCCAGCATCGAACCAGGATGCCCAGCACAGCAGCAGCGGCAGTACTGCCCATCCCCAGACATCTGTCTCCAGCTAGGGCAGCCCGTGGGTTGCCCTTGCCCCCCCAGGGGGTCCCAAGTTCTTATACTCAGCTCCAAGGCCACCCTGAGCTACCACAGGAGTCAGAACAGCGGCCATCAGCACCCCAATGCTCCAGGACAGCTTCCCAACCTCTGCACCAGGACAAGGGTGATGCCCAGTGACCCCACAGGGGTTTTGGGGACCCCTGCTCTCAGTAGAGGGGCACAGAGCATGTCTAGCAGTGCTCCCCACATAGCAGCACCATCTGGGCTACCCTGTATCCTTGTGGCAGGGAAAAGGCTGCTTTTAACTTGTGCCCCTGCATCCTCCAGTGAGCAGGACTGAGCATGCAGGGACCCCTGACCACAGCTCTGCTGTGCCAGCCCAAGGACTCAGCTCTCCCACCGGTGCCAGGGTGAGCTGTGCCCCCGGAGCCACCATGCTCCAGCCGAGCCCACATGTCCTCGGGCATCCCCGAGAGCCCCAAGCCTGAAACCCGTCTGCGACCTGCGCGTCGGGTCTGTCACCCTGCTCCTCCCAGCTGGGTAATTACAGGGGACTTTGGTCTCAGCTCCGAGGCTGCTCCACCCCGGCTGTGCCGCCTTGCTCGCTGCAGCCTGGCGTCATCCTGCTCTGCCAGCAGCAGCAAAGCTGCATCCTCAGCACGGCGTTCAGAGAGGGAGAGAGAGGGAAACCCGGGGCTGGGGGGGGGAAGCCAAACAGGGGGTCCCCAAAACTAGGTTTAGACCCACATCGCCCTTCCTATCAAGGAAGGGTCCCCCGTTTTCCCAGCACACGCGGCCGCTGGCTGTTCTGGGGGGGATGCTCGGGGAGGGATGCTCGGGGAAGCACGTTCCCACTCCTCCGCGCTGCTCCTCGGGGCCGCCGGTGATTGGCGGCGAGTGACATCACCGCTTCCCCGCCGCGGGAGCCGAGCATCACCGAGCATCACCGGCTATTTTTGGCTCTGGCACAAGCGCGTACCGGCGAGAGGCCCGTGATGTGCCACCCCACGGGCCCACCAGCCGAGCGTCCCCGCGGGAAGGGCAGCGGGCAGAGCTGGCCGCGGCTCGCACATGGCACGCACAAGGTGTGTCCCTGCAGAGGGTCACAGCCTGATGGTCACCCGAGCGTCCTCAGCCCCCACGCCACCAGCAAACTGGGCACGGGTGGCTCTTTAACTGGGAGGGCTGGCTGGCGGCAGAGGGGTGGGTGACGCCGGGGTACAGAGTTGTGAGCCATCTGCAAGGAGCAGATGCTGCATTGCACACCCACTGCAGGCACCCGGCCCCGCTCTGGGGGTCCTGCAGAGCCGGGGGTCCCGGTCCCGGCGGGGCGGGGGGGAATCGCTGAGCACACACGTGCGGTGTGCTCGCACACCCCCGCACACGCTTTGCACCGCCTCGACAACACTTGCACCTTTCCATCCCTCGTTAGCGCTGCATCGCCGATGAGCTCCCATTCGCACCCTGTCAGCAGGGACGGTGTCAGCCCTCCCCTGCCACCCCGGCACTGAGCTGTGAGAACCCGTCCTGACCCCGCTGTGCCCAGCCGGGAGGGTGAGGGGGGCTGCGCTGCAGGGCTGGGAGCCCCCATCCATCGCTGCCCGCGGTCCTGCTGGGCTGATCGGGGACAGAGCTGTCACGTGCTGCTCAAGAGCATCCAAGGACGCGCTTCCCCGGCCGCCTCGCCCGAGCGAGCAGGTCCCCGGCACCTCGTCACCTTCAAAGTGACACCCTCTCCCCACCGGCAGGAGAAGATGGAAGCGGCAGCACCCAAACCCCTTCCCCAAGCCCCCCGCCTACCCCAGCGCTCCAGCTCCCGGGCTACCAAAACGGAATCTTGGTTTCCAGCACGTCTCCACCAACTGGAGCCTGGAACGCTGATGTTTGCCCAGCTGGAGCAAGCAGCTCCCTGCCCAAGAGGCCACCCAGACACCCTGGGGATGGGCGCCAGGGAGTCACACTACGCCAGGATCCCCTGACTGGCTCCCTGGCAGAGCAGTGGGTGACGTCCCCGGGGAGGGGACGAGCCAGCCGCAGCGCCGGACCCACGCCTGGCCGGGGCCGCCCGGGCACAGGAAAATAGGTCATCCCCGGCAGCTCGCAGCGCCGGTGTCTGATCGCAAGGCCGGTGGGGAATTGCACGCACGGCTGAGCATCACCTCCCCAGCGCACGGCCGACTGGCAGCCACGGCGGAGAACCGGCCCCCGGCTCTCCCCAGCTGCCACCCGCCCCGCTACCGGCCCCGTGCCCTCCTCTCCCCACTTCCAGAGCGCCAGGAAGGCAATGGGGAGATGTCTCACAAACGCTCTTTGGGTCTCCTCAACTTCCCAACCCACCAACCCTGCGGTCCCAACCCTGACCAGGTTTTTCCTTCCGAGTCCAGACCATGAAGGAAGCGAGCAATGGAGACTGCAGCTCTCGATTCGAAGTGTTTTCTCACCCCCACATTTGTAGGGAAACGCTTGAAAACAACCCGCAGACGCCAGAAGAAACAGAGCACAAATAGACGGGGTATTTTTAAACCCACTTGATTTTCCCAGCCAAGTTCAGAGAGGTTCCAAGGCTGAATCTGTGGTTTGGAAACGGGGTCAACATCAGGGAGCGGCAGCAGGGATACGAACCCCAAATCCGCCTCGGTGCAGGAGCTCACGTGAAGCCGGGGGATGCCTCGTAAAGAAAAACAAGTAATCAACAGGCTTCGTCATCCAAGCAGATCCAGGAAAAATAAAAGCACGCCGCGTGCCAGGAGGCAAGAATACAAGATGCGGAGGTGGAGTTGAACAGCATCCCAAAGGGAGAGGAGGGAAGGCTGCCGCCACCGAGACGGTGCCACCGCGGGGCTCCCCAGGATGGCGATGCCAAGGATGGGGAGACCCTCACCTGGCTCTGGGCATCCAGTTCCTCCAGTCCTGAGGGCAGAGGTGGAAGGTGCCACAGGGCTCAGTGGAGGCATCCAGCATCTCTGCTGCACTCGCTGAAGCAGGACCCTTCCTTCAGGTGCTTTGTGAGAAGGGCATGGCCATGGCAGAGAGGTTTCCAATGGAATTAACACCTGGGAAGGCTTTCCTGCCCGGCACAGTGGACACCCATGCCCTGGGGCAGACAGGGCATCCTGTCCTGACCCACCATCGCCTTGCAGCCTGCTAACAGAGGCATCACTACCCATTTCCAATGCTGCCCCACACCCCTGGCACTCATCCCCACCCTGTGCCCCCCTGGGGATGGCTGAGGGAGCAGGCACAAGGCCCAGAGCCTGTGGGCCTCTCCTCCCTGGTGAGCCGAGACGAGATCTGCTCTGACACATCCCGCTCCCATCGGTGGAGGCGGGATATGGCAGGGATCTCTGAGGACAAGGCCACCAGCGTGGCATATGGAGGCCAGCAGGGAAGGAGAGCAGGCAGCCATCGCCATGAAATGAAGAGGGGGGCGACTGAAGCCCAGGGTGGGGAACAGGGACAACGTGCTGCAGGGACCCCAGCTGCCAGGGCAGGGTGTGGGGTGCCAGGAGATTGCCTGTCCCCCACCTTTGTAGCCCCCTAAATATCTCAGTGGGGGTTGCACCCCCCATTACAAACCAAATCCCTTTGCCTATCTTGGGGTAACCAGAGCCCCCCAAAAGCATCCGCCTGTCCCCTGGTGGGGGGAAGCCCTGGGGCTGGGAGCGCAGCCCTCACCCCCTCCCCCAGCTGGAAAGCAGCATCTGGGCTTTCAGTGCGATTCCTGCGTTTTAAACCCGATTTTCCAGATGGATGGAGGGCGACGCGCAGGTCAAGTGACATGCCTCAAGGTCACTCGGGGCCAGGGAGGAGAAGGATTAGCAGCTCTGAGGGGTGGCTTGGTGCCCCATTCACAGTGAGATGGGGACTCAGAACCCCCTTCCTGGGCACAAGGGGTGTGCCATGGGACCACCACCACCCTCCCCAGGCAGGCAGGCAGGCACCCCGGCATCCCAAGGGGAATGCATGCATGGGATGCTGCCCCACAGCAGCCCCACAGTGGGTCCTTGCTCCCTGGAATGGTACAGGTGGGAATGTGCCTGGCCAGGCAGTGGCTCAGCAAGCATGTGGGAGCACAGGTTGATGCTCTGAGAGGCACGGAGATGGAGCAGGAAAGAAAATTACTTCCCTGAGGTCACCTTACTCCTACCTGGGTGGCCCTTGTACCCCCTCCCTCTAATCACCACCAGCTCAGCATTGAGCATCCGATGTTGGCAGCTGCCTCGTGGGAGGCATCATCTCCCAGCAACGACCAGCAGCTACCTGTGCGCTCCCTGTGAGCTCCCTCTGCGCGCCACGGGGCCGAGCAAGCAGCTGTGCTGCGAGCTGAAGCACCAAACCCATCCCCAGAGGAGATCTCCTGCAGCTGGAGAGCACTGCCAGGATGCTGTGCCCCCAAGCCCAGCCCCACATCACAGCGGCACCCCCATGCAGGCTGGCATCACCCTCCCCGTGGAGCAGTGGGTCCCATCCCGATGCCCTCACAGCCCTCCAACAGGAAACTGGGATGCAGGCAGCGCTCTGAGCTGCCCGCCAGCAGCTCCTGAATCACGCTGTTCCTGGCTCAGGCAGCCCTCCCACCAACGCCAGCCTCTCCATGGAGGAGCGGGAGGAAGGGAGTTGTTTTTCCAAAGGCCAGCTGGTCGCTCCGGGCTCCCAGCTCGGGAGATTCCTACCGCAGGGAAAAGGAGAGGGAAGGACTCCTCCATCGGCACAGCGTGGGGTTGGACCCACTGCCCGCCCATCTGCAGGGCTTCTTGTCCAGCATGAAGGCACGACCTCCAAGACAGAGGACCAGATGCGAACGGGAGCTGTGCCATCCCGCCACAGCTCTGGAGAGGGACTTGCAGGGCTCACCCATCACCAGCAAGGCTGCATCTTCCAAGTCAAAAGGCAACTGAGCCGGCAAAGCATCGCCGCGAGGACCCTCCGGCAAGCCAAGTCATCGACCGAGACGCTCACGTCCCTCCCTGCCCCGCGCACTCCCATCCAACAGGTCCAGAGGAGCAGAAAACCTCCAGGGAATGATGGAAATGGGAGCCCGGCCAACGCCCTTGGCTGTTCCCGGTGCCAAACCATCCCCTTGCCAGAAGAGAGCGGGGCCAAAGCCGCACGTGCCAAATCCAGCGGCTCCCAGTCCAGACTCCTCCACAGCCAAAGAGGCAAAACCCAAGAGCTCTGCACCGGGGCAAGCAGGGAATGCAGCGCTGGCACTGCCATACCGAGCCACTCCAACCGGCCAAGGTCAGCGCCAGGAGCATCGCCCGCCGCGGCATCCAGGGAACCTCCTCAAGGAGCCCTCGCCCGGAGCCGGCAGAGCCGAATCCTCCCTCTGCAAACCCTCCTGCCGGATCCACGAGCATTCCCCATTCACTGTCTGGTGCCACAGCGTCACACTCGTGGGAGAGGGAGGAAAAGCCCCTCGGTGTGACGGCACTGCTGGGAATGCCAGGAGGCCGGATCCCTCCTCTGACACCCACTCCTGGCGCGGTCACGTCCTGGCTCTCCTCCCCCATGCCATAAGAGAGGATAACGCACCCTCCTTCCCTCTCTGAGCCGATTAACGCCTGGAAAGCCCTTGGAGAGCCAGGCAAGAAGGCTGCCCAGGGCCAGCACTGCTGCTTCTCAGCTCAGTAAGGAGGAAGTGGTGTGGGAGGAAGGCCACGGCAAGAGGAAAAGCCCCAGCGAGGGCACCGGCACACGGTGAGCCCCAGCTCTCCTCTGAAGCCTCGACCCCAAGCAATGCGGGGTGACAACTCCCCATGAGGATGGGACAGTGCTGGGGCCAAAGGGTTGCAGCAGCTGGGGCCAGCCCCGTGGGCTCCCTGCCCCTGCAGGGGCCACGCCGGCCCGCAGCACCCCCTCCCCCGGGCAGCCACCCACGCATTACTCACGGCACGCTCATTCATCACGTACACGCTGCTCCACATGCACAGCACCCCCGTGCCGGGGCTTCCCGGCACCCACCCACTCCGGCACCAGCTCCCGAGCTCCATCCGAGCGGCTCCAGGGTATTTCCAAGTTCCCAAGTGCCGAACGCGCTGCTCTGCTCCCCTCCCCGGCAGAGCAGCCCTGTACAAGCCGCTGCTGCAAACACTGCCTCACCACACTGCAGCACGCAGCTCGGGCAGGCAGCAGCCGGCCAGGGCTCAGTAAGGGGGGCTACGCACCCCCAAAGAGGGGCAGCCCCATCCTGACCCCCGCGAGAGGACAGCCCCGTCCTGACACACACCCCCCCCTGCCTCCAGGAGCCGCCTGCCAGGCGAGGAGGACAAGGGACTGTGGTACGGCACAGATGTGACCCAGTGGGCTCGAGGAGCGCTGTGAACTGGGGGGGGGGCTGCAGCACCCCGGTACGTGCCCCCTTCCCAGCCCACCCGTGCCCCCCGAGGCACAGCACGGGGAGGGGAGGGGTGGTGGCTGCCAGCCAGGCATCGCTTGCTGCCGGCAGCCACTGCATCCCCATGGGCAGGGTGGGTGACAGCCAGGGCACGGCTCCAGGGTCTCATCCCGGGTTAGGACCACCGGGATGCAGGGATAACCATGTGCCCAGTGAGAAACCAGCGGCAGAAATGGGGGACGGTGCCGCACCAGCGGCAGGCAGCTCCCCTCTACCTGCAGGGATGGCTCGGAGGAGTGGGAGGGGGCTGGCAGCTGAAGGGAAAGAAGCGGGAGCAGGAAAATGAGGGTTATCCCTTGCTGCCGTCTCCGTCCTGACCTTGGACAACCCTGTGCCTCAGTTTACCACAGCACAGCAGCCAGTCTGCAGTGGGGGGAGAAGGAGGGCAGCCTCTCCTGGGCGGGGGGAGGTGGGAGCAAAGTCACCCCCAAACCCGCAGCCGGGGCGCTGCAGGGGAAGGCGACGAATCCCTCCTGCATTTCTCCTTGCCCAGACGGGCTACCCTTGCAGGGAAGGGCAAACGCTGCCCGCACCCCCCGGAGCTGCCGCAGGCGCTTCCTCAGGATGAGAGAAGAAATCCGAATGCGGAGAAAAGCCCATCCCTGATCAAGGGGGACGCTCAGCCAGCCGTGCCAGCACCCCCCTCCCCCGCCAGGACCCACACCCGCTTGCCTTCTCCCAAAGGGAATTTCCAACCCCTGGGAAGAGGCTCCGCCGCACCGCGGCTTCCCGAACTTCCCCAGCTGCAGCCGCTGCCCTCGGGGAGGTCACGGCCAACCCCGCCGAGCGCCTGCGGAGGGAGGATGCGCCGGGCGCTCCCGGCTCCCCCCCGGCAGCGGGGGATGAAGGAATCGCCAGCGCCCCGCCGCAGCGGGAAGCGCTCGGTCCCCGCACCGGCAGCAGGGAAGACGCGAATCCCGCAAACCCCCTTCGCAGCCGCAGTTCCCCCTCCTATCCTCTTCCCCAGCCCCTTCTCGGTACCCTCTTCCCGGGACGTGATCCCCCCCCCCCCCGTCCCGGTTCGCGCATCCCTCCCGGTCCATGCGCATCCCCCCCGCCGCATCCGCTACACCGGGAAAGGAGGGGGGGGTGGGAAACACGCAGAGGCGGCCCCGCCGCCGCCCCGCAGACCCCGGCGCGCCCCTCCCGGGCTCATCCCGGCGGAGAACACCCCGCGGCCGCACTCACCTTGGACGGGCAGCCCGCGGGCGCCGAGCACACTTGCTACCAAAGCGGCCACATACCAAATCATAGTACTACCGGTCCCCGGTGCGCAGCATCTTCCGCCCGCCGGGCGGCCCGGCCGGGGCGGGGCGGGGCCGGGCCGGGCTGGCCGTGGCCGGGCAGGGCTCGGCGGGGCTGGCGGGGCCGGAGGGGCGGCTCAGAGCCGGCCGCCCGCCGCTGCGCCCATGCCCGCGCCCATCGCCGCGCCGCGCCGCACCTGCGCTCCGCCGCGCGGTGCAGCCTAGCCTGCGCCCTTTAGCGGCTCGGCACCGCCCCCGCCCGCCGCCCATTGGCCGCGCCCCGGCGGAGTGGGCGGTGATTGGCCGCCGCCGCGGCCCGGGCCGGTTCAAGGTGGGTTGGCGCGCACGGGGCCCCTGCGCCGCAGTATCATGCGCACTGCCGGGAGCGGCGCGGTCACCTCCGCCGGACGGTCACCTCCCCGCACGGACACCCGCCGGGACCCGCACCGCCCTGCGCCCGCCTGGGCCTCCGCGCCGCCTCGCTGCCACCTCCCGGTGTCCAGATGCGCCGCCGCACCGCCTCAGTGCCACCTTCCCGTCCCCAGATGTGTCACCGAAGCGCGTCACTGTCACCTCCTTGTCCCCAGATGTGCCCTGTGCCGGTACAGTGTCGCCTCCCTGCGTCTAGGTGTGCCCCTGCAGCGGTTCGGTGCCACCTCCCCGTGTCCAAATGTGTCTCCGGACCGGATCGCTGTCACCTCCCTATCCCCAGATGTGCCCCTGCACCGGGACAGGGTCACCTCCCCGTGCCTAGGTGTGCCCCTGCACCGGGACAGGGTCACCTCCCCGTGCCTAGGTGTGCCCCTGCACCGGCTCGGTGCCACCTCCCCGTGTCCAGCTGTGTCACCGCAACTACTCAGTGTCACCTCCCTGACCCCAGATGCATCACTGCACTAGATCAGTGCCACCTCCTCGTCCACACATGTGCCCCTGCACCAGCTCAGTGCCACCTCCTCACCCCCAAATGTGTCACCGCACTGCTTGAGTGTCACCTCCCTGTCCACAGATGTGTCACTGCACCTACTCAGTGCCACCTCCCTGTCCCCAGAAGTGTCACCACACCAGATCAGTTTCACCTCCCCATCCCCAGAGGGACCAGAGGCACCCCTACACTGGTATCATGCCACTTGCCTGTGTTCAGATGTGCTGGCTCAGTGGCATCTCTCCATCCCCAGGTGTGTCACCACACTGGCTCAGTTCCACCTCCCCGTCCACAGATGTGCCCCTGCACCAACTCATTATCACCTCCCTGTCCCCAAATGTCACTGCACCTCCTCACTGTTCCCTCCTCGTCTCCAGATGTGTCCCTGCCTTGGTGCAACATCACCCTCCTGTCTCCAGATGTGTCCCCTACGCCAGCTCAGCATCACTTTCCAGCTCAGTGTCACTCCCTGTCTCCACATGCATTCTCTGTGCCAGCTCAGCATTGTCCCCAGCTGTGCCCCTGCATAGCCTTAGTGTCACCTCCCTGTCTCCAGATGTGCCCCCCTCCCCTGATGCAGTGTCACCTCCCTGTCCCCAGCTGCCACCTGCCCCTGCTGCCATGCGCCGCTTCTCTGGCACGCCAATGACATTTTGTGACCAGGCAGGGTCACCTCCCTACCACGGGCTGAGCCACCTGCCCCCTGCACCAGCTCCACATCAGCTGTGCCATCTGTCCCTGCCACCCTGCACCACCTCAGGGTCACCTCCCTGCCAGCTGCTTGGTGCCACTGCAGCCCTGTACCGCACATCACCTCAGGGTAACACAGCTGCCACCATCTGTGCCCTGGCAGAGGTCCAGGGTCACGGCCCTGCCAGCCTGGAACGGACATGTCACCTGCCCCCTGCACCAGCTTCCTGCCACCTCTGCCAGGACCCTGCAACGCTCAGTCACCTCATTGCCACCACCACAGCTTGGTGTCACATTCACCTGGCACCGGCTCAGTGCCAGTGTCACCTCTAGCACCAGCTGTACCACCTCCTCCTGTCACTGCACCACCTGTGCCCCCTCCCCTGCTCCTGCTCCACACCATTTGCTCACTGTGACAGCTCCTTGTCACCCTATCCCCTTTGTCCCCTGCTGGGCACAGCCCACTTGATAAGAGAGAATTGGGGTTTATTTCAATGGAAAATGGGCAGAAAACAGGAAGTGCCCCTGTGCTGCCCCATCTCAGCCCACCCACCCTCCCTGCAAAGACCTGGCGATGCCAGATGGGCAAACAGCCGGGCTGGCTCCCCCCGGAGCGTGCCAGCCACGGAAAATGGGCCACTGAACTTCCCCTGGATGCAAGTCCCCTAGCCTGGAGAGGGGACAGGTTCACACAGAGAGGGGGACACACTGTTTTGTCCCCAGCACTCACTGTCTTCCCCTCGCCCATTGGGAGAGTATCTGGGAAGAGGTCTGAGCAGCTGCTGGTCTTCCCACCTCTTCCCATGCACGTTCAGGAAAGAAGCAAAAAAAAACCAAAACAAACCCAAACCCAAATTCTTGCAGAGGATGTGGGAGTTGCAGAAACATCCCACAGCTTCTGCCCGGAATTACATTCCCGGAGGATCAGATGTTGGCACGGCCCCGGGCAGGAGGCAAGAGCATCCCCCAGCCCAGCCCAGCCCCAGCTCACGCGAGCTCCCGGGCACTTTGCTTCCCTAGCAAATTCCAAGACCTCACAAAAGCCTGACTCAGCTCCTAGTGCTGAGGCCTGAAGTGAAAGCTTGCAGATCTGCACGGGGGGGTTGGCACAGCCGAGGCTGACCCTTGTGCTGGGGCAGTTATGCTCTCCAAGCTGCTCTCCAATTTCCTGACAGTCTGGTTTGGAGTGGCCCAGGAGGGCAAAAACCCCTTTGGCCAGCACCCTCCCCACGCAGGTCCTGCCATCTTCAAAGCACCCAAAAAGTCCCAGCCACCGCTCACTGCCTGCAAAGCAGCCAGCCCAAGGCTGGCAGAGCTCCACCTGCCCTCGCTCAGCCAGACACAGACAATGCTTTCTGGTCTAGCTGGAGTCGGTGTCACCAGTCAGATCATCTCCATGCCTTTACCTGGGTTTTGCCACGATTTCAAAGAGGAAAAGAAAAATAATTAAGGGCATTGATGGCACCTATGGTAACACAGCCCAAGCCAGGAGGCATCAGGAACCTGTGGTGGATGGGGGGACCCAGCCCTGATCTCAGTGTGTGCATCCCCAAGCCGAGCCCAGCACAGGGGGCCCCACCAACATCCCTCAAGAAACTGGAAATATGGGCTTGGTTTGGAGCATGGCTGTCAGTTCACACCCTTGTTTCTCCAGACTAATTTGCTGGTTTCATGAAATCCATTCCCCACTGTTTTCACACTTCTCTCCCTCTCTATTTATAGCTGGGTTTATTTACATGAGCAGGGCACTCCTTGTACTTGCACGTCAGTCTGTGGTGGCAGAGCCGGGAGAGGGTGAAGGAATCAGTGGCAAGGCAAGGAGCACCCTGGTTCCTGGCCATGGCCACCTCCTGCCATGGCCACCTCCTGCCATGGCCACCTCCTGCCCAGCACGTGGGAGGCAGGCAGGCAGCCCTCTGTGCCAAGGGGATGAGCTGGAACCAAATCAGCCTCCAGACCCACATAAATATCTTGTCCCCACAGCACTGCAGTTCCCATGGGATGCAGGTCACCCTGGAGCTGGCACCTTCCTGCCCCACGCTGCCAGCTGGAGCTGCTCCTGCAGCAGCGTTTTGCTGACCTGAGCCGTACCTGCGTGTTGTGCTACTGACCCAGGGATGCCCTTGCTCTCCACACAGCCACGGCCAGCAGAGCCCACCATGCCCAGCTGAGTCACCTGACAACTGCCCAGTGATAAATCCACCACTCTGCCTAACAAGAGGGGTAAAAATGTCGTTGCTTTTTTAGAGAAAACAGCTCTGACAGATGAGGCAGGAGTTCTCAGATTAGCACCGGAGACCTGGGGGATGCAGCTCTCCCCAGCACACACATCCATCTGGGAGAGACGCAGCCCTGGCTGAGCCCTGCTGCATTCTCCCTCGGACTTGGCTCTCAGGATCAGGAACAGAGGGTTTGGGTTGGGAAGTGGCACAAGAAAAGTGGGAATGAGCTACAACTCAGGCTGGAAACCCAGGGAATTCCAGCACTTGGAGCAGCAAGGTTCTAGATCAGACTTCGTATGGGGCAGCAAAAATACTCAACACTGGAGAGGGTCTAACCTGCAAATGGGACTTGCCAGGGTATGGATTACTGCCTCTCTCCCTCTAACTCCTCACTGCTGTTGACCAGTCCAGAAAAGCAGGAATCTGGACCCAGCTGCTTCCCACCTGGCCGAGGGATGCTCCAACCCACGCGGGGCTGAGTCTCCCTGCACAAGTACATGATTATTCACAGCCTCCAGCATTTGCATGGTGGAGTCACGAGTCTCACAACACCTGATCTCCCGGGAGAGCTGCCTCCTGCACTTCGGAGGGAACGGCCCACATTCCAAAAGTGGGACTTGGTGTCTCACAGCATCCCACATGGCCCAGCTGTCACGTCCTCCCCTCTCTGCACGGGGACCAGGAGAGCCCACCCCATCCCTGCCACCTCAGCGGGGAAGAGCAGCAGGGCAGGGGCCCGCAGGAGCACTGAGAACTCGGGAGCCGAGCCTGGAAGTGCTGAGCCAGCCTGCAGTGTCGCTGCGTGCACAGCGAGGCTGCTCTTTGGAAAGACCAAAACAAGCCCCCTCAAAGGACAGGCAGGCAGATGGGCTCGACTCACACCCAGCTGGGGTTAGGCTCATTCCCTCCTCGTCCCCTCTCCCCTCGCCGGTGGCTCATCACACACGCGTGACTCCAGATGGCAAACAAAGAATATCCTGCCATGCCTTGCTGGCTGCACATCCAAGTCGTGGAATGATCCACCTGTGGTATTTCAGAAAAGACACGCTAAACTTGTGTGAAGAGGGGTCAGTTGAGTCACGGTAACAACTTTCTCCTCCCGTTAGCAGGTCTCCAACAGAGCTAATTACTCATCAGCCCACTAATAGACTCACACCGCACTCCCTGGATCAAGCAGCAGCGATTGTCTGTCTTGTCTCGTTAACCTCAAAGAAAGATCCGACTGCGGTAACGCGATACCCCATCCTTATCTCATCACCTGCTTCTCCAGCCTAAATATGTCTTCCCACGGCGTGGAGCATCCCTGTCCCAACACCAGCCAGGGGAAGCCTTGTTGTGCTGCTCCACGCGATCCTGGCTGGGGCAGACCCAGCCTGGGGAGTCCCCAGACCCACGGCAGTGGTGTTTGCTCCCCCAAGCAAGGGGCAGCAGGACACTGCTGACCTCCCCGGGGACCCATCTCACCCCTCACACAAAGCAGGCTGTCCCCACAGAGCTGCTGTAGCCCCCCTTGGGGAGGCACACCCCTCTTGGGGTTGGTGGGGGTCGCCGCTCCATCCTCAAAGGACAGCGTGTACCCTGCAGCCCCCTCCAGCCCGGCAGCACCGCCCAGCACTGCCGCCCACCCCATTACTCACTGGGGCTCTCTGGCACCGGGAACACACCTCCCTGCGCGGGAGCACAGGCACAGCACGTGCTGCTGGGGGCTGCGGCACTTGTCATCGGCACTGTCATCGCCGTGAGTAACCACACTCTGCCTCGGCTTCCCCGAGAACATCCCCGAAAAGCCAGGAGCGTGCGGCTCTCTTTGCTGCGGGAGGGGGAGGGAGGCACAGAGCCGCGGCAAGCTGCTCGGCTCCCTGCACCGCGGGGAAACTGAGGCACGGGGATCCGGCCATGCCGGACAGCTGAGCTCCCGGGGGGAATGGGACGAGGCTGGGCCAGCGCAGAGGTGCCCTGGCGGGCTGGGGAGGAGATGTGATTCAGTGAAGGTCGGGCGGCCGGGCTGGCTCAGCACCGTGGGGCACACGCCGTGTCCCGGTGCTCCAACCTCTCGCCCTGGCATCTTTTCCAGCCCCTGCACATGCAGCGTGTCATCAGCTGTGACACACTCTGCTGACGTCCCCGGATCATGTGGCATCAACCTCGTCCGTAATTACCGGCGCAGGAGCTCTTCTCCTTTCCCTGTTCTCTGCTGCTGCCGTGCCGGGCTCCCCGATGTCCGCGGCCAGAGCCCAGCCCAGCCCAGTCCCACCCTAACTGGGGGGGCTGCTCGTCACCCCAAGCCCTGCTCCCCCAGGAGCCTTGCTGGTGCCAGGCAGGGAGCACCAGGATGAGGGACCTTCTGCAATCCAAGCATCCTCCCCCCCAAAAAAATAAACCAACACGTGCTGGCCCTGCTGCAGGAGGGGACAAGCCTGTCGGGGTCCCCTCCACAGCCAGACCCCACAGCACCCCAGAAAGGGGACAGGCAGGCAGGTGCCAGGCTGGGCTGGCCGAGGGCAGGGAAGAGCACTGCAGCCCCCCCGAAGAGGGAGGCCGGGCTTGGAAAAGGCTTTTGCTGCCGGAGAGAAGGGATCTCTTGTGCAGGGGAGCCTCAGAGCCGCCTTTGTTCAAGGGAAGGAGATGATGGCTGCAGGGTCTGTAGCCTCGCACCTCCCTGCCCGGGCTGAACCAGTTTTTCTCCTCCCTCAAAGTGATCGTCTTGGGTGGGGGGCTCAGGGTGGCCCCTGAGGACACAACAGCCAGAGACCATCCCTTGCTGGGTCACTTTTCCTGTGGTCATACCAGGTATAGCCCCAGTCCGGGGTACACCGTGGATGGGGGAAGCAGAGTCCAACCTCTCAGGGAACCCCCTGTGTCCCTCCAGCCCCAGCCCCGCTCCTGCTGCTCCCTGCCCCACAGCAGGTGGGCAAATCCTCAGCTCCTGCCAACAACAGCCTGACAACCTGTAACAGGATTGCCCGAAGCCACAGCCCTCCAAGCTGTCTGCTCCTGCACAGGAGGCCAGGCACAGCGAGAAGAGGCTCTGGAAGGAGACTGTGTGCTCAGGACAAGTGGTTTTGGGGGCTCCCAGCTCAGCACCCCGTGTCCCCAAGCTCAGGGCATCACCACAACATCCCCAAACCCTCCCTGGCTCAGGAGAGACTTGGGGATGAAGGTGCAATGAGCAGCTGATACTGCAGCCAGCCATGGGGAGGAAATCCCCATCCAGAACTCACACAGCAGCACCATCCTGTGGGTCTGGGGGCCCCCAGGTCACTCCTCACTGCCACAGCACTCCCAAGGGACACAGGGAGAGGTGACAGCCCCCCAGGGGACGTGGGTGTCCTGCCCCACCGGGACACACAGCTCCCCAAAGCATCCCTTCAAACCGAGACGGGCACAAACCAGCGAGACGAGTTGGCCAGTGCTCAGCTGCCGCTGAAACCAGCCCGGCCAGCCAGCCCGGCCCGGGAGCAGCGGCTGTCGGCATCGCTTCCCGCAGCTGGGCTTGGCTCCCAGTCAGCCTCCCCCTCCCCAGGCTCCCTCCCTGCCAGGCAGCAATCAGCCCTGCATTCACAGGGCTGCGGGAAGATGACTCGGCAGCGAGTCAGACCACTTTGGGACAAATGTGCAATCAGTCCCCAGGAACACGCCTCGCCCCCCTGGAAGGCCGGGAGAGCTCCAGGGAATGCCCTGAAGAGGCTGTGGGCATGGATAGCACAGCGCCTTGCTTTGCTGATGCTCCCCCATCCCAAAAACACGCCCCCCCCCCCCCCCCCCCCCAGGGTGCTCGCCGGCTCCCACAGCATCCTCCTGACAGACAGCTCGGGCAGGAGGACCATGGAAAGCTCTATCTGCCTTCACTGAAAATGGTCCTGGGAGTGGAGCAGCTGGAAAGCCTCAGCCCCAGCCTGTTTTCCCTGTCAGGCAGCAGCAGGAAAACTTTCCAAGTGCAGAGAGCCTGGGAGGCATGTGGCTGATGTGTGCCCCAATCCCACCTGGCTCCATCAGCGCTCCCAATAACAACCTGGGCAGCACGACTGCCACGCTTTGACCCTCCAGATTCAGGGAAAGCCCCCTCCCCTGTCATCCCAGCCCTGATTTCCATGGATTTGATCCCCCAGACAACATTTCCCTCCCCATCTCAGGCACTGGTGTGTTGCTGCTGCTGCACACTGACATTTCTTTCCCCGGATGCCACTTATTTATAGCATGCCTGACCTTTTCCCCAAGTTTACATCCTCCTCTCGCTTCCCTTCCACCCACCCAACTCTGGGAACCACCCCTGGGATGCTCCCAAGCCCAGCTGTGTGCAGACATCCCCCAGGGCCCAGCTGGGACGTGGTTCCCCAGCATTGCCATGGGCAGTACGGGAGGACAAAGCTGGGGGTGTCTGTCAGGCAGGAACCCCCTCCTTCCCCACTGCAAGGAACAGCTTCCAATTAAAGCAGCTGCCTTTGAAATCCAGATGGTCCATAATTCTTGCTGGGGAAGAGGAGAGAGTCTGTTCCATCGCAGCCCCCTGCGAAGGCAGGGCTGTGGAAAGCAGCAGGCTCCAGCCGTGTGGGTGGGATGTGCCAGCGAATTGCAGGCTGCAAGGCCAAGGTACAGCCGGGAAATTTGCATTGCAGCCCGGCTCAGGGCTCTGCTGCCGCTTCCTTGGGCTGCAGGGAGATTTCTCTCATTTTTGCCCAACTCTAGCAAGATCCAGCTCCCTCCAGGATCCCCTCTCACTCTCTCCTTGGGTAGTGCAGTGGGTTCTCTCCCTTGCAGGCACCTCCCATCACCCAGCCTCTGCCCAATTTGGGGAAAAAAATGCTCTCTGGGGCCAGAGGGGCTGCTCCGGTGGAGAGGGAAAGCACGTTTGGAAAACACCCAGCTCCAGCATCCATCCCTTTGTAGTGCAAACCCCTCTGCTCCTGCCAGCCTGGGATGGAGGCTCTGGGTGCCAGGAAGGGCATCCCGACTGCTGGAAAAGCGGGAGCCCCTCGCCCTCCCTGCTGCCTGTCCGTCCCTCTGTCCCTCCCCAGGCGATGGGCTCCGCCGGCCGTCCCGACCTCCCGGCCCGCGCCGCCTCTGCTGCTCTAATTACTCCTCTCGCACCCGGCGCCGGGGCCCTCCGACCAAATTACGATCGATCCTTTGCTCCAGCCCAATCGATGCCATTGACTGAGGCATTAGAAAGACAAATCCGGGCTCCCCGCCCCGGGAAGGCGGCGGCAGCCTCGGGGGTGGGGGATGCCACCACGGATGGCGAGGTGCGGGAGGCACAGGGGATGCCCTCGCTTGATGCTCTCCATCCCTGCATCCGTAAGGAGCGGGCAAACACCTCCGAGGACCTGAAAGCACCAACTCAGTTGTTCTCCAGCCGTTGGATATGAGACAACCGACAGCAAGGATTAAACTCCTGGAGCACACAGCCCTGATCAGCCAGAAATCCCTGGCAGGAAAGGACTTCCCTCCCAAAAACTCCCCTGCTTCTGCCAAGCTCCCACTCTTTTCCAATAAAAGAAAGGATTTTCCCTTAACCTGCTGAATCAGCAAATCCAGCCTGCATTCCCAGTCACCTGAATTAAGCAGCAGTGATATTTAACAACATGGGCAGCTGATAAACAAGCCAACCTGGGAAGGGGGAGAGCTCAGGGGGGCTTGCCCTGCATGGGACAGGGATGCCATGGTCCTGTGTGGGCTGGGGATGCTCTGGTCCAGCCCCACATGGAACAGGGAGGTCATGGTCCAGCCCTGCATGGGTCTGGGATGCTGTGGACCAAGCCTGAATGGGATGGGGATGCTCTGGTCCAGCCCTGAATGGGTTGGGGATGCTGTGGTCCAGCCCTGAATGGGATGCAGATGCTGTGGTCCAGCCGTGAATGGGATGCAGATGCTGTGGTCCAGCCCTGAGTGGGTTTGGGATGCTGTGGACCAAGCCTGAATGGGATGGAGATGCTCTGGTCCAGCCCTATGTGGGTTGGGGATGCTGTGGTCCAGCTCTGAATGAGATGGAGATGCTCTGGTCCAGCCCTGCCTGGCACAGGGATGGGCCATCCTCCATCACACCACAGGAGGAACAAATTCCAGTGCTGCCCAGTCGGCACCAGCAAGGCTGCAGTGGGGAATAATTGAATCACAGCCCGGACAAGGGATCACTGGCTAAAATCCCCCCTGGCCCAGCGTTACACAGATGGGAAACAGAGGGGGGCCACCCCTGAGCCCCCTCCTCCCGTGCCTCCCAGGAGCAGATAATAGACCCCGCGTGAGCAAATTACAAGGAATTTGCAGCCATCCCATCTAATCCACAGGGGAGACATCTGAATCCTACAAGGAGCATTTGGCTTCTGGGTATAGAGGAGCTTAGAGACATGCAGAGGCATTAAAAACACGCATGGGGATTAAGCTGGGAACTGGGAAGGGAGAGCACAGCTGGAGACCATGGGTGGCTGTGGGAGAAGATGGTTGGGGCTGTCCAAGGGCTGTGAGCAAACTGGTTCTGGGCAATGTCCAAGTGTCCCAGTGTCCTGATCTAGGTTTGGAGTCTGAGGCATCAGTGGTGGAGGTGGGAACCCATGGGGTGCTGCCTGACAGGTGGGATTTAACCATGGTGTGCTAAAGTGAGGCATCACAGTGTTTTGGGCTCCAACACCCAAGCAGACAGCAAGAGCTGCAGCCTGTGCCCAAACACACATCCAGGTCAGATCACCCAGCCTTGGGGTCGAGCAAAGTCAGCCTCAAGCATCCCCCAGGATCAGGTCTGTGCCAGAGGGGTCTTCCAAGGATAGACTTTGGCAACGTCCCTCATCATTTGGGATTTATTCTGATCATCTCTAATCCTCTGCCTTGATTGCTGAGGCTCCCAATCTCATTAGCTGGGCTACGCTGGGTCATTATTGATGTTGGGGGGTGTTTAAAATTGATATTAATCCCATCTCAATAATCTGGTATTTGTTGATTTTTATTTTTAGGCTCTCATGTTATTAAGATGAGCTGAGCCAGCTCCTTATTTCTGGGGGCTGCCCCATCCCAGCAAACCCTCGGAGGTGCATCTTGAGATGCCAAAGGTTCCCAAAAACCTGGTTTAGCCCAGCCCATAGAGAAGACGATACCTCTGGCCTTTGCAGGCTGTGAGCATCACCAACCCAGCAGCACTGACCCCCAGCTGCTCTCCTTTAAACCCGTTATTATCATTTTTCTTAATTATCACAGAAACAAGGGGCTTCCACTCCGCACCTTCAGGGACACGGCGAGTGCCTGATGAGGAAGGAGCCATTAGCACCCCGTCAACACAGCATCTCAGAAAGGATCTTTGACAAAATTGTCACCGGAGAGGCAGGGGGAGCGAGGCAGCCCGGCACAGCTGTACATCACTTTGACAGCTCGCATTAAGGCGACTTCAGGCACCTCTGGGAAATTACCTCCCCGTTAAACAGAGGCAGGGGCAGGCGCAGTGCCTGGGGGTTGAGCTCAGCAGCTGGGGCAAAGCAGGGCAGGGAGGTGCTGCTGGGGGAGCCCAGTGCATCCAAACCAAGGGCCCGTGCCTCAGTTTCCCCCAGCACAGGCACGAAGCCACAGCTGATGTCACCTCAGGCTGGATGATGGGAAGGTGTTTCCTCCACAGCCCCTCTCCCAGCTCCAAGCTCCAGCTCAGAGCTGATGGCTGCTTACCCGCCTCCTCTCCAGACCCTTGGCAAAAAGCAAAATGCCAATAACTTGGGGAACAGCTCGTGTTTAGCTTGGCAGGCCGGCTATTGTTCCTATACTGCAAACGCATGGATGGCACAGACATGTTTGGAGTGGATGCAAGCTGTTCCCCCCAGCCCCGCCACAGCAAGCGTCAGCTCCCAGCTGGAGGCACATCAAGCAGGGCTTTTTGGGATGAAACCACCTCCAAAGGCTCCCCAAATTAATGGGGTGGGAGAAAACCTGCTGCAAATGCCTTCCCATCCCCATAGTAACCCATCCCTCCATCCTAATCGGGCTGCTCTGGGCATATTTCTGCCCAAAGGCAGCAAGTTTTTAGCACAGGGTAGGAGAAACGATGGAGCAAAGCCAAAGTCAAGTACCACCAGCTCCAGCAAGTGCCTCGAGAAGCTCTCAGGGAGCAAAGCAATGCAGAGGCAGCAGTCCAAGGTAAAGATGTGGGTGTGGGTAGGGAGGGCAGCTTGGTGGTCTTGCTGTATTTTTAGTTCCCGGCTTTAACAGCCAACAGTTTAATAGAGGAGGTTGTTTTAATTGGAGCTACAGTCACTAAGAAAAACACAAGAGGAGTAAATATAGAAAAATAGTCATGTTTCTGGAGGTTCTTTGGTATTTGTCTAATTAAATGGAGCGCTTTAATTACACATCAAACGGTGCCATTTCCAAAAAAACAACCCACAGGCATTTGCCTTGATTTGAAGGCCAGCTGACACCGACTTGTAAAAACAAGTCTGGACCCCCCCTCATTTGCAAAGGAGATTTGGAGACACCCCAGGATGCTTCACAGTCATCAGCCCAAAGGTGCGGAGCTGGTGGACTCCAAGCGGTTTGGGATCCAAACCCACCTACAGCTCCCAGGGATCCCTGACACACTGCTCCTGCCAGGGAAACCCTCTGCTGGAGGTCCTGACCATTATCTGGATGCCAGTCAGGAGGTTGCTATCCCCTTCTCGAGGGGGAGAGGAACCTGCTGGTGCTGCTAAGATGCTCCTCAGAGCCAGACACTCCAAACCCAGGATCTGAGAAGAGCCAAGCAGCCGGAGAACCACCAGAGAGCTACCAGAGCACATGCACATCGAGATGCCAACCATCTGGGCACATGTGAACAGCAAAAGCCACTTTCCCGTGCTGTTCCAGACATCCTGGCATGAGGCACCACCAGGTATGGAAGCTTTTCAAAGCTGGAGACACCCAAGAGCTTTTTTTTTGATCCTTCCTCCCTCCATACCTGAGCAATGTACAGCCAGCGCTCGCAGCTGTGCAACCCACAGCTCCCCTGCCTGCCACTTTGAAACGGCTCCCCAGCAATTACCTCCTCAAAAAAAGTTATTAAGAAAACGTCTTTGTCTGGAAGGGATTAGAATGGCAGTCATTTAAAAAAAAAAAAAAAAATTGGCATGAAGAACTATGTATATTGCAAAACAAAATGTGTTGCTTTTTAATATGTTTTTATAACCCAAACAAATTTGTTTCTCACACTCCTAGGCTGGAAAAAGGAGCCGTCCGACAGTTTAGGATTGCAGTTTGCAGTCAGCTCCGCCAAGGAATCTGTTGCAAAGCTGTCGCAGCAAATAAATGCCGGTTCCCTGCTGTGCTGCGGCTCCGCCGGCACCGCTCCGGTCACCGCTCGGCTGCACGGCCGCGGCTCCCGGCACCGCGGCGGGGAAGGTGACACGGAGCTCGGAGCCACGGGGACAGCAGCCGGGAGCGGCAGCCACACCCGGTACCTGCGCCACCCCCGCTGACAAGGACACGGTGGCCTTGCACGAGGCTTTGCGAGGCAGCACAGCCTCTGCAGGGGCATCGCTCCGGGCCCCGGGCGCTGGGATCTCACCGGGAGATGCTCAGACGGCAGGAGCACACCTCTGATCACCCCACCCCCATGTGCTCCTTCCCCCACCACCATCAGCTTTTCCCTCTCCCACCCGGGCCTGACTCCTCGCCAGCAAAACGGGAGCAAGAAAATCCCAGCAGATGCTTTTATTTATTTATTTTCCTGGGAACAAGTGCAGAGCCCCAGCTCCTCCAAGCATTTGAATATATGAGCATCTTTAGAGGCACTGACAAGGAGATGCAGCTCCAGGCACACCCAGAGCATCCCTGCAACCTAAAGCCCAGGATGCAGGAAAACACCTGCAGGGACCCACCAGCACCTTTCTGATCCCTGGGGTCAGTCCCAGTGGAGAGCAAGCCATGGCAGGGAAAGGACCAGCATGTCCTTGGTCAGCTGGGAAAGCCTGGCAGAGCCTGAGCACCCTTTGGGAGCAGGGAAGGCAGAGAAATCCCCTCCCTGCAGCAGCACTGCCCTACATGTTTTCCTCCCCCAAAATACCCACGACTGTCACCCGCCTTTTATCACCAGAGCAAGCAAGACAGGGCAGGAGACGCTGCTCCCAAATTCCCCACACTGTCATCAAAACTGGGAAATCTGGAGATTCCCAGCTGGTTGCCTGAGGGGGTCCAAGGAAATTATGCATTCCCTGCAGGAAAGCTGCCTGCAGCAGGCAGGGAGCCATCCCAGGCAGCCCCGGGGAGGGGGGATGCTGGTGCTTCACTCTGCTTTATGCTCAGAGAATGGCTGATTCACGCTTATTCCAGGCTTCCCCTGCAAAACCTTGGATGAGGACAGCACTCCAAACTGGGCGGGTGTCTTCCACAGCCCCACGCTGGGCTTCCCTTCGGGAGGGATGCTGTGAGCCAAACCCGTGGTGTTTTGTGTAAAAGCATGAGAGAAGGCCTTACGAGTTAATTAAGGAGAACCAAGCATCCCTGGGATAAACCAGCCCAGCCCCAGACACCTGCAGCTCCCCCCAGCTGAGCTTCGACCCTCAGGACCTGCTTAGTTTTAGGCAGCACTAAAAAAGCCAACTCTATTTTAGCAGCGCATTTTTTTTTTGCCTTTAAAATTAAGCCCTTAAAAGATGCAAAGCAACAGATCAAGGATGGTGCAGACTCAGAAAAGGAGCAGGAATCCCCCAGCATGAGCCAGGTTAGATGTTGGGGAACAGGGAAAGCAGGATAAAGGCAGGGGGAAAAAAAAATGGGTAGAGGAAAGATCTGGGACAGTTCTCACAGCACTTTCTGCCCTAGGAGGACATGCTGGGCAAGGAGCAGGAAGAGCAGCTGGGCACCCACCAGCTGTTCTCCTGGCTCCACAGCCCACAGTTCCCCTTTCCCCATCTGTAACCCCACCTCTGGGTTACAGAGGTGCCTGGGGAGAAGCCTTTGTTCCAAAATCAGTGGTGAATTTAGGGGATTCGAGTCTTCCACAACTCTTCCCATCCCTCAGCCTCCCTGCAACATTCCTAGGCTGCACCTGAGGCCACGCACGCACAGGCAGAGCCAAACAATGGCCTCGACGCTTTGTTAATTTGCGCGGATAGCGGCAATTAACAACACCGCGCTTCGGAAACTCCTAATTGGGTTTTTCTGCCGAGTCTCCTACGGACACAGGTCTCTGCCGGGGTAGCTCTTCCCGTGAGCAGCACCGGGAGGGGTTTGGGACAGGCGGGAGGCAGCGGATATTTATGACCACTGGCAGATAAAGAGCGAGGTGAGGCGGGTGAGGCTTATCCCGCAGCGCCGCTCCATCACCGCTGCACCCAGGGCGCGATAACGGCTCCGAAATGTTGGGTGTGATGGATGCTGCCTGAGACTGACAGTTGCTGGGGCAACCACACGCAGAGGTACCCAGTCCCCCCCCTTGGAGGGGCTCCAATAGGGATGGGGTCCCCCCGTCAGGGTCAGGTGGGGACAAGCTCATTGGCCAGAGAGCAGCATTGCACGGCACAATTAATTTTTATGGGTAGCTGCTGTTTTAATTGTTTTGTAGAGGCTTGAGGGTGCATTTACAGGAGCAACATGAGGGATGCAGGGAATAAGGAGACCCCCGGGGGTGCTGCAGCAGGGTGGTGGGACTCGAATCCCCTAAATTCACCACTGATTTTGGAACAAAGGCTTCTCCCCAGGCACCTCTGTAACCCAGGCATCCAGACCTAGAGCCTGGCTCTGCCACAGGGTATCTGGGAACACGCCACCGCATCCATCTCCCTGGATAATGAGGTTTTCCTCCCTGGGAGCGGGGAGCACAGCACGGGGGATGTTCATTAGTGCCTGCAAAGCCACGTGGAGACACACACGGCTGCCAGGCTCTGCACGGACCCTGCGGACAGACACAGGAGCTGCAACGCTGAACAAGCCAGAAAAGGTTTGGTCCAGCCCAAAATCACCTTTTGTGTCTGAGAACCGAGCAAGGAACAATTTCCCTGCGTACTGAGCGACACCACCGTGTTTTCCTGCCCATAACAAAGCCATGGAGGAGCAGGATTCCCTCAGCAGACAGCAGTAGCCACTCCATGCCCAGAACCCTCCAAGCTGCATTCCCTGGAGCTCAAAGCAGAATCCCCACCAGAAATCCAGGTCCTGCTGGGGGTAGGGCTCTGCCAACCCTATCCTGATGCACACACCAAGGTTGGTTTCCCAGGGGAGAGGACATCCTCTTGCAACCAGAACTCTCACCCCACAGCTCAGCCATGTTGCCAGTACGGGGCCAGGAGAGCCACAGCGTCACCAAAAAGGGCAGGAACCAGGGCAGAGAAGCTGGAATGATAGAAGGGCTTCCCCTCCCCTATTTAAAGCTTCATGCTCAGCAGCTGGGGCTCCCCCAGGTTTGGGAGGCTCACGGTGTTTCCTGTCAGGGCAGTTGTTGCCCCTGCACCATTCCCCACCCCACATTCTGCTCCTGCTCATGGCCATGCCTTTGGGAACACTGTCCCCCTTCCTTCCTCTCATCCATGGGAATGCCAACCCAGGACAGCAATGTCCTCCCCCACTTAAAATCCTCTTCCCCCCTTCAGCCCACATTGATTATTTTCCTCCATTAAGAAGCAGCATCCATGGCTACAAATCTGCCAGCGGCTCATCCCTCACCCCTGCCTCCCCTCTCCAGTGTTCTTCCATTAGTGCCTCCATCCATCCATCCATCCATCCATCCTAGCACCAACCTCACCAAGAGGTAAAAAATCCTTTAAGCCAGGAGAAAACTCCCCCAGGAGGGGGGGCAAGCTGTTCGCTACCCTCCCCAGCAGTGGGGCAATGCGTGCACCTAGCCCAGCAGAAAATTCCACACCAGGAAATTCCACACCAGCATGATGCCAGTGCCTTCGTGGAGCTGTGCCCGGATCCACCAGACTCCAGCAAAACCCCCAGCCCCACGTCTAGGGGGCTTGGGGGCGTTCTTTGCCAGCTACCTGGAGATACCTGGAGGAGAGGAGTGCAGGAGGACACGACCCACAGCCACATGAGCCTCCTCCACCTTCTCCTTGGATCAATCGTCTCCAATTCGCCCTGAGGAAGCGGCACATGGAGAACCGGAGGCACCAGCACTGGCACAGCCCCCGCAGAAACATCCCCCCCGCCCCCGGCTGACATCCCTCCAGTGACACTGGGGGGAGGAGGGGGCTGCAGAGGAGTGGGCGGTCATTGCTCCGTAGGAAACATGAGTCCCCCATCCCCTGCCCTCCTCCTCCTCCCCGGTCCCCCAGGTTGATGCACAAAGAATAGACCCAGTTGCTGGCGGGGCTGAGTAATGCTCTGAGCCGCTCCTCCCCGGCAGTGAGTAATGCCGCTTTTGTCTCCCGCGCCGGCACCACATTAGCCAGGAACACGGTGTTAGCTGGGAATAGGCGTTAGCCGGGAACACGGTGTTAGCCGGGAACAGGGTGCTAGGCAGGAACACGGCGTTAGCCCGGAACACAGCGTTGGCTGGCAGCACGGTGTTAGCCAGGAATAGGGCGTTAGCTGGTAACACGGGGCTAGCCAGGAACACGGTGTTAGCTGGGAATAGGTGTTAGACAGGAACACAGTGTTAGCTGGGAACAGGGTGCTAGCTGGGAACAGGGTGCTAGCTGGGAATAGGTGTTAGCTGGGAATAGGTGTTAGCCAGGAACACGGTGTTAGCTGGGAATAAGGTGTTAGCCAGGAATATGGTGTTAGTTGGGAATATGGTGATATCTGGGAACAGACATTAGCCTGGAGCACAGCGTTAGCCAGGAACACGGTGTTAGCTGGGAATAGGTGTTAGACAGGAACACAGTGCTAGCTGGGAACAGGGTGCTAGCTGGGAATAGGTGTTAGCTGGGAATAGGGTGTTAGCCAGGAATATGGTGTTAGCTGGTAACACGGTGTTAGCTGGGAACACGATGATAACCAGGAATATGGTGTTAGCTGGGAATAGGTGTTAGCCTGGAATATGGTGCTAGACAGGAACACGGTGTTAGCTGGGAATAGGCATTAGCCAGGAATATGGTGTTAGCTGGGAACAGGCATTAGCCTGGAGCACAGCGTTAGCCAGGAACACGGTGTTAGCTGGGAATAGGCATTAGCCAGGAATATGGTGTTAGCTGGGAATATGGTGATATCTGGGAACAGGCATTAGCCTGGAGCACGGTGTTAGCCGGGAGCACGGTGTCAGGCAGGAACGGGGCATTAGCCAGGAACGGGGCATTAGCCAGGAACACAGCACTTGCTGGGAATAAGCGTTAGCTGGGGACATGGTATTAGCTGGGAATGTGGTGTTAGCTGGGAATGTGGTGTTAGCTGGGAATGTGTTAGCTGGGAACACGGTGCTCCTGGCACAGCTGTGGTGGCATCCTGCGGGCGACACCTCGAGGGTGGCACCGCTGCTTGCGCGTCACGCGGTGTCACCTCTGCCCGGGGTGTCGTGGCATCTGCGCCCACCTGGGGACACCTGGGCAGCGCCCTCTGCCCAGGCACCACTGGTTGGTTGCCCTGGTTTGCCATGGCCATGGTGGAGGGGCACCCCGTGGTGCTCGACCCCATGAGGCACCAAGTCCATGGAGAAGCACATTCCCACTGGCTGCTATGGAAACGTGGCTCCTGTGGAACAAAAGAGTCTCTGCTTCTTACCTGGATTTTCCTCCTTCCCGAGGAAACACCAAGGTGTGAAGAGTTTGACGCCAGCAGCCATGGGTTGCCCAAAGCTCCTTCCAGGAGCTGCCCCTGGGGGGAGGGGTTTCCCCCCCTGGCTTTCCCCCCAAGGCACATTTTGGGGTGCGGGGTTCAAGCCCCAAAGGTCCCCAGAGCATCTTTCCATCCCGGTGCTGAGTCACTCGGCACCGGTGGCACCCGGGCTGCGGCAGCGGTGTGGGGCTGGCGGGTGGCTCCTGCTCCAGCACCCACACGACAGATGGAGAGCCTCTCGCCTTGTGATTGGATTTTATTTTGTAATTTTTGGCTGTTATTTCTGGTCCTCAGCACCCTCTCCCTTCCCTTCTCCCTGCCGTGTCCCCTGGCCACCTCCTCCCTGGGAGGAGCAGAGGGTGGCTGCAGCGAGTGTTTTGGTTTTGCTCAAAGGAGTGGAGCTCGGCTTTCAGTGACTACAGCCTTTGGTGGCTTCCCTGTGGGACATGGCAGGCTGGCAGTGTCCCACAAGGAGCAGCACCGGCTGGTGCACTGGTCCCAGCCAGTCCCCAAGCTTCTCACAGCACTGACACTGCTGCCACACAGGGCAGGGGATGCTGGTGTCCCCTGGCTGAGGGCTCCTCTGCACATCCCTGGGCACAGGGACATCCTGCCATGCCCTGGGGAGGGGACAGTGCTGGCAAAGAGAAAAACACCAGCCCCATCTCTGCCCAGCATCTCCCTGAAGGGCCATGGGCAGCACGAGTTTGCTGGGTCTCAGCCCAGTTCCCAGCAGGCAAGAGACTGGTGTCACCAAACTGATGTGACAAGTAGCAGCACAGACAGCTGGAGGGACGTGGCTCCTCAGGGCCTGGTCTGTCCTTTGCAGGGGCCCTGAGAGCCTGGTGCCACAGCGAGGATGATGCCACTTGTGCCCACAGCACCCAGCAAAGCCCCAAATGTGGGTCACAGCCACCAGCAGTGACCTCGTGCACAACCCCCCCAGCCACCCACAGGGCTGAGCAGCGCTGATGAAGAGCACAACGATGAGGCTCTGGGATGCTCCTGTGGGGATCCAATTTCTCTCCCAGTCCCTTTTCCATGGCCGTGCAGCCGAGCCGAGGGAGAAGCCTCTCTGCAGCGCTACGAGTTCAGCAGCAGCTCAGCTGTGCCGGGGAGAATGAAAGAAAGAAAGAAAAAATCCCCAGCGCGGGCAAGACAGACTATAAATAAAAGCTGGAGAAGTGGGAGGCAGCAGCCACAAGGGCTTTCTGAAGCAGCAAGAAAAGCAGGTGCATGTTGGCTCCGGCTCTTGATGCCTTTGTGATTCCCGAAGAAGCCTGGGTATCCCTAATAGCCGGGCTCCGGGTGGGAGCGGGGCCGGGCTTCCCTCCCTCGAGCTGGGAAGGCGCAGGCATCTGAAGTGCAAATTCTGCACAGGATGGATGGGAGCGACGTCGCTGAGCCTGGGGAGTGAAGAGAGCCGAGGAAGAGGGAGGAAGGGAGGGAATGAAAGGCTGAGGGAGCTGCCGGCACCGAGACAGCCCCAGCGGCTTCAGGTTTCATGGATGAAGGGGATCCTCCAGACGGAATTCCTACCGGATTTAATGGTGGATGGAGGGAACTGCCAGAGCTCAGCCTTGGGTGCATCCAGACCGGGATCCCCCCCATAACCTGCCTCACAGGGACACAGGAGCAGTGGAGGGAAGCAGAATGCCTGTCACTCCCCACGGTCACCCGGAGCTGCCGGGGACGGGGACCCCACGCTCCGCCGGCGCCTGCCAGCACGGAAGGAGTGGAAAGAAGAGAGGAAGAGAAGGAGACAGATGGGCAGCAATGGAAACATAAGTTAACTCGAAGGAAGCGGATAAACAGCAGGCAGGGAGCAGATCCCAGCACATATGCTGCGCCGCAGCCAGCCAGGCATAGGGAGCTTCCTCGCCATTCCTGCTCCCCAGGCCTATGGATGGGGCTGGGCTGGGCAGGACATCAGCAACAGGATGGGCTGAAGGCTGGAGGCTTGGGGTGACAACCCTGGGAAGGTCTAAGGGCTTGCAGCTTGGGTGCAGCTCATGGCCATGGGGCACTGTGGAAACCCAAGGCAAATTCCGGCCAAAGCCCCAGAGGAAGCAGCCATGAGACGGAGGTGACGCCCAGCTGGGGAATCACAGACCTATTCCCTGTGACAGCTGGGCTAGATTTGACCAAGGAGAGATGGTTCCTCCCTTGCTGGCAGGGACAGGCAGGGTGGGCAAATGGATTTGGGCCAGGTGAGTTCTCCAGCCTCAGTTTCCCCAGCCAGGAGAGGGGAGCGGAGCAGCAGCAGCTCCTACAAAGGGCGGGCAGGACCAAGCACCGCTCCTGGTGCCGACGCAGCAGCAGCTGCAGGTCACTTCCGAGGACTCCAGCAGCTGATGGACAGGGAATGAAGTCAATCCACAGCCGAAGCAGGGAGGCTGAGACCCCCAAAAGTCCTTGAGCCCTGCAGCACGGTGCTGCCTGCTGATTACCAGGGACCCCAGCGCCAGCACAGCATCACCGGCTGCTCCGGCCACGCCACCACGGCAGGAGGGGACCCCGACCACCCCGCAGTGCCCCCCCCCGCCCGCAACACTGCGGTGGGGTCTCTGCTGAGGGGACTCTGAGCTGCCGCAGCCCACGACTTGCCCGGAATAACAAGCAGGCGGAGCCGCGGAGCTGCCGAGAGCATCTCTCCAGCGACGTTCGGCCGGGTGCTAATGAGCCCCGGGCTCTCCGATCTGCTCAGCGAATGTCATGACCCAGATTAATTGCTCAAAAAGACACCCAAAGGCTGCTAATAAAATAAAAAAAAAAAAAAAGGGAGAAGGAGAAAAAAAAAAAAAAAGGAAAAAAAAAAAAGAAAAAACAACTCCACAACAAGCTCCTTATAGTAGCCAGCAGCCCTCCCTGCGCATCCCAGCGCCGGCAGCCCGGAAAGCGCTGCCCGTGTCGGGAATGCGTGTCAGGGCAGTGGGCCAGGCAGTGCCATGGGCGCACACAGCCGCCCTTGTTCCCCGCTCCCCTCGGGGGCTCAGAGCCGCCCGCCGGCCCCGCCGCACAAGGGCCGCCTGTTCGGAGGCACCCGCGCTCCCGGAGGGATGCCGGCGCCGCGCCGGGGATGGCCAGCATGACCGGATGCTGCCGCGGGACCCCTACAACCCTTGGGGGCTGCAGCTCTGCCCCCTCGGAGGGAAATTGAGGTATTGGGAGCCGAGTGCTTCAAGGGACAGAGCTGTTTCAATGTCACCCAGGTCCTCGCTGGCACAGCGCACTGAGAGCAGGTGGCCTTTGCATCATCCCCGGCCGAGCCCTTCCTCCCGAGAGCCGCCTTTCTCCTCGGAGCCTGCAGACATCAGCTTTCCCAAGTCTTTGATTTACCGACCCTCCGGCAGCGTGTGGCTGGCCCGGGGGCTCTTGTAGCTGTCACTCAGCTGCTTGTTACCTTCTGCACCGACTCAGTGACTCCCACGCAGCTCCAGCACTTCCCCACTTCGCCACGGCCACCCTAGAGGTGCCCCACCAAATCCCCCAGCAGTGCTGGGGGTGGGGAACCCTCTCCAGGGATGTCTGTACCCGAGGGATGCTCCCACCAGGACAGGCTCTCCGCAGCCGCTGCCTCAATTGGCTACAGCTGACGGCCTGGCTGTGGGGCCATAATCCAGTTACTGCCTGAAAATACCTTCCTGTTCAGAAGAAAGGTCTTCATCAGCCCATGGACATGGCAGCTCTCACCTTTCTGCAGCCCCAAGAAAGAGCAGGGGGCTGGAGAGTCTCCCTGCCAAGAAGGCAGGAGGAAAAAGGAGGAAAGGGAGTGGGAGCAGATGGGAGATGACCACCCACCCACCCACCCGGCTGCTGCTCCCTGGCCTCCAGGACTCCTGACCTAGTTATTAGCCATGGAGGCAAAGCACAAAGCAGAGAGGGATGGGGGGAAAGAGCCCAGCAGGCTCAGATCTGCAGGAATCTGTGGGTGATGGACAGGTTAACCCAGGGCACTTCCAGAACGGTCTGCGAGACAGAGCCTGGCTGCGAGCCACCACAGCTCAGCCCTCGGTCATGTCGAGTCACAGAGACGTTCCCAGATCTGGGAGAAGACACCTTCTGACAAGAGACCTAAACTGCTGCACCCACGCAGCCGAGAGCAGACATGGGGGCTGCCATCCCCCCGGAGCACTTCCACTGTGGGCACTTGGGGCTGCCAGGGAGAGGAGCACGAGGAGCGGAGCGGCGGCTGAGAGAGAAAACCAGGAGAGCTCAGCTGAGAATTAATAAGCCACAAATTGGTAGCAGCAAGAGGAATGAATGCTTCGAAGAGGCTGCCAAGTGCCACGGGGAGAGAGAGGCGCTTCCTCGGATTTCCGCTCGGCTCGGAGGCTGTGCCTCTCCTCCCAGCAGCAAAATGGAGCCAGCCCTGGCCTTGCTTCATCCCAGCACCTTCGGAGGCAAAACCTCCGAGCATCCCTCGGGCTCTCTGGGGAGCACAGCCCTGTCCTGGATCCACCACAGCCCGCTGATGCCAAAGCCAGGCTCTGCAACGCGCCAGCCCGTGTTCAGTGATGCCAGCAGCTGGATCGGGACCTATTTGGGCAGCAGCGAGCAGACCAGCTCTATTCCTGGCTCCTGATACGTGCAGGGCTTGGGAAGCAGCTTGCAGCCCTGCCTGGCACACCGGAGCCCGACTGCCAGCCCAAAAGCATCACTGCAAGACAAGCAGCATGCCCAGGGATCTCTCTCCGTGCCGGGCAGGAGCAGCCACACTCCCCTGCGTCCATCTGAACGTCCGGCAGGACGTGCAGGGGAGATGCTCCCCGTCCCCAGTCACCGGGACACCTTTGGAGAGCGAGAGGTCGCACTCAGGAGCCCGCAGCTTCCCTCTCCTCCTCGGCAGCTCCAGCCCCGCGCGGTGCCGGCTGCGGGCGGTGGTGGCTGCAGCGGAGGTGGGAGCGATGATGACTCAGGAGATAATGAGGCAGATCAGAAGGAGAGGAACACTGAGAGGACGCGGAGAGGAGGCAGCTGTGTCCTTCGGGCCTACACCCGCTCCCCCTGACGTGGCACCTCAGCTGCGGTGCAGGAACACGCACCCCCGGCCCTCTGACTCAGCCGGGGGGCACGGCAGCACCGGGGTGGGGCAATAATTTTAACCCCATCCCTCCTTCTGCCGGGGACAGGGGTCTCCAGGCAAGTAGGTGAGAGGGAAGTGGGGCTGCACACGGGGTGATGGCTCTGGGGTCCCTCCAGCCCCACACCCATCGCCCATGGCTCAGACCCTCTGTTGTGCTGCCCCACAGGGTCCATGGGCTCCCCTCTGGCTTTGAGCTGCCAACCTTTCATCCCTCCTGCTCCCAGACCTGCCAGTTCCCCAGCTCCCCATGGATAATCAGCCTCTCCTGCTTGAGGAAACTGAGGCAGGGAGGGACCAGACTCGCCCGAGGCTGCTGCTTCCAACCGAGCCAGCAAGGGAAGCCAGGAGTCCCGGCTCCTGCGCTCATTTTCATCCCAAGCTCATTTATAAAGTCATTTTCCCTTTGTGCCAGTGGCAGAGCAGTGCCAGTCACCCACGGGGTGGCCGACGTCACTGGATCACTCTTTGCTTTTTGTCTGGGTGGCTTCATCCCCACCCAGCGCCAGAGAAGGAGCTTCTAGAGCTGAGAGGTGCCCCTGCCTCGCTGTGCATCCCCAGGGCACAGCACATCACCTTTCCCAGCCTCAGTTTCCCTTCTTAACCAAAGCCTGCTGCAGAGGCAGACCTGGCACTGCTGGGTGACTCAGCGTCCCCCCTGCCAGAGTTCAGCCTCAGGGACCTTCCCAGCAGAGCCAGACTGGGCCCCTCCATCCCTCAGCATCTTCCTTTCCCCGGGAGCTGAGCCTTGGCAAGGGGAAGGAGCTGCTTATGCAGAACAAATGGAATCAATCAAAACAAAAGGCAGCGGGCCTGATTCTATTTATTACCCATCCAAGGGTGTCAAACGCGTCTCCAGACAGCCACAGCCATATGGAGAGGGGGGAACCCAGCGGGGCCACGCCGGTGGGCAGGGCCAGGCAGGGCCAGCCGTGCCTGGACAAGGGTACACAGCCTCTGGCTGGCCATCCCCTCTGCTCTGTCCTTCAGCTAGCCCTGGGGCACCTCCCAGTGCCTGCCAGCCTTTCATCCCACTGCTTGGCACCCTCAGCCTGCTCCTTGGGACTGCACCAGCCCCCAGCCACCCACTGCTTAGGGGTGGTGCCACGGAGCAGCCAGGGCATGTGGAGTGGGGAGGGGGATGAGGAGCAGGGCACTGACACCTGCCCCAAATAGCTGGCACTGGATGCAGCACCACCTCCCCGGACACTTCAGGCACTCAGGATCCATGGTGGAGGATCCAGCAGCAGGATCCAGCCCACGCTGCTGAGTGAATTAAATCTGTGCCTGCTTTTCCAGGAATGCCACTCATGTTAACACACCCCCCCGAGCTCCAGGTACCTTCTCACCGCTCCCTTGGCCTTCCCAGCTGCTGGGAGAGGTGAAGCTGGGGGTACCTGTGTGCTCCTCTCCCAGCTGGGGCAGTGCCAGCCCTCTGGCATTGGAACAGAAGCTGGCAGAGGCAGGAAGACCAGAGAGATGGTTTGTTGACCACTGGTGAGGCTGCAGCAGGGCAGTGTCACAGCCCATGTGCCAGAGGGACACGCTGGCTCCTGGCACGTGTGGCCACGAGGATCTGCAGGGGAAGGGGCCTTTGTGCCTGGGGACTACTGCAAAACACCAGAGGCTCCTGTCCTGCCTGGCTGGCACGGGGCTGAGCCCAGCTCAGGGCTAACAGCACACCTGGGCACGGCTCCTGGGGCTGCCACCTCCAGCTGAGCCATGCTGGGCTGCGACCTGCTCTTCTCCCTGTCCCCAGCACGAGTGCTGGGCTGTGCCTCAGTTTCCCCTTGCTGTCAGGCATTGCCCATCCTCTTCCTGGAGCCTGTCCCAGCTGCCAATCCTGGGAATTGCTGATCACAGAAGGAGCAGAGGGCAGGCTCCTGCGGGTCTGGGCTCCAGCTCCGGGGCGTTCAGCCCGGCCCGGCTCTGGCAGCACCTGGGGCACAGCCACGTGCTGTGAGCCCTCCCCCAGGCAATGAGGAGATGCCAGCTGGGTTTCGTGCTTCTCGGAGAACAAACAGGGCCACGCAGCTCCCCTCGCCATCCGACGGCTGAAGCTGCCCGCTGCATCCCTCGGGGTCCCGGGGCTGGATTTGTCCAGCTGGAAATGCCACGGGGACCGGGGCACTCGGGGGGCTGGGGCAGGGTGGGACTCGCACCGTGCTGAGGGCGCCGAGGCTCAGCCGCAGCTCCGGGAGGAGCATCCCGCGGGAGCCCGGCAGCGCGTCCTAGCCCCGGGGCGGCGGGAGGATGGTGCTGATGATGACGATGACGATGATGATGATGATGATGCTCAGCGGGGGATGATGAAGCTCCCGGCGAGGCTGCAGGCTCCCCCTGGCGGCCCCGCCCCGCCCGGAGACGGGCAGGGATAGCATATCCCATCAGCAGCATCCCCATCGGCAGCATCCCCATCAGCAGCATCCCCACCAGCAGCACCCCAATTCGGCAGCTTTCCCCCCAGGCGGCATCCCACACCACCAGCATTCCCTCCTGGCAGCGTCCCGCACCGGCCACGTCCCACACCGGCAGCACCCCCGGGTCCCCCCGGGCCACCAGCTGCCCTCTGTGCTGCCCCGAGCTGAGAACAGCCCCCGGCAGCATCCCCCCTTCCCCCTGCCCATCTCCAGCCAGCAGAGACTCAGCTTAAGCCCATTCAAGCAATATTTCAAAGAGAGGGTTAATGAAGGGGTTCGCACCTGAGCCCTTCCCAGCATCCTGAGGGATCTGGAACACAAATCAGGAGGGGCTGGGCCTCCCTTTTTGGGTTGGAAGGCACCTTTAAAGGTCACTTAGCCCCTTCAGCTGATGTCAGCATGAGCCCCTGTTATGGGCTTTGAGCCTCCCCCTACCCCAAGCACCAGGACAGCCCTGCCCATTGCAACCCCACAGGTTTTACAGCCCTCAAATTCACCCCCATCCCCTGCAGAGACCCCCTGAACACCCAGCTCCCAGCCCAGGCCCCTGCCAGTTCACAAGGGGTTTTGCCTCCACCAGACTAAATCCAACAGCAATCACGGAAGGGGAGCAGGAGGGGCGGGGGGGGGGAGAGGCACTATTTTCTTTTTCCAATTTGATCTTATTTAAACTTCATTCAAAGAAATAGACTTTTCATCTCAAATCTCATGCAAGTTTCATGGCGCTGCAGATGGCAGAGTGGGAAAACGCCCGTCACAGAGTTTAATAACAGCACCCAGCCCTGAAACTGGCTCCTCGCCGTGCCAAAACGTCCCCACCGTGCACCCGGGGCACACCCCACGCTGCCCGGCATTTTAAGGACCATCCCCCCCCCGCTCATCCTCTAATGGCTTTGCTCGCGTTGTCGCCAGTTCAATCTGCATCCCTCTCACACGAATAAATCCCCCTGGATGTGCCAGATGCAGGCACGAGCCCGCCGCCCATCAGCAGGAGATCAGCACGGCCAGGCCGTGTCCTGCTGTCACCCCCCCCCAGCCCCGGCCGCTCGCCGTGCCTCAGTTTCCCCAAGCTCCGGAGCAGAGCTCCCGCTGCGGCTCTGCAGGGAGGGGAGGCAGCGAGCCGTGCGCCAGCCGGAGCGGCAGCAGCGACAGCGACAGCGGCGGTGGCACCGCCGAGCGCTCCCGTGGGACCCGGCTATCAGCGCGCTAAGCGCTGCCGGTGCCTGGGTGCCTCAGATGTCCCCTGAGGACAGAGGAGCCGCTTCCCCCCCCCTGCGGCTGCCTCCTGGGCTCCGTGGGAGCAGTGACTAAACAGCATCCCCAATACAGTCATTAATAAACATCGATGCCGCCCGGGCGCTGTCGCCTCCGCGCCGTGAGGAGCCCGGCTCAGCATCCAGAGAGGTGCTGATTCATCACGGGAAGCGGCTCCCCTCGGCTCCCCGCGCGGGCACGGGGCTCACAGAGGCTGCTCAGAGCCTGAGCCGGGCCAGGGGAGCCTGTGGAGGGCTCCTCTTCAAGGCCGGCTGCAGCAGCAGCAGCCACAAACGTCAGCAGGCAGCTGCAGAGCATCTCGCTCCCCGTTCCCTGTGCGAGAGGAGAGCCCAGGCTCTGACCAGCTCGGAGATGGGTACGGAGGGGCCGGGACTCGGGTCCTGGCTGTGTCACACAGCTCTGCTGCAGCCCCCGGAGCAGCTGCGAGTTCAGGGTTACCCAGCACGAAGGGGCTCTCCACCGCTCCCAGCCCGCGGCATCCCTGTGCCGGCACGGCCATCGAGGAGCCGGCCCGCACGGACGGGGAGCACCGGCACCCAGCGCTGGCTGTCCTGGAGCAGCACCCCCTGGGAGGTGAGGGGCGAACTGGGGGCGGTGCAGAGCCTGCAGCTCTGCCGAGCCCGTCCAGGCGGCCCTGTGGGCACAGGAAGGGTTCCCTGCAGCCCGGCGGGTGATAACCGCACACCCACAGACATCATCCTCTCTGGAAGGTACCAGCGCATCCAGAGCCTTCCCCGCCAGATCCTCGCACCAGCCCGAGCCTCCTGCCACAAGGGGGAACTCCTGGGCTGGAGAAATTCATCCCGGAGGTGCTCCACGGCTTTGCACCCTCAGCCTTCCCAAGGAGGGCTTTCCCCCAGGGAAGGATGCTCTGCCCTCGCTCAGAACAAGGGGCCTCGGACCCCTTCGCTTGCCCCAAACCACCTGAAGGCACCTCCCGTCACCCTGCCCCAGGGGAGGGGTTGGGTTCGTGGGATTCCTGTCTCTGACCTCCTTTCTCAGCTGATCCAATCCAAAGGATGAAGGCCAGGCAGGGCACACACTCACGAAGGGGGAGGGAGTTTAACTGAATGAAGGAGTGCAGCAGGGCAACGTTTCTGAGACAACGCTGAGAGCACCACAAAAAAAAAAAGGCCACACACTCTGCGTGGGTGGCTCGGTCAAGCAAGGACAGCCTGGACACTTGTGTCATCACTGGGAAGGAAAGCCAACAGGACTTCCAGGAAAAATGTCACTGGTCTGGCTCCCACTGCTGCCCTGCAGCACCCACACAGGTACAGAGGGAGCAAGGATTTGCATCCCAGATGGGCTTGCCACACGCTGGGGTGAGCCCAGGGTCCTTCAGTGGGGCAGAGAGAAGACTGAGCACTGGTTCTGTGTCTGGCTGGTGCCACCCATCTTGGTATTCCCACCGCCAGGCTTTGTGGCCACTGCTCTCCCACATGGCCATTCACCTTCCCCTCCACCTCCTCGAAGGCTCCAACCCCCTCCCCCAGGCAGCAGAGGATGGTGTTTGGCTTGGCCAGGTGGCTCTCCAAACAGCAGGGTGGTTCCAAGACAAAATTTCCTGTGGTGCTGCTCAGACAGAGCCCACGGGAGTGTCTGTTTGGGGAAAAGTATCCGAGAAACTCCAGGCTGGGTGGGATCCAGCACTGAGCAGAGCCCATGGGGGGTCTGAGCCCATTGTCTGAGCCCCAAACCCCACATGTGGGTGGTGCAGGAGCATCCATGACATCCGAGACAAACACACCTGGAGGGGACCTGGGCAATGCTGCATCACCTGAAGAAGTAGCACCAAGGGGGGCAGAGAGGCAAATGAAGGTGATGAGAGGTGCAGCCTACCCAAAACCTTGGGGTAACAAGATCTCCCCACAGCTTCAATCTGCACAGGGACACTTTCAGGAGAAAGGAAAACATTCCTTGGCAGACAAATGTATCGGGCAGAGGGTGGGGGATGCTGAGGAATTTGTCTGCTCTCAAGATGGAACACCGGGAGTGAGGGAGAAAGAGACAAAACACAGAAAGGGGAAGAAAGATGCCAGGAGGATGGAGCGGGGAGGCCTGGACCAGCAGGATTAGCAATGATAAACTTGCAGCTAAACTGGGCTTATGTCAGCATGTATTACCCGGGAGTGACTGCAGTGATGGGCTCGCTCATCTGCCATTTATAAGTGGCAAATTCTCCCTCCATCCTGTTTACTATGAATTAGCTGGCATATGTCTAATCGTCTTTGCAAGCACCACTCGACTGGCAGAGATTAAGGGCCTGCTCCTCCTCCAAACCACGCACTGCACTCCACTGCAGGGCAGCAGGACACAGCTTCCACCAGGCTGCCCAGGGAGGGGACCAAGGATGGCACCCAGTGACACAAAGCAATTCCCCCCAGCCTCACAGCCCTCCAGAAACCCAAAGTCCTAAAGCAGGCAGGCCCCAGACCAAGGAATCCCTGTTGCTCCAAGGGAGCCTGAGCAGCTCTCTCCATGAGACAAGCCCTCCTCTGTGACTGCTTCAGATCCAAAGATATGGGATGCCATCACCTGGATAAGCCATCAGGTAGACAGGACAGGGAAATAAGAAACAACAGGGGCTCAAGAGACCAACAAGAACTGAATCCTTGACTCCTTTCCAAGCAACTGCTGCACTTGAGCATATTGCCAATGCAGAACCTGACTGGTTTCCATCAAGAGCCACGAAAACCAGCTTTAGCCAGGGATTCACGTGGAGAGAAGCTGGGATGGTGAAACCCAAGGCATTTATTAAACAATAAAGCAGTGCAGGAATTGTGTGTGCGTGCGTGGGGGGTGTTTGCATGGCCAGCTGCCTGCCTTGGGGCGTGTGTTGTTTGGCGAGCAAGGTGCTGCCTGGGTGGTGGGAGACCCTTGGCTGACACTGGCCTGTTAGTCAGGCACGTCAAAACAACCTTGTGGGGCTTGGAAAATCCAGCTTGCAGACAAGGCTGCTCCACCGCAGCAGCAGGAGCCCTCAGAGCCAGAGTAAACAGTGACTCAGGAAGGGAAGGAGCACAGGGGATCTCAGGGAGATCACTGCAGGGAGGCAGTGAGGGGCTCTGCCAAAGGAGGCTGCTCTCACCTGCACAGGCTGGATTTGAAGGCCAGGCTGCCCTCCTGCCACGATGCTGAGGAAGCAGAGCAGCTCCATCTGCCCCAGGGCAGGAGCAGCCTGAGATCAGGACTGTGGGAGCCCTGAGCTCTGCAGGACATCCTCACTCTCCTGAAGCAAATGTTTTTTTCCCCTCTGTGTTCCTCATTGTCTCTCAAGAACAGAGATGAATTTGACAGAGCCTTATCTCTAAGAGTTACTAGTGTGCCTGTGCCCCAGAGCCTGCACGGGATCACGGGATCAGGAGAGAGAGGAAGCCTCCCCTTCCCACTGGCAGTCCACCCTCGCTGCCACACCCTTGCAGCAGAGGAAAGGGAGTTGTCTCCACCTTCTCCCCTCAGCCCCAGCCTGGGAAGCAGCACTTCCCAGTCCAGAAGCCTGAGCTGGGTCACCAGCCCCGGCACCCACCCTGCCACTCCCGAGCTGGTGCCACCCCCAGCTCGCCTTGGCAAGGGCACAGTCGGTGTGACGTGTACTGACCAGCTGGCCTGCGTGTGCTGGGGGCTGTGGCAGGGCAGTCAGGACTTGGCTGTGAACAGGAGATGTGCAGCACGCCACAGGCTGCCCAGGGGCTGCCCTGGGCCAGCCAGATGCTGTTTGCTGGGCAGGGAGAGGAAAGCCCAGCTCACACAGCTGCTTGGCGCCTCTGCACTGGGGAACCACAGCTTCCAGCAGGCTGGGGCTCTGGAGAGTGCTGGAGCCAGGCAGGCAGCGCTGCTCGGTGCTGGAAGGACAAGGAGACGAGATCCTGGTTGGGGACACCTGGTTCAAGGCCACCTCTAATTGGTGTCGCTGTCTTCTCCATGCCTGGACCAGCACAGGGTGAGGGAGCTCAGCTCAGGGATGTCCCCAGGGATGTGGCTGCTCCAGGTCAGGAGAAATGAGCGTGCAGCTTGGAGGCAGCTGCAGGCAGCTCTGAGCAGGCACCGCGCTGTGCTGCAGGACCAGGAGGCAGCTGTGGCCCTGTCTCGGGGGGTTAGCTGGCTCCTCCGTGTAGCTGTCACCCCAGCACGCTGCTGCAGGCAGCCCCGAGGAGTGCAGGCACTCCCCACACCCCAGCCTCTGCTGCTGGCCCGTGTTTATTCAGCAGGAAGGTTTCCAGGCACGGCCAGTCCCCAGTGCTCACTGCCTGCCCTGCTGACCACTGACGTGAGAGCCCTGGTGCACAAAACACCCCGAGAATACTGCCTCTAATTAGAGGGTAGAGTTAAAAATACCCACAGTCCATAAAGAGAGGGAGGCAGACAGGGAAAAGGCACATGCCAGTGTGACTGACGCCCCAGGAGGGAGACAAGATTAGGAGCCACTCAGCCTCACACATACAAATGATTCAAAATAGATGAGCATATGCCTGAGCAATGAACTAGGGGGAAATGATGGGACTGGTGTAGGAGTGGGGTCATGGTCTGTGACACCAGGGAATCAACAGCTTGTCTAGACTCCAGCAGACTAAAAAAGAGATGCTGCCTTCAGCTAGGAGTGAGAGGCACTGTAGCACGAGGCCGTCCGTAAAAAGCTGCCCGAGCAGCAGGAGTGGTGTGAAAGAGGGATGGACACAGGCCAGACACCTGCATCTCTTTTCAGAGCTGCTGAGAATGATCTGAGAATGATCAGCTGTGATCAGGAGTGATGTGCATAAACACATACCTGCAGAGTCTAAACTGGCCCTAGAAATCCTCCAGGACAAGGCAGGACTTTGCTTCCAAACACCCTACCCAGTCAGACTGAGAGGTCCTGTCCCACCAAGGGGAACCAGGCTTGTTCAGCCAAGGGTCAGACATAGCTCCTGCTCACCCCAGTGCAGCTCCAGGGATACTTTTCCTTTCTGGTGGCCACTCTGTCACCAGTTATGCACATCACCTGTGACCTTCCATCTGTCACATGCAAAGGTGGCTCTAGAGACACGTCAGATCATCCAACAAAATCACACCTGCTGGCATTTTCCCCCTGAGAAAACACAGTGGCCCAGAACCCTCCTCTTTTGTGTGAAGTTTTTTTTTTACCAGAACAGATTCCTCCTCACTGCTGCCTCTCCCACCTGGACAGCACAAGCAGCTCCCACCCCTGAGAGCAGCCAAACCTTCTCTCTGGTGGAGCTGTCTGCCAGGACCTCCCTCTTCCCAGGCCAGCAGTGGCCTGCCACAATCACAGCATCCAAGTTAAAGAGGTCTGGAGCGAAGCTGCTGGCTGGGAAGGGTCCAGATGGACAGCCCTGAGGGCTCAGACAGGCTGCTCCTCTGCACACAAGGTATGGCACAGCTCGCTGGCAGAGCCCTGGGAGCCCCGGTGCCTGGGATAATGACATTCCTGCCTGCCATGTGCACTGCTATTGAAAAGCCATCGTGACAGGCACAGCCTGTTATTACAGGTTTGAGCAGCTTCTTCCCAGCAGGGCTTGAAACTCAGTTTGGCCCTCGGGGCACTGCCAGCATCAAAAGGATCCATTTTCTCTGAGTCGCCCTCAGATCCCAAACACCTGATGTACAACACGCTCCATACAACCTTCAGAAATCCCTAAGGGGTTTTTTTGTGTGTGTGTTTGTTCGTTTTTTGTTTTTTGTTTTTTGGGGTTTTTTTTCCCAGTTTAGTCCTTGGTCACCCTCCCTCTGTTCTTACAAGTTCCAGGAGTGAGGCTCCACTGCCTTATCCCACATTTTGTTCTCCACCACTCCCCACACAGGGTGTCCTGGAGCTTGGGAAGGCTCCCCTGCTCCCTTCCTATCATCCTACAGACTCCTCTTCTTGTTTGGAGCACGGATGGGAAAACCCTTAAGAGAACAAGGAAATCACAGGAAGAGGTCCCTCCTCATTCCTGAACACATCCCTGTGCCACACAGGGCTGCCCTCAGCACGAATTTTATTCCAGTTACTTGTTTGAACATTAGATAAGGAAAAGGGAGCTCCATCTGTGTGTGAAAATCAATGTTTTACACAGCAGTGCTTTGCCATCCCAGGTTGATGGGCGCTGCAATTCCTGTACAATATTTATTGTGACTCCTTGAGCTTGTTGAGTTTCACGTTTCAAAGGGCTCCTCAGGGGAGGTGGCAGCTGAAAAGGCAGGACCTGGCTGCAATGAAGGCACGGAGGCAGCACAAAGAGAAGAGCTGGCACTGGTTGTATCAGCCTGAGACAAGCAATTGGCACATCCCTCTGGTGCAGGATGGATATCTGAGATGATGCCCTGGTGTTATCCATGAAGGTGAGATCTGCTCTGCCTGGTGACTCCAAACCCAGCCTTTGCCTGCATGGATTATTCACAAACACACTCTTAGGGCATGCCCAGGCTGAGCTCCAGCAGCCTGGAGAGAGAAATCGAGGCTTAGGAGAGCTCCTCAGAGCAGATCCAGCTCCCCCTCGAGTGGCCCAGATGGCCTGGGGGAGATGACACACATCAGCACAGTCCTCCTGTGGCTGTCCCAGCACGGCTCATCCCCAGTCAGAGCAGCTCAGAATGGTTTGGGTTGGAAAGGACCTCAAAAGTCATCCAGTTCCACCCCCTGCCACAGGCAGGGACACCTTCCACCAGACCAGGTCGCTCCAGGCACTACCCAAACTGAAATAATTTTCTTTTTTTTTTCTGCAGTCCAGCTAGAGACCTCCCATCCTTCTTTGTCTCTTCTGTCTCATCTCCTCTCTGCCCTGATCAAGCTGCTGCTGGAAGCTAAAGACGATCCTGACACTTCAGTGATTGCACTTTATCGCTGATTATATTCGCTGTCATCACATTTTACTTCTCCTGTCAGAGCAGCCCAAATGCACTGTGTTAAAATGATTCCTTACTCGACAGGGACCCAGCCCAAAGATTGCCAGAGTCAGGTTTTAAGCCACAGAGCTTTATTAGGCGATTCCTTCCCCTTCATCCTCAGGGAAATGTCCCATCTGGCCATTAGAATTGATGAGACTCCCTGTATTAATTTCACCGGGCTCAGATCAGCCCTTTAAATCTACTCATTAGCATCTCGAGTTAGATCTGCTGCGTTATCAGGTTAAATACATTTTTACATCCCTCAACTTCTGCCAGCTCTGCTGAGCTGGTTTACAGAGCAGAGGAGAGCTCTGCCTTTCATTCCAGCTGCTTGATCTTCAACAGCTTCTTAATTACATCCTCATCAGGCTCTGCTGGCAGTGACGCAAGAGCCAGCCTTAGCACAGAACTCGCTCTATTCGGGGCCACTGTCCCATGCTGATAATTTTTGTTACTTTCTGTTAATCAGAGAAAAACGGTCCTGGGGCACTTTTGAGGACCACACAGCAGCTCGGGATGCTCTCTGTGCAAAGCTATTTTTTCAGGGCAAAATCACTAAATCAAACATTTGGCTGTGCCAGAAAGGATTTGGTCCAGCACGAGGGCTGGGGGAAGGTGTCTGTGTCCATGGGGGTTGGAATTAAATGATCTTTAAGGTCCCTCCTTACCCAAACCAGTCTGTGATTCTGTGACTCAGGAAGTTCCTCAAGAGCAGCATTCTCTGTCCAGCTGCTTGTTTATGTTTCATGCTTACTTTAAGCTGTTGAAAGTTTATAGTGAAATTCACAGACCAACGAGAGTTGGCTTTTTAGGGCAAATTCTCAGAGAAATCTCCTTTTAGTGGTTCTTGTTAAACACAAGGGAGAAACACCTACTTTGGAGCAAAACTTGGATGGGTTTTATAATCAAAATGTCGCTAATATCCTGGCTCAAAAACATTAAAGTCCTCCTGGCGCCTCATTCAGGGGGAGTTCCCTTCTCTCCACGGAGCTTAACCAGCGGTTGGGACCGGCCCCTCTCTGCACCACGGGTGGGATCATCCCTCTCCCCACCCGCGGGGGTCCCACAGCCGGGATCACCCCCTCTTCCCATCCACGGGGGTCCCAAGAGCGGGATCACTCTTTCTCTCTGCTGGCTGAGGGTTCCACTAACGGGACCGACCCCTCTCCCCACTGGCCGGGGGTCTCATTACGGGCATCTCCATCTCTCCCGATCCGGCGGGAGAACCACGGGCAGGAACGACCGCTCTTCTCACCATGCGGACATCCCACTGCCGGGACCATCCCCTCTCCCTATTCACGGGTGTCCCACTGCCGGGACCATCCCCTCTCCCCATTCACGAGCATCCCACTGCCGGGACCATCCCCTCTCCCCATTCACGAGCATCCCACTGCCGGAACCATCCCCTCTCCCTATTCACGAGCATCCCACTGCCGGGACCATCCCCTCTCCCTATTCACGAGCATCCCACTGCCGGGACCATCCCCTCTCCCTCTCCCTATTCACGGGTGTCCCACTGCCGGGACCATCCCCTCTCCCTATTCACGGGTGTCCCACTGCCGGGACCATCCCCTCTCCCTATTCACGAGCATCCTACTGCCGGGACTACCCCCTCTTCCCACCCGCGGGGGTCCCACTGCCGGGACCATCCCCTCTCCCCATTCACGATGCTTCCACTGCCGGGACCATCTCCTCTCCCCACCCGCGGGGGTCCCACTGCCGGGGCCAGCCCCTCTCCCACGCTGCGGGCCGGGGGCGCGCCCTGCCCCGGGGGTGCGGTGCGTGCCGGGCCCGCCCCCCGGCCGGTGCCCCCGCGGAGCCGGGACCGGGCTCGGCGGCACCCCCGCCCCCGGGCCGGCGCCGCCCGGGCAGTGCGCAGGCTCGGCTCGGCTCCGCACACCCCATCATGGCGCTGCGGCGGCCGGAGCTGCTCCGGCTCCTGCTCCTGTCCCTGCTCGGTGAGTACCGGCCGGCAGCGCCCGCACCGCCCCGCACCGCACCGCCCGCCGCGGGCCCGCCACCCCGGCACCGGGATGCGCTGCCCCCGGTCCCGATCCCGGAGTCAGAGAGGGAGGAGGGATGCGCTGCTCCCCGTCCCGATCCCGGAGTCACGGAGGGAGGAGGAGGGATGCGCTGCTCCCCGTCCCGATCCCGGAGTCAGGGAGGGAGGAGGAGGGATGCGCCGCCCCGGTTGCGATCCCAGGGAAAGGGAGAGATGCGCTGGCCGGTGGGGATCCTGGGGCAGGGAGGGAGGAGGGATGCGCTGCCCCTGTCCCCATCCTGGAGTGAGAGAAGGGAGGAGGGATGCGCTGCCCCGGTTGCGGTCCCAGGAAAAGGGGGAGATGTGATCCCGGGGAAGGGCAGGGATGCGCTGCCCCTGCCCCTGCCCCTGCCCCGGCCCCTGCCCCTGCCCCTGCCCCTGCCCCTGCCCCTGCCCCTGCCCCTGCCCCTGCCCCTGCCCCGGCAGGGATGCGCTGCCGCGACCCTGGCCCCGGGGAAGGGAGGGATGCGCTGGCCCGAGCGCGGGGGGATGCGGGGACAGCGCGGGAGCCGCCGGGATGGGGACAGGACAGCAGACAGCGCCCAGGGCCGGCCGGCAGCAGGACCCGCCGGATGCTGCAGGGAGCGTGGGACACACACGCAGCGCAGGGCAGGGGGAAACATCCCAAAACCCAGCTCAGCAAGGAGCGGGTCCAGGGCTGAGGGTGCCAGGAATGTGCAGGCTCGGCAGGCAGGCAGGGCGGACACTAGTGCCTATTCAAGACCAGGCACAGGCGCCTATTGTTCGGGGGGCCCCGCATGAATGTTTGCAGTTTTAATTGCAAAAACATTTGCCAATTCCGCTCAGGAATGAATTTGGGCTCATTTGTTGTCTGGCTATTAATAGCTGGGGGGATGAGGAGGGGGACAGCAGCCGGTGGGCTCGCGTTGTCGTCCCCCCCCGTCTGCCCAGATGGCAGGAGGAGAGGATGGGGTGGAGTGGGGTTAGGCTGACAACCAGCCTGCAGCCGAGTACCAAAATACACGGGGCTGAGCGTGGACACCCTCACCAGTCATTGTTTTGGGTCAACTCAAGGCTGAAGTCAATGAAAATATTTCAAACAGTTTATCTAAGGACGAAAAACAACCCTCCAGTGACTCCAGAGAGCTCGCAGAGTCGCTTTGGGTCTCAAATAAAGTGAGATTTGGGCACAATTTACCCAATCAGCCAGCGGAGGGGTGGGAAGATGACTCTGACACTCATCCCCAACAAGCAGAGGGGTTGTCACGCGCTCCACGCTCTGGTGTTCACTTGCTTTGCTGTGGCTTGGAGCAGAAACAACTTCAGTGGGAGAAATCAGGAGTGCCTGATCCCAGAGCATCACACAGTCTGCCCGGTGCTAACTCTGGATTCAGCTGCTCCCTTTGAATGGGAGAAGCCACAGACTCGACCCGGCTTTCCCTGGCAGCGGGGCTGCAGGGCAGAAAGGTGCCCCGTTCCCTTCCTGTGTTCCGTGGGCAGAGCCCAAGTGTCCTGTTGAATCTGGCCTAAAAGATAGGAAGAATGGAAACAAACTCCAGATTTTTCTGCTTTTCTTCAGACAGACAATAGTTGCTAAAACCAGCCAAACCCCACTGGTTTCACACCTCTGCCTGAGAACATTTACCTGGTGAGTGAACCCAGTGGTACCAGGCTTTGCCTTCCATTAAATTCAAAGTCCAAGTGTCTCATCCTGCGTTGATTTCCAGTGATGTTTAAATTTGGGGATCACCAGCCCAAAAGATTGGACAGAGCGAGGTTGAGAATAGAAAGGCTTCTTCCACCACGCCTGACTTGAGGTACTGGGGGCACCCCACTAAAATAGGGTTATGCTGTCAGCAGCACATAAAATTAGACATGGAGTGAAGCCTGCAGGGCTGGTGCTGGATGGTGGGATGGGAGTGTGACTGGAAGGATGTGTTTGTGCCAACTGATTACTGGGGGAGAAAAAAAAAAAAGAAAAGAAAAGAAGCACGAAAAGCAGCAGACAAAGCTCACAAGACGCCGAGATCCCAAGTGTGACCTGCTATCCCAAATGTGACCTGCTCTAGACTCTGAGGTGCTGCTTTGACTCCCAAGCGCTGCGAGCTGGGGTTGCCTCCTCCTGTGTGCCACTGCCAGAGCAGCCCCTGTTCTTGATGGTGGCCTTAAAACATTGCCATGGAGCGGGAGGCAGTGAAGCATGGAGCGTTTTCAGTGCGTTCCCAGCTCTAGGCACTGAAAGCCTCTAAAGATCCTGCACATCAGGGAAATGCCATGGCCGTAATTAAAGCAGAGGAAGCTCTCGGCGGCGCTGATGGAGAGCGGGGCTTGCCACTGACATCAGCTCTGCCTCCAAGGTCTCTCCTTGCCAGCTTCCCCCTGGAAACAAATATTTGGATTTTAGTGGATTTCATCTGCTAGGCTGAGGGCAGAGCTGTGGAGACCCTCCCAAAACTCTCAAGTATTTCCTGTTGAAAATAGAACATGCTGATCCCGTGTAGTCCTTAATGGGGAGATACGGGCAAGTCCCAGGCACATCTCAGTTTTAAAGCTCATTATATTCAAATCTCCTTTTGGTTTAATTCTGAGGGCTTGGTAATAGGTTGGATTTCGCAAAAGGCTTTTTAAAATCCATGGAGTAGAAGTTCTCATTTCTTTTTTTTTTTTTTTTTTTTTTTAATATATGAAGTCCATCTGTCCCAGCCACCAACAACTGTTCTGAGTCAGCTGTCAGTGCCAAAAACCACTCGGTGGAAATGTTGTTAGCTCTCTTGCAGTGATGATAAGTTGCTTGTTGGTATTTTCTGATGGGAAGTATTTGCAGTATCACTTTCTTTTCAACAGGCAGTAAAAAACCGGGACAAACAGCTTTGAGAGCCCTGCCAAAATCAAAGGCTTAATAACATCTTCCCAAAAAATTCCTAGGAAGGGCTTGGAGTTCCTTTTTGGGTAAGCAGGGTCTGGCATTGCCACCAAAGAGTGGTTGGATGCACATCTCCTTTACAGCTGTTGACAAAGAACGTGACACCAGCACATTCCCTCTTGCCCCGAATACTTCTGAGAATTTCTTGGTTGCTGAAACATGAGGAGATTCAAAGAGTAAAATGTGTTTGCTTTGGTCTGCGGACTGAGATGTTGTTCTGCTTTGTGAGCTGGGGTTCTTTCAGTGTTTATTTTCCCTGTAGAAGTTGAATTCTGGGTCTCTTGGCCTGCTGCGGTTGTTTTTTCAATTATCTGTCCACACACGGAGGATTTGCACCAGGGACACTCTGGGAGCTGCCAAAAAATCACCTAAACAAGTAAATAAAGCGGAATGAGCTGCTGCATTTAGCTCCACGAACAAGGACAAAAAGCTGTGGGTGGCCTCCTGCCAGTTTGCCCCTAACTTCAGCCATCTCCAAAGGGCAGAGCAATGATCAGCCCTGCTTTCCTCGCAGCTTGCTCGGATTATTAGTTAAGTTTCTCTTGCAAATTGGGCTGCCTGCTTGCTCATCTTTCTGCCACGAGTGTTTGTGTGTTGAAGCAGAACTGGCCTCCCAGTTGTATATTTAGAGCTAATGCTTCACAGTTGATTGCATCAAGCCCTGATGATCCGAAGGAGGTTCGTGAACTCCTTAGGAGCCAGGCTGGAGTGGTGGGAGGGAGTTAGCAAAGGCAAAGATTTCCACAGGCCAACAGGATCCTGAGTCCTCAAGAGTCTTTCTCTGCACAACAAGAGCTTGTGTTGCCAACATGCCCCTCAACGAGATAAAACCATTCCTCTGTGAAAAAAAAAAAAAAAAAAAAAAAAAAAAAAAAAAAAAAAAAGCCGGTGGCCTGCTTGGAAACTGCTGTTTGTATAAAAAGAAAGAGATGAGTTGCAGATATAAAATTAATTAGGATAATTACATTCTCAATCTGGCTTCTCCATCGACGGGAATCGGAGCTGCAGCGTCTTCTCCCGATTGATAAGGGCTGGTTGGTTGCCTTCCCCCAGAGCCCCCAGGGAGTATCGTGTTTTTGTGAGGCAGGATCCAAACCCAGCTCCACACTGAGCATCACTTCTCTGTGGTGGAGGAGTTCAGGGCGTGTGCAACAAACCCCAGCCCCCTCGCTGAGTCAGGACATGGCCTCAGAACCAGCTAATAAATGCCTTTAATTGCCCTAATGAATGTTCTGGACAGGGCCTGAAATTTCCCCCAAAGGGCTTGGATTGCTGTTTGGGTGCAGTTCTGGCAAGAGCTGTGCTTGGGGCGGAGGAAATACCTGCTGGGTCACAGTGCTCCAACTCCCTGCTGGAAATCAGAGGTTTCACTTTCAGAAGAATAAATAATAACATAAAAACTGGGCTTTTTTCTTTATTTTTTTTTTTTTTTTCTGGCTGGAAAGCTCAGGTCTTTGTTTGCTTGTGACCCTTCAGAGCACCAGCAGGAATAACCTGAGGGGAGAGGTGTTGTTTGGAGAGTTTCAGTTCTTTTTTTTTTTTTTTTCTGGGGACTTAACCAAAATAAATCTGTGGGGAACAGGACGGGGAGGAGTTGATGGAGTCCATTCCTTGGGCTTCACCAGAACGCTGGTCTCGGGGATAATCAACTCCTCACAAGCTCCTGCTTCTCATTTCAGAGTCAGGCAGCTTCCTGGGGGGGATAAACCTTGAGGGAGGTGTATTTTAAGGATGTTTCCTGCTCAGGGGCAGCCAGCTGAGGTCCTGCTATCACTTTGATGGCCTTGCTGCCACTCTGAGGAAGCTTTGTGTGACTCCTGGGCAGGACTTCAGCTGTCCAGCACAGGGAGGGCAGCACCAAGACAGCTGCAAAGGGAGCTGGAGTCCTGTTCTTCAGAGCAACATCCTCAGCCAGGCCTTCAAATGTCTTAGGAAAAAAATCAAAAAAAAAACCAAAACAAAAACCCAAAATGCAAAAGTGAGGTTTGGAGAGGGAGTTCCTCAGTGTCTTGTCAAAGGTGCTTCTCTGCTGTGTTGGGGATTGGAGGAAGGTGCTTCAGGTGCATGTTCCAAATGAGATAACAGGCAGAAAAAAAGAGCAGCAGAGGCAGGAACAAAATATATAAATGGGAGTTGACAAAAAAAAAAAAAACCAAACCAAACCAAACCAACCAAACAAAAAACAAACAAAAAACCCCCAAAAAACCAAAAACAAGCAAACAAACAAACAAAAAAAACCCACCAAAAAACCAAAAAAAACCAACCCAAAAAAAGGCCACCAAAAAAAAACCACCAAAAAACCCCCCAAAAAACCCAAAAAACCCAATAAACGAAAAATCCCAAACAAAAACCAACCAACCAGCAAACCCCCCCACCAAAACAAAACAAAAACACACACACAAAAAGAAAAAACCCAAAACAACAAATATTTCAGAAACTTCTCCAGCTCCTGAGAGCGTGGTTGGGTCAGATTCCCATGAACTCACCTGTAAAATGCTGAGACCTTTCAGATGAGGGTCCAGTCAGCTCTGGGCTGGCATTGGCTAATCAAAGAGAAACTAAGCCACATGCATGTTGTAACCTGGCAGCCCGCAGGTACTTCAGATAAGCTCGAAAAATTAATGGGAATTGTTCTGTCATGCGAGAATTGCTTGTCAGTGTGTGTAATCCCAGGTCTTGGGCTCTGTGGTGCCTCTCATGGGCTGGAGCCCATGGGCTTAAGACTCAGTTACAAGGGGAAATGAAGGTTTTTCAGAGCACCAATAGATGAAGTAGATGAAATTAAATTGTGTTCAGATAATGCTTAAGGTTTTCTTTTTTTTTTTTTTTTTTTTTTTTAAGTCATAAATCCTAGGGATTTCAGAGTTAAAGCCAGAACATGCCTGAACCTACTCCCTTCCATGTACCTGATTATTACAGCACAAATGTGAGATCAGTGGGTTTTTTTAAGAGCCCTCCTAATTCGTTTGGGCACAGCTGGCTCATTTGAAGACACTGAGCTTTAAAACTGCAGCATGCCAGGGACTTACTCTGTCTTTGGCATGTGGCTAAAAGGCAGCAGTGGACAACGTTCAGCAGTATTTCAAGGTTTTTTAATCACGCTATTAAAAATATATTCCGGTGGCCTAGGTAAGATTTTCTGCTGAGCTGGAGAAATCCACTGAAATCTAAGGGGATTTGTTCCTATTACTAGGCTGGGTTTCTAATGCCCATGACCTTCTCTGAAAATCCCTGCCTTAATAAACTTTTGGGCAATTTCTTATGTAAGTGGCCAAGCGTTTGACAGGGAGGACGTAAATCAGGACACTTTCAGGCTCTGTTTTTGAAGGGTGGGAGTAAAATACTTGTAGAATTTCAGATCTGTTGAAAGCAGGGAAGTCACCCTGCACTCTCCCCTTGAGACATCTAATTCAGCTGCCATTTCTGACTCTCTTGCCCAGGATATCTCCAGATGTCCAAGCATCAGGTCCTTCAGTGGTTGCTGAAGGAGCCCATGAAAATCCCAGGTATCCAAAGGAAGTCAGGAGTTGTGTTTCATGAGCAACACAGAATAAGGCTGGCAGGCAAGGTCATGGAGGAGAGCTCTTTTGAGAGCCAGGCTTGCCTTTTAACAGAGAAACAGAGCTCTGCACAGCTGTCCTGCTTTTTATTCCCAGTAGAAAGGTTCCTGCCACTTTTCATCCCTTCGGGGTGGCTGTGTGTTCTCTCAGACCTCGAGTGGAGGTGGCTGCACAGCAGAGAACTTAATGATTTTTCTGTGTGTAAATGGACAAGATCTTTCAGCCCCCAAATCACCCATGGAGACAGCAATTTTATTTTTTTTGGTTGTTTGTTTTGCCAGGATGTTCTCCTTGGAAAACAGAGGTTTGATGGATGTTGCTGCTGTTTACCTGCGTTACAGAACAGCTTTTGTTCACGGCTGTTTGCTGGGGGCAGACAAAAAAAAAAAAAAAAAAAGAGGAAGAAAAAGCAAAAACTTGCTGTCCCAATTTGTGAGCTCACTGGAAGCTCCCCAAAAAATTAATTTATGGTGCTACCAGGCTGCCATAAAGATGGGGAGCGTTCCTGGGAGCATGGGATGCTAACTGGCTGTGTGAATCGTGGCGCTGGAAGGAACCCCTGCATCCACAGCAGCTTTTCCCCCCCCGTGTACCCCAGGGTCCATTAAGGAGATTGCTGCCTGCTAATGGACTTCCTCCCGAGGCTCTGGCTGCTGACACTCTCCTGAATGATTTCCGGCAGCTCACACGGCAGGGAAGGTGTTGCAAAGTCCTGCAGCTCTCGCTGCTGCTGTCAAATAGCTTTTATCCCCTCGACGGGAACTTATCAACAGCTATTTTTTAATACACACTTAAGTCTTCGCTTTAATCTTTTTTTTTTTCTTCCGTGTTGATCTTCAGCAAAAGCCTGAAGATAAATATTTCCTTATGCCCACCACGTTGTTTGGAGCTGGTTATTTTTAGAGCCTGGAAAACATCCGCTCTGCGCTAGGGAGGTCCTGGGCATCTTGGAAAAGGGAAGTCTCAGCTCTGTGCTGTGGATCTCTGGCTTTCCCAGGCTGTGGGAGCCCGTGGAGGAAGGGGCTGTTGGGGTGTTCAGGTACCAGCAAAGTGGAGGGAGTAATGCACCCCCTGTTAGTGTGATTGCTCCATGCTTTGCTGTTGGGGTTGGAGACATGAGCCATGGAACAGGTTGGCTTCACCCACCACAGATCTTGTCGGTCTAGAGGCTCCTAGGGCACAGGAGGTGCTGGCTTCCCTCCCTCCCTGCTTTTTGCTGCTCTGCTGAGGTTGCATGTCGTGCATGTGGATGGGGCTACTCTGATTTCCCAGGGAGGCGATGCCTTATCTCCTTCAGAGCTGATGGAGGTGCCTTTGAACTGGCAGAGTGCCTTGTAATCGCCTACTGAGCCTCGTGGGCTCTCCCTCAAGCAGAACTGGCTGTTTGAGTTGGTAAACATCCTTCTGGAGCTGGTGTTTTCCCTGCATTTTGGCCGGTTTTCAGCATCCCATAAATCTCAGGGCAGCGCAGAGCTCTGCCTGCTGGAGCTGCCTCGCCTCTGCTGGTGGGAGCTTACACCAGGTACCAACCCCTCCCTGCTGCCATCAGCAATGCTCTGGTGGGCCTGGCCAACACACAGCTGTCCTCTCCCACACAGCAGGGCGAGATGAGCCTTTTGAAGTCCGTGCTGGGGCTGGCACAGCTCCCGAGGCACCCCGGTACCCCCCTCTCCCACTGCCAACTGCTCCTCGGGTCCTGCAAGCCAACAGCTGAGCTGTGATCAGGGCTGATCATCCTGCAGGGCTGGGGCTTTGCCAGGGGGCAGAGGGGACTCCAGATTCCAGTTTGTTCCTGAGCATGGGAGGATTTGGAGGCTCTTTCCCCGTGTCCCAAGGCGTGATCATGACCCACCAGCATCCCGCTGCTGGTCCACAATAGGGATTGTTCTCCCTGCATGGGCAGGCTCCTGGTGTTCTGCTGCAGCCTCCTTGATCCTCCTCTTTCTGCAAACATTTGGAACAGATCCTGTTTGGCTGTTTTGACAGTTTGACTCAGCTATTAAATGACAAAAGCAAGCTGGACCCAGGTTCACCGTGGTTACAAGCAGCTCTACAAAGAGGGGAGCTGCGGGTCAAATTCAGACACGGGGCTGTGTGGGAGAGGTCCTGGCCTCGAGGCTTAGTCCTGGAGCAGGCTTGGATGCAGCAGCTCTGCCTGCAGCGTGCAAGGGGATCCCTAACCTTTGCTGGCCATGACACTGCGCAGTCCCGAGGAGAGTGTGGCTTTGCAGTGACAAATATGGCATAATTCTGGCTGCTTCCACATCTCCCCAGAGCTTTTCAATTCCTGGCTCGTCCTTGGTCACTTCTGAGGCACACATGCCGTGAGTGTCACGTCTGTCACTCAGCTCCATGTTCTAGACATGAGGCAAAGACTCTCTTGGCTATAAAGGCTTCCCTCTTTCCTCCCTCCCCAGTTTCCTCTCGGTATCTGTGCCCCTCATTGAGAAGCAGTAGCTCCTTCAAAGAAATGCAAGGAAGCCCATTTGCAAAATTTACAGCTGCTTCCCCAGGCTTGAGTGTCCTGTTCTTTAAGAGCAAGCTTTTAAGCATGTTCTTAAGTGGGAAGATAAGTGGTGTTAGGATCCTTTCATCTTCTGGCTCAGAGCAGGCTGGAGATAACTGATAAGGGGATGACAGCAAGGAAGATGCATAGGCACCTTTGGAGTTAATTCCTGCTTTGCAAGGCAGTCTTTAAAGCACATCTTGGGTGGGAACAGAGGCTGGTAAAATAAAGCTGGGCCTTCCCTTCTCAGCATATGTCTTTTCCTCCTGTCTCTGAGGCAGATCCTCTGTGTGTGCCAGCAGAGCCGGCACAGACTGAGCCGGGTTCTCCATTTCTGAGCCCTCCTTCTGCTGCTGACATTCGAGGGACTTGGCTGGGGTTGTCTCTAGACACTGTTTCGGCTGGTGATTTCATTTTGCACATTTCTTTTTTTTTTTTTTTTTTCCTCTTTTTTTTTTCTTTTATTTTTTTTTTTTTCCTTTTTTTTGACAGCAATCCTTTGCACATTTGAGCTGTGCTTTAAACAGCCTCGCACGTGATGGGCTGAGATGCATTCCTGTGCCAGGGGCTGCCACGCAGCACCCTCAGCCTCACGTGGGTGGGGGAGTCTCCAGACCCCTCCTGAACAGACTCTGCATTCAGCTCCAGAATTCCTGCCTTAGCCCCTCATCTGCTGGCCGGAACAGGTGGCAAGCACATGCCTGCGAGGGTCTGTGCTGGGGGTGGTCTTCAAGGTCAGCTGTATCCAGCCCACGTTCCTGCCACGTCCCCCTGCCTCACCTTCTGGCCCAGCTGGCCCTGGGCCACCCAGCCCAGAGGTTTCTGGCCACGTCCACGCGCTGCTTGTGGAAAACAAACCACTTGAAAGTGGGGTGTCTGTGGGCTGAGCCTGCCTCAGCCTGCTGCCTGCTCCTCCAGGGGAATGGGGGAAAGTAGCTGGGGCAGAAGGTGTCAGGCGCTCACCAGCACCTCAGGGCACGCTCACTGTGTGTTCCTCATCCTGGGGATGGCACCTGTGCAGCTCCAGAGGCTGCTCCACAGCAGGACATTCCACAGGCTTTGCTGGGAGCACTGGAGCTGGTGAGCTCCTGGCCACGCCAGCCTTAGGAGCAGAGGTAAAAGTGGAGCTGATTGAGCCAGGGAGCTCCTTGGCTGGGTTTTGGCACAGTTTGCAGGCAGGCACGATCCAGAGGAGGCAGTGCCTCGTGCCCTGAGCAGCCCGCATCCAGGTGCTGCTGTTGATTTTCCAGATGCCTCCTCCTGTTGTGTTATCAGGGACTTCTGCTCCCAGCTCTCTGCGTGGTGCCAAGTCTCTCACAGACGAGGCTGCAAACCTTCCCACAGCAAGCCCCATGTCTCTGTCCCTCAGGCTCCCTCTGGGGAGCTGCTGCAGCTGGGCAGGGCTGGCTCTGTCACCCTGGACTTGCATCCCAGCCCCAAGTGTGAGCAGAGGCTGCAGCTCCCTCTCGGATCAGCCCCCAGTGCCTCTGCACCTCGCTGTTACTCAGCACTTTTCCCTGACAGGGAATTAAGTAGGATTTCTAGGTCATTGTGGGGCTGTCAGGAGGAATCGTCTCCTGTAGACCTCATTATCAAGGCTCTTTCTGCAATGCCAGACTTCAGAACAATTGCAGCCTGGTTCCCTAAACACTGACTAATGAGACAGAGCTGTTAGCAGCAGTTTGCTAAATAAAGGCTGTTTCTGCCTGAGACAGAATAAAGCCAGACGGGATTTTCTTAGCTGTCTCTCACACAGAAAGTATTTCAAAGGGCCCTGATTAAAATAATGAGATAGATGCTGCTCTGGTGGTGGCTGCATGGGGTCAGTGCTCGATGCCAGTGCCAGGTGCTACCCCACAGCAGGGACTTCAGCTGACTTGTGCTTCAGAAACCTGAAATTCTCTCCTTGGTTTCAAGGTCTCCTGAGCATCTCCCTGAGCCCCCGTGGGCTGTGACAGTGGCTTGGTGGACAGGCTGGGTGCTGGCCTCCCTTTGCCTGGCTGTCACAGGAGGACATTCTGTGATCCCCAGCTTGCAGCAAAGCTTGCCCAGCATTCACACACGTGGCTCTGGGGAGGCAAAGGGCTCCAGCAGCTGAGCAGAAGGGACAAGTGTGACAAGTGTGTGGCAGCTTTTGAGAGGAGCTGGGGGGTTGCAGCCTGCCCAGAGGAGACAGGTGAGATCTCAGCTTGTGTCTGGGCGCTGAGCAGACGGGAGGCCAGGTGACTTCTGTTGATGTGCCTGTAATGAGATTTTTCATCCTCCCTCTCTTCCTGTTGTCAGAAGGGCTTGGATTAAAGATAAACTCAGGAGCATGATGGGATGGAGTCCTTGCCTCCGGCTGGAGCAGGCACAGGAGGACTGGGGAGTATTACCTGGCCAGTTTGCAGTTTTGTTTGAAGGGGTGCTTTGATGTGGCAACAGGAGTCCATGGAAGGTAAATGGTGTCTAGACAGGTTTTTCTCACTCTCTGTTGTTATCTCTGAAGCAGCAGGAATGATGCCAAACAAGCTGAATGGCTCCAGAAGCAGAGCTATTTCTAGAAAGACGGAAAATGGTTCTTCGGGAGAATCCAGGACAGCTCTTGCCAGACCCTGGTTGAACCTCTTGCAGGTGGAACCCAGATCACTTAATTACAGGTAGATGGTCCTAAGAGTGAGCAGGAGAGGTCCAGGAGGTGGCCAGTGTGTTTCCAGTGAGCTGGCAGGGCAGAGAGGTCCAGGAGAAGTCCATTGACCGCTGCTGTGGCCGGCGGGTTGGGAATCCGGGACGATCCAGTCGATTTTGGCAGCAGCAGAGTGCTGAGAGAAGACTCCCTTGGTCTGGCTGGTTGGAGGGTGGCAGGACTTGCCCAGCAGAGCTGGCCTGGGTGCCCAGTGACCTCTGCAGCGGTGGGTCTGTGGCTGTGGGAGGGAAGGGGAAGGCAGGCCGGGGTCTGGAGGGACTTGTCGCTGGCTGGCAAGCGCTGCTCTCAGCGCTGTCTCTGATATGCCATCTCCCCGGGCTGTTTGGGAGGGGAAGTGGAGACTGGATTCAAATGCCTATTGTCTGTCCTTCAGCTGGGAGCAGAGCCAGGAGAGAGAGAGAGGCGCTGGCAGCATCTGATTCAGGGGGCAGATGTGAGGGGAAGCACACTCATCCGTGAAACGCTGGCGCTGGGATTTTCAAAGGAGCCTCAAAGGTTAAGTGCCATGTGCTGGAATGAGTACACGAAGGTCAGCAGAGAAATCCAGGGCTCCTGGGATCCCTGCAGGGCTGGGGGAAGCTTTTTGCAGGCAGCTCTTGCCCACAGAGCCAAGGCCCTGTGCAGCATGTGTGTGCTGTCTGCGCTCCTGCTGCCCTGGCCCCAGTTGTTTCAGCATGGCCATGTGGAGGGCAAAGCCACACTGTGCCAGGTTTGGTCTCACCTGGGGAGCCTCAGAGGAGCACAGGTGAGCTCAGCCTGGCTCCCCTGTCCTGCAGGCAGCTGCCAGGTTCTGTGAGCTGAGCATTTCCTGACGCTGCCTGTCCTCTCCCCCTGCCAGAGCAGGGCTCAGCCACAGGTTCCGAGCAGGGCTGGACACTTGGCACCGAGGCACGGAGCAGCCAACAGCCCAGCTTGCTCCTCTGTGTCAGGGCTGGCTTCTCTGCTGCTGTGGGGAGTGCAAATATGTTCCCAAGCTGTTTGCTTCGCTGACATGACTCCAAGACACACAGGGAACAGATACACTGACCAAGAAGGGGCCATTGTTACAGGAACCTTCCTGACTGTGGCTCTGCTGTGCTTCATCCCCAGCACCCACAGAGCTCAATCCTCCCAGCTCCCCCAGCCTGAGCTGCACATTAGCACAGACGAGCCAGGGGTTTGCTCCTGCCTTGCTCAGTTTGTCCATCCGTGTGCCCTGATCTGGCCTTTTGATTTCCCTGCTGGTCTCTGGCAGGCAGGTATTAAATCAAGCTGGAGATAAAAGAAGCGTTGCCTCCCTGAGAACCAGCCCAGACATCCAGTGACACATTGCTAATTGCAGCCAGGCAGGCAGATAGCAGTGCTGGAGGCTGAGCAGCCAGGAGCCAGGCACTGATGGGCTGATGGACAGCTTGGGGCTTTGGCCAAGGAAGAATGAAGGCCCCAAGAAAAGCAGAGAGGAGGAAGGGAGTTACCTCATTTGTTTCCAGCAGGGTTGTCCTCTGAGAGGTATTTCCTTAAGCTTTATAAAGTCCGAATTTAGTCGCAACTTTTATCAACAATAAAGGCTTCCATGGTTTCCCTCGGAGGAGCTGGAACAGATCCAAACAGATTTTAGTCCTGAGAAGCAGATCCTGTTATTAATGTCAGCCTAATCATTTCTTTCGATCTCCTTCCCACCTTTTTTCCCATTCATGCTGCTAAAGCCTCCAGGCAAGTTACCAAGTCGAGTCTGTCCCTTTTAGCTGTTTCTGACTTCGTAGCCTCCCCTGGCTTTTTGAGGGCATTTAATATGTTAAATGGGGTGGGGACTGTCCCCAGACCTCAGGAGAGAGCTGGCAGGATGACACAGGAAGCCCAGAGATGGCAGGACAGTGGCACAGAGCTGAGCTGAAGCAGGGACCAGCACGTGCTGCTGGGCCTGTGCCTCCCTGGGAAAAAGGGCCCCTGACCACACTCAACTGGGAGCATTCGGCTGAGAAAATTCTCTGCTAAAAATAGCAGCAGATGATGTTTAAGGAGAAAAACAAGTCAGGGGCTGGGAGAAGTTGGTTCCCAGATACGTGGCTAATTCAATTCCCCCAGGACAAGTAATCTTTTAACCCCTCTGTGCCGAGGCTCGTTTCTGCTCTATTAAACAGAGTTGCCCTGGTCAGGAATCCAGGCTGGGATGAGCCAGGATGGGTTTTGTCCTCTTTGCTCTGACACAGCATTACTCCCTTCCCTCTCCCCCTGCTCGTTTATGCTGGCATCTTCCTAATAGCTCTGTGTGTCAGGCTTTTCATCTTTATCTGTCTGTGACTTCACTTGGGCTCCCTTTAATTCCCCGGTGCACTTCCTAAGAAAATAATCTCCCCTGAAGCCTGCGCAGGTTGGCAGCCCGCGCTTGCTGGGGCTGATGTTAACAAGGGAAATCTTTTCAGATCTGCTCCTGTGATCCAGGGCTGCCCCTAAAATCACATCTCTGGGCCTGCACATGGCTGGCTGAGCGCTTTTTTTTTTCCCCCCTCGTGGGGCTGCGTCCTTTGTTCTGACGGATTCGCTGCAGAGCTTCCAAGCTGCCTGGCGGAGGCCGGCCTCATTCCCTCTCCCGCCTGGAATGACGGCAGCAGGATCGCTGTGAGCTCCTGGGCTGCTCACAGGCAGCTGGGGATGTTCCCCTGGTGCCTGCAGCCAGGCTCCTGCAGCCTTCCTTGGTGCACATCAGCCAGACAACCGCGGGGTTGGACCCGGGGCTGGAATTACACGCAGGCGGGGGGAAAAAAAAAACAACAACAAAGGCAAAAATTACCCCGTAAAATTGGAGGAAATGTTCTTAAAACGAGAGCTGCTTTCAGTCTTGTCATAAATGATTTCTCTGTGTGCTTGCTCACGCCCTCTCCTGTTCCCTTCTCCAGCCTACTCCCGGCTCTTGGCTCTGATGACTGCTGCTCTCTTCCCAACTCCCATTTTCCACAGGAAGATGACATGGTTGGTCTTCAATAAGCAGAACCTCGGATCCGTGTTCTGCTGGTCAAGCTCTAGGCTGGAGGAGAAGGGAGGATCAGGAGATTAGAGTCACAGACAGAGGAATAGAGGATTATAGGCTAAACCCCTGCAAGTCTCTGTATTGATGGTTGGGACACAGCCAGACACTAAGGAGCACTGCAAAGCCTGGTGCTGATAGCATATCCGCTTATTTCCTGTCTTTGCATTGCAGGCAGCTTCTGAGATGTGTGTCCTCATCAAAAGCCAGGGTCAGGCAGGTACCGAGCATCCCAGCTCCCAGGGAAGTCAAATACCTGCTGAGATCAAGTCTGTGCCTCGGCTGGCACTCAGCCTGGAAAACGTCACCGCAGCTTCTGAGATTCTCAGCAATCCTTGAGTCAAATTCCCACCTGAGCCAAAAATAAAGGAACTTGCCCCTTTTCCCGTTGCAGTTCATTCCCTCTCCCTGACACTGGCCACAGATCCCTGTCACGTCTCGCTGACCCCGCTCTGTCCTGGATTTCATCCCTCAGCATCTGTCTGCTGCCAGGAGAGTCCTGCTGGGAGGAAGGGAGAGGACAGCAGGAGCACCATTGCCCCTGGCTCTTGTGGTAGCTATCTGCTGGTTCCCTCCCACTTTGCACTAATTTGGTACCAGCATCTGCCACTTTGGGGAGGAAGGGGACTTGCTGAAGTGAGAAATCACGTAGGATGTGCCTGCATGGCAGTTCCTAGGGCTGGCTGAGGAAACAATGGGAGGCAAGTGGGAATAGGCAGGAAGGGTTGGTTTCAAATCTGCCCCGTGTGAAAAGTTCCCACTGCTCTCCAGCACTCACCATCTTTGTTCCTGGGATTTGCTGCTGCAAGGCATTCTCATCTGGTAAACAGGTCACAGAGTGCCATACCCACTGCTGCCTGAGATAGCCTGTGCCTTTGCTCTTCCTGTGATTTCCATTCCTCAGTTTTTTCCTCCAGTGAACTGGAACTGTACATCCTTACTGAGTTCCAGGGGACGCTGACTGTGGAGGGACTGAGGCTCAGCTGGGAGTTGTGCAGCACTTGGGCAGATGGAAATGATGGGAGGGAAGCACTGCACGGGAGACCCTCGGCTTCCTCAGGGTTCCAGGGGCCCTGGCAGCTGCACTCCTGGGGTTTTCATGCCCTAAAGCAGAGGTGGGGATGAGCTGCCCACCTGGCATCCCCTCACGTCCCATTTTTTGCACTGATTTCCCTGGTGTTGGCTGTGAGCCAGCCCACTGTGAAGGGGTAATTAGGCTGCTCATTTGTTAATGAAAATGGCAAGACCAGCACTGAGCACATCCTGGCTGGTTTGATGCATTCCTGGCCAAGTGATCCAGATTCCTCCTCTGGTTCTTTTGCCAAAACCTTGGTGCAGCTGTGAGGAGAAGCTCTCCTGCCTCAGAACCACACAGCAAGGCCACCTGCCCCTGTTTTTTCCTCCTGGAGGCTCTAACACTGGAAGCCCAAAGCATCTGTGTGGGAGGCTTGACCCCAGAGGCCAGCAGCAAGGCAAAGAAGTGGTCTGGGCAGGACTTAATCCCATGGCAGAAGCTCCATGCCCTATTCCCTGCTGCTCACACAAGGGAAATAAGACTTGCAGTTCAGCCTCAGGTTTGTTGGGAAGGAAGAAGCAATTCAGGAATGCAGGGAATGGTAAATAACAGCTTTCCTCTTCGTGCTTCCTTTCTGTTCCCCCTCCACCACCCTTCACCCCTGATTTTGAGGGGCAGATTCCATTCTTTCCATCATCTCTCTGAGCTGAAGTTGGCCTGAAGTATATTCCAGGGAGAGATGCAATCTGACGTGCTGGAAACTCTCGAGCCCTTGCTGCTTCCATCCTAATCTCTTGTTAAGTATTGGGTATTAGTCATCCACACAAATATTGCTTCCTTCCCAACTCGCACGTACAGTCAGTGCTTTTCAGGAGAAGAGCCAGCACCCAGGGGATGAGCTTGGGAAAACAGGAGAGCTCGGCCCAGATTAAGATGTTGGGCAAGGCTTGCCCAGCCACATCTGCAGGGTATTAGGTGTGGTATAAATGTCCATCTTCTCCTCGATGGCAGCAGCGTGAGGGTCCCTTTGTGGGGCTGGTACCTCCAGCCACCTCTGCTGGGAGAGAGGAAACCCCATTTTAACAAAATTGGGGTCGTTTCTGTGCCAATCTGCAGGACCTTAACATCTCATCTTTACCCACGCTGTGATGCCACAGCAGGCAAAGGTTGTGAAACTCTTGAGCTGCAGAAGGCCTGGTCAGATGGTGATTTGAGACAGTCTGTCTGCAGCTGCACCCCAACGTGACGAAACCAGGCTCAGGGAAACCATCAGAAAGCTCTGTGTGGTCTTCCCAGGCAACACCTACACTTCCCTGCCTGCCTGGGAGACAGGAGGAATGCTTGGCTGCAGAAGGAGCTGCTTTGCAGAGAGGCTTTTGACCTAAGAGGGTTCCATATCTCCTTGAGAGCAACCTGTTCCACTCCTCAGGGTGGGTGTGCTTTGCTGTCTGGTTAGGAGGCGGAACAGTAAATCCTCCTGTCCAAAGGGAAAAGAAAAAAGGAAAAAAGAAAAAGGGAAAACAAAGAAGAAAAGAAGGAGGAGGAAAGAAAAAACTCAAAAAGAAAAAGAAAAGGAAGAAAAAAGCCTGTGTGCGTGGCCTGGGTGCTAATGAGCCCTCTCTGCAGCAAATGCAGTCAGGTCTTTAAGGTCCCAGTTTAAGTCAGGAGATTTAAATCAGGAGATTTAAACAGGTTAAGATTTCATTCCAGAACTGCACGTACCCTGTTTGAAGTCATGCATCTCCTCACCTTCTGTACTGGTGAGCAGGAGGAGAGTGAATTAAGGGCAAAATCCCAAGTTCTTACACCCTCAGATGAATGCAAACACCCGGTGGTGTTCTACACAGCTTCATCCTCTGGGGTCCTGCTCCTGCCAGGACCACCAGAGACCCCCTCATGATCAGCATTTCACAAGAGTGCCACGAGTGAGCTCCCTAAAGAGAGGAGGAAAGCAAAGCCCAGAGCCACGTGGATGCCAAACACTGCTGCTCTGTAAGGCTGCAATTGCCTTCTCTGGGTTAATTCTGCCTCGTGTTCCCTGCCCAGGCAGGCACATCTCTGTGTCTCTCAGAGAGCTGGCACCCTTTTAGCTGAGCAGCACAAGCCCATGCATCTTAAAATAAGTCATGCTGGTTTATGATAGCTGGTAAAAATAAAGCCTTACTCGCACAAGCAGCTATAACAGCAAGAGAGGATTTACGACTGAGTGGGTTTTTTCCAGGGTGGGCTGGCCACAGTCTGGTGATGGCCTTTTTATAACCGTTATCAGCTCCCACACAGACCAGGTCCATCTGTTACTTAATTTGAACGGAGACACTCCTAAGCTTTTGTTCACTAATCTCTCGCTGCACATCTACATTGTTCTCCAGCAGGGCAGCCCACCCCGGAGCCAAGGCTGAGCTCAGGGAGGTGCCATGGAAAAAAAAAAATGGAATAAAAGGAGGCACGTGGCTGGCTGGGGTCACTGGGCAATCCACCTGCCTGCTCCCTCCTAGCAGCTCCAAGGGGCTCTGACACTCAGAGCAAACACAGCACCAAGCTCTTTGGGCTGGAGGGAAGGAGCCCAAGTTAAGGCTGAGTGCTACAAAACATTTATTCACGCTTTGTAAATCCAGTCTTTTATCTGTCACAAGTACATTTGCTGTTCCTGGAGTCTCACACAGAGATGGCTGGACAAAGAAAGCGCAAAAAAAAAACTTCACCAAGCAGTGCCCAGGACACTCTGGTCCCTCGTTCTTGTGTTGCCTGTCCTGCACCACCTGGCACAAGTCTGATTGTGGAATTGCAAGGAGACGCGCTGGGAATAGAGAAGAGGGGGGATAAAGAGCCTGCAGCACTGGGAGACAAAAGGATGGATATTTCCAGGCAGATGGTCAGATGTTCCTGAAAGGGCTTATGGTGATTTCCTCAAAATAAGCTGAGGGCAGGAGAGCAGCCTCCCCTCTCCTTGTCTTACCCAGTCCAGCTCTGCGTGGCTTCCTCCACTCTTCCTCTGGAGGTTCCCCACACCTTTCACAGTCAGCTTCCTCCCTGCTGCACACACCCCCCCTGAGAGGCAGGGCCAGCCCTGGGGTCAGCCTGGCTGCCCTTCCCAGCTTCCCTGTGCTGCTCTGTGCCTGGGCTGGGCTCTCCTTGCCAGCGCTGCTCCTGGCACTGAGGAGGGATGGAGGGATGGATGGATGGATGGATGGATGGATGGATGGATGGATGGATGGATGGATGGATGGGTGCTCCAGGGGCACCTCCAGACGGGCAGCCCTGAGGGTGCTGACATGCAGAGGGTTCAGCTGACAGGTTTTAACACCCCACAACGCATCACTCACTCCTGCTTGCACCGAGTAACCACCCAGAAAGCAGGGATGCTTAACCAGGCATGTGGTTTATCACCGCGTTCCCACATGGCTTAGGCGCGCTTTGAATTGCAAATCGAGCAAGGGCTTAGGGATGATGGGCACCTCGAGCAAGGCATATTTTTGTTGCTTTGGTGGGCAGGTGTTTAAATACAGCTGCGTGGTTTTTGTACTGCCTGTGCCTGACAGTGCATTAACTAAAATTACTGTATCAGATAACTGCGAGCGCGGCATCGAGCGAGGCTGCAGCGCAGGATGCTGCCAGCAACTTCTCCCAAACTCTCTCCTGGTCATCCTCTCACCTTCCCTGTAACACATTACCTCACCTCCTCTTCGAATTTCTGCCCAGAGCTTTCAAACAGACACTGGGATGGAAGGAGATGGAAGGTCAGGCTTGGCTTTGAACAGTAGAAAGGCGATTTAACGCACAGAGTCGCCTATAAAGCTGAGGGGTTTTTTTTCTTCAGTATAGCATTTTAAAATGATTCAGACACCATGAGTCACAGTAACAAGCATGGGCTGGATCTTTTTAGCTGAAAAAAAAAAAAAAAAAGAAAAAGAAAAAGTGCCATAAGAATATGCTATAGACTTCAGTGCCTTGTCCTGGATTCTATTTTGGAGAACTGATGACATTTGGGATTCAACCATATGTCTGGCTGAGTCTGCAGCACATACAGGGCTGGTAGGTATTCAGGGGGTTAGAACATACAGATCTGGTAGGATTTGGTATTTTGCAGCCTATGGAGACCTGGTAGGAACTGGGAGATGCAGCACATATGGATCTGGTGGGAATTCAGGGATGTGGAACATACGGCTGTGGTGGGTGCCTGTGCTGTGGCACACATGTTGCTCTGGAGAGGGAATGCAGTTCCAGCTGTTCTCCAAACCTGGGTGCTGAGGCCTTTGAAGTGAGATTTGCATAGCACAAACCCTTTGTTGCCTATTTGTGCTGGGCTGCAAGGAGCCTAAAAGAACACCTTTTAGAAGGTGGCTTAAGCACTAATGATGATTTAACAGCAAACAGAACAAAGAGACAAGCCTTGCTGGCAGAGCAAGGTCCTAGAAAGGCATTCCTCTCTTGCTGCACAATCTGTATGGTCAGTTCAGCTTCTTGTTTTGCTTTGCTGTCACCTTCTTTTAATTTAGAACATGCTACTTGCAGTATTCTGCCACACAGAGAGGAATAAATCTGCCTTAGCAGAGATTTAAGCAGCCACATTGATCTCTGCCCACGGTCAATACACGTAATAATGTCAGAACCTCTCACACAGTCTCCAAGGACTCAGCTTCTGTCTAAAATTTGTTGTCATCCTGCTTTGTGCCTGAGGGTTAGACCTGAATCTCTAGTGGGTGAGAAAAAGCCTGCTGTGAGCAGTTCCTGAGAAATGAGATGGGGCTGGAGTCTGATGGAGTCCCACTGTCCTGGAGTGAGTGTTTCTAGAGCCAGAACTCCCACAGAGCACAACTCTGTGGTTTTGCTGTCCCCACTTTCAGCTGAACAGATACTCTAACTACAGCAGATGTAGGACTGTTGCCATGTCTATTTGATGGGACAGCACTTTTCCAGAAAAACATACTGTGCAAGCAAGAATCCATAACAAAACTAAAACTGGTCCAGAGCAGGAGGCCAGCCAGATCAGCTGAGTGCTCAGGCTTGGGCTCTCAAATAAATTCTTGCTTTCAGAAGCAGCAGTCCCCCAGCGTTGCATGGCTGAGCTTTCTCCCCAGTGTGGGTCTGGCTGGAGCTCTACCCAAAGAGCTGAACTCCTGCTTTCTCCTGAATCACAGTCCTCTTGTGATTTACTGCCTCACATTTTACATTACCACACTTGCAGTACTTGCCAATGTAATCACCATTTGTTGGAGGCCAGGCCTGGCCCATTCCATCTCCCAGGAACTTGACTGGATATCTGGAGCTTGGTCTGCTTCCTGTCTTTTCCTGACCATCAAGCTAATTTTAAAATAAAACTTTCACTCCTGCATTAGCACAATTCCTTTCCCATCTAAGTAAGCACAAGGCACAAGGAAATGGCTCATGTTGGCACTGCCTTTGTGCCATTATGTTAATCCCCCTCTTTAATTGCTACTTCTAACAATTATACTTTCCTGTATTTACACCACAACTCCTAAATAAACTCAGTCCTGCTGGAGCTGTGCTGGTAGCCAGGAAGAGGTTTTGTCTGGGGAAGTCAGTCCTCGGAGCTGGCCAGGATGATTTCTCAGCAGGCAGCCTGTTCCTAGCTGGGTGACTTATGAGCTGTGCTATTTCTTATTACCTTCTGTTTGTTTTTCCAGGCTGCAGACTCTTGGCTGTGGAGCTGACATCCAGCAACACCAAGCCCGTGGTGCAGGAATTCCAAAGTGAGTGCTGCCTGTGCTGCATCAGGCCAAACAATGGAGGGAAATCTGGCTTGTTGCTCTCTGGCTCCTTAGGACAAGAGCCTGGGACTCAGAGGAGTGCCTAAGAATATGTCTGTATCTCTCTGTTTTAAATGCTTTATTGAGGTCCTCTGCGAGCCACTGGCATTGCAGAGCCTCTGCCTAAGTGCTTTTTTGAACTGGGTCCCAAAAGAAGGAAAAGCAGTTGCCTTGCAATTAATACACAGAGAGAGAAATTTATATTTTCTCTTGGCCCTGGGACACTGGGAGGGCTCCTCAGCCCTGCTGGTTCTGCAGGGGAGATGGGATGCCAGTGCCAGCTGCGGAGGGGACAGGGTTTGCTGGGTTTCTCCCCAGCAGTCACAGTCCCAGCCTGTCCCCAGGCAGTGCCCAGGGAGATGCTGCACCCCTGACTCACGGTGTGGCTCTGCTCAGCAGCAGGACAGGGCTGTGGGCTCACCCTGACTGAAGGTTTTGTTTGCCATAAGCCCCAGCCTGCAGAGAACAGGGTGTTCATTTCGCTCCATAGCTGATATCTGTTGGACTATTATTTTTGCTGGCCAAAATCCATCTTCCAATAGCTCCTGGAACCCAGCAGCGTTTCTGTTTGTGAGGCAGATGAAAGAGAAGGCTCTGCTTTGTGGGCAGCATCTCCTAATAAAACACTGAGTGAGAGTGCTCAAAGCAGAGCAAAAACACAGCTGCTTCCTATTAATCTGGATTGCCTCCATTTCTCCTGCTAGGTGTTGAGCTGTCCTGCATCATTAAATCCACGGTGACGCCAGATCCCAGAATCGAGTGGAAGAAAATCCGAGATGGAGAAACCTCTTACGTGTTTTTTGACAACAAAATGCAGGGTAGGAAGATTCCTTGCTCTCAGATTTTTTTTTTCCAAAACAGCTTTCCAAACAGATTTCAGGAACAGTACAATGGGGAACAAACAAGCCTGTTAAAAGCAGGAGTTCTGGCTGTTTGGCTGTTTTCTTCTGGAGCAGAGCTCAGCAGCTGAAGTGCAGGATGGAGAGGGAGCAGGATGTTTTTTCCTCCCTGCCTCATTATTGACAGGTCACAGTGGGAGCTGGAGTGAGATCCTGCCTGGGAGATATTTTTTGGGTAAGAAAGGGATGACGCAGCTTCCCTTCTGTAGGTGCCAGTGTGGTCACGGGGTGTCTGAGCTCTCAGGCACTGACCCCTCCTGTCTTTCCATGGAACATCTAAGGGCTCCACCTGCACCTCAGCAGGGATCTGTGTGCCCAGCTGCCAGTGCCTCTCTGCTGAGGCAGCACAGGGATTTGCAGCATCCTGGGAGATGCACTAGAAGCAGCCTCTGGCTTGGCAGGAGAACTCCAGTGCCAGTAGGGTTTGACTCCATCTGGAGTTACTCCAGCACTTCAGATGGGAACAGCAGCCACATCCAAATGAATCTTCCAAAGGAGACAAGGCCTGAGGCTCTCTTGGAAGTTCGATTTTGCCACAGTTTTTGAGTGATGCTTTCCAGTTCATCCTCTTACATGGTTGGCAGCTTTGGTTTCCTTTGGGGCTTTCAAGCGTGGAGTTCCTTTGACTCTGGAAAAGAGTCTGAGATCCTCCACTTAATTTATACGCCCAGGGCGAGTCTGCTTTTTACTCTTGAGTCATTAGTCTTGATTCCCCTGCTTTTTTTCCTCTCTCTTTCCTGCGTGTCAGGGGACTTTGTGACTCGGGCAGAGATCCTGAGCAGGACATCCCTGGTGATTAAGAACACCACGAGGATGGACACGGCCACGTACCGCTGCGAGGTGGCCGCGCCCTCCGACACCAAAACCATCGACGAGATAAACATCCAGCTCACAGTCCAAGGTAACCAAAAACCCACCACCTCTGCAGCAGGAGCAGAAGGGGCTGTGGGCATCTCCAGAGTCCAAACAGTGCCGCTCTGAGGGGTTTAAAACCAGCTGGGAGCGATGGGAAGCTCGGATGGTTTTGCCTAAGGAAGCGCAGGATCCAGAAGTGATTTAGTGCCACTCACCTGGTTTGTTGTCTTCCTGCAGTGAAACCCATGACTCCCAGATGCTCTGTGCCTAAAGCTGTCCCTGTTGGCAAGTCAGCCTCTCTCCACTGCCACGAGAACGAAGGTTTCCCCAAGTCCACCTACAGCTGGTACCGCAACAGCGAACCTCTGTCACCCGACAGCAAATCCAGCAGCAAATCCCACAACTCCTCCTACACCCTGAACCCCGCCACAGGCACTCTGGTAATGAATGCCCTGACAGATCTGATCAAGCTTTGTTTGCCTGGACAGGTTATCTTTAAAGTCGCTTGTAAATTCAGAAAAAAACATTGCCTGGCTTTCAAGGAAGGAATAATTTGAAGAAGGTGAGGTGTGCCAGGGTCTGGGCGAGTTGGGAGAGGGAAGATTGATGGAAGAAGATCTTAGCAGAGATGCATTTTTATACACATCCTTAAACCCTCACAGTGCCTTGTTTCTCATGCCACATGGCTTCCCTCTGTCCCTTTTCCCTCCCCAGGTGTTCCATGCAGTGCACAAAGGTGACACAGGTCGTTACTCCTGCATAGCAACAAACGATGCTGGCTTTGCCAAGTGTGAGGAGCAGGAGATGGAAGTCTGTGAGTGGCTCTCTGTACAGTTCTCATCAATGCTGGCTGATACATCACCATAAATAAATTGCCATCACCATCAGGAGCGAGGGGGGGACATCCTGTGGCATTAAGCCTTCCCTGCTTTCTCATAGCCCCAAACATAAGGAGATAAAAATAATCTGAAAATGCAGGGAAATGTCAGATTGTGAAAAGATTTAATCTTGAAGTTAGGGACTCACTAGCTCCTTATGAACTACTGCTTAAAATATTTGAGAGATGGCATTTTGGGGTGTGTGTGAAGCTGGAATGTTGCTACTGCCCTAAAGAAACACTGGGTGCTGGTGTCTCTCTTTGCCAGATGACCTCAACATTGGTGGGATAATCGGGGGAGTCCTGGTGGTCCTGGCAGTCCTGGTGCTCATCACTTTTGGGATCTGCTGTGCCTACAGAAGGGGATACTTTGCAAATGGCAAAGAGAGTGGGGAAAGGTAAGCTGGGCTGCTTGGATAAACCCCTGCGCCCTCAGGTAGCATGGAGGAGTCTGAAGGGCACCAAAAACTAGTGGCTAAAAGGAGTCTCAATGCCTAACTCCCCACCAAAGTCCATGCATCCAATATGCTGATATAAAACCCTACAGCATCCAGGGTTATTTCATGGAACCATCACAGAATCCCAGAGTGAACTGGGACCTTGGAGATCATCCAGCTCCAATCCCTGCCGTGGACATGGACATTTTTCACTACACCAGGCTGCTCAGAGCTCCAGCCAGCCTGGCCTTGGACACTTCCAGGAATGGATGACATTTTCCTCAGGGGGAGTTGTGGTGGGGATGAGATCTGTGCTCTGATACCCTCATCCTCTGCATGGCAAAGGGGGCCCAGCACAATTAAATGCCTGCAGGTGTTTGTTCAGGAGCTCCTGTGCTGTTGGCATAACCAGGGCCACGGTTTAATGATCCCAGCTCGCTGCACAATTAGTCTGAAGCATCAGGACATGCACAGGGAATGGATGCAGCAGAGCAGGCTCTCTACAGGAAGCCTCACTAGTTGTCAGGACCTAAATTTGGGATGAAAAACAGCCGCTCTAGAGCGCACATGGAGATGTTAAAAACAACAGCATTAGCATCAGAGACAAGCCTCAATGTCCTTACAGAGTCTGGAGAGGAGATAATATATGCAAAGCCAAGATTCTCACCAGATAGATTTGTTCTGTGCTAAATGTTGCTTTTCAGTACAAGCCCTGTCTTGTTTTTCTCTTTGGTTTCGTTTGTTTTTCAGAAAAAAAGCTCTAAATATCCTATTTAAATGCAGCTGAGGGTTGGCATACACTGGACTTGACAGTCGTGTATAAATCCTGAGTTCCTGTGGGATTGCAAACAAGTGGTGCTTCCTTATAACTAAGAAAAATGCTGAAGGCTTCTGGCAGTGAAGGATTAAAATGAACTTTATAATTGCCACAAGAAACATAACAGGAGGCACGGAAAAGGCAGTGACAGGCACCAGAGCAGGGGAGCGCAGGAAAGGATCAGTTTATCTCCTTGCAGAGTCTTAGGGAAACACACAGCAGCAGCCTTTTCACCCCGTGCTGAGGGGGAATTCAGACAAAATCCCAGGCGTGGTAAATGATGGAATAAACACAGACCTCTCATTTGGGAAACAAACTGGGCTTCTCTCTGCTTGCTTCTCACTCAGCCCCTCCTTCTCATTTCCGTCTTTCCCAGCACCACCCCTCCAAAACCCTGCAGCCTTCCTGTCCCAGAAATGAGATTTTCCCCTTTTCTTTCAGCTACAAGGCTCCGGCGAAGCCTGACGGCGTTAACTATATCCGGACAGATGATGAGGTAACAGCACATGCTTTGCATTTCCCATCCCTGTCGGGAGAGGAAGAGGGTGGGCAGGGGACGAGGCGCCTGCAGGGCCCACGGACTCTGGGAGAGTGGGCTCCGCTCCGAAGCAGGGCTGGGGAACAGAGGGAAAACAGAAGGGTGAAGGCTGAGTCATTTCCTTAGGAATGATGAACAGTTTTAAGTTGCCTGAAGTGACTTGATGCCAGGAGCTATCAGAGGCAGCTCTGCTCTGAGTTATCTCGTGGCCTGACCCCCCCTTGGGATGAGTTTCATTGGATTAAGTGGGCAGGACGTGATGCTTTGACAGGAGAATTTGTATTTTGGGATTTGAGTAGATCACTGAGCTTAAGACCAGAAAAAGCCTCTCCCATTAGCAGAGATACTGGTGAGGGAATGAGAAAGTCCCTGCCACGCCTCGGTGTGTGAGGAGGACAGGAGGAGGATGAGCACCTGGCCAGTGGAACTGGTGCCTCCCTCTCCTTCCCAGTGGGAAATGGGAGTGCCTGGGCAGAATCCTCATGGTGACAGAGCTTGGAGCTACCATTTGGGGGCAGCAGGAACAGAGAGCTGCCTGGAAAGCTGCTGGCTCCTTCCCACATCCCAAACTGTTTCGTTGCAGGGTGACTTCAGACACAAGTCTTCATTTGTCATCTAAGACGCCAAAAGGAAATTGCAAACCAGCAAAAAGCAAGTGTGAAAATACCTCCTCCAGGAACTCAAAGCAAGAGCAAAAGATTAATTAAGTGCGCTTGGAAGAGTTTGGAACACACAAGAACTCGATAGCTAGCTATCTGTATACCTTTTTTTTCTTTGCCAAAGTTTAAAGTAACTCCTCACTGCCCAACTCGCGTCTCCCCCGCCTCCGGAGATACCAACAGGATCACCCAAACCTGTCCTTGGACTAAGGAAAGGTTTTAATCCTTCCCAAGAGACTGGGCTGTGGAAGTTTGTGGAATTGCCTTCTCTTTGTGCTGCAGGGACACAGCCACCATGTGCAAACCAAGCAGGGGCACAGCATTAGGTGAACGTGTAGCAGACATCACCAGTACGGTGTTATTAGTGGACACAAAAAGGTGCTGATAGAGCAGTAGATGGACTTCAAAGAGTGAGATTTGGGGGGGGAGGATTTCCTCCCAGCAGCTCCTTGCCCAGGCCTGGCTGGTGACTTTTCCACATCTGTGATTGTCGACTGCCCAGGTGCCCAGGGGGGGTCTGTGCCCAGCCACCAGTGACAGTGACACCACTAATGCCCTCTCAGCCCTTCTGTAACCGTCCCCAAATGCTGTTATTTAACACCACCCCCCCCAGGGCAGGGCCACTGCCTCTGCTCCCTGCTGGGCAGGGCTCATTGCACGCAGGTAACCCCTCCTTCTAATCTGCACAAAGCAGGCTTGGCTCCTGCGTCTTTCCGTGGGGAAAGAGGCTTAGAGGGGGAGGCAGAGAACCAGCGCTAAGACGTCCCCTTTCAGGAAAATTAAAGCCAAATAATTTCCTGGGCTAAGATTGCCATAAAAGGTACTGAGAGATCCTCCAAGCTTTTTTTTACCTTCTCCGTTTGTTTTTGTAAAACCCCACCTTCCAAATTTTTTTGCAAAGATCTATTTTGATTACTTCAGAAAAGGTAACATTTCTATTTAAAAGTGTAAATACGTGATGCCAGCGGTGTTTTGAGTAACGGAGCTATTTTTTTACTGTTGAAGCTACAAGAGAGGAGCTCACACGTTGCTCTAGTGTGGCACTGTCAGAGCATATCAGTATTAGTGCAAAGTGTAACCAAAAGCTGCAGGTGGAACAGCATCTCTTTTCCTCTTCAGCCAGCTTCAGCCATTTCCTTGTCACAAGAGGTCTTACCAGACACAGAACAGAGTCACTCAGGGATAGTTTTTGTAAATTTATGGCAGGAGCTATCAACGTTTTTTATATGAAAAAAAACAAAACAAAACAAACAAACCAACCTTTTCTTGCCAGTGACCAACACTTTGTTTCTGTCGTTGCAAAAAATATCCAGGGATGGCTTTTGGACTCAGTTCCAAAGAGGTGACAGAGTGACTTGGGTGTTTGCTGCCCCTCTGCAAGTTCCCTAAAGCACTAACACAGTGTGACAGCTACAGCAGCTTGCCAGGTTTAAACCACATGGCCAAGGCCACTGTTTCTGGGGTTGGGAAAGCAAAAGCTCAACACAAAAAGCACTTTTATAGTGTCAGCTGAAATTTTTCTCTAGATGGTAAAGGAAAAAAAAAAAAAAAAAAAAAAAAGGGCAAAACCAACCAAATTTCATTCTCTTGGCTTTAGAGAGAATGATGGGGAACACGTGTTTCCCAAAATATCCATGTTGATGGTGTTGAACAGCATTGGGTGAGACCAGGCTGCAAGATGTGGGTGCAACACTAGGAACTGTGCTGTGGTTTAGGAAGTTTTTTTAACGTAGCAGAATTTAGTGTTCTTGTATTTCCAATATAAATTGAGTTGTCTTAACTTTTCCTGTATACAGTATTTTGGATACTTGACGATTTGGACTGTCGGTGTTATTTTTTTTTTTTTTTATTTTTTTTTCTCTCGTGTTTCTGCTTTACTCTGCTTTGTTTCCAAGAGCCCTCGCTGGACATGCCATTGCTGCAGTTGTTTTTTGCCACTTGTCCCTTTGCCAGGGGGAGTAAAGACAAGGATGGGGCAGCCCCAAGCAGGTGTTCTCTGTGTAACTCACACATCACCACTGCAGCTTCTCTCTCTGGTTACCTTCCTAACCCCAGCTCTTTGTCCAAGCCACCCAGTGCTGATTGCTGCCTCTAATTGTCCTGACATTCCTTTGCACCCTCTGGGCATCCACTGCTCCTCCTCTGTGCTGCTTTCAGGGCACCTGTAATGAAGGAGAGAGAGGGGAAAGGGTTGAACCAGGGTAGCTCTGGGAGCACAATCTGCAGTCCCACCACAGGCAGCCTTCGTGTGACAAACCAGCAGAGCTAAGAATCCCAACTTCCATTCTGTTTTCAGTTCTAAAATGCACAGTGGCATCTCTAACGAGAGAGGGGAGATGATTCTCCCCCCACTCCCCACCCAGCTCGTGAGAGCAGACGGATGGAATTTGTTGTACCGTTGTGAATAATATTCAGGTTTGTACTAATGTATGACGTTTTAACTTTGCCAAGAATGTTTTACATAAATACCAAGCTATAAAGCATTCTTGTAGGGGTTTTTGTTTGGGCTTGGTGGTGGTTTTCAAAGAGTCAAATTATGGGAAGCTCCCCTATTGAAATTCAGTGAAATTGAAAGGGAGATTGAAGGGAAAGTCTCTCCTGTCAGAGCACTCACTCACAGTGGATGGAAGTGACAGAAAGTCCAGGGCTGTTTACCAGTTTATTCCTGGACATTTGTTCCTGGTTCTTCTCTGGAGAAGACAGGTTAAAACTCACAGGGCACATCTCAGATACTGCTCGAGGACAAAACAAAAAGTAGGAAATAAACTATCCCACTCTACCACTCAGAGTGGTAAAATAATAGCTGAAGGCAGGAGAGAAGGTACAAAAATAAATGGTTTGGCCACAGCTGACCATGGCTTAAGCCAAAGCCATTCCACGCATCCTCTGTTCTCTGACTTTGATTTTGGGAATAAAGTTCGACCTCACTTGAAGGGCTCTCTGATCTTCAAAGGGGAGTAGGGAAAGTGGAGGCAAATGATGGGATTCCAGTGCAGGAGGCAAGTGCCTCTGTTCCCACTCCTGCAGCAAATCTTGCTCCGTGCCTGGGGCTTGTGTCTGAGCTAGACAAACCAGCAGGAATAAAACAGAGCCCAGCTCCCAGGTTTCAGTGAAATCTAGGCCATGAGCTCTGTGATAAAAGTTAACAACAGAAAAACTTCAGTGAGGTGCACGTGGCCATCAGGGAGACTGGGGAAGGGTCAGATTTACCCAGGATAAACAGTTTCTGATAAACAAGGCACCTGCCCAGAGCACTTACCCACCTTGTCTGAGTCACTCATACCCTGCTTGCAGTCAAGTCAGAGTCTCTATTTAAAAGCTGCTGGGCCCAAACATTAATTGAACTGAGGGCCCAAGATACCAGTGACGTGGTAGAAGAGACTGAGAGGCTGTAGAAATCTACAGGGGAAAAAAAAAAAAATCATTTCTCTGTCAGCTGAAGAAAAGGGGAGACGCCGTGGGTGGAATTAATTCAGCAACCATTTATTTTCATCAAATGCTAATAGTTGGAAATAACATAGTTCAAGAATGGAAATATTCCATATAAAAAGAACATTAAGGCTGTTCATACACACAGGAGTTTGCACAACAAATAAGAGGTGATGTAGCGTGCAATTACCAGATTTAGGGGTGTGGCAGTGACAAGCTGTTTTACCTTTGTTCAAATTAAAGCAACTCTATTATATAACCAAGAGGGACAATGAGGGATTGGGTGAGCAAACCCAGCCACTCACTGCCCTGGCAAGCTGTGATAAAATGCATTTATTGCCAAGCTCGTGGCAACGTTATGCCCTCACTTTTCCAAATGGACAAATTACACATCCTGAGAGTGAAAAGCCACCACCCTCCTTTCATCCTGCAGCTCTGAGCCCTCCAGTGAGCTCGGTGGAGAGCAGCACTTACAACCCCATCCGTGTGCTAACAGAGAGGCTTTTTGCCCATCTCCAGGACAGCTCTGGGGACAAGCCAGCTCAGAAGAGGCGAGGAAGGATGTGCATTCACCCCTGTGTGGAATTCCAGAGGGGAAGGGCAGCGCAGGCAGGTGCTGGCTCCGTGCAGCAGGGCAGGCTCAGCTGGCTGGCTTCAGGGGGGTTCTGCGCTGGGAGCGTCGCAGGGGCACAGGCTGCCTGCTCCTCCTGGCTGGGGATTCCACCTTCCACTCCCGAGGCCGGGATGGGCTGCAGGAAGGAAGGAAGCAGAAGAACCTTGCATTTCCAAGCCCTTGGAACAGCCTTTCTCCCTTGCTGGGGCTGTCCCAGACCCGTGCTGGACTTACGGTTTCTCTGGTGATGTCAAGCAGATGATATCCCTTGGCCCGTCCTCAGGATCTTTCTTCACTGCAAGCAACACATGTATTTTCACATTTTACAAAATGCCACGGATTTGGTCATTTGGGGTTTTATTTTTTTTCCCCCCCCCTCCTCCTCCCCTCAAATAAGAATCAGAGAGATGACTTGCCTGGAGCTGAACCGGGTGTGTGCGTCAAGCTGATGTAACTGACCCCAGCACCAAAAGTCAAGTCATTAAAGGTCTCTGGAAATAAATAAAAACAAAAACAACAACAAGGGAAAAAAACCCCCATATTAGCAGCCTGTGACACAGCCAGAAGGCAAGGCATGCTGCTGTGCAATACTCAAGTGTCACAGAGTAAGTAAATCCAGTTAATTGCAAACACACATATCTCTCTCTTTTTCTCAGACAACAGTGTCTCCCATCCAGCCTCAAACCCCTGTGCTGAGTCTGATGGGCCACATCACCTCCAAATTCCAGCCTCAAACCCCTGTGCTGAGTCTGATGGGCCACATCACCTCCAAAATTCCAGCCTCAAACCCATGTGCTGAGTCTGATGGGCCACATCACCTCCAAAATTCCAGCCTCACAGCCTCCCTAGTGGGATGAAATCAGTGTGGGACCTTGGTCCTGTGCCCCCTTGTCCTGCCTGGCAGGGACAGCCACCCCTTCCACTGCAGCCCTGCCATCTCTCCCAGCAACACGTTCCATCCAGACCAGTTGCTCTCCTTACTCAAGGCAGAATTTGGGAGCCCTGAAAACTGCCAAAGGCCCTGAAGAGCTGCTCTGTGAGGAGCTGCCTGCAGCCAGACAAGAGGAATCACTTGACAGAGGAGCTAGGTAGAATTTAGCTTGCCTGAATAGGCCCTGGTTGTCAGCTGTCTCTTTCCTGTCATTTATCTCAGGAGAGATGTCACAATATTCAGATTTTACTTAACTCAACGCTCTGTTTTATGCTCATGTTTCCCAGAACCTTTCACAAGGAATTAAGGTAGGAAGTGCTTTATAGGGCAGGAGTTAGAAACTCAGCTAGGAGGACTTCTCTTCACAGCTGAACTGGGTTTGCTCTTTAACTCCTGCCCTGTCCTAGAAGGGAATCACTGAAGCTTAGAGCAGAAATCAAACTTGATCCATCTGCCTCAGCTCTGCCCTGCATCTCCCAGGACTGACCTGTGCCAGTGACTCTGCAGTGTGTGCCTGAAGAAGTAACCTTGGTAAGGAGACATTTGTGGGGAAGGAGGGGAAAGAAAGGGGAAAGATAAAATGGAAAAGGAATGGGGAAAAAAAAAAAAACCCAGGGGAAAAAATGGGGGAGTAGGGCTTCCCATGCAGTATGGGAAGGTGGCATCTCCACAACCTGTGTTTCTGTACAATCCCCACTCACCCAGATCCACTGAAGCTGCTCCCAAAGCACCGAGCAGGAGCTGAGGAGCCCCAAAGACAGAAGGGAAGAGAGAACACTGCCAGAACAGCTGAGCAAGGCAGAAAGAGGGGACAGCTGCTCCCAACTTCTCAAGTACAAACCTGTTTACAAAGAACTGTGTCTCTAATAGGCTCAGAATGATATACCAGAGGAATAAAATGTTTTATTCTGATTGTCTGTCAGCCTGTGCCACCATACAGATGGCTCAACACACGCTGACTGAAGTGATGATCCTGCTCTGTACAGTTTGTCTCCCTGCTGAAGGACACATGCTGCCTCGAAGCAAAGCAGGAATTCAGCTCCAGCACCACTGCAGATTAACATTTTTCCCTCCTTTTTCACCATATGGTGCTTTAAGAGCAACAGCCGTGCGAGCTTCCAGGAGAGCACGGCGCTCAAAGAATCCTGCTCTCTAAAAACACTTTTTGCACAAAAACCCCACGTTTTTGGGTTTGTTTTTTTTTTTTTTTTGCTTGTTGCTCAGGCAAAGAGAAACATTGAGGCAGACAAGTGCAGCCCAGCACACGGGGAAGGGCAGGATCAGATTTTCCAGTGGCTGCACAGCAGTGCCTGCTCTGGGCTGTCAGGGATTTCAGAGAGTGGCTCTCCCGTGTGGGAGGGGCACTGCCACAGCTCCCTGGGGATCCCAGCCCCTTCCCAAAGCAGCCCCCAGACCTAAGGAGAGCTGAGCTGCCACACACTCACACCTGCAGCTCTCTCACAACGATCTAAAGGAGTTCAGCAGCAAATGGATGCCAAGGAAGGGGATCTCCTGCTGGAACCCAGCTCCATTTGGGTCTGACTGTAACTGCCTCTGGTGCTGGCAGGGCTGTCAGAGAGCAGTCCAACAGAACTGCCCCTGCAAGGTTCAGCTGCAATGGACACAAGCAAAGCCTCACAGTTTGTGTATTGGACATTCCTGTCCGTTTCTGCTTGCATTTCCACAGCAGTAACCAAACCACATCACTCCTCCTCCAGTTCTGAGAGGGGAACACACACACACTCAGTGACTGTGCAGATCCCTGTGCTCTCCTGCAGCTGCCACAACCCTGTGCCTGCTCTAGGAGCAGCTTGTAGCTCACCCCAGACCCTGTTTGGACAACTTAGAGCAGGAAGAACCCAACCTGGAAGATTCCCCCTGTGCTGCAGGGTTCTGCAGGTCAGCCTAACATTGCTCAGCTGTGCTTCCAGAGCCAAGGAAGTGCTCAGCCTTGCACCTTGGGGCAGGGCAGGCTGCTGAGGAGCCACAACAACCTTCCTCTCCAGCACCCCAGAGTCCAGGAAGGAAGGAAGGGCACTGTTACCTCAGCATCCCGAAATAAATTCCCTCCTGCACTGCCCCTGTGAGGTGCTGAGCTTTCCCATGCACAGCCTTGCTTTCAGGAGGGTTCCTCTGCACTGCAAGCACTTAGATGAACAAACAATCCGTGGCTATCAGCTCCTACTCACGCTCGGGGGTGCTGACTGCCCGCCCCGCCACAACCACATTCTCTCCACTGGACTGTTGGTTCAGGCTTTGGAAGGACACTGGAAAACAACAAGGAAGCAATTGAGATTTTGCAAGGCACTCCAGACTGCTGCTGGATCGGTGCAGAGCAGAGCAGTTCCCACCTTGCTGGCTGCCAGCTCTGCTGGGGCTCTCAGAGGAAGCTGATAAACTCCTGCCCATGCTCTTGCTGCGCTGCTTGCTCCTCTCCTCCAGCGCCTTCCTGGCAGAGTTCAGGATGGCCAGCGTGCTCAGGGATGCTGCCCTAGGGCCACAAACAGGACAGGAGTTGATATTTCCCCTCTAAAAGCCCTGATGAGATGCATGAATCACAGAATTTCAAGGTTGGAAGAGACCTTCAAGATCACCAAGTCCAACCCAGCTCTAACACCTCAGCTAGACCACGGCACCCAGTGCCACATCCAGGCTTTTCTAAACACATCCAGGGATGGTGATTCCACCACTTCCTTGGGCAGGCCATTCCAGTATTTTATCTCTCTTTCTGTGAAAAACTTTTTCCTGATATCCAACCTCTGAGGGAAGATCTGTCCCCTCCCAACCCCTCCTCATCTTAAACACCACATAATTAACGCTGCGACACCCGTGACTTTCAAACCACCCTCAAAAGAATGGCTCAGCAAAAAACATATAGATTTATCAATCTAGAAACAGATAGAAATACACCCTAAAAATAAACAGAAACACAAAGTACCAGGTAACCAAGGGGGTTGCCCATACCTGCGAGCCACCAGTGGCTGCTTCAGAGCATCAGCACGAGGTGTGGCAAACCCTGAAGGGCCAGAGGCAGGGATGGAGCCAGGTGTGGATGGCCTCCCACCCACAGAGGACTGAGCATTGTGATTATTCTGGCCAGCATCTCTCTCCAGAGATGGAGACTGCTGTGGAAAACAGGAGAAAAGGTCGTGTCTGACAATGGGTACAAGAGTAGAAAACCCTGCAAGGTGCTTGGACCCGAGTGTTTAAGAGCTGCCCTTTGTTTGAATGGATGTGAAGGGTGCTGGGGAGAAACAATTTATTGGCCAAACTTTTAGCAAGAAGGGAACAGGGACACAAATGTCCTAGTTTAGAGGTCTATATATAAGTGCACTTCTAAAGTCTGCAGAGAAATGAACTTCCAGGCTAGAAGTCATCTCATCCTAAGGTAGGGATCTAAAATAGTTCAGGACAATTGACTCAGGCGTGCATTTATTACTTTACACTGAATTTAAGAGGATCTGCATGACTAGGATGGGTTTGAATCTCCACTTTGTAGACACCTGAAGTCAGACAAAGTGAACTCTTTTCTTTGTTACCAGTTTAACATTCTGGAACAGAGGGAACACACCATTTAAGCCCAGCCAGTGCCAAATCAGACTTGGTTTTTCCTTTAAATTCAATTATTTCTCCACTAATCATTTGCTGCTCCTCTTGGCTTTGTTTGTTGATGTTCTAAGCCTATTAAATGACTCTGAAGCCAAAGCTGCTGCCAGGAAGTACAAAGAGGTATGAAAACCCTGCACAACCATCCTGCTCCAAGTGCTGGGACAGGGCCCCCAGGCAGGCCTGGGTGTTGTGAGCACACAAATATGAGCAGAGGAGACACGTGCAGAGCTGATGGCACCCACCACCTCCCCGTGGGCTGCTGAGAGCTGCTCTTGGTCTGACTCCTTCTCCCTGGCCAGCTGCTCTTCATATTTCTTCATGTCATACTCCAGCTCGGCTGCCAGCTGCTTGTCCACAGCAAAGAAGTCTTTGATTTCGTTTCGGTAATCTTGCATCATTTCCTGCAGCAACAAGGAATGTTTGGACCCTTTCAGAAATCTCCCCCGGCTACTGATTCACATCCCCATTCAGATCACAGCTGCTTGGGAGCAAAAGGAAACACCAGTTGGTAGAGCAGAGGTGTTTTTAACAGACTCTGAGGAGTTTCAACTCCAATTTGTTCTCCAGAACATGGAAAAAGCTTTCCAGCGTTTGAGCTTTCTTCCTGCCCACGTTCCTCACTGAGCCTCGTCTCCAATCCCTCCACCTCCCACGTTATTTAACACAGAGGCAGTGTCACAACATTGTGTCTTCTGAATCCTTCCCTCCTGAGAAGGCTCTGGGTTCTGGCAGTGGTGGCACACCCAGCACATCAACCCCAGAGAGATCAAAACATCACGGCCAGTGAAAAAACGCTTCCCCTTACCCGCAGGCAGTTCATCAGGTCCTTAAGAGCTGGGATCCTCTTCTGCTCCATCAAGGACTTGAGTGATGTGATTATTGGGATGATGTTTTCGATGAAATTCTTCTTTTGAACCTTTTTGTGAACAAGGCATGAGCAATTAGGCGAGGCAGCGAAGGAGAAGCCGCTCTGCGGCTCCACAGAGGGCCCGAGTGAGAGGAGTTATCCCCACACAGCCAGGGAATCACTGTAATTAAGGCTGCTCTTACACCACACACATGCACAGAGGCTTTTAACCTAAGTGGAGCTTTTTCAGATGCATCACTAAGTCACTCAGTTCTCACAGTGAAGGCAAATTGCCCAGAGGTGCAGGAAAATCATTGTTCCGCTCAAATGCTTCACCAAGGAGAGGGGTGGGGAACAAATCCAGCTCAGCACAGCTCCCCTGGCTCCTGGGGAAATGCATTCCTGATCCCTCCAGCTCCAGAACAAGCCTCCCTCACAAATTCTGCCTTCCTATTTTGCTTTACAAGACACAGAGCTGCCCAGCTCTCTCCCCACAGCAGGCCGAGTGCCCCTCACCTGCGAGATGAGCTTTTTCTGGGCCACCTGCATGACAGCATTGGCCATGGCCATCTCATCCTCATCAGGCTGAATGTCCTCCTCAGGTTTGGACCTCATACTGGAGAGCTTGATTTCTTTGCAGCTGAGGACTGCAAATGTATCTGAGAGCAGCTCGCTGCCTTCCAGGTCCAAAGGAAGGACCTCATCCACAAAACAAGCTGGAATACACAGGCAAGAAATAATTTGGTTTTTTTCCAGAAGCAGTAGTGAGGGGAAGCCAGGAAGACAAAACACCTGGATCATGAGCTTTTTTTACAGACCCCAGTTGTTTGTTTGCCAGGTTTTTAAGGCAGACCCTTACCTAGGATGTTGTGGCTGATTTTGGTGGTGATGCTGAACCTCTGCTCATCCGTGAAATGGTCCAGCAGGAAGGTGTAGATCCTCATCCTCTTCTCCTTGTTATCCTTCCCCTTCAGAGAGAAGAGCTGCCTCTCCCTGTGGCAGAGCACGACATTTTACAGAGGCCCAAATCACATTATGCCAGCTCCCAGGAGCAATGAGACCTTAAATCAGCCAGGGATATTTGCATGTCACTTTTAAAACCCATAAACCTGTTAGGGCAGCACACAGCCCTACAAATTACAGGCAGCAGTGTCACAGGGAAGGCAGGGCACCACTCAGCAACTGCTTCCCTGGGCTCTCTTCACTCTGTTGCATGGATAATTATCAAGTGACACAAATGCTGTGCTGCCACTGAGAGCTGCAGGGCCAGACAGCCCATAATTTAGCAAAAATCAGACAGGAATGTGCTCGACTGACCGCAGGCTCTGGGGGAACCTGTTGTACTTCTGATGCTTCTCGTAGCTGTTGAAATGGAAGATGCACTCGATGAAGTGCTGGGAGAACATCACGGGGTTCCTCTTCAGCAAGAGATGCACCAGGCAGAACTCTGCAAACCTGGAGAGGAGGAGGAGGAGAAAGAAATTTCTGCTGGATGATTTCCAAAAGCCACCCCTGAAGCTGTGTAGGGCTCTCAAGGCAGGAGGATGGTTTTCCCTCTGCCAAACCTCCCTCAATACCACATTTAATTCTTGTCCAGCTCACTGACTTCCATCCTCTTCTCAGAGGGACAGACATTTCCAGCATCCACAGCCCTACTTATTTTTATGGCCATCAAAGCCAACTGAGCCAGAAATAAATCTGAACTTGAATCCCAGGCACAGCATTTTAATTCTTTAAATAACTTGAGCTCCACCATGGCTGAGACACAGCATTCAGCAACAAGTTAATCACCAAAGGTCCTGCAAGAGCTGCAAGGCAACCTGGGGCTTGAAGAATGTGGTTTTGTCTGGATGCAGTCTCTAAATGCAGCTGCAAAGGGAAAGGCTCCCAAAGAAATGGGAGGAACACAATGCTGCAATGTCTCCATCTACTGGAAAGACACTTTTGGATATTAAAAAAACACACTGAAGAGAAAACACGAGTGGTAATTGACATAAAGGTTGATGGTTCTGGAAATATCCATCTCAGATTGACTGTTCCAGGCAGAAATGAGCAGCAAGGTGTCCAATCCTCCTCTGTATCCCTAATTTCTCCACGACCTCCCCACCTGAGAGAAACCTACCCCACGCATTTCTCACATAACAGAGCAGCTGGAGACCTTGAAACCTCCAAAAACTTCATAAACAATGCACTTAAAATCAGAGTGCATAATTCCTCTGACACATCGTTTGACAAGTCACTCCTCTGACAATTACAAGATGTGGCAGCAGGCTGAGAAGGCGAGGTATGCAATAGAAGAAAAAACGAAACTCCAACAAAATATTTACTCCTAATCCTAAAACAAACCCAGCAGTTGAGACAGAGCCTGTCAGAAAACCACGAGGAACATTTCATAAGGGTCTGTCTCAAAAATTCCTTTTTTTTCTGCATAAGTGAGTCCTAAATAGAGCAGAGCTGCACATTTTGAGGACAGCCAAGGACACACTTTGGGACTTTCAAATGACCTGGAGAGAGGTTCAACACCTCTTTGCCACCACTGCAGACCCTAAAGGAAGTAGAGAGGTTAGTGGGATAATCTGCTTTATCACTGGAATTCCAAGGTGCCAAGACTGAGACAGGTTTTGAGACATCTCTGACCTTCAATTCCTCCATCATTCCACAGCTGAGATTTTTTTTTTTTTTTTTTACCTGGCAATATCTGGGTCTGGATCCACCAGGACACTGACAAACCGAAAGAAGAGACAGTCCTTCCATTTCACAAACTCCTCCTGTGAAAATCAGCAGAAATCAACAACCTGAACCAGGAAAACTTAAGTGTCAACCTCCAAATTGTAGTCAGGCAAATGAACAAGCTGTAAAACCTCAGCCAGAGGATTATAAAATAAACCCCCAAACAACCCCAAGTATTTTGGGGGATGCTCTAAGCAGCATAAATGCCACAGCAGCACATCAAGGTTCACCCCAGGTGAAGAATAAAGTAGAGAAATGAGAAGTCTGCTCTCCCACCCCATGGCAGGTGTGCTCTTCAACAGTTTTCAAAGCCAAATGCACTCCCTCATGTGAACTTTGGGAGGGTAAACATCTCCAGCCTCTCAACATTCACACCTTCAGAACAATCAGCAGAGACAGCAGGAGAAAAAAAAAGGTGTTGTGGTGCTTGTTACAGCCATTGATGGAAGAGTGAAACTGGAGGGAGTTCAAAGGAACCAAGATGAGAAAAGGGGCAACCATTGACTAAAAATAACCTCATTATCCAAGGGAGCCGGGTGTTGTTGATGTGACTGCAGGAAAGGCAGTAACTAAACCCAGATTTAAACACCCTTCAGTTAGGATTAATTAATTACTGAGCCATCGGGCACGGCGCAGAGGCACCGAGGCTCGGCCCACTTTGCCTTGATTATGAACTGGTTTGGGCTGTGCTCCCTCAGTTTGGGGTTTTTGTCTTACATTATCATTTCCACATGATCCAATACAGAAACTGATGCTCCTTTAACAATAAAAAAAACCAATACCAACAAGGCCAATATTGTGACATTACTGCAATTGGAATAAACCCTTGCAGTGCTGCAGGTTGATTACAAATCCACTAGGCTACTGTATAAATGCAGAGGTGAGACTGATGCTTAGTTGCAGGCAGAATTTTAACTCTGTTTAAATACAGAGCCCAGATAAGTTCAGCAGCAACATGACCATTTTTCAGGGTGTGAAGATGCATGCACTGTTTGGCCAAAGCTGCCTTCCCTCCTCTAAAGCTGCTTGAAGCTATTTAGGAAACTCAGCTTAATGGAGCATTATCAAAAACTATTAGATTGGTGATCTCTTTCCTATAAGATAGTTGGAAAACATCCCTGCTAATGCCATAATGTTATAGGTTCATATTATAAAGTTGGCTTTTTGCAAATATTAAAATGAATGCCTTATGTATAATGGTGGAAGGCTTTGCTGTATTAATACAGTTTCTGTTTCTTCTGCTATTAATGAAACTTAGACTAGTGTGATAATTATAACTATTTCTTAGGCTATAGCATGGTATTAAAATAAAAAACTGCTTTTGTTCATGAAACCCAGAGAATGGAAAAGACAATCAGAACCCCCCACCACCACATTCCTGGATTATTTTATCCAGATGGTGGTGACCAGAGCTCCAGGGGAGGGATTCACTGAACCTCTGTTTATCAGGGAGTGGTGAGGCTGAATGGAGCCACAAGATTGATCTGCAGGAAAAAAATGATTGGAGGGGAGCCGAAACGAAGCAGAGGGACACCTAAACTCAAGATGAATGTTCGAATCGTGCATGGGGATCTATGAAAATGCAACAAGGCTGCTGCTGCTACTTTGTCAGTAAGCTGTGCTCTTGGCTAAACACCAAGACACCTGCCCACAACTGTTTATTACTTTTTAACTATTTGCCTTATTTCTGTCTCCTAGACAGAAAATTTTAATTTAAATTTTACCACGAAAGTGAACTTTCTTGGCAAAGAAAGCCGCAAAAAACAACAGGCCCCTCCCTGACACAAGACAACTCTCAAAGCTCACAGCACCGGCCTCACCTGCAGCAGGCTGGTGAGCAGGATCAGGGTCTGCCTGCGGATGAAGGGCTGGGGGTCCCGCAGGCAGAGGGAGATGTTGGGCACGTATCTGTCCCCCAGCGAGGTGTAGCGCACGCAGAGGTCGCACAGCACCATGGCCGCGTTGCTGCGCACGGCCACCGCCGGCGACTCCTGCAGCTCCCGCGCCACCGCCGCGATGCACTTCTTGGCCAGCTCCTCGTGCTGCAGGCACAGCTTCCCTGTGGGGAACAACACCTTAAGACTTTGGCTTTTGTGGTTTTCAGACTGTGCTGCATTAGTGCATAGCTCTGTGTGGAAGATGCACTTCTTGGCCAGCTCCTCGTGCTGCAGGCACAGCTTCCCTGCGGGCAGAAACACCTCAGGATTTCAGCTTTTGTGGGTTTCAGGCTGGGCTGCATTAGTGCATCTAATAATTCACAGCTCTGTGTGAAAGATGCACTTCCTGCTCAGCTCCTCGTGCTGCAGGCCCAGCTTCCCTGTGGGGAGCAACACTTTAAGACTTTGGCTCTTGTGGTTTTTAGACTGTGCTGCATTAGTGCATCTAATAATGCACAGGCCCCCATGGAAGATGCATTTCTTGGCCAGCTCCTCATGCTGCAGGCACAGCTTCCCTGCGGGCAGAAACACCTCAGGATTTCAGCTTTTGTGGTTTTCAGGCTGTGCTGCATTAGTGCACAGGTCTGTGTGGAAGATGCACTTCCTGCCCAGCTCCTCCTGCTGCAGGCACAGCTTCCCTGTGGGCAGAAACACCTCAGGATTTCAGCTTTTGTGGTTTTTAGACTGTGCTGCATTAGTGCATCTAATAATGCACAGGCCCCCATGGAAGATGCATTTCTGGGCCAGCTCCTCCTGCTGCAGGCACAGCTTCCCTGTGGGCAGCAACACCTTAAGACTTTGGCTTTTGTGTTTTTCAGACCCTGGGCTGCTTTAGTGCATCTAATAATGCACAGCTCTGTGTGGAAGAAGCACTTCCTGGCCAGCTCCTCCTGCTGCAGGCACAGCTTCCCCCTGAGGAGCAACACCAGTGGTGCCTTAGTGTAGGAACAGGGTAGAAAGCTGGCCTGTCATCCCTTCTAAGTGCAGCTAACAGGCAATCTGCAAGCTCCCACATGAAGCTGTTTTGAGAATGAGAAGTTCCTTTAACACAACAATCTACTCTGAGGGTGAGAAATAAGTGCACCTGTAACAACAAGGGACTTGTCCCATGAGAACCAGTGAGGAAAATGTGTAAACAATCTGAGAACAGATAGCTCTGATGGACAAGTAAAACCTTTTACAAACCAATATAATAACTAACAAGAAAGCCATTAACCAATTAGAAGTTGCCCTCGAGGTTTGTAAAAACCGTCTAAAGGACAGCAAGGGGCCATGATAAAGAGCCTTCTGAACTTTTACTGAGTCCCTCTGTGTGTCATGGCCACCCTAACAACACCAGCTTAGGATTTCAGATTTTGTGTTTTCCAGCCCCTGTGCTGCATTAGTGCACAGCTCTGTGTGGCAGCAGAGACAGCCATGCATTCGGAGTGCTTCCTTAAAAACTCCAGAGAGCTTCAAGTATCAGCTCCTTGTTATCTACAAGTCTTTCAGACCTTTTCTCTGCAGCCTCCCAAAGGCAGCTCCACACAGCTCTCAGGGTCTGCCCATCTGTGGCAGTAGCTGGCCTGCAGACTCAGTGCCCCAGCTCCTCACACTGACCAGGGAAGTGTGCCCAGCTCCATCCTGGGACTCTGCTGTCCCTTGCACACCCTCCTGTCCCCTCCTCCTCACAGCACACCCAGCACACTCCAGCTGACCCTCTACCAGCTACCTCACCCCTCATCACACCCAGAGCTGTGAGGGCAAGGCTGTTCCCAGTCTGGTAATTAACACAGCTGCAATATATGGGAGGCAGGGTTGCCTTCAGCACTGTCTGGTCTCCCCACAGCTCTAAGCTCCATATAAAATGTAGTTAACTCTTCAGGTTTTGGTCACACAAAACAATCCCTCTGGGCCTGTGGTCCAAGGACAGCCTCAGGCCTTGAAAAGTATAAACGAAAGTGAATTGGGGAGGAGCAAACTGTGGGTAAATGACTTAGTTACTTGAAGCTGTAATTGGAGGATTAACTACTGATATGCAAATGGACCAAACTTATCTGAAAAACCCTTCCATCTTCCACCCTGGGTGCAGCCTCTGGGAGGCTCTGGTTGCCCAAGGTGTGCCTGTTAAAGGCCTTTAATAAACACCCACTTTATCCTCTAACTCTGTCTGGCCTCTGTTCCAGGTGGCCACTCCAAGGCATCACCAGAGTAGCAGAGCTGGGAGTAAATTCTCTTTTCCAACCAGCCCAGCCCAGCTCACTGCCTCCAAAACAAGCCAGGGGAGGAATCAGGAAGTAAACAAGGGAACAAACAAGAAGCTCATGCAGGAACTTGATGAGCAATCTGCACGATCTCTCAGGGAGATGGTACTTCAAGTTCTTCCAAACTCCCCTTAGACCTACAGAGTGGGTCCCTATGCCAAATTCCCTCCTTCACAGCAAACTATTTCTGTGTACAGGGTATTATTCAAAGCAGCTAAAAAGAACAGCCCCAGCTGTCATAGGCATAGCAGGGAGACACCCACCTCTGAGAGCATCACTGAACCAACCTAAAATAAAATAGCCTGCAATAGTTCTAACATCACTTCTCCCTGTTCCCAAGCTCTGCACAAAAGTACTCAACTTTCCAAAGCAATTAAGGGAAGAATAACGCTGCCTGTCTGCAAAAGAAACTTGTTCCTAACTATGGAAGTATTTAAACCCCAGAACTTTCACTTGGTATTCCTCAGAATCCTGGGAATGCAGCTGGCCAGGCTTCTCTGAAAGCAGCACTTCACTCACACTGAGGAGAACAAGTATTTGAGTGCAGTCATTCTGCTCTAAGCTACATCAAAAGCACCCAGTTTTCTTCATCCTCTCTGGAGCATCTTCCTGCAAGTGAGATGATCCTTCAGCACAGGGGCAGCACAGCTCGGGGGGACAATGCTAATTATTGATCACTATTAATGCATTAACCACCTGGAGGAGCAGAGCTGGCAGGGTTCTGCTGGTTTGCCCAACTTGTTTCCATGGATATTTGCAGTGCTAAAAGCTCTGAGCTGGGCTAATGCCAACAGAGCACTGGGGCTCTCTGTCACAACTGCCAAAGCTTTACATGGAATTATTGAGGTTGGAAAAGACCTCTGGGATCATTGACTTCCAACCTGTGACTGATCCCTACTTTGTCACCCAGCTCAGAGCTCTGAGTGCCACATCCAGGTGCTCCTTGGACACCTCTAAGGATGGGCACTCCAAACCTCCCTGAGCAGCCCCTTCCAATGTTTAACAACCCTTTCCATGGAGAAACTCTTCCTCATGTCCAACCTGGACCTCCCCTGGCACAGCTGGCAGCTGTTTCCTCTTGTCCTGTCCCTTGTTCCCTGGTTCCTCCCTCCTGCCAGGGAGCTGCAGAGTGACAAGGTGCCCCCTGAGCCTCCTTCTCCCCAGGATTCTGGGCAGAGCTCCACCAGAAAAGCTGAGCTACACAAAGGCCCATTTCTAGGGCAGGGTGGCACTTACCCAGAGTGATGAGAGCGTGAGCCCTGACCACGGGAGGCATGGCTGAGCCTCTGAACTGGGACAGCGGCTGGGAACTGGGGATCTCCTCACTCTCTGTGGAAGCAGACTCTGGAAAAGAACAGGTCAGGGATGGAAACACGGCCTGGCACGCAGTGGTGGCTTGTAAAAGCAAAGCTGAAGGCAGAAGGAGAGTGGCTCACGTTGGTCCTGGCTGCCAGGAGAGGCCAGGATGGACTGAACCAAGAGGAAGATGTGTTTGTCCACCTTGGCCGGGCACAGCTGGGCAGCATCGCCCAGGAGGAAGAGGTGTCTCACCTGCAGAGAGAAAGCAGCACTGCAGTCAAAAGGCAGGGGCTGAGCTGCAAATGAAGCCAGCAGGAGTCGGTTCTTCCTCAAAAACAACTCCAAATTCCCTCAGTCCTTTCCAGGCAATGGCTGGAGAACAGAAGGGGAGGCTTTGGAACAGAAACCCTGGGTGGGTGTGTTTGATACGCTCCAACTCCCCCCACATCTAATGAGACTGAAATACTCCTCAAAGCATTCCATTGCCTTTCACAAACCTCTCTCCCAAACAGCTCAGCTGAGAAGTTTGAGTGGAAAAACAAGGAGAAAAAAAAAAACAAACACGTCATCTATTAAAAATACATGGGGTGCCATATCCTTAAAGCAACTGTAAAACTGCTGTGGGCTCCCAGGCCCTCAAATACAAGAATTCATCACACACAGGCCATGCACATTCCCACCATCCCAGTTCTTGGCATGGATTTTGAAGAACACCAGCTCCAAGCACACCTGCACCCTTTAAATGATCATTGAATGGGGATTATTTCAAATAATAATCCCCAAACTTACCAAGAGGTCTTCCTGCAGCTGCCCTGCTCCATCCTCTTTGAGGACTATATTGGAGATGTAGCTCTCACAGGTGGATACCAAATCTCCACACACCTGGTTGAGCAGCTCCTGTTCCGTAATTAAACAAAATTAATTCAACATTTTATTAATTAAACAAAAGGCAGCTGTAATATCTGTCCACACATGAATCCCTAATATCAAAGTCTCTATGTGCTTTTAATAATCTGGATCCCATTAAAATCAATCTGACAGTGCCTTAGAGCTTTAAAATTCTCCCTGCACATCAAAGGATGCGTGCAAGTGTCAAAACACCTTGGAAAATTTGGCTTTTAATGATCCACAGACCCAAGTTTACTTCATTACAGAAATCACACAGAGTGAAACAAAAAGGATTTAGGCGACTGTTTCATGTGCACCCAACACATTGGAGGTGTCTGTGGGAATTTTTAGATGTTGCTTGAAAAAGGCAGCTCCATTAACAAAGAAAACATGACGTGAATTCCAAAGAGTGGAGGGAAAAGCTGATTATCTACTGCACTATGGGGAATAGAAACCATCATTTTCTGGTTTTCCACCATCCAGAAGTGGTAATTTTAATAATCAAACACATATACAAATGAGAGCTGTTAGATTTGATGAAGTGACCAACTACAATCTGCGTTTCATTTTAAGCCAACACTCCGTGGTGGCTGTACCTCCAGGGAAGGATTTTCTGGTTGTCAGTTTAAAAACCCAGAAACCATCACCCCACCCTGGCTTCTGAGGCACAGGGGGTTCAGGTTTGCCCCATTATCTACTAAACTTGATTGGGATGCTTATTATAAAATAGCTGTCATCTGTACTGAAAGAAAAATGTAAAACAGACACAAAGAGAAATCATTAGGGACAGAGACCTGCATTAACTTTAGCTTCTTTGCAATTGTGTCCAGGCGGAGATCTTTATTTCACCAACAAAATACAGCCTGACTTCCCACTATGGGAGCAGAACAGAGCCATGGTAGAAAACAAAAATGGAGGCAGAAAAAAAAAGTTATCAGCAAGTTATTAACTCCCTGTTTGACTTTGATGGAGAATACTCAGAGATTACAGGATAAATCTGTGGCCTCAAACTAGACTCAGCACAGCAACGGGTTTCCTTTAGGAAATTTCCTTTAGGAATTCTGTAAACTTGGACAGAAGGCAAAAGGCAAGGTATTTCAGAGGTGTGTGGGAGAATAGATTTGAAGGCAGAAGATTTCTTACAAGCCCAGGCTTAGCCACAGGATGTTCTCCAGCTCAAATGCAGCAAAGAGTCAGAGCTGAGCAGAGCAGAGCTGCTGGAGTCAGAGCCCCTTTTTTAGAACTCATCATCCCACAGCCTGGAGACAGCAGCAGACATCCCCTGAGTGGGGAACAGGCTGTTTTAAAAGGTGTATTATTTTAAGTCCCACCTGTGTCTCCTCTGGTGCAGCTGCAGAGGCCTGGCAGAGCTTCTGCAGGGTCTCCACAGCTGGGCTGATCACCTCCAGGGGACACTGAGCCTCCTTCAGCCAGCTCTGGATGCTCTCTGGGGAACGAGATCACACATAAACCCAGCATTTTCTAAGCTTTCCAAGCATTTATGGGGGGGCACAAAGCCTCTGCAGGTGACTGGGGCCACTCACCCCTCAGCCCCTCACAGCTGCTCTTGGGGAGGTGCTTTGCCACGTGCCCAATGACACACAGGACGTGTCCCACGGTGCCACCGCTCGTGCTCTGCTGCCTGGAAAACCAACAGCACACTCTGGAGACACTCCAAACCCCAGCTGAGCAATGCTCTCATCTGGGACATGCATTATTTAAGGCAGACCTGCCAAAGACAATGAAAACTCAAGAGAGCTTGAGGGAGGAGCTGGTTACTGCATGAATCTTGAGGCCTCTGCTGGATTTCCAGCTGCGGAACACCACAGCTGGAAGAAAAAGCTGGGATTCAAGCAGTCTAAAAGGCAATCTGTGGAAGGGCACTAAGGATGGCAGAATGGAGTTCAAAGCCCACACTGACCTGCTGACACTGTCCCAGGATTCAATGATCTTGGAATAATCCAGCTTGGGGGAAGAACCTGCCACCTTGGCAAGCAGCATCCAAGCTGCCCTGGAATGCTCTGTGTCCACGTGAGACATGACACTATTGATGAAAGTGGAGGTGAACTTGTTCTGCTTGGACCACATAAGGAAGGCTTTGCTCAGGTAACGGCTGCAGGGAGGAAAGTTCAGGGAGGAATAAAGAGAACAGTCAGTAAAAATCCAGGAAAACCCAACATTCACACAACAAAGCTGCTATTGCCTGGCATTCCCACAACTCACACTGAAAACTTCCACATTTTCACTACACATCTGGCAGCCCTACGTGGATGCTGTGATCTGGGGCAGTAAGACAGAAGGTCCAACTGGTCCCAGGACACATCAGGAAATTATAACCAAACCTTCCCAGCAGCTGTTATTTAACACCCAGAGTCACAGGAAGGACATTGAGATGCTTGAGCACATCCAGAGGAGGCAGTGAGGTTGGTGAGGGGCTTGGAACACAAACCCTGTGAGGAAGGGCTGAGGGAGCTGGGGTTGTTCAGCCTGGAGAAAAGGAGACTCAGGGGTGTCCTTATCACTCCCTACAACTCCCTGAAGGGTGGTTGTGGTCAGCTGGGGTTGGTCTCTTTCTCCAGGCAACAACAGACAGAAGGAGAGGACACAGCCTCAAGCTGTGCCAAGGGAAGTACAGGTTGGATATCAGGAAAAAGTTTTTCACAGAGTCATACTGAAATGGCCTGCCCAGGGAGGTGGTGGAGTCACCATCCCTGGATGTGCTTAAAAAAGCCTGGATGTGGCACTGGGTGCCGTGGTCTAGTTGAGGTGTTAGAGCTGGGTTGGACTTGATGATCTTGAAGTTCTCTTCCAACCTAGACATTCTGTGATTCTGTGAATTGGAAGACATCGTGAAGATCATCTCATCCCACCTCCTGCCATGGGTAAGGACACCTTCCACTAGACTGGGGTGCTCAGAGCCCCATCCAGCCTGGCCTTGAGGACTCCCAGAGATAAAGAGAGAGCAGAGTCATGTCAGGCATCACAGCCTACTCATTCTTCTGCAGGACCCTAATTATCTACTCCACGCTGGTAGAGCTGTGAGATTTCTCAAGCTGCAAGGTCCTGCAGGGTCAGGAGGAAGAAGGTGCCAGGGATGTGCAAACCCTGCTAGAGAACAGCCTGAATTAGAACAGTGACAGCTCCCCACCCTGGCACGGCAGCACCACCAGTGCCTCATCTGCTATTTCTGAGCTATTATGCCCTGTTGACTAATAAACATACAGCTGTCTTTAATCAATGTTGTGTCCTTGTCATGCTGTGTGTCATCCCATTTCTCCCTCTCCTTCCCACGGCAGGCAGGATAATTCGATTTGTCACAAGACAAGTAACATATTGTACATAAGAATTAATACAAGGCGATGTTCTTGCTTTATATATCCCTCTCTCACTTCTGTCAGAGGAACTCCTCCATTATGACTTAAATATTCATGTGCTATCAGTGCATCCAGCACAGCATGGAACAATGAGCATTTCAGTCCTGGGAGAGAGCACAGGTAACACCTGACACAAAGCAAAGCTGAACTCTTCTTGTCCGTGCTCAACAGCCCTGTCCTGGGAGCTGGCAGGGCAGCACAAGCACCTCACAACGTGGTAGCTTCCATCTCCAGGATGATACTGAGGGTTTCAAGCAAGGGATTTGAGCAGCTTTAAAGGAATCCCTGAGAAAAAAATTTGGTTTCTTGTCCTTGCACAGCAGACAGCACGTGCATTTTAACAGGGTGTGTGTGTGAGCTGTGGTACCTCACAGTCTGTGGCCACACAGGCAATGAGAACACAAACTTGGACTCTTATCTTAGTCCTCCAGTCAATAGGTAATTTCCTTCTGTAAAGGAAAAGTTGTGTACTCTAATGAGATTAAAAGTGACAAAAAAAACCCTCTGGGTTTTATCCCTGAATGTTAACGTAGGCAGGGAAGAGAAAAATGCACTTACCTCAGCTCTTGGCTTTCTGAAGACAACAGGGAGAGCAGGTTCCACGCCAGCTCCTGCCTCCCATCATCACTCCTGGATTTATTGTAAGGTTTTATGTGTTGCAGCAAGAGCTGATCAAGGCAATCCAAGGCCTTTTCTTGGACAGAGCTCTCTGCATCCATCACCACAGGCACCACTCCGTTCAACCAGGCCTTCTGCACCAGGACATTGCTGTGCTGAGACTGAGAGAAACACATTTTAAAATCATTAGGGGATCCCAAATGAATGGGTAAGACCAGCAAAGGCCTCTGGGTTCAGCCACAAACTTTGAAACTTGAATTTTAATCAAGCCCAGCAGTGTGGCAGCAGGTGGGACAGGGAAACTCAGCATCACAAGGTCTTTAATCATCTCTATGATAAATACCTGGTGTTTCTGCTAAAGTACTGCAACACTTTGTTTTGAGGCTCTATAAAGAATTATAACAGGTTGGCAATAAGGCTGTACAGCAGATGATTTAGCACTAAAAAAAAAAGCTTTGCTTAATATAAACCCTGTGCTCCAAGCCTGAGTTACAAACCCTTTGTGAATAAATAGGAAAGAAAGAAAAATATAGCATTGCTATCATCCACACATTACATCTGAAAGTGATTCAGGGTTTTTTTTAACTTGAGAAGGCCAGCAACATAAACATTTTCTTCATGACACATAAATCAACAGCCAGGAAAATCAGTGTTCCCAACAGTTGGAAGCACTCTGCATAAATCACAAGTAGGTATCAGAGTGAGTCATGACTTCCGAGTCAAAAGGTAATGAAAAGAATTAGAGCAGTCACAAAATGCAACTCCCAGAGTGAATAACTGATTGGTGAGGTCCCTCCTGCTCTCCCCCCTCCTGGGTGTGGCAGAATTCCCATTCCCCTTGATGCCTTGGGATTCTAGCTTTTACATTTTTCAAACCCTGTGCTGCTTTAGTGTGTAACTCTAAACCTCCATATGCAGTGTCAGCTACTGTTTTCCAATTTTATTCACACAAAACAATTCCTCTAGGGCTGGAACCCACGGACACCCAACAGCCTCAGGCCCCAAAAAGTACAAACAAAAGTGAATTGGGGGGGAGCAAACTGGGGGTAAATGACTTCGTTACCTGGAGGTGTAATTGGAGGATTAACCCCTGATATGCAAATGGACCAAACTCATAATTGTGTGAAAAACTCGTGACCATCGTCCACCCTGGGTGCAGCCTCTGGCTGCCCAAGGTGTGCCTGTTAAAGGCCTTTAATAAACACCCACTTTATTCTCTTAATCTTGCCCAGCCTCTGTCCCAGGTGGCTGCTTCACTTCTGAGTGTCCTGCCAGGCTGGCACTGAATCCTCAGAGGGGAAACTGAGGCCAGGACGAAGACAAAAGACAAAAGCTGCTCTTAGTCTCTCAGGAAATCCCACAGTTTAATGCAGAACCTACACCATGGAGTCCTGACCAGAGTAAGAGACCCAGCACGTGGCTCAGAGTGGTTTTGTGTCCTCTGGGAAGGAGAAGGGGGAGGTGAGGGGTCAGTGGGGGCTGACCCAGGGGGAGGTGAGACACAGGGGGTGTCAGGTGAGGGGGGCGCAGGGATTCCTGGAGAAGGCAAGTGCTGTACAACATTTTGTGTGGTTTTATCTGTCTTGGGTTGTGGAGCCAGGGGTGTGTATTCTATTTTCATCTGTTAAAAGCAGCTGGGGAGATGTTTTTCTTTACCTCTGGGAGGGAGAGGGGCGGTGCCTTCTGATAATGGGCCAAGCTGTTCAAACCAGGTGGGGCAGTGTTTCTTATCTCTTTCACCCGGGGAAAATTTTCTGCTGATGGGCCATTAAGACACCCCTAATAGCACACATCCCCAAAGTAGACCATCCACATTCCATCATCCCATTGGGAGATGCTCCACCCAGTGGGGGGAGCCAACCATTCCTACCTGGATAAAAACTGAGACACAGGAACAAGAAAGGACCCAGCTTCACCTGATTCCTGGAGGAAGACTGGACCCTTCCCACCACTGGACCCTTGTTCTACAGGATCATCTTTACCTCACCAGAACCACATCTGCCACTCCAGGAGGACTCACTTTGGGACTGCTCCCAACCCCCTGACCAACAGGGTGTCAGGCTGTAGCTCTGACTCTGTCAGGGTTTTCCAAAATTGTTGTTTGTTTGTTTGGGTGGTTTTGTTTTTCTACTACATTTGTACTGTTAATATTCCTAGTAAAGAACTGTTATTCCTATTTCCCCAATCTTTGCCTGAAAGCCCTTGATTGCACAATTATAATTTGGTGGGGGGTGAGGGGTTTACATTCCCCATTCTAAGGGAAACTCCAGCTTTCCCTGGCTGATACTTATCCTTCCAAACCCAGACAATATCTGTACCCAAAACACCCAGTGCAAACACAACAAAGCTACTTCAGTGCAACCCACAGCCTCCCTCCCCCCTCACCAGGAGCAGCTCGGTGATGGAGTGCAGCGCCTGCTTCCGCACCGACACCGCGGGGTCCCGGCAGCGCTCCTGCAGCACGCCCAGGTCCTCGGCCGTGCAGGGCATGGCCCCGTGCTTCAGGATGCTCACAAACACCTGCCAGGCAAAGCAGCAGCACAGCTCTGTTGGGAATCCACAGTGCCCAGGGGCAAAGCAAAAAAATACAATTTGCCCCCCGCCGACGTCAGCCGGAGGTTTTATCGCAGCACGTTAAAGATTCACGGGTGCTGGGCACAACCAGAGATGTGAAATGAAACTGGGAACAGCAGCCCAGTCATTCCTGCTCTGGAACAGCAGCTGGAGAGGGAGAATGTCACAGCTTCCCCCTTGAAAGTAACGTGCCTCTAGTAGGAGCCACGGCTTTCACTTGGCAGTAAAGGAAGAGGGATTTATTTTTATTCTTAATCAGAAAGCATTAAAACATGAATTGCAAAGCCCTAACTGGGAAGCTCAAATCAGTGTGTGAATTGAGGGGGAAGAGCTGGGGTGAAGAGGACTAACAGAGGAAGGCAGTCAGCAGCAGACACCTCTTTTTTAAAACAAGGAAATTTCCATTGAAGCATCTCTCTTTAAAAGCTAATGACTTCATTAAAGAATTGAGCAGCAAGGAAGGCAACACAGAGCTCAAAAAGAGGCTGGATATAACCTAATCCCTTTGCTAACAAGGTCAAAACAAACTAAGCAGCTAATATGCTTCAGTTTATGAGGAAGTCTCTTAATTGAAATGCCTATTGACATTTGACAAGAGCCTCTCCTTGCAAATGACGGAATAGCAGAATGGCAGCAAGGGTACTAGAGAAATTTCCATCGTTATGCCTGCATTATTTGCTTATCAGAAGCTAGTAAACAAGATCTTTAATGCCTTTAAGGCACTCTGCGGGGAGAGCAGGAAGCTACAAGTGGGCAAAGTGACAGAGTTTGCAGCAAAGCTGTGGCCTAATTAATTATTTAACAACTTGGGGTAATCACTGAGAGCAGGGAAGGATGCAAACCCCACCCTACCTGCAGAGCAGATTTCCTCACATTGGTTTTCTCATCTCCAGCTCTCACTCTCAGCATGGCCATGACTTCTCTTCCTATCCAAAACGAGGATAAAAAGGAATTACTCCCACAAAGAAGGAATTACCCACAGCACCAGTTGGAACCACACCATCCCAGGATGGTTTGGGTGGAAAGGACCTTAAAGCCCATCTAGTGCCACCCTTGGGACACCTTCCACTGTCCCAGGGTGCTCAGAGCTCTGTCCAACCTGGCTTTGGGCACTTCCAGGGATCCAGGGGCAGCCACAGCTTCTCTGGGCACCCTGTGCCAGGGCTTCCCCATCCTAAAGCAGCATAAACTCAGTGCAAAACCAAACTCAAATGGTTCCCCAAAACTTTCAGGAGGCCTGAACAAAGCAACAATTAAAACCACCCAGAACAATCCAGAAGGAGGTGTAAGCCAGAAGGAAAAAACAAACCCAAGCAATTTCCCCACTTCTTTCATTTGAAAATGCATCTTAATGTTCATCACAAAGGAAAACGATGGAACAAATTACTTGAGACATGCAGGAGAAAAAAAAAAGAAAAAAAAAAAGGTGAATCTGTAATTTCTGATCTCTTATTTGCCTACACAAAAGATGTCAGGCTACCTTCAGAGTCTGAGAGCTCATGAGCTGAGTTGGGCACAGCTGAACCAAAGCTCAGGTAACCCTGATACCTGTGGGAAGAGCTACCTGGGCAGAGCCCAGGCACATGGAGCCAGCACAGAGCCAGGGGAGGTTCTGCAGAGCTCACAACACCCACAACCTCCTGGGAGCTTTGCCTCAGAGCTCTACACAGCACCAAGCATCAAAGCAGGAACTGGTGTGCAGTGTGTTACAGAGGGGAAATGACTCCATTTATTAATTCCTTGAGAATGCAGAATGGCAGCAGCAAAGAACCACCTCAGAGTCTACAAGGAACCCAGAACACACCTCTCTTCCCTGGATGTCAAGTCAGGGCTCAAATTTTGCTCTGCACAGCCATATTCATACTTACTTCTTCATGCTGGCAGGAAATAAATACATCATCAAGGCAGTAGAGTTATTAAATGACACACAACTGAACACACAGATCAATTATTTCTAACATTTTGAATCACTGAGCTATTAACTGGCCATAAGGACTTCAAGCATTTCACCATGGCTTTTAAGGCTTCTATTTATTGCTGTTTGTTAGATTTCTCCCAGCATTAAGTCAGATTTCCCAAAGATATGCCAAATTTGGAGATCTGTTACTTAGAGATTCACATGGACATCCATCCTGTTGCCATTAAAAAATAGGATTAGTCACAGGGAACTAAGCAAAACTAGCTTAAAAATACATTTTTTTTTTACCAAAAGGAAGCAAAGGAACTTTGATTTGGGCTTTCTTAATGGGCAGCTAAGTGCATCCCAAGAGCAGCTGCACAGGAAGAGCACAGAACCTTTCCACTGTAAGATTTTGCTACTAAAATAGTCCAGTCTTGTGAAGGCGACCAAATAATCACACTTTGACATTGATTTTTCTGCTGTAGAAAAGAGGGAGGGGGGGAAAAAACACCAGACAACAAAACAACCAAAAAATCCCAAGTTCTAAACAGCTGAGAACTCCCAAGGGAAGGGAATGTTGGATGCTGGTGGGCAGAGGGAATTCTGCAGTGCACAGGTTATCCCCACCCTTCTTATCTCTGCCCTTGAGCACTGAGCATGTCCTGACTATCCCTGGCCGAGATTTATTTCTTTTCTGAAGAAAAACAATGAGCTGTTTGGTCTTTGGAGGAGGGCAGAATTAGCACAGGCAGAAGCCAAGCACAGGCATGTGCCAGACAGCTTTGCTAATGCACCTTGACTGCCTCGGAGAGCCCTGGATTCCTCTGGAGCTCCAGACAGGCTTTCTTCATCCCAGCCTTCTCTTAATTTGTTTTGCCAAGCGCCAAGTGTGTGCTCAGCTGGGTATCAGAGACAAACCCAGGCATCCTTTGGCACGAGGCAGCCTGAAAACTAAACAGGGAATACACAATACCTTGAGTGGCCTGGAGGACTTCTCTATCTGAGGGAGCAGATTAAGGGGAATTTATCAGCAGAGCGTGTTTGGAAAAGGGAGCTTTCCATGGTGGGGGAGAACTGGAGCCTGGCTCCTGCAGATAGGGAGGGAGATCCCCTGCGAGGAGCAGCATGGAACAAAGGCAGCACTGCAGGGAGTGAGGCAAGCAGAGAATGGAACTGTCAGCAGTTCAGGGGAGGTGAGCAGCAAGAACTAAGTGCAGATCCTGGCAGGGGCTGAAAGGTTAGGAAGAAAAGCTTCTCCACGCAAGAGGAAAAGAAAGGGAGAGGTTTAAAGGAGGAACATCCTTGGCCACAAAAGCCAACTTGCATGGGGATTTCATGCTATCAACAGATTGGAGGCAGCCTGCCATGCTGCATCAGGATGCTTCATGTGACACTCTGCCCTCAGCTTTCAGCCCGATGCTGCAGAGAAACAGATCCTTGCCTACAGAATGGTGCTGCTCAAAGGTGCTGTGCTTTACACAGTAAAACATACCAGCTCTCTGTGCACTGGAGCAAGAGATTTAATTACCCTGCAATTCATGGAGCTCCAAGTGTTATAGCTAGCATCCTTTTTGGGGATGAATGAATTACCTGCTTTTCAACAAGTGTTGCCACCACATTAGTACCAACAGACATCAGCATTTCAGGATTAAATGCATTTTTCAGACCTGAGTGGAAATAGTATTTCTTTATGGCTGGCAATTCCACCCTCTTCATCACCCCTAAGTGTTTTTTTTCCCACTTCCTTTGAGAAATGGACAATGAATACACTTTGGGAAGTCTGATTTCAATTAAGGCTTTGAATGGTTATTCTGAAAAGGCTGCTTTAGTTCTGACATACCATCAGGCCCAGCAGTGTCACTGCTGTCTGTCAGCTCGATAGTTCTGGAAGTTGGTAAGGTCTTCAGGGGATGGCTGGACACAGCTGAAAGAAAAGATAAAAGCTGAGCAATAATAAAGGCACACATTCACCTGGCAAGGAGATGGTTCAGTGTTAAACAGAGAGCCTCATGCATGCCCCTAGGTTTAACAGATATGTGTATTTTTAGGAAATGGCATGCCAAGAAAAGCCTGAGACTTACTGGAAAAGAATGACTCTATACCTTCTGCACTGACTGTCACACTCGCAGTGTTTGTGTTTGCTTCCAACACTGTGCGGACAGAGGCTGCCAAAAAAGAGAAATAGAAAAAGGAAATCAAAGAAAGTAGTTTAATTCTGGATATTCTGTCAGGCCAAATTTTGTTCAGGCGAGCAATCTAACCGTGGGATGGCGTGTGCAGGCTCTGGATCCTGCCATCTGGCCTTCACCACACCTGAGGGAGCTCGGAATGCCAGTCACGAACAGAACAACTTAGCAGAAGCAAAAGGCAACTCAAGATTTAATCAGCTGTCAGGCAAGAATGAACTGCTGGGTGTGTTCTTTTTTTTTTTCCCCAATGAGCAATTTTGGTTGTCTGTAAACATCCTTCAAAAGGACCTCGCAGAGGAATCTCTGTAGAGCTGATACACAAGAATAAATCCCTTCCAAATATGAGGCTTCACAGGTAAGCAGGCTCATGAGTTACTGCTCGTTATGACACAACACCTAAGGACTCTGTGTGCCAGCTCCCAAGCTCCTGACAACTCCTACCTCCCAGCAATTATTCCCTTGAAAGTTCAAGAATGACTTTCATTACCTCATGTGCCCATAATACTCACAGCTCTGTAGTAAGTCCTGAATGCTCTCTGAGATAGCAGCAGCCTTCATTTCCAGACAATGGGCAAAGCTGCTGAGAGCTTTGCTCCGGACCATGGGGGCTTTGTCTGAGCACCGGCCAAACACCATGACCTGCACTAAAAACTTGTGCTTTAGAAAACTCTGACGATCCAGGGACAAGGAGCTGCCTGGGTTCCTCTCTGGAAGCTCCAACAAAGCCAAGGCTACATCAAGAGCAAACACTCTGCAGCAAACCTGCAGGAAGAAGCAGCACACAAGGTGCTCTGTCAATGGAAGTGAACGCAGAGCTTTCTTGCCTCTGGGCACCAGCAGTGACAGAGCTATTCAGTGCTGAGATTGAACCCTTCATCTCCAGAACATCAAGGAGAGGCACTTACTTTGGTGAGGGAGTATTTATAAAGCCAAGCGATGAACTCAGCGAACTCTGCAGAGGGGAGTTTGTCCAGCAGGGTCACCAGGGCCTGGGCAGCGTAGGTGCGATAATCAGCCTTGTCTGGGACCTGAAAGACAAGGGCAAGGGCACCCCCTGATACTTCACTGCTCTGCTCTGGATGCCAGAAAGGCATTTCAGGGCTTAAGAGAAGGATTTTTTTTTTTAATTTAATGAGCTGATGTGTTCACATTCAACAATAGCTGGGAGAATCACCACAGCTTTCCTCAGGCATTACTTCACCATCACACGCTTTCATTCCTTACAAAAGATTGTGAAAACAGATTTCCTAAACCATGAATGATATTCCAATGGATCCACACGAGTTCTCCAGCTCCAGAAGTAGCAGAGCTTGACATACCTTGGTACAGATATGTTGGAGCAATATTCGCAGAACAGGATAAACAGCTTCCTTCAGCTCATCTACCAGAGAACTGCACAGGAGAGAGAAAGAGAAGAAGATTTTAACAAAGCTGGGTTATAACATAGGAAAAATCAAGGAGATTCCTTTTGAAATGCATTTCAAAAGTCAGGAAAAGTGCCCATGATTCTGGAGTCAGGAGTGCAGCAGGATATGCTCACAGAACCATCCCTACTTTCCATGTTAACCTGGCCTTGCAGGCACAAAATAATTTCTTCCCATACTTTTCTAACAAGTAGAAGGGTAACATGAAAAGCTTCTTTGTTCTCAGTCTACTTTTATATGTTGTCTGGGGATCTCTGCACAAGCTACACTTCCAACAACATGGATCCCCAACAGGGGGAATAAATGTAAGCAAAACATATCATTAAGCAGGAGAGGACAAATAACCAAGGAGGAATGAGCTCCATGCTAATCTTTCATTTCCTCCACAATCCTCTGTAGTAAAACACAAGACCTGAAAAACTGACACAAAGCAAAACACAGAAAATGGGTCCTTTCCACAGCACCTTCTTCCCCCTCTGCCAGCAAGCTCAGTAAATCCCCATTCCAGACATTTTAATTAAGCCTCATTTGCACAAGCAACTTCAAAGGCAGTGCCAGTTTGTCTCATCCCTTTATCAGCCCAACAGCAAAGCAAAGGCATGCCAGAAGAAAGGAAGAGCCACGCTCAGAGCTCTGAACGTCACCTGATGAATTTCACAGCCTGGTTCCTGGCGCTGGTCACAGCTGATGTGATGGGAAGGGCCTCACACCTGGAACCCCCGCTGCTCTCCACCATCAGAACAACACTGAGCAGTCTCTGGAACACACATCGAAGGGCCTGCAAAGAAGAGGTTATGGGCAGGCTCTTTTCCATGGACAGGCACTCCAAGGTCATGAAATCGTTCTGAATCGAGCTCAGAACCAGACAACAGCACATGCCAAAGCGTGACTCCTGGCAGAGAAATTCCCAGAGGACGCTTTCTGAATGCACACATCATCCTTCCTGGCTGTGATGCTCTCACGCAAGTTCAGCAAGGCCTCAGAAGGGCTCTCTGAAAGCATTAACAGCTGCCCTCCAAAGAGGGCAAAGTCTCCCCCCCACAGTCCCCTGTGGACTTTTTTTTTTTGCTAGAAAGATTTGGAATTTGAGGAAACTCGCTGGGTTTTGCACAGGAGATGCCGTAAGCTAAATGTGTGTTTTGTATGACCGTGTGCACTTGAACTTTTGGAGCTGCCTCCCTTGCCACATTTTTTGGGACCACAACTTGCCCCATGATCCTGACATTCCCTGAGCAAGCAGGAGAGGCAGGGGAGATGAGGCAGGTCTGGGAAGGGGAGTGACCACACCTTGCTGTCACCACAGATGTCAACAGCTCCAAAAAGCTCGTGCTGCACTGAGAGACCAAGGAGGCAGAAACACACAGGCCTAGGGCTGCTGGAGCTGGGCTGGCACTCAGGAATAACCAGGTTAGTGTGCACTCCAGGCTTTCCTGGCTAGACACTGCTGATTCCCAGCCTGCAGGCTCAGAACCAGCCCAGGGGGTCGCACAGACTGACAGACACACCTCAGGCACACCCAGCCTTCAGCAGCCCCACGCAGAGCAGCAGCACTCAGGTGAGTGGGAGATGCCCTGCTCTGCTTGCCAGTTTAAACAAATAAAGATGGAAAGTTTCTGGCAGAACTGGCTGCTCCACGATCACAAGAGTGTTCTCTGAACAAGAATCAGCCCTGCTCAGCCTCACTGAGTGCACAGAGCACTGCACAGCCCAACCCCTCACGCGCTGCCAGGCAGTGCTGCAGCTCCATCTAGCAGGGAAGCACAAAATTCCAGGCACAGGCAGCCACCTGGAATTCTATTTGAGATTCAGAGACCCAGTGCCACTGCAGCTCTCAGTTGTTTTCAATTCATTTGTCAGAAGAGTCAGCAGAGCAGGGAATTCACTGCACACGAGTGCAGCAGCAAAGAGGCCAAAGGGAATAAGGACTGGGGTGGAAAAAAAACCATCTCAGCTCTGACCCAGCAAAGATGGCACAAAGAGGGAAACTGAAGTGAAATGTAAAAGCCACACAAGCAAAGATGGCATGCAGAGAAGGAAAGAAGCAACCACTCCTTTCCCATGCCTGCTGTGAGGATGTTAAAGGTTCTGTTAAACTTGTACCGTATCTTCTGTGCCATGGAGAGGGGAACACAGCAAGTGCAGTCCATAATAGGCCAGCTCAGGAATGTACTTGGCTTTATTAACATCCCTAAGGAAAGAAGCATCAGAGTAACTGTGACTATTAAAGGAGCTCATTGACTGTGAAACACTCAATATTCACAAGATGCTGTTTGCTGTTAGCACGTGGAACATACTCGGATTATCTTTATAAGAGAATTTGCCACTTTCATTTTTATATGAACAGGACAATAACACAAACACTGAGGGCTTTACTTGTTCAAAGCAACACATAAACATTAAGAAATATTAAGAATTATTTGCTCACATTGCTGCTGAGAACTTGAACTCGTGGAGCACTGGCTCGAAGCTGGTCATCTCAACAAAGACCTGCAAGGGAAGAGAGCCAAGCTGAGCTCAGTCCCCTGAGGGGAAGGTGTGCAGGGCTCTGGGACGCCCTTGGGTTTAACTTCCAAACATCCCCCTTGAAACAGAACAAAAGCAGAGCCCAAAGCCCAGAAGCTCCCCCCAGGAACAAGTGGTGCTGCCCCTGGATCCGTGGAAGTGTCCAAGGCCAGGCTGGACAGGGCTTGGAGCAACCTGGGACAGTGGAAGGTGTCCCTGCTCACGGCAGGGGGTGGAACAAAATGAGATTTAAGGTCCCTTCCAACCCAAACCCTTTTGATTCCGTGAACAAAACACTTGCAAGTGTTCAGCATGAGAGGCAGACACAGAGCAGGCACCCTGCTCCCACATTCCCCTAATTCCCATCAGGGACCAGGTGACAGAAGGCAGGGCTGCCACCCTCCCAGCGGGATGCTCTGCATCCCCAGAAAGTTTGTGTTAGAGGCATAAGGCTCCTCAAGCTGGATCCTTGTTACCTGCAGGCAGTTCTGCATGCACTGAGGCTTTTCTTTCAGGGAGAACTTGGACAGAAGCCTGAGGAAGTTTTTCAAAAGAAGGAAGATGGCGTTGCGGACCTGGAGAAGATCTTCTGTTGAGAAGTAAACATTCTCACCATCCTCTTCCTCCTCCTCTTCTAACATCTCTTCCATCTATTTTGGCAGAAAAGAGAAACAGCTTGCCAACAATCTGCTTATTAATAGGGATTAGTATCTGAAGAGATTGCACAAACATCTTACACTGGAGTTGTTATTCCTGCATGGTTTCCCTTTCTTTCTGTTCCTTCTGGCATTGGGCTGAGAGCTTTGAGCATGTCCCTTCTTCCTTTTCCTCAGCTCCTGAGGCCAGCATTTTGTCAGGGTGTGAAGACATTTATCAAACATCACTTGGTGGAACACCTGGTTGGCTATGCTGCCTGCCCAGAAAAGACAACATCAGTCACCTTCCAGAGAAAACACAGAGAGCATCAAACCATCTGGGTGTCACCTCCCATCCCTGGAAGTGTTCAAGGCCAGGCTGGACAGGGCTTGGAGCAACCTGGTCTAGTGGAAAGTGTCCTGCCCATGGAATGGGATGAGCTTTAATGTCCCTCCCAACCCAAATCAGTTTGTGATTCTATCATCTCTCCACAGGTGTCCCAGAGCCTAAGAAAGCTCAAGAGAAGAATAAAGAGCTGCTTGAACTGCAGCAGGCTGATGTATCATCAGCAGTGAGATATTCCAGCAGGATCACCAGCTGACTGAGCCCTTCCAGCTGCACCATGGAGAGCAGCAAAACTTCAGGGCATGCTGGAATCCGGAAGGATCCTGCTGTGAACAAACCTGCTGGAAACACTCAGCTGCTGGTTATTTTCAGCTGAGTGTTTTTGTTTTCACAAACAAACCCATCTAAACGTGCTGGGCAGGGAAATGCAGAGCATTTGAGCAAATGACAGAGCAGGAACAGGAATCAGCTCCTGCCTTGACTGTCAGAGCAGAGGGACCTGTGTGGTTGCAGCTCTGTCTGTCACCTTGTCACAGGACACAGAGCAGCAGTGAGGCCACCAAACCCCTCTGTGACAGGAGGCAGGGCTGCCACCAGCCCGTAACACTGCTCAGCACTCACACCACGCTCAGCTGGGCCCCCGAGGATTTCAGGGACATCATGATTGTTCCAGCTGGAATTGTCACAAACCCGACCTTGCCTGCCCTGTGCTGTCCCCAGCCATGAGGGGACACATCCCGGGGCTCACCTGGGATCTCCAGCAGCAGCAGGTACAGCCCAGCTGAGTGCAGGGCACACAGCCTCTGCTGCACGTTGGCTCTCCTGTGCTGGCCCAGGTGCACAAAGTGATGCAGCACAGCCACCAGGGCCTGGTGGGACAGGCTGTTCTCAGCAAACAAGGCCCAGACGTTCTGAGGCAAAACAGGAATAGGGAGAAATCCCATAAAAACAGCTCCAAAACCAGCCACTATTCAGACTTCAACAGGTGCCAACTCCCTATCTATTACGTGCTTTAAAAACTGTTTCAATAATAATTATTACATATTATTATATATATATTATATGTTGTTATAAATACTAAAAAGTTAACAATTTAATATAATAATACTATATATACTTAATACTATGCTAAGTTACATTATTAAAATTTGGGAATAGCTTCTTTCTGAAGCATTCCTGCACGCAGAGCAAGAATAGTTTGAATAGTTTTAGAGTATTTTGCGAATTTCAAGGCAAGAGAGAGGTGACAAAGAGAAAGCCAGAGCGGCTGGCTCCGTGCCCAGGTGATGTCACCTCTGTGCTCTCCTGGTCCTCGGCAGCAAAGGGCGCCAGAGCGCGGTAGAGGCCGGTGAAGGCGCTGAGCCCATCGGCCGTGATCTCCTCGGCAATCCAGGGTTCCAGGGGCTCGGTCTCGGTGAAATCCAGATCCCACACCGCGTCCACCCACACTGAGAGGGGGAAAAAAAAAGGAATAAAAAGCGTTTATAAGCGCCAGGGGTGAGATTTCTCCGAAACACACGTTTCACTCAAAGTAAGGCTCCAAAATAAAAACGGAATACCGAAATAACAGCGCCTCCCGCTGCCTGGTGTCACCCGAACCCCGGTGACCGGAACAGAGGGACCGGGACTGACACCGATACCGGGACAGAGAGAGAGAACGAGAGAGAGACAGAGACCGGCACAGAGACCCGGACCTGGACCGGAACCGAGACCGGGACAGAGGGAGAGAGAACGCGAGAGGGACAGAGACCGGAACAGAAAGCGGGAGCGGGACCGAGGCAGGACCGGGATGGGGACAGAGACCGATACCGAGAAAGAGGGGGACACCGGGACAGAGAGAGAGAGAGAGAGCACGGGAGAGAAACCATAACAGAGAGCGGGACCGTAAGAGAGACCCGGACCGAGAGCGGAACAGAGACCAGGACCGGGACAGAGACAGAAAGATTGGGACAGGGAAACAAACAGACACAACGAGACGGGAAGAGATATCGGGAGACCGGCCCCGTCCCTGATATCCCGACCCCAATCCGCACCTGAAGCCAGGTCGGGCAGCCGCCACCCGCCGAGCGCGCTCCGCAGCCGCTCCGCCGCCATCGCCGCCGCCGCCGCCGGGCTTCGAACGCGCCAATGGCGGGCGCGCCCGCGGCCCGGGCCAATCGCGGCGGCCGCCGCTGCCCCGGAAGGAGCGGGGCGGGCGCGGCCGGGGCGGGGCTGCGGGTGCGCGGTGCGCGGTGCGCGGTGCGCGGTGCGCGGTGCGCGGTGCGCGGTGCGCGGTGCGCGGTGCGCGGTGCGCGGTGCGCGGTGCGCGGTGCGCGGTGCGCGGGTCCCGCCGCCGCCGCCCCGGCAGCGCTGCCGCATTGCGGCCCCCCCCCCCCGGCGCCGCCGCCGCCGCCGCTGCTGCCGCTGTCGCCCCGGCCGCTTCCCCGGCGTCGCCGCCGCCCCGCGCAGCCCCGCCCCGGCCGCGATCCGCCAGCGGGGCCGCGGGGTTCGCCCGCGTCGCTCCGCGCCGCATCCCGGGACCATGAGCTTCTTCGGGTTCGGGCAGAGCCCGGAGCTGGAGCTGGTGCTGAGCGATGCCGAGAGCCGGCGGCGGGTGGAGCACAAGACGGAGGAAGGCAAGAAGGAGAAATACTTCCTTTTCTACGACGGCGAGACCGTGTCGGGGCGGGTGGTCCTCACCCTCAAGAACCCCAACAAGCGGCTGGAGCATCAGGGCATCAAAGTGGAGTTCATCGGGCAGATCGGTGAGCCGGGCGGCCTGCGGGCCCGGGTATCCCTTCCTGATGCCCCTCGTGGGTGCCGGGAGCATCGCTGCGCCGCACGGGGCCGGGATCCCACTGCTGCCGGGGGTCCAGGGAGGATCGCTGCATCCCACAGGATCGGGGTGCCCACAGGTGCCAAGGGCCTGGGGAGCACTGCTAAACCCCAGGGTACTGAGATCCCTGCGCTTGCCAGGGATCCAGAGAGCATTGCTGGTGCTGAGAGTCCAGGGAGCATCGCTGCACCCCATGGTGACCCTGCTGGTCCTGGGGGTTTGGGGGCATTGCTGTGCCCCAAAGGGGTGGGATCCCACTGGTATTGGGGGTCTGGGGGTATTGCTGTGCCCCAAAGGGTGGGATCCCACTGGTACTGGGGGTCTGGGGGTATTGCTGTGCCCCACGGTGCTGGGATCCCTCTGGTGTCGAGCAGGCTCCGCTCGCTCCCGAGTGATGCTCAGCTGCACACAGCATTCCCACGGCTGCCTGACATTATTCTGCCCTCCCAGCTGGGCAGCCTGGCCTGTTCTCCAGGCTCGAGCCCTGGCAGAAGGAAGGGCATTCCAGTCCTTTTCCAGGTCACTGTTCTCCTGTCCTAATTTCTCGCTTCTGCTCGGTCACTGATTTCAGCTCCGAGCCGGGCACGCTTTGGTTCTGTCCTGCAGCTGCAGGTCAGCCCGGTCCCGCTGCCAACCCCAGCTGCCAGACCCTGCTCCCCGGGCTGGCTGCTCCCTGCTCCAGGAGCTGCCTGCCCGCTGATCCTCTTAGGGATGCTGAGGGTGCTGATGGGGTGGGTTTTGTCCATGTGTCCCTGTTACCCGGGTGGATCGCCTTTCCTGAGGCCTGCAGGCTCCGCTTGGCTGATCCCACCTTGTACTCCACGCATCCCTGCACGGTTGGTCGGGTGACTTCAAGTTGTTCAGAACTTGTGGTTATTTATGCGTGTAACCAATTCAGGTTGAATATTTCCTGCTTTCATAGAGGAAAGGCAGCTGCCACACCCACTCCTCCGTGGGAGCGGAGCTGTCCGTGCTCTGTCTGTGCTCCACGGACATGCCTGGAGTCCCACAAGCCAAAAAAAGTTCAGGATGTTCCTTCCCAGTGATGGGGCTGTGTGCGAGGCCTCACGTCGGTGGCTCTCTGTGCTTGGCTCTAAACCCCAAAATCACTGCTGGAGCCAGGGGCCTGCAGCCTTTGCATTGCAAATCCTGTGGTGAGGGAACGTGAGCAGGTTTCCCACCCAACCCCGGTGCTGCTGTTTGAGAGTTTTATTGGCTTTGCTTGTGCCTAACTCTGGTTTTTGGAAAGGAAGGGAGCGTGTAAATGATGGAGTGTAGGTGAGGCTGCTCATCAGGAACCAGGTTATGAGTTCCTATTGATACATTTGCCAGTGGAAATTAAGCATGAACTTTGTTTCCTGCTCCACTGTCTCAGCTGTGCTCCCTTGCCTGCTCCTCATTCCCTGTTTTGGAAGGCTTTTGAGCCATGCCTCTATGGAATAACTGCTTTGTATGCACATTATTGCCCAAGCAGGGTGTGTTAGAGCTGCTGTGGCTGCACATTAGTCCTTATGCCCCTCAGGCCTCTTAGATAAATCACAAAGTTTGTACCACTAATTGCACTTCTCAGTGCTCTCCATCTCTTGCCTTGTGTTCTGACTTCTTGCTGCCAGGTCAGTGTGGAGGTGAGACAATTAAAGAGGCAGGGGGCTGGGATGTGAAGGAAGGGATGTTTTACAGGGAAGATGCTCCAGAGCAGGTACCAGAGGCCAGACTGTGAGTGCTGGATCCTCGCTGCTCTCAGGTGAGCAGCATTCCAGCTGGTTTCACCTCTGGTGGCTGTGGCCTGAGCAAGCCACTGAAATGTTGGCAGGTTATTTTCTCAGTCTGGAAACCTTATAGCTCTGAAAACCTGAAATGACAGCTTATACCTGTTTGACAGGCTGGAGTGTGGGAAGCATCACTCTGCTTAAGAGTGCCAAACATGACCTTCTGAGGCACCAGGGAACTCAGTGTGCTGACATTTGCCTCCTCTTGGTTTGAGTTTGATTTGTGCCTTCTGCATCGTGTGTCACGATGGGCTGGGCTGAGCCCTCTTTTTCTGTGGCTGGTTCCTCTTTTTTTCTGTTGGCACGTGGCTTCTCCCTGTCACATCAGTGAGCACTTTCCTCTCAGTGGACACACAGAGCACGGAGAGAGGCTTGGTTATTTATGTCACCTGCCCAGCCTGAAGGGCTTGGTGACATTTGCTGTTGTGCGTAAGTGGGGAGAGCTGGAGTGCCAAAATTTCCATTAGAGAGATAAGGTGAGCAGAGGGCTGTGAGAAACAGGCATCACTTAAAAGCTGAAATCTCATCGTGCATCTCAAGGAGGGCAGAACTGCAGCTCCTGAGCACCTCTGATACCTCTCAGGAGCCTCCTCTGCAGAGTTTAGTGCTGACACTGAGCTTGTGTGTGTGTGATTGTGTGATGACTTAGGTTTTTGTTTCCTCATCTAGGCAGAAGGGCTTTGCCTTGCAGAAGGACTGTGTGGGTGTCCTGTAGGCACAGGCTCACACGCAGGGCTGGGAAGGGCAGGTTTCATTGATGGTTTTGGGTAATCCCAAGCTGTTCATGCAAATTGCAGTTTTAAGGGTTTTGTTACTTTGTCTTGAGGCAGAAGACTCCGTGGAGGTGTGGAGGATTGCTTTCATTAAATGAGGAAACCTTCAGTTTCCTGCTGATGTGGAAAGGTTGTGGGGAAAAGTGAGGCAATGCTGTCACTTGAGCTGGTTTGAGCAGCGCTTCCAGAGGTGAGAGCTCTTCCCTCCCTGTGCTCACATGGCCATTAATGTGTTATCCATGGGCTGGAGGAGCACTGGATTCAGCTGCCTCCCCACACACAGGGTAGTTATGCAGGAGGATCAGCATTATCATTTATTCCCTGCTGCAGCTCAAGGCCACTCAAGCTCTTTGCTGTCTAAGGATAAGCAGGAGCAGTTGGAATAATCCTATCCCCTCGGTTTTGCTCTGTCACTGTCTGTTCCAGACAAGCACTGGTGGTTTTTCCTCACAGTGGCAATGCCTTTGGCCTGGAATACAGTGCAGAAAATTATTGGAAGGGTTCTGCATGAGCTGCAAACAGTCTGACTGTATTTAATATTGATAGTAGATGATAATGTCAGCCCCAGGGCAAGTTCTTGATTTATTGTAGTAAAGGAGGCTGTGTGCACCTTTTCCTTCCTGTTTCAGAGAGGAAAGTTGTGGCCTGCACCTGGCTCTGATGGAAAGCAGGGAACAAGTGCAGTTCCATGGAGCCACAGGCTCCTCTGGAAGGCTCTGTGAATGATATTGAAGGAAAGAATGACCTGGACAAGAGAGTTGCTGAAAATCTCCTGCGTCACGGGGGGTTAAGCTTAACCTGGATCTCCATTTTCCTAGAACTCTACTATGACCGAGGGAACCACCACGAGTTTGTGTCCCTGGTGAAGGACCTGGCCCGGCCTGGGGAGTTCACTCAATCACAGACATTTGACTTTGAGTTCACACACGTGGAGAAACCTTACGAGTCCTACACGGGGCAGAACGTGAAGCTACGGTGAGTCCCTGCCCTGGCTGACCCCAGTTCTGCTCTGTTTGAGTGCTGATGTTCACTCTGATGATGCAGGAGCAGCAGAACTCCAAATTAATTTTGAGGGCTGAGCTGTAGAAGGCTGCCTTTGAGATCTTTAATTTGCAAGCGTGCATCAGGCTCTTTATGGAACTCGTTTTTCCCCTTTTGAGTGACAAGAGAAATCAGCCCCTTTTGAATCAAATACTTGCTAATTTATTGGATAATTCAAAAAATCAAAATAAACTGTTTGGTTCAGTCTCCAGTGGGGATATTTTTGCTGTAATCAGTCTTGTCAACTTTAATTGTGCTCGGTATGCAAACAGATGCTTCGCTTGTGCCTTGTTCATATGTTAGAAATGATATTTCACATCAGGGCACTCAATCGACTCAAAATCCTTTCACTGGCTTCAAAGTGGGGGTTGGAGAAGTCTGAGATCTGCACTGGGAGGTGTGGCTGTGCAGCCTGATGTAATCTTGCAAAAGGGCAGTGGTTTTAACATGTGCAGGCTGTTCCCTGGATCCCCAGAACGGGGCTTAGGTAACTCAGCCTCACAAAATGCTTGGAAGCTGAGAGGAGCCTGCTTTTCCATCTGAAAATTCCCTTCTGTCTTTTCCAGTGCGGGGTGTTTGCTGCCCCAGGGGCAAGTGCATGTAAAGAGCTGGGGGCTCTTTTGCTATGGGTTTGTTTTGTTCAGACCTGGACAAAAAGGGAGTAAATGACACAGGAGGAGGAGCTTCCTTGCTCTTCTGCTTCCTTGTGGCAATTCTTTGGTTTCCTGCTTATTTCATCCCTTTGGACATTCCCCACTCCCTGTTCTTGACATGCTGGCCCTTCTCTCAGTTGTGCATGAGCTGAGCTGAGCACCTCACCTTGCCAAGGAGGAAGTTCCAAGCTTCACTGGGAGGAAGGAACTTTCTCAGTGGATCACATGCTTCATTTAGATTTGCAATCAAATGAGTTTCAGCTCTTCACATGGACCTGTGTAGTGAGGCTGCTTGGATAGTCCAGCCCAAACCACCCAGCCCCTGTCCCTGCTGCCCTCTGTGTGTCACCCTGATGGGAGGGGACTCTATCCTTGCAGGTATTTCCTCCGTGCCACCGTGAGCCGCAGGCTGAACGACGTGGTCAAGGAGATGGACATCGTTGTGCACACCCTGAGCACCTACCCCGAGCTCAACTCCTCCATCAAGATGGAAGTGGGCATCGAGGACTGCCTGCACATCGAGTTCGAGTACAACAAGTCCAAGTGAGTGTCTCAGGAGCAGCTGGGGGCTGTGGGGAGCCCACCTGCCAGAGGTTTCCTCAAAGGAGTTCCATGTCCACGTGCTCCAGAGAGGCTGGGAGGCAGCTCAGGTCCTCCCTGATCCATGGGTTCCTCTCCTTTCCCCGTATCTCTGGATGAAGGAGATCCACTGAGATCAATGAGTATCTCACTGAGCCTGGAGCAGAGCATAATATTCTTGCTGTAACTTCCCACTCCCTATATCCTCAGCCAGGTCAGTACTTCCAGGTGTCTCCAAAATGCAGCATTTGACCAGGCAATACAGCTGGATGGGAATTAACTCCAGCAAAGAAGTTGGGAAGAGCTCTTTTAAACTGCTCTTACTGCACTTTTCCCAGCTGGTGCTGGCAAATCTCCCTGCAAGTGGTGGTTGGTCAAAGGTTGGACTCGATGATCTCAGAGGTCTTTTCTGACCTAAATGGTTCTGTGATTTGGGTTGGTTTTAATTCATCTAAAATATTGAGTTTGGAGCCTTTGCTCTTACAGGGGTTTCTTGCAGATATTCAGCCTGAAGTGATGTTTTTAATTTATCTGCTGATGCTAAATGTTCTTGTGGGTTTCCAAAAGAGCAGAGGGTGGGAGTGAAGGGCTGGTTGCTGGTGGGAGTGGTTGATTTGCCATCTGCTGTGCAGGAGAGCAAAGTGCCTGCCCAGCAAGTTCCTGCACGCCAGCCCGAGCCCTGCTCTGCTGCACAGGGTTTGATCCTGGTGTTTTCTCCCCTCCCCTGCCAGGTACCATTTAAAAGATGTGATTGTGGGGAAGATCTACTTCCTGCTGGTGCGGATCAAGATCAAGCACATGGAGATAGACATCATCAAGAGGGAGACGACGGGCACGGGCCCCAACGTGTACCACGAGAACGACACCATAGCCAAGTACGAGATCATGGATGGGGCACCTGTGAGAGGTGAGAGGGCACAGGGACCCCCAGGGTTCCCCTTCTGGAGGCTTTTGGGGTGGGAATATGACTCCTGCAGTATCTTCTGTGTGCTCAGCATCCTGTCCCACTGGTGGGCTCAGAGCTCTTATCCCCTGTGAGGAGGGGGAACTGAGGCAGAATGAGTTGCAATGACTTAATTCTTTTGATAAAGCAGTGGCAGAACCAGCTATAAATTCACAATTGGCATGGGCCACCAGCTGACATCGCTGCAGCTCAGAGCAGAGATGGTGTTCTTGCTCTGTGCCAATCTCCTGTGCCACTGTTCCTTTGCCCAGCAGAGTCACCTGCCAGAGAAAATGTCACCTTACTTATGTTTTCCTGCAGTGCTGTCTTGATGCAGGTCCCAAAAGAGTCCTGTGCTGTTAGAGTGGAGCTGGAATAGCTGTCAGCAAGGGCAGGATCTGGCTGTGGACCGTGCATGCTGGTTTCTGAAGGGAGTTGAGGTCTTCTAGCTCATGTTAGTCCACTTGTGGAAACGGTGACAAAGGTTGTGGCCCTGTGAGTTTGTGTTTTGCTGCTGCTCTCCTGGTTTCTGTCTGCATCCTGTCTGTGCTGACAGCCCTGTGCCCTTTCCAGGGGAGTCCATTCCCATCAGGCTCTTCCTGGCTGGCTACGAGCTGACTCCAACCATGAGGGACATCAACAAGAAGTTCTCTGTGCGTTATTACCTCAACCTGGTGCTGATCGATGAGGAGGAGAGACGCTACTTCAAACAGCAGGTGAGAAACAGAGCTGCTGTTCTGCTTGGGCCTGTGGATGATTGATTGGGATGCTTTTAGAAGGAGCTACTGGGAATTTGGGATTCATCACGTGGAATGGTCGTCTAGAAGAATGTCCATGCAGGGTCAGATGTGTGTAGTGCTGGGGAGGAGTCTGGAAAGTGCTTTGCTTTTCTGGAAGAAAAGGATTTTCTTCTGGATCTGGATCCAGGAGGACCCAGAAGGATCTGGAAGGTGGGATTTCTTGTCTGCTGAGTGGTGGAGCTTCTTTGCTTCACCTTACCAGTGGCACTAGGACAGAGGTGCCATGGATGTCCTCTGCATGCCCAGACCCCAGCAAGGAGCTCTCTCCCCAGATTTCAGGCAGGCTGCCCTGCCAGGTGTGTCCTGGCCGTGGGTGGAACAGCGAGCCTGGTTCAGCCTGCGGGGCCGGGTGGGGCATGCAGAAGGTCTCCAGCAGAAGGTCTCACGAGCCCTGACAAGCCTTGGCTGTGTCCCTGCAGGAGGTGGTGCTGTGGAGGAAAGGGGACATCGTCAGGAAGAGCATGTCCCACCAAGCTGCCATCGCCTCCCAGCGCTTCGAGGGGACATCCTCGCACGGCGAGGCCAAGCCCCCCGGGCAGGCCGCCGAGAACAACGGCCAGCAGTGAGCCCGGGGGGGCCACCCAGAGCCCCCAGGACAGCGGCACCCAGGAGGAGACGCTCAGAGACTTGACAGAAATAAATACCCGTTTTTGACTTCATTCCTTCCTTCCAAGGACTTCGGGCGCGGTGGGATGGGGCGGGAGGGCTCGGCCGGCTGGAGCTTCCCGATCCACACCTTCCTGCGGGGAGTGGCTGCTGTGAGGCGACTTCCGGAGGCTGCGGAGCTGCCTGATCTCCTCTGTGCCCCGAGGGAGCTGCCTGATCCCCTCTGTGCCCCGAGGGAGCTGCCTGATCTCCTCTGTGCCCCGAGGGAGCTGCCTGATCCCCTCTGTGCCCCGAGGGAGCTGCCTGATCCCCTCTGTGCCCCGAGGGAGCTGCCTGATCCCCTCTGTGCTCCGAGGGAGCTGCCTGATCTCCTCTGTGCCCTCAGAGCCTCGGCCGGGCGGCGGGGAAGGAGGGAGCAAGTGAAGGAAGGTGCCGGCTGCCGCTTCTCCCCGGCCCTGCAGAGGTTGCCCCGGGGCTGTGGAGGATGGATGTGTTTCTCTTGCCTTTCCGAAATCTTCCCCCCGGGGTGGGGGAGAACGGCCCCGATGGGGAGCTGGATGCTGGAGGAGGGGTCACAGACTGCGGCGTGGCCTTACTGGAGATCTTGCGGTGTCATCCCCTCGCTGCTTCCCCCTCTTCGTGCTGGCCTTGGATTCCTTGCCACAAGCAGCTGGATTGATGGAGGTGACTCAGCCCTGGGCTGGGCCGTGCTGTGTCCCAGCAGGAGCTGGGGCTGGTACAAGATGTGTGGGTGCAGGAGGAGGTGGCACGGGGTGGGCAGAGAGGCGACGGTCCCCAGCAAGTGGGGGCAGGAGGGCTGCTGGCCACAAGCTGTGCCTTCCTAGTCTTGTCCTGGCAGCTGCCTGGGTGCTCCTGAGAGCCACACTCCGGCTGCTGCTCTTGTGCAGCTCCCAGGTGCTGCTGCAGAGGTGTAGAGAGCAGTTCTGGAGCTCCTGGGGGCTCTCCTGTGGGTGGCTTTGTGCTGCACACGCTGCCCTGCCCGTGTCCGTGTCCTTGGGAGGGACAGCACGTGGGGACACGTGTGTGTGTGTGGTCTGGTTTGCTGCCTGGTGCCTGCGGGACGAGGATTAGTGGGGACAGAGGGTGGATTCCATTGTTGTGGGAGGCTCAAACAGGCCTGTGTGGGCTGCTGGAAGGAGCCAGCAGCAACTGGAAGGGTGGCAGAGCTCTGATTCCAGAGACACATTCCTGAGGCCTGAGCTGAAGTCACCAGCGAGGTCTGAGAGCATGCAATGAACTGAGAACCTGAATATGGGTTTTCTTTTTTTTTTTTTTAAATAAGCTGCTTTTAGCCTTCAGCTAAGTAGACTTACGAGAACATTCCCAGAAGGAAGGCACTCCTCCATTAAAGATCAGATATGGCTTTGGAGACTTGATTGACTGAGTTTGGAGAATGTCCATCCTGTTCAGCTGCCCTTCAGCAAGCAGGTGGTGAGACCTCCTGCCCGAGGGAGAGACAGGCCTGCACTAAGTGCTGGGATAGGAGCTCTGTCAGGTGGGATTAGTCAGGATTTCCCTGAGTTTGTGGCTGGCTAGTTTGTCCAGCTTCTTTCTGGCTCTGGAATCAAGTTCCTCTGTCCTACAGCTGAATGCAGAGCAGGTGTCTTGCAGCTGGGAAATGGAAGGTTCTGCTTTGTTTAGGAATGGTGCTGGTGGAGGGAGTAGGGCTGGGGTGGGAAGGGGGAGCTTTTTATGTGATGACAGCTACTGTATTTCAGTGATCAATGTGTGTTTCTGCTTGCCAAAGTAAGTTATCTTTTCCTCAGCGCGTGTAAGGTCGTGGTTTTTGGTAGAGCTGGCCAGCCTGCTCTGTAGAGGACACTAATGCTCTCATCTCTGCTGAATGCTTCTGTCACCCCGTGGCTCTGCTCTGCCCCACTGCAGACATGGCCTGCTTGTCCCCCCACGAGGAGTCTGGGCCACGGGCTGGGGCAGAATCTCACTGCAGACAGCAATCACCCTGCTGTGCCAGGGCGAGGGCTGGGAGCCTCTGGCCAAGGGCCCTGGATGTCACTTTGGACACTTTCCCCCCTCTCCCTAAAGGCACAATCCTTTAGGAACAAGTGAAGCTCCTTTGGGAGCCCTTGGGGATAGCAAACTATCCTTCTATGGCTGAGCTGAGCACAGCAGCACCCTTACAATCTTCTTAAGCTTCCCTTCAGCTCCCTCCTTGCCTTTATTCCTTTATTCCCTTTATTCCTTTATTCTCTTTATTCCCTTATTCCTTTATTCCCTTTATTCCCCTGGGTTGTAGGCCATGTGGTGGGAAAGAAACCCCCTGGATGGAGATGTCTCTGCATTCCAGGACTGGTTTTGTTGGGTTTTTTTTCCCCTGCCTGACTGGATGTGAGATCACTGTAAGGAGATGGCTGTTCAACATGTGTTCATCATTCCTGGAGGGTTCCCTTGGAAAAGGTGCATGGGGGATTGATTTGGGGGATTTTTCTGACTTTTTCCCCTCTCTCCCATGTCCCTAGGTGTGGGACCAGGATTCAGAAACGATCCTGGTTTTTACTGAATCTGGTGGACCATTCAACCTGTTAGCCACTGGGCCCTCTTGTTTGTCTGGGGTGGAGCAGGTGTGCTGAGCATCCTTAGAGAGAACCTGGGACAAGGTACTCTAGAACAGTGTTCTGTTAGCATGTGAAGGGACAGCAGCTGCTGGAGCAGTGGTGTCCCCCTGAGCTGGTGGTTCTGTGCTGTACTTGGGTCATTTTCTCTCTCCCAGGCAGAGAGGAGTGGGCAAGTAACCAAACCAAGCAGTGCAACTTGTAATTAAGCCTCTGCTGTGTTTACATGTTTCTTAATTCGTCGTCTTTTCAATGGCTGTATTTTAAAACTTGGGTTTTTTTTGTCTCTCCAATTAAAAAGAGCCAGCCCTGGCTGTCAAATGCTGTGCACGAGTTTGTCTGATGTTTTATATGGGGTTGGGGTTTTTTTTTTTCTGTGATATGAAGAGGTTTTTCTTTAAAAGTGCCACAGTGTGCAGCTCTCCAAACATGCTGGAGGAGCTTGTCCTTTGTTATCTTTATAAATCCTTGGTCTTTTCTTTAAGCTGTGTCACTGCTTGGCAGCTGTGCTGGTGGAGGATCCATGTGGCTTAAAAAATTAGCAGGCTGGCTTTATTTTCTTCCATTTCCCTGATGTCAGAACTAAAATAACGTGGGAACTCTTGTACCTGCAGGAAGTTCACTGTGATCTGCCTTGTGTACCCATCTCTAGAGAGACTGTTTACAGCAGCATGCAGTGACAGGACCAGGGGGAAAGGCTTCAAACTGACTGAGAATAGTTTAGATGGGATGTTGGGAAGAAATGATTCCCTGAGGGTGGTGAGGCCATGGCACAGCTGTGGCTGTGGAAGTGTCCAAAGCCAGGCTGGACAGAGCTTGGAGCAACCTGGGATAGTGAGAGGTGTCCCTGCCCATGGCAGGGGGTGGAATGAGATGATTTTAAGGTCTCTTCCAACCCAGGCTATTCAATGATTCTTAATTTTCTGGTTTGAGACAGAACTCAGGGATTCCCTCCTGCAGAAGAATGTCCCTCTGCAGTACAGGGAGCTGCACCAGACCCCAAACTAAACAAAGAGGATGTACCTGTTTGCTTCCTCGAGAGATAAACTGCAGGTTTTCCTACTATTAAAAGGCAATAGTTGATTCCAAAAGGCTTTCTTTATTGAAAAAATAAGCAAAAATAACAATGTCTCGGGGAAGGGACGTGTGGCTGCAGACCTTGTGTGGGCATGTTCGTGGTGCTTGAGCAGGTGAACTTGAGAGTTGTGCTGGTGGAGGAGGAGGAGGAGGCATCAGCGGGCTGGCTGGGAGCTGTGCTGCTTTAATGTGGCTTTTCCTCTTCCAGGCTCAAGACAAAATCAAATTCCTCTGTGGTGAGGAAGGAAAAGCCGTAAGTGAAACTTCCCAGCTTGTCTGACAGAGGGGAATTGGGAGGTTCTCACCTTGTGTCAGGGGCTGGATGGACAGACGTTGCCTGGTGAAGAGCATCATGTCCTTGAGGGGCCCCCCATCTGCTTTGTGTGCCAGGTGGTGAGCCTTGATCTCAGAGAGGGGGATGAAGCGCTTGGTCATCCTCACAAACTGCACATCCACCTGGGAAGGGAGGGGCAGCACAGCAGCGGGTTGGACAAGGGCACAGCCTCCAGATACCCCATAAAATCTTCCAGGGATAAAGATGTACACCTGAAGCAAGAGACTGATGTGCACTAACAGCTCAAAAGCTTTGCTTTGCTTTGCTTTCAAGGCTGAAAGAACTCCCCAGTATTTCTGGCAGGTGATTTGTTAGCCCTGTGCACCAGCAAGGGGCATTCATGTCACAGACAACACAAAATCCAGATGTGGGATGTAGCCAACCCGTGAACACACCCTTCCCTACAACTTAATGTGCCTCCAAACTACAGCTTCGTTTGCTGTGCACTGACAGTGGTTCTTAGCTCATTTTCCTAACTCAGGGTTCTGCCATGCGTGGAGGCCAGCTCTGCAGCCAAGATTTGGAAATGAAGAGAGGCCAGCTCTGCAGCCAAGATTTGGAAATGAAGAGAGATACATTTTGGCAGCCTTTTGGAAGGGATAGGGGAAAAAAAGCGGAGAAAACAGGATTGAATTTTCTCTTGAGAGAGAAAAAGGCAGCTAGGCCAGGACAGAAGCTTAAGGTTTTCAATATGATGCAGAGAGCCTTCTCCCTTCTCTTGGCTTGGCACACAGAGCTGGAACAGCTGCATTTAATACAGTACATTACCATGGACCATTTGGGGTTCTCTTTTCTGCTGGTGGAGTCATAGTGAGGATCCTTCTGATCAAACTGTGTGTGATCAGGGTACGCCTCCTTCACGATCTGAAACAGAAGGGGAGAAGAAAGTTTCCATCAGTTCAAAACACCTGTCAGCAAAGGGCACGAGATGTGGCAGGGAATAACCCTGCTGCAGAGATCAGCCCTGCCTTCCCTGAACTCCGTTCTAACAGCTTCCTTTCCATTTCTTGGGTGGAAGAAGTGCAGAGCAGTGAGTGCAGCATCACCTGCTGGAGATCAGTGTGGAAGGAAGCGCAGCAGAGGGAAACTGGGGACCTGATGATGATCTTTGTGATCAGTTCTCCTCTTAAAGAAAAAGCTGTTCTGTGCCCTGGGTTTATTCTGCCTTGTGGGCTCTGCTGACTAGAATGTGAGTGAGTCAGACTGGAATCAGAGTGTGGAACAACACTTGGCTGGGCTGGGAGTGCCCCGAAATGTCAGCAGGAAAACAGCACAGTTTGGTTCCATCCCTCTGGGGACACACGGCTGAGTCAGCCCTGTGGTGGGGAGCTGAGGTGTCCTGGGCTCATTCCCTGCTCTCACTGGACAACTCCTGCACCCTTTGGTGCTGAGAGACAAGCAGTGAGCTGTCTGGTAACCCATTCATTATCACTTCTGCCCTCTCCCCAAAGCACAGACACTCACCTTGACAAGGGCCACAATGCCAGGCTCTTTGCAGTTACTGTGGTAGAAGAAGGCCTGCTGCCCAATTTTCATGGATCTCAGGAAATTTCTTGCCTGTCAGGAGTAAACAAGAGACTTTCAGCACTTTCCATCAAGCTCTCAGGGCTTCATTATAAGCAGCCAAGAACGGGAACCAGCAAGAGGAGAGGTAGATGTGCTTCAGAATTACTCAGATAATGTTTCCTACAGTTGTCATAGAGATGTTTTTGTGTTGGAATAAAATTGAGTTAAAAACAAGGCTAAAGAGCAAGATCCTGTTGGTCAGAAAGCGTGTGGGACTTCAACAGCTCAGCCACCCTTGGCCAGGGGAGCTGTCAGCAAACAACTCGGAGCAGATCATGTGTAGGGGGATAGGGAATCCTGCATGGCACGGGGTCACACACAGCAGGGGAGCACAGGTGGAATTCCTCTGGAACAGAAAGCTCTGCACTGACAGAGGATTTGAGTAATGCCAGACTTGCTGTAAGGTATCAAAGATTGGTCTAAGCAAAGGAAGAACTGGGTGATTTGACAGAATACTCTCCAGCCTGAATCTGCCTCTGACCTAAAGGCCACAAAGCAGTAGCTGACTTCAGATCCCTGCCAAAATGCACCTGTATGAACAGGCAGAGTGCCCCGAAAGGAAATGTTTCAGGCACAGGAACAAGCTGTGGGCAAAGCCACCTTCTTCCTACTGCTGTTTCAGTGCCTCCATGTGCTTCCTACCTGGTAGTTCCTTACTCCATCCCAGCAGGTTGTCTGATTAGGCTGAGCTTTCAGGTCGTCAACGCTGAACTGCCAAATGAAATGAAAATAAAGATTCGTTCAGGAGGTTTCTGATCTTCACAGTGTCGTTGTCTGCACTGAGCCTAAGCATTTGTTGCTAGCAGCTCCTTCAATTATAGCACAAACTTGACACAATTTTTATCTCCCACAGGGCCCACAGAAAAACCTTTACAAAGCAGCAGTGTAAAGGCAGAGTCTGAAATAGATGCTGCTCCTCTGACCAACAGCCAGGCATCCTGAGGAGCTGATTTCTGCTTGTATTACACGTATGAAACCCCAAGGTTGTCACCTTGGACAAGAACATTGTGTTTTTCTGTTTCCAGGAGGACACATGGGTTTTGAGAAGAACAGACAATCTGAGTTGCCTGATGCTGTCCCTCAGCATCTGGGCACTAAAGCTGGGCAGGAGTGACCCTGCTGCTGTCCTTTGCTGAGTGAGGGGGTGTCAGTGCTTACCTTCACGTCCACCCCCTTCTCCAGCCTGCTCTCAGGTTCTGATTTCAGCAGCCAGTGACAATATGTGATCTTGCTTTCCTCCCCACCAGACTCAGATTCTTTTTTCTTCCAGTTCTTCCATCCTGACTTGGAGCTCCCAGCTGGAGGCTTTGCAGACTTCTCTTCTTCCTCCTTATCTGAAGTCTCCTCCTCGGTTTTGGCAATTTTAGCATCAGGCTCTTTTTTATCTTAAAAGACATTGAGATAAAACACACTTTGTTTCAAAATATATTTTTAGTTGGCCAAGCTGGTTTCACACATTTGACTGCAGCAGGAGTTTGGGGCACGGCACCCCAGGTGCTCAGGGTAAGGTAGCAGCATTATGCACCAATGATTCTGAGTATTTCTAATTTGCATCTGAAATAAGGATATTTTTGTCTGTGCAAAAATGTAGCTTAATACTCCCAGTTAGTAATAAAAAAAACCTCAGGATAGACCATGTTTGCCCACAAGAAGTGTAGTTGAATTTTTTTTAATTAATTGCTGAGAAATCAGCCGCAGGCAATAAAGTAGATTTAGGTGAATCTGGTGAGTAAGAGGAACATTTACCAAGCAAACCAAACTATTTCAATTCTTGCAGGAGCTGGAAATCTTAGCTTAACCTCCACTGAGCTACCTATTCAGAAGGGATTCATATCCTTTGTTTCTTCAGGACAATGACAAAAAAAGAAAAACAATTATTAGGAAGTGATTAAAGGGTAAAAAGTTGGTTATTTGCTAGAGTGGATCAAGCAGATGAGTGGCACAGATGAGGCAACTGTGCAGTTTTTTCATCTTGTACTTTAAACACCACATCACGATGCCAGTGCAGTGTTCTTGCTTTTTGTTTTTGCAGCTGGTACCACATCAGCTCCTGGCACTGCCCTGGGTGCACTCTGACCAACCAGCTCTGCTGTGCAGGACCTGAAAGCTCCTGCATAAATTCCTGAATTCCACTTCCTAACCCCCTTGTGCTGAGGGTACATCACTGCCCTTATCACACACCTAGCAGACTTGTCTCAGTCCCGCTCGGGTGCTCAGCCCATTTGGCACAGGAAATGCTGTCTGTAAGGCATTGCCTGTGAAAGGCAGACGGTTAACACGGCTGCCTGTACTTTCACTAGAGCCTGGGACCTCAAATGAGAGATGCTAAATCGGTCAGGATGTCAGCACAGACCTGCTACTGCTCCTTTGTCTCTCTTTCTGCTCGGCCAAGGCATCTCTGGTCTCTCTGAATTATCTTCTCCTCCTCACTGAGAAGCACCTGATGGACGAGAGGAGGAGGAGGAGGAATTACTGCTCCTTCAGGCAACTGAAAAAAAAAAAAAAAAAAAAAGGAAAAAAGAAAAAAAAAAAAGTGGAGATGGCTGAAGGCGGGGAGCTGCAAAGCGCTGTACGGCGAGTGGAGAGCAAATAAATCTTTCCTTGAGCTCAGCCACTTCCTCTATCAGTGTGAATGCTGGCAGGGCTTGGGGACCGCACCCTGGAGCCCTGATGGACACCAGCAGCAGGGCTGGATTCCTGCTGTCCCGAGGCTGCGTGGGCTGAGCGTGGCCCCTCTCGGCCGTGCCAGAGGGGCAGCGCCTTTGGAAAAGGGAGCCGTGCTTGTCTCCAGAGCTCAGCCCAGCCTGGCCCCGGCTCTCTGGCTCTGCCTGGTGCCGCCCGTGCTCAGCGGAGCCCCTCCGGGAATGGCTCCTTCTCTGCAGAGCGCCAAACCCATCTGGGCGCGCCGGCTCCAGGTGCCCGTGCCCGGCCGCGGGGGCTGCACTGGCTCATCCCCAGATGTCCCTCCCAGCCCTGCGGACCCCCTGGCTCCGCGGAGAGCCGGCCCATCCCCTGCCCCCTCCGACAGCAGCCCTTGCACGGCTCCCGAGCCGGCTGCCTCCTGCCAGGCCGGCTGGCATCAACTTTTCCACCTTCCATGCCAAGCTTTCCCCTTCCTCCCTTCCTCCTTCCCAGCCCTCCGGGCTGCCGCTCACCAGCGCGGGCCGCCGCTGCCCGTCCTGCTCGGGGCGATGAGGATGCTCGCGGTGCCGGGCGGGGAGGAGGAGGAGGAGGAGGAGGAAGCGGCGCTCGGAAGCGGTGCCCGCTATGCAAAGGCCGGGGCAGGGCCGGCTCCCCTCGCTCCCTCCCCGCCCGGGCGGGCGGTGCCGGGGGCAGGACTACAGCTCCCAGCCTGCCCCGCCGGGAGCCGGGAACCGGGAACCGGAGCGGCCCGGCACGGCCATGGCCATGGCGTGGCGAGCGGCCCCGCGGGCGGCGGCGCGGCTGCTGCTGGGGCGCCGGGGGATCGCCTCCTGCATCGACCGTAAGGAGCTGCCCCAGCGGCCCGGGGGAGGCGGGCTGGGGGAGATGGACAGCGGCTCGGTGGCCCCCGAGCTCCTGTCCCCGCCCGGAGGGATGTCCCAAGCTGCCCGTGTCACTGCGCTCCGTGTCACTGGCTCCCCGTGTCCCTCCTCCCCGTGTCCTGCTCCCGGGCGGGGCGGTGCGGGCGCGGACACCCCGCAGCGGGTGCCCGGCAGTGGGACAGTGCTCAGCAGTGGGACAGAGCCCGCAAGGAAGGTCCTTCCCTCTCCCTGTCCCCATTTTACCTTTGGGACACTGCTCAGCAGTGGGACAGAGCCCGCCAGGAAGGTCCTTCCCTCTCCCTGTCCCCATTTTACCTTTGTGACACTGCTCAGCAGTGGGACAGAGCCCGCAAGGAAGGTCCTTCCCTCTCCCTGTTGCTCCTTTTTACCTTGTTAGATCGTGCTCAGCAAAGGGAAAGAGCCCACACAAAAGAAAAAAAAAAAAAAAAAAAAAGGTCCTTCCCTCTCTCTATCCCTCCCTTACCTTTGTTAGGCTTTCACGGTTTTTCAGGTTTGATAGTGAATCAAAGAATATCTCTCAAAGAAGAGGGATTATAAAAAAGAAGGAAAGCGACTTTTTTTACGTGGGCAGACTGGTAGGGCAAGGGGGAATGGATTTAAGTTAAAGGAGGGGAGATTAGGTTAGATATTGGGAAGAAATTCCTCTGGCAGAATTCCAGCTGTCACGGGTTGCCCAGAAGTTGTGGATGTCCCATCCCCTGCTAAGTTGGCCAGGGTTTGGTCTCATAGAAGGTAATTGGGGGTCTCTTCCAACCCAAACCAGAAGACTGCAGGTGAATTGTTTCAATGTCTAAATGTAAGAACATGTAGAATTTAAGTAGCAGCACCCCTATGAATTTCAGGAGAGGAACTAACACAATTTTGTATCTATGTGTCATTGAAGCAGGAGGTTTTAAATGCAGAACCTAACTAAATCTTTAGATGCTGTTTCCAAAGGGCTGCTTTATTCTTTGCTTCCCAGTCTCCTTTCTTTGAAGTCCCAGGACTTCTCCCTCGTATTTCTGCAGCACAGACTTAGTGAGATGGAGTGACAGCTGCCATGGACTGTGCTCCCCAATCCTAGCTTCCTAATGTAGTCAGCATGGGGTTTTGGATTTGTTTTGTCCCAAGAAAGGCCCTTCCAAAGCCCCCTGCTCTCAGCACAGTTCATGAAATTCCCAAGGAACAGAGAAATGGTCTCTGCAGCAGAGACCCTGAACTGTTTGTGTGAGTTAAGGAGAACTCTGAAACTGGGCTGGACACAAAGTGGTTCTGTTGCTTTCCCTCAACAGACACCTGTTGTGATCTCTTCCTGCTTTTCTAGCATCCACTGGACTGACTGAGGATCAGAAGGAATTCCAGAAAGTTGCCCTGGATTTTGCTGCCAAGGAGATGGCTCCTTACATGGCTGAGTGGGATGAGAAGGTAGGACAGCCTCACAAGGATAGCACTGCTCCCTTTTTCCTCCCTTAGGCTGTTATGACCCACAGGTCTCACTGAGGGCTTCCTGCAGTAGCTCTGGAGATTGTCACTGAAGCTGCTGCTGTAGCTGGGAGGGAAAATCATCAGAAATACCTTGAAGCTTTCCTAGCCAGGTTATTCAATCACCTGAACCTTGGATTCACTGCTGAAATGGAGTGTGTCTGTGTAGGTACCACCTCCTCCTTGACCCACCCAGCTGACTTAAACCCTGCAGGAGGGTGGGACTCGAGTTGGTAGCCCAGGGATACTGAAAGAGATTGAATAACCCTGAATATTCACTGGGCAATCTCTGCCTGCCCCCACAGGAAATATTCCCTGTGGAAACGATGCGGAAGGCAGCCCAGCTAGGATTTGGTGGGATCTATGTGAAACCAGATGTTGGTGGCTCTGGATTGTCACGACTTGACACCTCCATCATCTTCGAAGCTCTGTCAACAGGATGTACCAGCACCACTGCCTACATGAGCATCCACAAGTGAGTGTGTCTGGGGAGGGTGGATGGTGTCAGTCTGGCTGCTCTGTGGGCTCTAAATCCAGCTGGAGGCAGCTCCCTTGCTGCTGCTCGTTATTTAAATATTTAAATTGTGACCTCGAGTGCACACACCCCTGTGAGGATCCCTGGAAGGCAGTAAACAAATAGGCCACAAGGACTGGAGATGCCACCAAGAAGTAATTTTAGCTTTGTGGTATGCAAGATGGGATTAAGTTCTGGATTTTGTTCTCTGCTCTGCCACTTAAGCTGTCTATAGATAGTAACCTGCCTGGAAAAAGCCTTTGTGCCTCAGCTGCGCTGTGACAGAGCCCAGAGGCACCACCTGATCCCAGGGCTGTCCTGCTTGTACAGACATGTCCAGGGACAGGTCACTTGGCACACGGAGCTGCAGTGATGCTGCCTCTTTCTTCAGGTGCAGTTTTCTGGAGAGGGAGCAGGGCTGAGAATGGAGGGAGGGGAGACTGAGGCTCCTAAACAGGAACCTGCTGTCCCACAGGGCAGTGAGTCTGTGGTGCCAAGGTGTGACAATACATTTTCAGGCCTCAGGGCTGGTGGCTCAACTCCGTGGAGCTTTCCTCTGTTCAGCCAGGGATGTTCTTGCACAGCCTGTGCCCAGTCCTGAGTGCTGCTCCTTCTCTCCCACCCCAGCATGTGTGTTTGGATGATCGACACCTTTGGCAACGAGGAGCAGCGCCGCAGGTTCTGCCCAGCGCTCTGTAGCATGGAAAAGTTTGCCTCTTACTGCCTGACTGAGCCAGGTGAGCATCCTCAGCTCACCCAGGACATCTTCTCCTTTCTCTTTAGCTGGACATGAACATGGCAAAGGTCTGAAGGTGAAAAGCTTCCTTCCGTGTTCATTTGGGAAGTTGGGGAGGGGCAGGTGGTCATTGCTGAGATGCTCGTGGTACAAACCCAGGTGTCAGGGTGTGAGCCCAGGGAGAATTTGTAGGTTCTGCACCTTCTCCTTCACTGGCTGCTTCCTCACCTCTCAAACAGGGAGTGGCAGTGATGCAGCTTCCCTGCTGACCTCAGCTCAGAGGAAAGGGGACACCTACATCCTGAATGGCTCCAAGGTACCTCTTTGCTCCTTCTAAAGCTGCCTGCACACCAGGGCCTGGCTCTCACTGTCCTTCCCATTCCTGCTGTCTCCTCTGCCCTGTTCATTCTCCCAAGGCAGGACGTGCTCTGCAGAGCTTTCACCAGCTGGGTCCCTGAATGCCTCCAACTGTGGGCTCTTTGCCTCTCCATTCCTGTACCCTGCCAGATGCTGCTGTGAGCTCAGGGTTAGTTGGCAAAACCACCCCAAAGCCCCCCTTTTTCTGGCTGTGCCCTCCTGCAGGCCTTCATCAGCGGGGGAGGTGACACCGATGTGTACGTGGTCATGTGTCGCACAGGGGGCCCAGGCCCCAAGGGCATCTCCTGCCTCCTGCTGGAGAAGGGAATGCCAGGGCTCAGCTTTGGCAAGAAGGAGAAGAAGGTAAGAGGCTTGGTTTGTGCTTCCTGGGTGCTTGAGGGAGGTGCAGGACAGAGATCACAGAGCCACAGAATCATTATGGTTGGAAAGACCTCCAAGACCATTGAGTCCAACCTGTGACTGACCCTCACTTGTCAGCCAGAGCACTGAGTGCCACATCCAGGCATTCCTTAAACACCTGCAGGGGTGGGGACTCAAATACCTCCCTGGACAGCCCATTCCAATGCCTGACAGCCTTTTCCATGGAGACTGATGTCCACCCTGAGCCTCCCCTACAAAGTCTGAGGCGGTGTCCTGTGGTCCCAATGAGCTTGTCTGTGCAAAGCATGGACAAGATTGGCATGTTTTTACCAGCCTGGCATGGTTTTACCAAAGCCAAGTCCAGCTTTGGTGAAGTTTGCCCAATATCCATCCCTTTGGTAAGTGAAGGATTTTAGTCTCAGGAACGTCAAGATCACTGGATTTGTGCCTCTTCTCAAAAACACCCGTTGCAGTTTCCACACTGAGGCCAAAGCATGCAGGCCACAGGTGCTTTGTGGCAGCTTGGCAGTGAGACCAGGGGGGTTGGGAGCAGGCTGGCGGTCCTCTGTCAGAGTTGTGCTGCTCCTCAGGCAGTCTGGAAGGAGCTGTTGTTTTTTCCCAGGTAGGCTGGAATTCCCAGCCAACTCGGGCTGTGATCTTTGAGGACTGCGTTGTTCCCGTGGGCAACCGGCTGGGAGCTGAAGGGCAGGGGTTCAGCATCGCCATGCAGGGGCTCAACGGAGGCAGGATAAACATTGGTGAGGAAGGCAAAGAGAGCCAGGGGAGGAGGGCAGGATCCTCTTGTCGCCTGTCTGAAGGAGCTTCACATTCACTCTGTGCCTGTGGCTTCTCCCACCAGCTTCCTGCTCCTTAGGAGCTGCTCACGCCTCAGTTCTCCTGGCTCAGGAGCACCTCACTGTCCGCAAACAGTTCGGGGAACCCCTCGCCAGCAACCAGGTAACCCCTGCAGCAGCTCTGCCCTCCGGAGCTCAGCTCTTCCTCTTCCTGGAAGGGCCTGGAAGGGCCATCCCTCCCTTCACAGAGCCCTCCCTGGAGAAGTCAAGAACACGCTTCTCCTGAGTAAGGAAGCGTGTCAGGCCTGAGCCCTGCCTGCAGGCGGTGGGGCTGCGGCTGAGAGACCCCCGTGAGGGGGCTGCTGAACCTTCTCCTCCCTCTGGCTGTGGCAGTACCTGCAGTTCAGGCTGGCAGAGATGGCCACCCGGCTGGTGGCAGCGCGGCTGATGGTGCGCAACGCGGCGCGGGCCCTGCAGGACGGCCGGGAGGACGCGGCCGTGCTCTGCTCCATGGCCAAGCTCTTTGCCACCGACGAGTGCTTCGGGGTAGGTCCCTCAAACACCACCTGGGATCCTCATTACAAGCTTGGAGACCCTCCCTTAATGCCCAGGGGGTCAGGGAGAAGCTTGGTGTTGTAGCCACCCAAAGCCAAGCCCAGAGCCAGGAGCCTCGTTTGAGGACAAGATGTTTTATAAAACCTCCCTTCATGCCCAGGGGGTCAGGGAGAAGTTTGGTGTTGTAGCCCATGAGCCAGGAGCCTCGTTTGAGGACAGGATGTTTTATAAAACGTGGAGGCTGCAGGGTTAATCTGAGAGAATTAAAACATCTTTCCAGGTGTAGGTGTTCCTCCTACACCACTTCCCAGCAGGGGCGAAAGGGAGACAGGACAGGGAACAGAGAGTTTTTATTTTCCAAGGAAAATTTGCATGTGGCAGGGTGATCGTTCCTAGGTAGCAAGTGGTCTTTCCTAGACCCCTGAAAAATTGCGTTACTGCTTTGAAAATTACCTTATCACTTTGAAAATTACCTTATTTTGTTACCTTCTCAAAATGCCCCCGTAAAGAGAAAGCAAGAAGGGGGAGAAAGAGCATTTTACACTTGACACTTCCTAGCCCGGTGGCATTTAGAAGCCATCTCACGTGCTCAGCACTCTTCGTTTTTGCGGTTCCTGTGTTTTCCATCCCAAGCGGAGGGATGGGATGCACGGAGTCGCGTTTCCATGGAAACCAGCGCCCTGCCAGCCCCTCCCCTCCGTGTCCGCCAGGTGGCGATCGGGCGGTCCGGGTTTGCATCCGCAAGCCGCAGAAATGCAGCGAAAAATCGCTTTACTCCCGAAAAAATCCCCGTCCCCTGTCGTTGTCTCTGTGCCCATCCCTCGGCCATTTCTCTGCCTTCCCGTTCACATAAACACAGCCTCGGTGTGAAACAGGGAACGTGTGATGGCACCGAGAGCAGCGCTGATGGGGTCTGAGAGCCACACACACACACGATTAGGTGACCATTAAAAAAAAAAAAAAATTAAAAAAAAAAAAGTGAGCCCAGGTTGCTGGGTCCTTACCGAGCTTCTGGCACCGTCGTGTCCTCCACAAGGCACCTGACCAGCGGTGTTTTCCCCTTAGATCTGTAACCAGGCCTTGCAGATGCACGGGGGCTACGGGTACCTGAAGGATTACGCGGTGCAGCAATTCGTGCGAGACATCAGGGTCCACCAGATCCTGGAAGGTAAAGGACACTCCTACTACAAGTGAAGCTGGCAGGTGGGGTTAGGAGAAAAACTCCCCTGGAGTTTTCCCACCTTCCCATGTGACTGTGATTCTTGGGTTTCAGAGCCCTGCTCTGCTCTGGGCATGAGGTGTGCCGTGTGTGAGTGCCCTGGCCATGTGGGAGCAGTTCCTGGCTATTTTAAGAGCCTTACAGCAGAGGAAGATATTTAGTTGTCATGTTAGCTGTGCCTCTGTCCAGTTTCATCCCATTACTCCTGGTCACGTGATGATTCTCCCTAACAATTCCTCTCCTGTGACTTTGGTTTGTTTGCACTCCTTGACATCATGTCTCTAACAGTATCTGGCCTTTTCTAATCTTGGTTTGGCCTCCTAAATGTTTTGCTCTCCCTGCTTTGAAATCCCCTCACCTACAGCCAGGGTAAGGGACGTGCTCTTTCTGGCACCGAGTGGGTTGGCAGCCTGTGTGTTGTGTATGTGTTAAATGTGAAGCAGAGAGTTCTGATGTTGGTATAAATCCAGTTCTGCTCAGTGCCCGGTCCTGCATCTTCCCAACACCCATCTAAAAAGCAGCACCAGCTTTCCCAAGCAATATTCTGGCACTTGGCAGTTGGGTTTTGGCCCAACCCCTCCCAAATGCCACTTCAGCTGGTGGGAAGAACTCCTCTGTGCTGTAAACTGCACAGCAGGGAAGAGTTCTCTTGGCCTGTTGAAAGGGAAAATACTGGACCATGCCTTAACTGTGTTTCCTTTGCATCCCCACCCTGCTGCAGGTACCAACGAGGTCATGAGGATGATTGTGGCCAGGAATCTGCTACAGGGCTGAAGCCAGGAGCCTTAAAACCCCTCCATCTGTTACAGCTCGGCTTGTTTCCCTCCCCTGCTCTCCAGCTCTCTCCCTGGGAGTGGAGAGGGGGGGATGCCCCAGTGGAAACAGCCTTCCTGCCTTACCCACAGCTGGCTGGCACAGCTGCACGCCGTGCCTGGCAGAGCCGCTGTCACCAGGCTGGCATTGTGCAGCCAGAGATCACAGCTGGGAATGTCAGCCTCTGTCCCCAAATCCCTCTCCCAGCCCGCTTGCCACACGTCCTTCTTGGAAAAGGAAACACCAGAGCTGCTGCTCACCTCTGCTGAGTCAGGACTGGAATGCAGAGGTGTGGCCTGAGCCCATGGGATCACTGAAATCTTTATTTTGAAGGAATTAACTGCTCACAGCACCCCTGGGAACAGATGATCACAGGCTCTAACCGGAATGCTTTTATCCCAGGTTGCCTCTCCTTTAGCTAGAAGCACTCCCTCTTTTCCCAGCAAACTTTTCCTGATGTCCCAGCCACTGCTTGTTCTCTGTATTCCCATCACATTTTGGTGCTTAATCTCGAAGAAGCCTTTGCAAGCACAAAAGTGCAAATAAAAAACTAAGGTTATGTACAGAAATATTGAACTCTGTGGCCTCCAGTCAGTGAAATTATGACTGTGAACAATCTAAGGGGAGTAAACATATTGGTAGATTAAATTATTTTTTCCTCTCGGGTTTGGAATCAATAAAGCAATGATGGAAATGTTACTGGAGTGGAAATTATGATAATTTCCTTCTGTGGTATTTCAGGTGTTTAAACAGAAGTAACGGGGAAATTTTGAAGTGGGTGTTGCAAAATAGTTCTGCTTGAGGGCTTTTTAGGTAATGTCTTTGTTAACCCCTTCAGATCAGGCAGCTCTTCTTTCTCTGCAGTACTTGGCAGGGGGAAGTGACAGAGCATTAGCAGCAGAATCATGGACTGGGTTAGGTTGGAAGGGACTTTAAACCCAATTCATTCCAGCCCCTGCCGTGGGCATGGACACTTCTCACTTGTTTGAACTCAGTTTCTGCTGTTGCTGACAGGCCCTGAGTGTCCCCTCCCTCGCTTTATTGCACATTGAATTTCCCCCACGGGGCAGCCAGGGCAGCTTAAGCACCTGTGCCTCAAAGAGAAACAGCCACCGGCCCACTGGGGAGACCCTCTACCTGCCCAGGGGATGCCCTGGGGCTGGGGAGGGTCTCTGGACAGTGGGAAGGGGTCTCCAGCCGGGGTCTCTGCCCAGGGTCCCTGTCTGAAGTCTCTGTCCGGGGTCTCTATCGCGGGTCCCTGCCCGCGGTCTCAGTGCAGGTTCTCTCCTGGGGTCTCATTCGTGGGTCTCTCTGTCGGATCCCTGCCTGGGGTCTCTCTATGGGGGTTCTCTCTCGGGGATCCCTGTCTGGGGTCTCAGCCAGGCAGGTTTGTCTCCCGGGGCTCTCTGTCCGGGCTCCCTGTCCGAGCTCTCTGTCCGGGCTCTCTGTCCGAGCTCTCTGTCCTGGCTCTCTCCCGGGGCTCTCTGTCCGGGCTCTCTCCCGGGGCTCTCTGTCCGGGCTCCCTGTCCGGGCTCTCTCCCGGGGCTCTCTGTCCGTCTGTCCGTCTGTCCGTCCCTCCGGACTCCCCCCAACCCCCGGGGCAGTTCCCCCCCCACGACCCCGCCGCTCCCTCGCACGCCCCGCCCCGGCGGGCGCGCGCGCGCGCGCCCCTGCGGCAACCAATGGGAGGCGAGGGGCGGGCCCGCGGGGCGGGGCGCGGCCAATGGCGCGCGGGCGGCGGGCGGGGGCGGGGCCGGGGCGGGGCGGGCGCGCGCTGGGCCGGCGCCCGGCGGGTCGGGGGTTCGGGGCCCGGGGGGCGCGGGGGGCGCGGGGCCGGGGTCCCTCGGTCCCTCCGCCATGTGGCCGTGCGGGGGGCGGCGGCAGCGCCGCCTCGGGGGCGTCGCGCTGCTCCTCGTCGTGCTGTGGCTGCTGCTGCGCAGGTGAGACCCGGCGCGGGGCGGGGGGCGCGGGGGTCGCGCCCCGGGGGCGGCGGGCGGGGTTGCCCGCGGCGGCGGCGGGGCCGGGCGGGGGTGGGCGTGGGGCGGGTGTCGCTGCCCCGCCGGGCGCAGGCCCCGCCGGCGGGAGCGGGGTTGGCTGCGGGAAAACTGCGCATGGATGGAATCGGCGGCGCCGGTGGAAGGGAGAACGGTTATTAACATAATTAATGTAATTAACATCCGTGCCCCCCCTGCGCGCTGCCGGGGCATTAACGGGCGGGAGGCAGGCTCGGTAGAATCCCGTCTTTCCCCATCGGAGACCTCCGCTCCCATCATTCCTGCAGCCGAGCGGGAGCGTGGGAAGGAGCGCGGCGAGCAGCGCGGCCGCCGTGCGGGAATCCCCCAAAGCTTTAAATAAACCCGGCACCTGATGTCCGCAGCTCTTGTCCGTCACCGCGGGGAGCGGCGGGGGGAAGCCCCGCTGCCAGCGCCATCAGTCAGCTCCTGTGTTAGTTAGGCTGGTGCTCTCCTGCCGACCTTGGCTCGGGGGAGGCTTTACATCATCGCAGCGCTGATGGATGATGCGCTTGGCCAATCAATCCCTCCGGCAGATCTAACCCAGCTCCGGGGTGCTCGCAGCAGCGTTGTTTCCCTCCCTCCAGCCTGCTCTGGGGCTGCCTCTCCCTGTTCTGTGTCCCCAGAGCGGTGTGGTACCCATGGCCCATGCTCATCTCTCAAGTCTAACCCTCTTATCTTCCTTCTACTGGTCCTCCTTCACACTCCAGACCAGCAGCTGTTCCTCTGTAGCCCACCAGGAGTAGCAAGAAGTTGTTTAAGGGTCTGGCTTGAATCCCACGTGGTTTAAATCACGTTCATTTTGAGGGTGATGCGCTTTCCCAGAGGAACATTTCCCGTGTTTGTGGCTCCCAGGTGGCAGAAACTCTTCAGTCCCCCCCAGTGACACGCTGGAGAATACATGGAAATACACATGGATATCTATGGAGATGTAATATGGTTATTTATTGCCAGCTGCAAGTTTTATAACAGGTTCTTAAAATCACAGTCAGAAGTAAAACCTCATCCTCGGAGCTATGGAGAAGCTTTAATAAATCTTTGCATAATTAGGAGCAAAATTCCTGCACAGCTGGCCTTGGGTTTGTGCCACCTGGGTTCTTAGGGAGGATTATTGCAAACTGGTACCTGATGGAGGCACAGAATCTGTCTCCTGTAGGAGTGTATCCACAAACCCCTGCATCCAGAACAAACCCCTGTCTGCAGAATAAACCTCTGTCTGCAGAATTAACTGTTCCACAGAATATTGTGGTTGTTGCCTCAGCCACGGTCAGTGAGCACGGGGGCTGTGCAGGGCAGGGAGCTGGGAGCCAGGGCAGCTCCGAGCTTTCACTTTCCCCTGGCCAGAGGAAGCCCAGAATAAACAGCAAAGCCCTTGGAGGTCTCAGTGGAGCTTAGGGATTAAGCAGCAAAGTTCCCTTGTCCTCTGAAGCAAGTCCTTTAGCATCAACAAAGAACTTAATGGCTTTTTCCTCTGGTTTGGCTGTTCTCTTTTCCACCAGCTTTTTCTCCCAACTGGTCTGGATACGGGGTGGTTGAACACCAGAGGTAAATCCCTCTTGCAGAGATGACTTCAGCCACATTTGTGTTTCACAGGCGTGAACAGCGTGGCTCTTTGGTTCAGAAGTTAATTGGGGCTTTCCATCTGTTGTATTTTGCACTTCAAATTCCATCTTACAAAGGCTTATTCCATCTCATTGGGCTAACTTGTCCAATCCAGCTTCAGAGTCTCTGCTCTGGTTGGTAATGAAATGCTTGGGTTTGGGTTTTTTGGTTTGTTTTTTTTTTTTGCAGAAGTGACTTCCCTGAAGCGGAGATGAAATCTCAGAATCCTGGAATCCTAGAATTTGGGTTGGATAGGATATTAGAGATGACCCAGCCCCACTCTCTGCCATGGCCAGGAACACCTTCCACTATCCCAGGTTGCTCCAAGCCCCATCCAGCCTGACCTGGAACACTCCCAGGCTGACAAAGAAGGCCAGGAACCTTTAACAGGAAAAAAAAAAAAAATTATGTGCAATCTGTTCTGTCGTTATAGAAGTGAGGAAAAAAAAAGTCTTCTGGGAGCTATAAATTGCTCTCAGGAGGAAGTACAGAGTCCAGGTACACTTTAAACTCTGGCAATCCAGCTCAGGCTAACAGGATGAAGCTCTGCTGAGTCACAGAAATGTTTCTTCCTGAGGTTACTTGAAGAGATGCTAATGTGAAATGTGGGTTTCAGGATGTCTAGAATAATGTGTTGAAAATATTGGGAGCCTGGGAGCTTCCTACCAGCCCTTCTTGGGGAGAAAAAGCACTGGGGCTGGGAAGTTTTAAAGTGGGAAACTTGATGGGAATGTGACAGGTTAGTTATGCCTGGGATTAAGAAGATGAGCTTAAGTGATTAGTTTATTTTTATCTGGCTGTGTGTGCTTCCTGAGCACAGCCTTCATTCTGGCACCAGTCAGCAGCACTTCTGTGTGCAGGGGTAATTCAGGGCTCTACCTAACTCAGAAAAAAACTTGGAAACTCTCTTCCAACCTAATCTTTAAAAGTTGGAGCTTTGTGTCTCCAGACCCCTTTGGGCTTTCCACTTCTAAAATAGAAGTAGATGTAACTGCTGGTTTGGTTTGCCAGAGTTACAATCTGTGATTTGGCAGCACAGAGGGGCAGGGGGCCATGGGGTGTCTTATTTGGGGCTTGAGAACCCTTTCCCCTGCTGTTGTAATTCGTAACAATTCCTTGGGAGCAGTGCTGCCATTTCCCAGCCTCGTGTCATCATTCTCTGGCTGTTTCCTGTGTGGAGTGACATTCTTGGTCCTGCCCTCACTCAGGCAGTCACGCTTTAAGTGTGGCAGATTGGTGTTTCGTGCTCGTTTCTCCTCCCTGAGCTGCACTATCACCACGAACTGTTGTTATCACCCCATCCCAGTCTCCTTGCTCAGTTTCTGTGGATGGCTGGACAATCCCTGGGAGTCTCCTCGACTGGAGGCAGTGAATATCTCATCTGGCTTCCTTTTCCAGGTATTACCCCTGCCTGCTGCCGGCTGTTTCAGAGCCCTGTGAGAATGCTGTGCTACTCAGGTACCCTCTGAGCTTGTCAGCCAGCCCGTGCAGTACCCTGCAAGCCTTAGATTTAGCTCCTTTTAGTCCCCCTGTCCTGTCAGAGGACGGGCAGGCTGCTGGTTAGCAATCCCTGTAAGCCACGAGCTCTTGAGCATCCTCACCCCTCTGCTAACAACTGCTTTACACCTGGCCTAGGCAGCAGCTGGAGGCTTAGGTGTTCCTCTCTTCTCTCACTGTGATGTTCCTCCCAAACGTGCTGGTCATTCCTGCTTTCTGGAGCTGGGAATTGGTGCCTCACATCTGGCTCTGGCAGGGAACAAGCTGCCTTTGTCTGACCCTCTGTGTGCTCAGAGCTGGGGTGGGCTGATGGAGGCAGTGACACTGCTCTGTGCTTTGTTGCTGAAATGGGGTTTTGGTTCAGCCAGAGTGAGCTGGGAGCTTGCAAGGCCGTGGGTAGTGCAGGAGCTGACCCGAGAGGAGCTGTGACTGCAGGAGTGACAGCCAAACTGTCCCTCCTTGATCCTTGGGTAGATAAGGAGGAGCACAGAGGTGCTCAAGTGCTTTTTGGGGTGTTTTAGCAAGGTGTCAGGGGCTTCTCTGACACCTGTGCTCAGCTTTTTGCTGTTTGTTTCTGTATTGTTTGTTATTTTCTCATTTATTAAGTGAGTGCTGAGGAGCTGCTGGCCCCGTGGCTCTGGTTCTTTTGGCAAATAGCATTCTCAGCATTAATATAAGCAGTGCTGTGGGCAGAGGTAAGTTTGTGGTGACAGCTGATTTAGTCTCTCCTGGGTGATGAATGTAGTCCAGGGGGTTCATTAATTGAGGAAAAGGTTCTCAGTTCACAGGGAGCAGGTGAGGGGGGTTTATTTTTTCCATGCTTTGAGTTGGAAGATACCAGAGTCCCCAAGACATTCGGGATGGCAAGGATGAGGTGCAGCTGCTGTTGGAACATAGATCTGGAAATCAGCCATGTGCCCTCCTACTGCAAAACAGGGAGATGTTGAATTCCTTAAGTTAGGGAAGTGTTTGTGAGTACTGGGAGTGAAAACTTGATTTCACTCACATCCATGAGGTCAGCAGGTGAAGTTTCATGCTCTGTGCCTGAGCAGTGTCAGCTGCGGAGCGTGGCACAGTGGCTTGGGGGCTCAGGGGGGAAGCAGCCAGTGAAATGGATTTAAATCTCCATTTGGGAAGATCTCCCAGCTGGCTTAGAGCCTTCTGAGCAATCTGTATCACCGAGAGCGTGGCTTGCTCGAGAAGCAGGAAGGTCAGAGCTGGTCCTGCTGGGTGAACGAGCAGGACACATTTCCTTCCCCAGGACTGGCTGCTCACACACATCTCCTCCTCTCTTCCAGGTTTAACTGGAGCGAGCTGACCCCTCTGGGGCTGTGGGGGAGGACGCTGGGCTTGCAGACAGAGAACTCCCAGTTCCTGCTGGAAGGGATGCCCTTCCGCATCTTCGGGGGCTCCATGCACTACTTCCGAGTGCCCCGCGAGTACTGGGAGGATCGGATGCTGAAAATGAGAGCCTGTGGCCTCAACACCCTCACCACGTGAGTGCCTGGCTTGGTTTGGAAAGCCAGATATCTGCCAGGGAAAGCTGGAGTTTCCCTTAGAATGGAGAATGTAAACCCCTCACCCCCTGCCAAATTATAATTTTGCAATTAAGGGCTTTCAGGCAAAGATTTGGGAAATAGGAATAACAGTTCTTTACTAGGAATATTAACAATACAAATGTAGTAGAAAAACAAAACCACCCAACCAAGCCAGCAAACAAACAACAATTTTGGAGAACCCTGACAGAGCCAGAGCTGCAGCCTGACACCCTGTTGGTCAGGGTGTTGGGAGCAGTCCCAAAGTGAGTCCTCCTGGAGTGGCAGATGTGGTTCTGGTGAGGTAAAGATGATCCTGTAGAAAACGGCTCCAGTGATGGTAAAAGGGGTCCAGTGGCAGTGAGGAGGGTCCAGTGGATGGGAAAGGGTTCAGTGGTGGTGGGAAGGATCCAGTGGGTGAGAAGGGGTTCAGTCTTCCTCCCAGAAAATCGGGTGAAGCTAGCAGCTCTGGTGTCCCTGTGTCTCAGTTTATTCCAGGTAGAAACTGCCTGCCCCCGCCCCACAGGGGGATGTGATGCATCTCACAATAGGATGATGGAAATGCAGATGCATCGCTCTGGGTGGGGGGGAGGTGTAGCCTGGGGGGGTGCTAATGGCCCATTATCAGGCCAGGTCTCTCTCCCCCTGAGTTAAAGAGATAAAGAAAAACATCTCCTCAACTGCATTTTAACAGATGAAAATAGAATACACATATTTGGTTCCACAACCCAAGACAGTGCCCTCCCTGCCCAGCCTCTCCCCTGTCCCATCACCATGGGGCTGGGTCCTGGATTCCAGTGGGCCATAACAAATGGATTTCCATACTTCTTACTGTGGGGGAAGACACAGGAAAGGGCAGTGGTGTAGCAGGTGGTTTTATGTGAGGGAAAAAGATTCGGTTTGCCTCTGGACATACAAGGAAACCAAGCTAGAATCTTCCATGCCCTTCTCAGTATTGGCTCAGTGCCAGCACAGGAGCTCCTATTGGACTTTGGAAGCGTTTCTCAAAACCTGGAGCTGTTTCTATTGGCAGCAAGCCAAACTGTCCCTCCTTGATCCTTGGGTGGATAAGGAGGAGCACAGAGGTGCTCAAGTGCTTTTCGGGGTGTTTTAGCAAGTTGTCAGGGGCTTCTCTGACACCTGTGCTTGGCATTTGCTGTTTGCTTCTGTATTGTTTGTTACTTTCTCATTTATTAAAACCTTTGGCTTTACAAAACACACCCAAGGAGCCCTCTTGCAATATTATTAAGCCACTCTGGGAGGCTGCAGGTCAACCCTCAGGAACTGACACATCTTCAGGGGGCTCATTACACTCTGGCCACCTGCAAGTCTGTGGGGGCTCAGTTCTCCTTTGAGCACCCCAGACCTCATCCCTCACCTCCACTGCCCTCACTCTGCCTTTCAGGTACGTGCCCTGGAACCTGCACGAAAGGGAAAGAGGGAAGTTTGACTTCAGTAAAAACCTGGATCTCAGGTCTGTGGCACAGACAGCTCTGGGATGAAATGCTCCTGTTTGGAGGGGAGGGGGTGTGTGGTGTTTGGGTGGAGAATGTTATTTCCAGATGTGCTTTGATCAGGCAGTGAGGACTCATTCCTTCCCTTGTCTTCTGGAGTCCTGGGAACTCAGTCAGTTTAGCACCCATCCCAGTCCAGCTGCTTCACCAATTCCCTCCTGCCTTGGTACCTGAATTCAGTGATGACTGGAGTATCAGGGGTGGGGGTTCTGCTGGCAGACAATAATTCCTCTGTCTGGCTCCCCAGGGCCTTCCTTTCCCTGGCAGCTAAGAATGGACTGTGGGTGATTCTGCGCCCTGGACCTTACATCTGCTCAGAGTGGGACCTCGGGGGGCTGCCCAGGTGAGTGTGGAAATTGTTCAGTTCAGGGAAGCATTAGGGACAAACAAATCCCAAGCCCCTGATCCCACAGTCGAGGCCCCTTCAAAGGAATTGCTTTGGAATGGCTGGCTGCTTGATGGGGAGATTTATTTTCTGTGTCCCCAAAGCAGGTGAATGCTCCTTATCTTATGGAGCTCTTCTAATTTTCTCTCTCTCTTTTTTTTTTCTTTTAATGTTTAAAACAATAATAATTGTTTTATGGTGTAATGGTTACAGCAAGAAAACAGAATTGGGGGAACCCATCTTGCTGCTGCACCTTGACTCTGCATAACATGAACAGGATTTGCAGCTTGATGTAAGGATTTGCTTCATCTCAGCTCCATTTTAAAAGTCTTTCTAGAAAGCTGCATTATGTGGCTGGTGGTGATGAAACCCCACAGCTTTTCCAGCCTCCTGTTGCGTTTTCCCCTAAAGAACAGGGCTGGAGGAGGCTCTGGGAGCACTGGGACTTTCCTGGTTCCTGGGTGGAGCCAGTGCCAGGTTACCACTTGTTTTCCTTACCTGCACAGAGCACAAACCTCAGGGGAGATACTTGGGGATTTTTATTTTTTTTTTAACTTCTCATTTTTCACTTGCCTTTGGCATCAGAGTTCAGGTGTCAGGGACTTACTCCTGAGAGCAGAGCTCCTCATGACCAGAGCCAGAAGCCACCTCCACATTAGAGATTATGAGAATTGCATCTGTTGTCAGTTGTTGTCACATCACCCACGTGTTTTGGTTTAGATAAAAAAATTCTAATTAAGAGCTACAGTACTATTCTCATTTTCCAGCTAAAGAGGAGATGAATTTTTTTTTAAGTCCACAAAGCCACATTTAGCAAAGAGTTGAGTCTTTCAGATCTTTGGAAGGATATTAGTTAAGGCCTCATTTGCAGAGAAAATGAAGATACAGGTTGAATTGTTACAGCATTATATTGTTCTGCTCTTCAACAAATTGCCCTTTTTTCTGTTAACTCCAAGCAGAACCCAGCCTTGTAAATCAGCAGTAGAAACAATGGGAACAGAAATCTTTGCTTTAAGAAAGGATTGGGATTTTTTTTGAAGGAGCACTTGGTTGCAGAGTGCCCTTGGGAATGCAGGGAATTCACTTTAGAGCGGTGAGATTAACCCTTGAAGTGTTACTGGTAGAGGTGAGGAAGTGGCTTTAGGCCTGAAACACAGAACAAAAAGAAGAGGAAGAGATTGGGAGTTGGAGCCTGGATTTATTCACAAGTGAGTGCTGGGCCCGTGGTGTCATTCACAGCTCGGGGTGTCACCGAGGGCTCCGCCAGGTGACACCGACCGTCCCTGCCCGGGTGAAACACCTCTGCCTGACTGGACAGGAGTCTCTAACACATCCCCTCTCCTGCTTTTCCCCAGCTGGCTGCTGCAGGACCCCGAGATGCAGCTGAGGACGACGTACAAGGGCTTCACCGAGGCTGTGGACGCGTACTTTGATCGCCTGATGCGCGTCGTCGTCCCTCTCCAGGCAAGCACGGTCCTTGTCCCTCTCCAGGGCTGGGGGTGGCTGCCCAGGGCTCTGTGTGACAGCAGCAGGCTGAGGCAGTAACAAATGTACCACTTTTGCTCCAGGAATCAGCACAGGCTGCAGTTTTCTCTGGCAGGGTGGAGCTGCCGTGTCCATCTGACACTGCTGCATCTTCCCAGCCAGCTGGAGTGATTTTGGTTGCTGTGGTTGGAGATCATGGTGAACACCTTCCTTCTCCCTTTTTGTCCCCCCACAGTACAAGAAAGGAGGTCCCATCATTGCAGTGCAGGTGGAGAATGAGTACGGTTCCTATGCCAAAGACCCAAACTACATGGCCTATGTCAAAATGGTAATGGTGGCACTTCCACTTGTTTCTGTGTCAATCTCTCCCATGCATCACCTTCCTTTCAGTGGTGTTTTTTTTGGTTTTTTTGTGGTTTTTTTGGGTTTTTTGTTTGTTTGTTTGTTTTTGGGGTTTTTTTGAGTTTGTGGGGTTTTTTTTGTTTTGTTTGGGTTTTTTTATTATTTATTTTTTGGTTTTTGGGTTTTTTTGTGGTTTTTTTTTTGGTTTTTTTTTTGGTTTTTTTTGGTTTTTTTTGAGTGGTGTGTTTTTTTTTTTCTTTTTTTGGAGTGGTTTGAGAGACTCTTGAAAGCACCAGCTGCATTTTCCTTGGATGCTTCCTCCAGGAGTGGAAGAGTTGGCACGTGACAGTCTCAGGGTTGATAAATCTGTGTTCTTATGTCGTGCAGAGAAGAGGGTGATAGGGAGCTGGGGAGTGTCTGTATTGCAGAGCTGGCCTTGAAGAAGCTCTCCCCTGCTGGTCCTGTTTTGCCTCTCCTAGATGACATTTGATAAAGCTTTCCCTTTGCTGACTTTCCTGGGAGGAAAGTTGATGGGAACAAGTCACCAGCACGCTCCTAAACTTGTGTAATCTGGGGCTCAGCAGCAGGCAGGTTAATTTGCCTAATGCCTCCCTTACCCCTGTCAAAAAGAGATTAAACTGTGCCCTGGCTGCTCTGAGTCAGTGATGAGGAGCTGGCCCATGCCCAGGGAGGCTGGATTATCCTGGTAGCTCTCACAGCATTCTGACCTGTTTGTTTGCCCCCAGCACCAGTGCAGGGCAGGCAGATAACCAGCTCTGCAGACTGTTTGCTTCATCTCAGCTCCGTTTTAAAAGTCCTTCTAGAAAGCTGCATTATGTGGCTGGTGGTGATGAAACCCCACAACTTTTCCAGCCTCCTCTTGTGTTTTCCCCTGAAGAACTGTCTGCAGACTGTCTCACAGGGTTTGTTGTTTAATTTCTTCTCACTGAATGCTTCGAGGTCTTGCTGCACATCAGCAGGGTCAGCCAGCCACTCTTGCTCTTGTGCTGCAGGATTATGGGATCCTTCTGAAACCTTTTGGGTGCCCCAGCTGCACCCTGAGCACCCTGAGGCTCAGGTTGTCCCATTTCTCAGGGTGTCCAGAGGCTCTCCAAACAAACAAATCCATGGCAGGAGTGCTCATCTCCTTAGGGCTGTGCCAGCTCCTGCACTGACCCCATCAGTTTGACTCTGCTTCCAAGGTTCAATATGAAGTGTGTATACAAACAAATCAGAGATAATGCCAAGCAAGTGGCTTCCAGAGCTGTAAATGAAGAGGGCACAGAGACTCTGGGGGTCTGAGCAGCCTGCAGGCTTGGCCTTGCTTTTCATGGCTCAGGGAGGAAAGAGCTTGTGCTGTTTCAGACTTGCCAGGACAGATCCCCCTGCCAGGCCCGTGGGTGGATTTTTGCAGTGCTGTTTCATCATTTTCTGGGACTGGGTGCAATTTGCATCTGAGGCAGTGTAGAATAGTGGTTAGAGGTGAAAAATTGGGGAAGCAGGATTTGCAGGGCTTGGTGGCTATCCCCTCAGGAAGTGATGCTGCACTGCTTTAATATCCTGGGAAATGCTAAACTCTGTTAACACGATGGCTTTTTTCTCTTTCTAACCCAGGCCCTGTTGAGCAGAGGGATTGTGGAGCTGCTGATGACCTCAGACAACAAGAATGGGCTGTCCTTTGGCTTAGTGGAAGGAGGTGAGTGCTTGTAGAGCTGAGGGAGGGCTGTGATCTCTGGGGAATGTGGCTTTGGAAGGAAAACAGGACTTTAACTCACCCTCTGCACCCACTGAGTGGGTTCAGTTTGTGGTAGGAGGGACCCCTTGGCTGGATGGTGCAGGCAGGACAAACCCAGGCCCCTCCCAGGAAGGTTTAGAGTGGTTTATTTTCCACATAAAGTGTAACACTGTGTGAAGGCTTGGACATCTGTACTTCCCACTGAGTCAGGAGATGGCAGCACCCAGCATTTCCTTAATGTTTCACCAGACTACAAGGCTGAAAATGCTACTTATTGTACCATTTCAATATATGTTAAACAAGTTCCTCAGCAATTACTAACAGTAGTAGCTCGTTCCTATGGTAACTAATTGCTTTGCAATTAAAAAGGGAAGAAAAAGAGGTCCATTAAAACCTTGATTTTGAATTTTACATTAGAGCAGTAAATTTAGCAGTAATTTATGGAGCAGCATTATCTTCTCAGCAAGCTTTTTTGGGGTGTAAAACCTTAGGTGGGTAAAGGAGGGTGTCAGCTGTGTAGAATGCAGAAGGATGCTCATTTCCCTTTTATAAAATATAATTCTAATAATTTTTTTAAATGCTGCTTAGCACCCTCCTCTTTTTTTCCTGTGAAGAAATGGAGGTGCAGCTGCTTGAGGTTCACTGAGCCTTAAATCTGACTGTTTGGGACACTGATTCTCAGAATTCCAGGTCACTTCAGCTGGGGTTTACTCTGTCCCTGGCCTCTGCTCTCTCCTGTGTTCCTGCCAATCGCCCGAGGTGTAACTGCTCCCCCAAATTAAGTGTTTGCAGGGTGCAGTCTTTGAGTGCTCCTGTTACCACTCAGTCATAAATAATGTTAAATTTCCAATCTCAGGCATGCAGATGATTAAAGGGAAAGACTTTCCTCTCCTTTTTTTTCCCCTCCTTTTGCTCTTCCTCGTCAGTATGAGAGGGATAAATCCATGAACTGAAGTCAGGGCCCTTCACCAGCAGGGCGATCTTGTCTCCTGGATTTTTTCAGCTGTGCAGCAGTGTTCAGCTGTGGCCACACAGAGTCACTCTCTGCCTGCCACAGAGCTGTCAGGGGAAGGGCTGCTGTGGAAATCCATCCCTGCCTTGCCCTCCTCTCCTGAGGGAATGTTTGCAGCCTCAGAGTTCCTTCTCCTTCCGAGTCGTCTTTCCCGGCCTGTTCTGCTGGCAGCTCCTTGATCCCAGTCTGCCTCCTGGATGTCACAGCAATCTGTCTGTTAGAGCCAAGGTGTCACTGCTCAGGTGTGTGGGATCACCAGGGCTCCAAGAGCCCTGGAAGAGCAGCAGGATGGTGAGGAAGGGGCCTAAAGGAGAGGCAAGAATCACTCCCCATCCCAGGAGGTGCCCAGGGTCAGGCTGCGCAGGGTTTGGATCAACCTGGAAGGTGTCCCTGCCCTTCCACGGGGTGGGATGGGATGAGCTTGAAGGTGCCTTCCATCCCAAACCAATCTGATTCCAAGAATCCCAGGCTGATCTGACCTGATCAAGCCTTCCTGGGAGCTTGTGGGTGACAAAGCCTCTGCTGTCCCTCCAGGCTGAAGGACCACGGTGGGATGCCCTGTGTGTGTGTGTGTGGGAAGAACATCCCATGGGATAAACAAGGCTCTGGGGACTGCTTCTCTTTTCCATGGTGTGCTGTTAATCTTCATGAAAAGCAGAGTTGGGCATGTTCTTCTTCAGAATTGCCAGCTAACACATTACATCAGTGCTAAATCCACCTTTAGTTCTGTTCTCCTTTCGTGTTTTCTGCGCTGATTTCCTCAGCTCAGCGCACTACATAGGTCAGCCTATTAAAATCAAGGTATAAATAGTGAGAAGTGAGCTTTTCCTTCTGTAAATATGCTGTTTGAAGTGCTCTGCCTGACACAACTGGGGCTGGGTTTGATACCAGCTCTCTTGTTAGCAGTCAATTTTTAATGCCCCATCACATCATCTCTGCTGCGTGTGCAGAGTTTGGGAGGAACACCAGCCTGACCGAGGGCTGGGAGGTACAAAAACAGCTCAGATGAGTGCCAGGGGCTGGGACACTGATCCCAGATTGGTGTCTGCTGTCCTGCAGGTGTTGCCACTCCAGAGCCTGAGGATGGGCAGAAGCACAGAGAGCTCTTCCACTCCCAGTTCTCTGTGGTTCTCTTGTGCTGTGCTTGCTCTCACTCTCCCCCACAGACATGACAAGCTGTAGGATATTGCCTGGGAAGGGATTCCTGCAGCTAAAGCCTGGGAGAGCAGTGTGGCATCCAGACAGGACTTTCTAATAAGTTTGCCTTTATGTGGTGCCTTTTAAGTGAGGATCTCCAAGTGCTTTACAGGCTCAAATTAGAGCTGCTGACACCCCAGGAGTTGCTCTGATGCTCTCTCTTTCTCTCTCTCTAATATCTCTGCACATTAGAGCTGAAAGATGGCCTGGGAGGATTCCACTGTCTGCTTGGTTCACTTGGATTCTGCATGCCAGGGGAAGGCTTTGATGGGGAATCTCTGAGGAGGTTATTTTGGGGGTTCAGAGGGTGCTGCAGCTCCCTCCTGCTGATGGGGGATGTCTGAGGAGGTTATTTTGGGGGTTCAGAAGGTGCTGCAGCTCCCTCCTGCTGATGGGGGATGTCTGAGGAGGTTATTTTGGGGGTTCAGAAGGTGCTGCAGCTCCCTCCTGCTGGGCTGAGGCCTAAGGAGATGGTCCCCTAAAGATTCTGGATTAGTCTAAATTAATTTATTTTTCCTTTCCCACTAGCACTGGCCACTGTTAACTTTCAGAAGCTGGAGCCTGGGCTGCTGAAATCCCTGGACACAGTACAGGTAAGATGCAGAAACACTTTGTTCATCCACATTTTTCCAGCACTAGAAGCGAGGCACTGATAACTCTGCTTGGGATTTGCATTGTTGGTTTGGGGCTTCCTTCCCATTAGGCCAAATCCTTCTGGAATCAGGGAAGGAGGGTTTAAGTATCCTGTGATCCAGCAGCTTTTCATCCAGCTGTGCCCTGTGTGTAGCTGTTAGGGGTTGTACTTGCTCAAGTGTTGATACCCAGAGCATCAGGCCTCTCTCTTGAAGTTCCATCAAACTCTTTCACCCTGGTGCTGTGGGTGCTCTTTGCAAAGCTGCTGATGTGCTGCAGGTGTGTCTGCGATGGGTGTTCACCTCCAGGGCCTCATTCAGGGTAGATTGATGAAGGTTTAGTGTGTCACTTGAGCGTTTTTAACCCCTCTGTGCTGTCAGGGGTGTGCATGGGGGAGGGAATGGACCCCTGGTGTGGGCAGTGTCCTGACTGTGATGAGGGAGTGGCAGGTTTTAGGGTTAGTGACAGGTTCTCTCTCTCTTCACACCCTCTGTCCTCTTTTCCTGTGCTCTGCTTGCTCCAAATGGACGATGTGAGCAGCTGTGATCTGCCCCCAGCCCTGATCAATTCTCTTCTCACCTCTGCCCTTGGCTTTTCCTGGCTGTGCAGGGAAGCCCTGCTGGTTTGCTGGATGTTCAACCCTACAGCTTTCATTTGTTTTCTTTTCCTCTACTGGCAAAAGAGGCTCTGCTGGAAGTGCTTTCACCTCCTTTAGGTCTTCCAAAATTCCCCAAACCCTGCAAATGAACAGAAGGTGGCACCTTCCCCAGCACAGGAATGCAACGTGGCCCCAAAGAAGCAGCTCCTCCTTTGCCACACTAATTACAAGATAGGGAGTGTTTGTAAGTGTTATGAAGCTGTTTTAGCTTTTCCTTGTTATGAGTTTTTTGTTCCAGAAGGTGATAAAAATCCCTTCTTTGCCTGGTTCACTGGGGATGGATTGATTAAATGTATTTCCAAGAGCTGGAAACGTTTAGATGATTGCAGGCAGTTGTTTTCTCCTAATGAAACACGAGTTTCTGTAATGCCACTTACCTCAGCCAATTGCTGTGGCATCAGACAAAGCCCTTATTACACACAAAGGGCAGAAATAAAGCCCAAGAGGCTGGAGGGGGCAGCCAGGTGAGCACACATTGCCCTGCCCATGCCATGGGCTCAGGGGGGGATCCTGCAGGAGCTCAGGGAGCTGGCAGGCACTGACAAATGGAAAGCAATTGCTCTGTGTGCAGAGCCTTTAATGAAGACCTAATTCCTGCAAATTCTTCCCTGCCAGCACCATATGCAGCATTAAAAAGGCATTAAAGCAGCTCAGGTCTGCTGCTGTACCTTGGCAGGCACTGGCTGCCCCTGCACCTGCAAGCTCTCAGCTGGCAGTGGCAGATAAGCAGACATTTACAAATGTGTGTTTCTAGCAGGAGCTAAACACTGACAGTTGGTTTGTCCCTTTGCTGCAGCTCTCCCATCCAGGAGTGTTTGATGACACCTGATGGTGCGTGCCCTGTGGTTTGTGCTCTGGCACTAGCAGAGTCACAAAGCTTTGCTTGCCTGTTCTGGGCACTGCTGGCCCACAGCTTCTTGTTCCTCACATGCCCAGAGCTCCTTGTCTGCCTTTTTGGCTGTGCCAGCTGAGAAGAAAACGCTCCTGTAAAACCACATCATCACACTGGATTTGAACAGTTCTTCTCTAGAAGAAAATTAGTGGCTGCAGGAGTGTCCTGAATCCATTTGAGCTCTGTTTTTCTCTTTGACAGAAAGACCAGCCAAAGATGGTGATGGAGTACTGGACGGGGTGGTTTGATAACTGGGGAGGCCCTCACTACGTCTTTGATGCTGATGGTGAGCACCAAACACTGTTTTTGTGGAATTTCAGCCCCTGGAGAGTGCAGCACCTTCTCCCTGGTTTAAAAGCTCATTTGGAAGGATACTACTAAAAAAATTAAAAAAAACAAACCCCCGGGGTATCTAAAGAGCAGTGAAAACAGAGTTAAAACAGACTGTTTTAACCACTCTCTCATCCCCCTGTAATTGTCTTGGTAATTGGGTCATTAGTGTGTTTGGTTTAGGAGTCTGACTGAAGAGTCCTTGCAACTCTTCTTCTTAAAAGCAAAATTCCTGCTGGAGGCCACGAGCTTTACCCTTTTTCACCTGGAGGAGAGGGTCATTTGAATGTGTTAGTGCATCAGCAGATGTGCTGCCCCTTAGTGAGGGCGCGATGCAAATCACTGTGATTGCACAGGAAGGACCAGAGGTGTCTGGTTTGAATTCCTGGCCCAGACTTGTGGTCCGTGGCCTCCCTGGCAGTGCCCTTCCTTTGCAGAGATGGTGAACACTGTAGCAAGCATCCTCAAAACAGGGGCATCCATCAACCTCTACATGTTCCACGGAGGCACCAACTTTGGCTTCATGAACGGGGCTTTGGAAGCTGATGAGTACAAGTCAGATGTCACCAGTTATGGTGAGTTTATTTTCAAATAAACTGGCTGCCTGGCCTGGGCAGCTCTGACTGCCCTGGGCCAGTGACAGTGACCAGCAACACTGAGAAATGATCAGCACAACCACTGTGTGCTGGAGTGATGAGGAAATTTCCTGGAGCTCAGAAGGAAATTCCTGTCTAAAAGTGGGGGGCTTGCATGAGGGTATCCAGTTCCCAACTGTGAAAAATGACGTTTCACCTTTTTATATTCATTTGTAAGTTTAATAAAAATAAAATAAAATAGAATAAAAATGGACAATAAGGAGACAGAGGAAGGTAGCTCTCAGCTGAGGGTGCAAAGCAACACCCCACCCATTCCAGATTTCTTGGTATTTATAAGTCTTGGTGGTACATATTTAAATAAGCTAATGCATGATTCAAATATTCATTTTGGTTTCAAGACCTCCCCTAAGCATACAGGTTATTTATGGGACTCCACGCAGTCTGGATGTATGTTGTAAATCTGTCTTCCAAAGATTCAAAACTCTCAAAGGCTCAATTGTTCTTTATCAGAAATCTTTAGTTCAGGAATTCCAGACATCCCTTCTGTCTTCTGTCTAGTTGAGGAGTTAAAAAAAAGAACAACAACCCCCATCTCTACTTTGTTACAATCTGAAAATACATCTCCATTACATTTTTAAATCCCACAAATAAAAGGAAACACAGTACAACCTTCTTACATTATATGTGTAACATTCATCTCAATTTTTGTGAAAAGCCAACTCTAAAATCTGCATTTATAACACCAGGAAGTGGGGGATTCCCTTCTTCTGAGGTGTCACAGATGATGAATTGATATCTCTTTGTTCTAGAGATGGTGATCCAAGACACCATTTTTTTAATTTTACCAAGTCAAGTTTGACCGTGAATCTCTTTTCATCCCAACAGCCTCTGGTTAAAATGGTTAATTGTTGCCTTTATCCTGCGTGAAATTCTGGATGTGTGCAAATTAGCTCTCTGAAAGTGTGAGTGACTCCTCTCTGAATTAAGGAATTTTGTGGCTGTTTAGTGATGTTCCCTCAGATTAAAGTGTGCAGATTTCCATACCACAGAAAAGCCATGAAAATTGTGCCTGGGGCTTTTATTTCTTGCACGAAGCCATCCCAGAGCTGCTTTATGTTTTTGAAACACGTGCTGCTTTCCTGCTTTTCCAGATTACGATGCTGTGCTGACAGAGGCTGGGGACTACACATCCAAATTCTTCAAGCTTCGACAGCTCTTCAGCATGGTCATTGGTAATGACACAGCCAGGAGCCACAGCACTGCCCCGCCCAGGCTGTCAAATTAGGGAGTTATTTAAACTGGCCCTGGTGCTGGGGCTCTGCTGGGTTGGGAATTAAGGATGGAAGGACCAAAGGAGGGCTGGAGGGATATTGAGTTTCATTGTTCCATCTTTCTCTTTGCATCCCAGGCCAGCCCCTTCCTCTGCCTCCCATGATTGAAAGCAAGGCCTCCTACGGTGCCATCCTGTTGCACCAGTACATCTCCCTCTGGGATGTGTTGCCAGCACTTTTACAGGTAGTGACACCTCTTCTGAATCCCTCCCAGACTTAAAAGGCATCAACTTTTTTAGGGCAATTTGTGCTCTGCCTTGTTATCCCACAAGGATGAGGTCGGGGGAATTTTTTTTTGTTTTTTTTTGCCAAGGATATGCAAAAGCAGCAAATATTTTATCTCACCTTTTTCACTGCTTCTTCTGTTCTCTTGGAGTTGCTGTTTTGCAAGTCCTTGGCTCCTTTTTCTGGTACTTTGGTGTAGCTTCCTTAGGGTCAGGAGGGAGTTTGGGTTGGAGCAGAGCTGGGCAGGCTCTCACCTGTGGCAGAGTGCCAGAAGTGAGCTGCCTCTGCATGGTCTGGCCATGCCAGAGGCCACTCCTGACGTTCAATCTGCTTCTCCTCCACAGCCCATTAAGTCAGAGCTCCCTGTGAACATGGAGAATCTGCACCTGAACGACAGCATTGGGCAGCCCTATGGATATGTGCTCTATGAGACTGTCATCTTTGGGGGGGGACACCTGCACACCAGGGACCACGTCCGGGACCGGGCACAGGTGGGGACATGGGGCTCCTTAGGGACTTGGGTGGAGGCAGGAAAGGGGGGGAAAACATGAAATTTTACATCAGTTCTGTCATCCACTCTTTCCACATCTCAGCTAAGCCCTAAACTCTTATCACTTCTAATTAAATTTCCAGTTCCACTCTGCTAAAAGTTGTAACATCTTTGAACATCAGAATGTTGAATGTTCTGAGAATATTCGGATTTTTTTTATTCCCACCTGCCCTGACAGTGACACAGTTTTGGACACTCGAGTTCTAGTTTCAAGCAGAGACAATTTGCTCCCCAAATCCAAGCTGGAGTGATGTGATTGTGACATGATTGCTGAGCAGTTGCTCTGGTCTCCTGTGCTCTGTTCTGCAGGTGTTTGTTAACACCATGTATGTGGGGGAGCTGGACTACAACTCAGTGGAGCTCTCCATTCCTGAGGGACAGGTAACTGCTGGGGATTGCTCAGAGTGTGGGTAACAGGGTCACCAAAGAGGGAGAAGTCTCAGAAAAGACCTCCCCTTAACCCAGACTAGCTTGGTACCCTAATCAGACACAGACAGTGGGATTTCACTGCCAAGTTACCATTTGTGACAGAAAAGTGTGGTCTGAAGGCTTTTCCATGGGGAAAATTCAAGTTATTGTCGCCCTTGCTGCACAAAATTTGCCAGCCTTCTTAGCCCAGCCACGACATGGAGTACCTGTACCCTGTTCCTGCAGATTAAATCCCTGCAGGCTTCATCTTCCTTAGCACAAAGCAGGTTCTGAGGGGCTCTGGAGGCTTTTGGGTCTCAGATTGAATGAGGGGGAATGTCTCTCTTAGCTCTGAGAGCAGTTTTACCCTGGCAGAGGCTGGCACTAAGAGCAGGGTATTGATTGAGCACATTGCAGCAGAGCTGTAGGAGCACAGGCGAGGGGGTGGATGCACTGCTTGTTCTTAAGACCTGTGGGACAGTGGGGGAAAACATGTTGAGTTAACAAAAAGAACAAGCCCCATCTCTACTTTGTTACAATCTGAAAATATACCTCCATTACATTTTTAAATCCCACAAATAAAAGGAAATACAGTACGACCTTCTCACATTATATGTACGACATTCATCTCAATATTTGTGAAAAGCCAACTCTAAAATCTGCATCTGGTCTGCTTGTTCTTAAGACCTGTGGGACAGTTTATGGCACGAGCCTGTCCTGTGTCAAACTCCATTTCTGGCTCTGTGGGTGATACCAAAACAGGAATTAAAAATTCAAGAGGGAAAAAAAAAAAAACCAAAAAAAACCCAAAACAACAAAACCCAGAAATCTTCTGTGCAAAGGCTGCGAATTCGTTTGCAGCAGAGAACTCAAAAGTCAATTTATGACCTGCAGGTGCCATTTCCCCCCCCTTAAACACCTCTGCTGAGGCTGGTGCAGGCCTGGTGCAGCTGATGCTTCTCCTGGGTTTGTTTTCAGCAGGGCTTCAGGCAGCTGAGGCTCCTGGTGGAGAACCGTGGGCGTGTCAATTATGGGCTGGCACTGAACGAGCAGAGGAAAGGTGGGTTTGGTTCCGTGCTCCCAAACTCTCCCAGAGGCCACTGGGATTTCCATTCCAGAGTGGAAATCCTTGCAGGGCAGTCTTGTGTGCTGTGCACAGAAGCAGCTGAGCGCCCAGCACAGCTCTGGTGGTGCTGGTCAGGGCTGGGAGTTGGTGGGGAATGGGGTGAGGGGAGGGAATGTGTTAAAAAGCATCCTCAGCCCCTGTCTGGAGTGATCAGAGGAAGAGCAGTGGCTGCTCAGTGCCCTGCACCAGGGTTTATTTTATAAGGGTACAGCTAAACCCAGGGCTGTCAATGAATCTTGCTCTGCTCTAGGTTTCCTAGGTGATGCTCAGCTCCCTTCCTCTTGCTCTGTGAGCATATTACTTCACAGGGAGGGAAGGAAAATACCTTTTTTAATCTGTGTTTTCCCTCCAGGGGTTGATATTGGAGGATCACACCATTTAAAAGCTCACACAGTGTCAGGAAGAGGGAAGTGCATCCCCTTGAGCAGAATTGACTGAAATGCTCAAGCCTATCACACACAGTGGTGGAGCTGGAAGGGGTTGATTCTATTTTAGTGGGGAACTATGTGCAAAAGCTCTATAAAATAGATTAATGGAGTTAGGCATGTGACTGTATCGATTTTATTTAATGCAGAAAAGTTGCATAAACCTCAGTGCTGCCTAGGCAGCCTCAGTCCTGTGATTAGGAGGCTGCATTAGCACCCAGGCTTTGCTTCAGGGAGAGCAGCTTTAACAAAAGGGTGCTAAAGGTGAATGACTTATTACATTCTGACTTACATTAAAATCCTGGGATGAAAAGCCCTGCACCAGCCCTGGCTCAGGCTCTGCCTGTTAGAGAAGTGATTGAGTGCTTTGAAAAAGAAATCTGTGCGTGGTCAGCTCACCAAAGCCCAGCAGTCCCAGGAAGCCCCAGGTGGTGCCTGTGCCCATCCCAGTGAGTTCTGCTGGGAGAGGCTCTGGTGAGCTGAGGGAATGGAGAGGCCAAAGTTTAGTGATGCCCCCCACTCAATCTGGATGAGCAGTGGGACCCTATGGACTCCAATTCCACTGCAGAACGTGGCTGCTTCCCATCTCCTGCTGTTCCTCAGACTCAAATAGCAGAATCCATCAGCTGTAGCTGTTCCTCAGCTCTTCATTTACCCCCATTGCTCTTGCAGGCTTAATTGGTGACGTCTTCTTGAATAAAACCCCCCTGAGGAACTTCAAGATTTACAGTTTGGAGATGAAACCTGCCTTCATGAAAAGGTTTGTGGGATTTTAACTTTTCTTTTTTTTTTTTTTTAAGTTTTTTTTTTTTCCCTCCTCATTTGGAACCACCTGTTTCCCAGCAGTGCAGTGTCTGATAGGGAGCAGCTAAATGAGGCAACCTGGGGTAACAGTGGGGAGGTGGATTTTTGCACTGATAAATTCCTTTTGCCTGAAATAGTGCAGGAGCTGGTGCCAGCTGATCCATACCCTCATTTAGGGGAGAAATCTAATCCCACTCTGCAGGACTGAAAGATTTCCATGCAGCAGGGTTAGGTCAGGTAGGTGAAAGCCAGGCTTACCCAAAGGGAAGGATCCCCTCACACCCACACGTTGGAAATTTTGGGTCTTTTTAGAAATTACCAATCTGGCTGATATCTTTAGTAATTCAGCCTGGCAAGGGGTGGATTAATTCTAGAAAGCTACTGATAATGCATTAACAATCCAGATGGCTCCCTCCCTTTTATGTTGTTTTGCTTCAATTCAAGGAAGGAAATTTAGCAGGGGGATGTTGGAGAGCCTCTGTCAGCACATACAGAAATCCTCAGCAAATGTTTCAGGCAGCAGATACCCTGTGGACTCTGGCCCCAGTCCAGAGACACTCTTTTCAGTGATGTTTTTAATACCAGAGAGCAACTTATGTGCATCCCCCAAGATAACACAGCTGCCCCGTTTGGTGTAGGAGGGAGAGAGAGAGGCCACGTCAAACCCAAGTGGCTTTTAAAGGGAAAAAAAAAAAAAAGTCTGAAATGCCTCAGGACAATTTTACCAGGTGCTGAGGGGCTACCTGAAGGATTCTTATTGATGGGGTAACTCAGAGCCTTTTGGACTGCAGGGTGTTAGAGGAATGTTTCCAGTGAGGAGCATTAAAGCAAGCGAGCTGCCGTGGCCAAACAAAAGCAAGATTAGTCACCACTACCCTGGGCTGCTGGCTGCTGACCAGCAGCACTGAAACACAATCAGCTCACAGTCCCCCCGGGGGAGGAGGGAGAGGGGTGTTGTGAAAGGAGCTGTCACAGGCTTTTAGCTGAATAATTCAGTAGCAGCCAGGCTGCACTGGATCAATAACTTCCCCCCAGTCCAAGAGATGCAGTTTGTAAGGCTTGGAGGGAACATGTTCTGACAGCAGCTCAAGGCTTCTGTGGGATTCTGCTCTCCTTATTTCCTCTTCTGCTCGTGCCCTGCTCCCAAATTGTTGCCTCAGGTAAGAAGTGATGTCAGATTTCCCCTAATTACTGCACACCTGCACGGATGTGTTTGTGTTCCTCGACAGGAGCCGTGGCAGAAATGTCTGGTTTGAATCCTGTCAGTTCTGCAGCCTCCTTTAGCAAGCCACAGACATTCAAAGCAGCCTGGCAGATCTGAAGGATCCTCAGTAACCAATGTGGAGCAGAGCTTTTATCCCAGAGTGGGATAAAAGGGTGGAAGGGACCTTAAAGATCCTCTCATCCCACCCCTGCTGTGGGCAGGGACACCTTCCACTGTCCCAGGGGGCTCCAGCCTGGCCTTGGACACTTCCAGGGATCCAGGGGCAGCCACAGCTGCTCTGGGCAGCCTGTGCCAGGGCCTCAGCACCCTCACAGGAAAGAATTTCTTAATATCCAACCTAAACCTGCTCTCTTCCAGTCTGAATCCTTTCACCCTTGTCCTCTCACCACGTGCTCTTGTAAAAAACATTTCCTGTTGCTGTGCAGCACCAGAGGTGGTGACATGTGGGGAGTGGATTTGTAGGGAATTCCCAAAGCCTGGCAGGAGGCTCACACAGCCTGGTGCACCTGTGTGCAAACCCTGAGATAAAGTGTGCTGGCTGAGACAGGCCATGGGGTGGGACAGACATTGCTGAGAGAGAAAGGGAGATGGAAACGAGTTTCAAATGCTGGCCTTGCAAACAGAGCAGAGATTTTGGAGAAACAGAACCATGAAAGGTGGATTGTACCAAACCCACTTGGGGTATTTTTGGATGATTGGCTTTAAGGCATTAGCAGCATGGTGTGGCAAAAGCTGATAGGCCAAAAAAACTCTTATAACCCATGGTAATTCGGAAATAGTTTGGCTCCTGATTGTGATGGCGTGGATTGTAACATCTGCACTGTCTCACCCTTCTCATGAGACTGAAAATGGAATAAAAGCCTTTAAACTCCTCTCAGGAGCCCCATCTCTGGGTGAGAGAAAGGGGTTTTCTGACAGTGACAGCCCCAGGTATCCTCTCCTTGTCCCCCAGCTTGGCCTGGCAGGGCTGTGGATGGTGGGGACAGAGGCAGATGTGTCAGTGTCCCTCAGCTGCCCTTTGAGTGTCCCCCAGCTGCCCTGTCAGTGTCCCTGTTTCCCTGTCAGCGTCCCTGTGCCCTGTCTCAGTGTCCCTGTGCCCTGTCAGTGTCCCTGTGCCCTGTCTCAGTGTCCCTCAGTGTCCCTGTGCCCAGTCTCAGTGTCCCTGTCCCCAGTCTCAGTGTCCCTGTGCCCTGTCTCAGTGTCCCTGTGCCCTGTCAGTGTCCCTGTCCCCAGTCTCAGTGTCCCTGTCCCCTGTCTCAGTGTCCCTGTGCCCTGTCTCAGTGTCCCTGTTGCCCTGTCAGTGGCCTTGTGCCCTGTCTCAGTGCCCCTGTGCCCTGTCAGTGTCCCTGTCCCCTGTCTCAGTGTCCCTGTGCCCTGTCTCAGTGTCCCTGTCCCCTGTCTCAGTGTCCCTGTGCCCTGTCAGTGTCCCTGTTGCCCTCAGTGTCCCTGTCCCCAGTCTCAGTGTCCCTCAGTGTCCCTGTGCCCTGTCAGTGTCCCTGTCCCCAGTCTCAGTGTCCCTCAGTGTCCCTGTCCCCAGTCTCAGTGTCCCTGTGCCCTGTCAGTGTCCCTGTCCCCAGTCTCAGTGTCCCTGTCCCCAGTCTCAGTGTCCCTCAGTGTCTCTGTCCCCAGTCTCAGTGTCCCTGTGCCCTGTCTCAGTGTCCCTGTCCCCTGTCAGTGTCCCTGTGCCCAGTCTCAGTGTCCCTGTCCCCTGTCAGTGTCCCTGTGCCCAGTCTCAGTGTCCCTGTCCCCAGTCTCAGTGTCCCTCAGTGTCCCTGTCCCCTGTCTCAGTGTCCCTCAGTGTCCCTGTCCTCATTCTCAGTGTCCCTGTGCCCAGTCTCAGTGTCCCTGTGCTCCCCCTGCAGCCTGCAGCAGCTCTCTGGCTGGAGCACGCTCCCGGATTACTTTGTGGGGCCGGCGTTCTTCCGCGGGAGGCTCTGGATAGAGCAGCAGCCCCAGGACACCTTCTTGAAGCTGCAGGCAAGTGCTGGGTTGTTCTTCATCGAGGTTTTGAAAAGGCTGGTTAGGCAGAGGCTTGTGTAGCAGCTCTGAGTGATCTCTGTGTCTGTAGCCTCCCCTCTGTCTCTGTTCTGAGGCCTGGCAGTCTCCTCCAGGTCATTCTGTTCAGTCTGGAGAGGTCCTGTGAGAAAACATGGGCAGTACTGACCCTGCAGAGCTGCCAGTGACCGCTTCAGTCTTTTGTTATTGGCATGCAAATGCTGTTTTCTAGTTGCAGAGGAGTAACGGGCACAGAAGATGAAGGAGGGCCTTGTTTTATTCCTGTCTCCTCAGTGGGACATGGAAAGAGTCACTTCTTTGTGGCCATAGCATTCCTGTCATCCTTCTCTGGGAGACTGCACACAACTTCAGACGAGGTTTTAAATATTATTAAACTTCCTCCTCTGATTTCCATCCCTTAGAGCCAACCTTGTGCCCAGTCTTGCTGTCCTGCTCACTTTCCCATTGATTGGGAAAATTATATTTGTTGTAAATCAGGGCAGCCAGCAGCAATTCAGTTTTTCTGTCGCCTGGGAAAGAGGTGAGGGCAGATATTCCATGCTTGGGAAGGAATAAAGGCCTGTCTGTTCCAAGGGAAGAAATTTCCTGTACAAGCACGAATCACAAATTGCACATTTTTGCAAGCTTTATCCTTTTAATGAGTACATTAAGGATAACTCCTGTTCAACAGGGCTTGTTTAAATGTTCCTGGCTGCAGGGATTTGTGCAGGGAAAGCAAGCAGAAAACCTGCAGAAAGTGGCTGGAAGGAGTGCAAGTGTGAAAGCAGATTTGGTTTCCTGTGGGGATGCTAAGGAGGCAGCAGAGCTGCATCAATAATTCCGTGTTCTGCCTTGATTCCAGGGCTGGGAGAAAGGAGTGGTGTTTGTCAATGGTCAGAACCTGGGAAGATACTGGAAGATTGGACCTCAGGAGACACTTTACCTTCCTGGGCCCTGGCTACGGAGAGGGGGCAACGAGGTGAGAGCTCTGCTGGGATTGCTCTTTGCCTGTTGGGGGTTGTTAAAGATCCCTGTCCCAAAGAGCCAGGCATGCACAGGACATCAATTATCCTTTAGCTCTTTGCCTGTTGGGGTTGTTAAACATCCCTGTCCCAAAGAGCCAGGCATGCACAGGACATCAATTATCCTTTAGCTCTTTGCCTGTACAATAGAGGGGAAAGGCAGTGCTATCTCCTAAAATCTCTGAAAATTAGGGAAGGTGCTTGCTCTAAAGCTGGCCCTGACTCTGACAGCCATTGAGGGCTGCCAAGGGTGGCAGCTGAAGCTCCCAGCTCTGCCTCAGGTGGGAAATCAGGGCAGACCTGATGTGATGCTGCTTCATCCCTCCACCACGCAGCGCCCAGGCAGAGCCTCAGTCTCTGCTCAGACCCACACTGACTGATCTATTTAAATGGTGCTCCCTTCCCCTCCTCCTAAAAATATTTTAAGCCCCTCCCCAGGCGTTGTAAGAAGGGGTTTTTCTCTCTCCCTGTGCAGATTGTCATCTTCGAGGAGCGCACGGCGGGCCGGATCATCCAGTCCGTGGACATCCCTTACCTGGGCCGCAGCCAGTACGTGGATTGAGAGCTGCTGCCCCCTGCTTGGCTCATCCTGGGCATTCCTGGCTGCATGTCTGATGGCTCAGCACTTGGGCATGCTCATCTCCACTGGAGCCAGGGGAAGGATTTGCCCTCTGGCAGTGGGTTCAGAGGAGAGGACAGCCAGAGGAGGCAGGGCGTTGTTCCATGGATGGACAGATGGATGGATGGATGGATGGATGGATGCAGCAGCTCGTCTCCCTGGACTGCTGAGGCCCCCAGCCCGGATGGCTGCGCATGTTCTGGACCATCTGGTGGGTGTGGGGGAGTAAAAAGGTGCTGGAGGCAGGTGAGAGAGAGAGAGAGAGAGAGAGAGGAAGAACTGAAGCCATCTGAACCTGAAGCTGAGCTCAGCTTTCCAGGGACTTTCCCAAATGTGCTATTGCTGGCCTCCTCGTTTTTTATAATTAGGTAGGGAGAAAATAGTTGGCGAACATGTGAGTAATCAGGTGTGGAAAACCATTTTGGTGTGCTTTGAGGCAGATTTTAGCAAGTCTCTCTGGAAAAAGGCCATTATGGGTTCCCTTGTTGGAGGGCAAGGTGACTGTCAAATGACTTTTAATTTCAGCTTTATTTTTCCACTAAGTTTTACTATGGAGGTCGTCTCTCTCTCAAAAGGAAAAAAAAAATAATTTAAAATGTGAGATGTGTTTTTGTCTTCTATCAAATGTGTCATTACGTTTCAGGCCAGGCAGGAATGAGAATTTCCAAGGTGGATAAAAGAACAAGTGAGTCCTGCAGTCCCTTCTCCAGCAGTGCTCACACTGGGAAGCACCTAAAGATGAAATCCCCCCTTGGAAAACGAGCAGGGATCAGATTTTGGCTGGGTTAGAAGCAAAGGGACTGCAGGTGGGAAGACTCATCCCTGCTTTCTCCTTAGAGCTGCTATGGGATCTTGGGCCTTGGTTTCTTTTTTTCTTTTTGTCCCTCTAAACAGAAACTTGGGATTTAGGTAAACATGATTTTTTTTTTTTTTAACTCACCAGCTCCAAGGCAGAGAGGAGCTGCAGCCTCCTTAGGGAGAGATCAAACCTGAGCTGTGAATCCTTCAGAACCTCCAAGGAGCCTCTGCTTTCTGTGCCAGCACCAGGATTGAGGCTCTGAGAGAAACACCACAGGCTGTGTCTGTAAGGGAGGTGCAGGGTATTCTGGCTCTTAGAAACCATCATTTTATTTAACAAATTTAAATACAGTTTGTTTAAAACTGAGAACAGACAGTGCAGCTGGAACACACTCCATCCTGGCCAGATTTGCTCTCACACCCATCTCTGCTCCCCAGGCAGGGCCACAGCAGCTCTGGGGCACTGAAGGGACCCAGGCTCCTGTGGACAGGACAAATGTGCAGGGCTGTGTTCAGGACTCCGTCCTTTGCATTTCTCTGGAAGTTATTTCCTTCCTAGGAGGGAAGGTTGGAACCCAGCAGGGACTGGAATTCAGATTAGTGAACCAAAACATGCAGCTGGGAGAGGACATCAGTTGGAAACTTATTTCAGTGCTATGAAAACTTGGTTTAGTCCTTGAAAAAACGTCTCTTTCCACTGTAGGGTTTGCAGGCTGAAAGGAACTTGGAAGGCCAGTACCATGACAGAATAAATCTACTTGAGTGCAGGGTTTTAATCCAAGGTGACAATACCTGTTCCCATAGAGCAGCCAGCAGCATCCAACACTTCCTTTCCAAGTAGTGCTTCAGCCATTGCATCTAAAAGGAACATTTTTGTAAAGGCTTCTGTGGCTGGGAACTAAAGAATGTGACTTCTCCCCAACGGTTCTGATACACAGTGGGAGAAAATAACTTAGGAAAAAAAAAAATGTTTTCCTTTTGAAATATCAGGAAATACACAATGTCATTAGTCCAAGGGGAGACTTCTGCACCGTGCAGCCAAACAATCAAAACCCAGAGCATTTTAATAGTTCTATGTGTTAGGGCTAAAAATAACCAAGTCTATTGCAGGATTACATTTTTCCCCTCAGTTCAAAGGTAAAATTGTGCTTCAAAATTTTTGAAGGAATTGGGACAGCGGCGGGGGCTGGGGGTGGGGTGATCAAAGGTTTGACAACAGTTATGAAGAGGGAGGGAATTCAGGGGTTTTGGCTGGGGAGAAGGGGCCTGTTGTACCTCAGTTTTTATCTCAGCAAGTTTGGAATTCTCAAACAGAGTCACCCACAGTGGCAGCACCACCAGATGCTGAACAAACAGAGCCCTGAGCCCAGGATCCCCTTCCCAAGGGTGCTGCTTTCTCCATCAGAGGGGACTGGGAGCTGCTCCAGCCTGGCTTTTCACACCAGCTCTGCAGTGGCAGAAAAAGGGGCTGGGGCTGAAGGATACACTCCAGTCAGATGGGAAATGCACTGAAATCACCTCTTAGCATCCAATCCCTAGTTTGAAGCAATTTTATTTTTTAAGGGTGGAAATTTGCCTTTATATAGGAGCACCCTTCAGAGAATCCCACACCTAATGCTCATGGGAACCAAATTAGGGCTGAACAGGACCAAGATCTGAATGAATATTATGGTTTATGGCCCCAACAATCTCATTAAACCCCATTCCCAGTTATTCTGGCATTTTTAGGGAACCACATGCTCGAGACATGACTCCATCCAGGAGCAGTGGTGAACTGGTGGTGATCAGCAGCTCCCTGATCCTGTCCCTCCATCCCACCCTGGGGTCTTCTAAGAAAGATGGGGACAAACCTTTTAGCAGGGGTAGGACAAGGATTGATGGTTTTAAACTCAAAGAAGATCTATTAGATAGAAGGACAATTTTTTTACAATGAGGGTGGCGTGTCCCACTGGCACAGGTTGCCCAGAGAGGTGGGAGATGCCCCACCCCTGGGAATATTCAAGGCCAGGAGCAACCTGGTCCAGCTGAAGGTGTCCCAGCCCATGGCAGGGGGTTGGATTAGAGGACCTTTAAAGTCCCTTCCATGACCACAGAGGAATGTCAGGGTGCCCCCCAAACCATGAAACTGAGGCAGGAAAAGGGGAGGGGAATCAGAGAATGCTTCAAGGGTTTGTTCCAACCTGCCTCGCTCTCCCCCCCTCCCCAAACCCTCCCTGTCTTGTGCAGCGTAACAAACACTGATTAAAGTAGGTTCAAAATTAAGGGCTAAGGTGCCATCTCGGAAGGCAGCTGTCCCCTCCAGGGCCAGGGAGCTGCTCAGGCTGTCGCACACGTGGCCACAAGGTGGGTGTTTCCCGGCAGAGCCAGTCCCCGGGGGCACTGCCCTGGCTCTCACCCTCACCCCAGTGCTGGCACACAGCTCCTGCTCGCTGCAGCCGCATCCCAGACGGAGCCTGGGCGCCGGGAGCTGGCAGTCCTGGCTTTCTGTGCTTTTATTCTCCACCTCCGGAGCGTCTGCTGGTGCTCCGAGTCCGGCAGGAGGGGCGGGGGGTCCGGGCAGTCCGTGTATGCAGAGTTGCTTGGTTTTTCATTAGGCTGGAACTGGCGGGAGCGGGCGGAGGTCCCGGCTCCCGCCCGGCTGGCTGGGTGGATGCTGTGCAGAGGAACCTTGCAGGCTGTGCAGGAAGAAATCTTCTGCAACAGAGACACAAGCAGCGTGGCTGTCACCCCTGTGCCTGCTGCAGAGCCATCCCCAGGCCCTGTCCCACTGCAGATCATTAAACCCCACTCCCAGTTATTCTGGCATTTTTAGGGAACCACATGCTGGCGACATGACTCCATCCAGGAGCAGCGGTGAACTGGGGGTGATCAGCAGCTCCCTGATTTGTGCTGCCTGGGCAGCGGCAGAGCTCCAGCCCCTCTGCAAAGCCTCTCCCTGGCACACAGAGCCTGCACCAGGCTCCCCTCACAGAATCACAGAATGTCTAGGTTGGAAGAGAACTTCAAAATCACCAAGTCCAACCCATTTTAAAACCTCAACTAGACCGTGGCACCCAGTGCCACATCCAGGCTTTTATAAACACATCCAGGGATGGTGACTTCACCACTCCCCAGGCAGGCCATTCCAATACTTTATCACTCTTTCTGTGAAAAACTTTTTCCTGATATCCAACCTGTATTTACCTTGGTGCAGCCTGAGGCTGTGTCCTCTCCTCCTGTCAGTGCTGCCTGGAGAAAGAGACCAACCCCAGCTGACTGCAACCACCCTTCAGGAAGTTGCAGAGAGTGATAAGATCACCTCTGAGTCTCCTTTTCTCCAGGCTGAACAACCCCAGCTCCCTCAGTCATTCCTCACAGGGTTTGTGTTCCAAGGCCACAGAGCAGCAGGCAGGGCTCCATCCTGCTTCTCCCAGGGAATGGGGCATAAGGGAGCTCATTGCAGGGAAAAAATTCTCCACTGCTGAGCAAATCTACCCCCCTTCCTGCTCTTGCTTCTCAGCAATCAGGAGCAGCAGCCTCCTCTCCCTCCAGGCCTGGTCACTCCAGTGAAAGGGAGTTGTGCATTAATTTTTTTTTTTTCTGCCATAATAATAAAGGGCAGCTCCATAGGCTGGGTGCAGATACAAGTGAATAGCCCGTCCTTCACTCCTGCAAACCCACTGCAGAAACACCAGGGCATGAACAAATACAGTGGGTGTTGTCCTTTCCTCCTTTCCACTGGAAAAGACACCTCAGGTGGGGTTTAACCCACACCCTCCCATCCTCATCACTGCCTCTCTGTGGCTGCAGTGTGGGTCTAAATTAAGTATTTCCCTCAGTGAAAGCTTCTGCCTGACCAAAAATCTTTTTGCTGGTACTGCTTTAGCTTTCCTCAGGTGGATGACTCCACACCCTTCACCCCTGTGCTTTAGCTGTATTAAAGTTAATAAGGCAATCTTGTTTGCACAAGGATTTTTCTTAATGGTGCAACTTCTGCCTAAACTCCTACTCCCTGCATTTCTCCTCCCCTCAACCTCTCAACTAGTATTTAACATTTTGTCTTAAAAATAGATTAACCTTAAAGAAGAGAGATTAACGAATGGCCTTGAGAAGTTTAGCAGTAAGGGAAGGTCAGGGTTATGAAAAAGCACATTTAGAAGAGTTTTTTATCCTTCCCCTGTCCTTGTGTGGCTTCTCACTGCTGTTGGAAACACGTGCTCTTACCTGGTGTTGGTCTCCATTCAGCCATGCACAGTCAGATTTCCACGTTGGGATCTGTGAATCCTTTCTTGCCCTCGTTCACCAGCACAGGCTTCTCTGTCCTTGTGTGCCAGACTAAAATCTGAGGAAGCCAGCAGAAGTCATTAGCTGCACCTCTCCAGTGCACTAACAAATATCCCTGCACATTAAATCAATAGTGCAATTTAACCAGCCACCCCGGGGCCTAATGGTGCATCCACTGCTGAGAGGGGCTTTGCATAAACCTTCACTGAGGCAGAGCTGCTGCTCTGCAAAATGCACAGTGCACAGAAATTACCCATTTTACAGCCTGCTGTCGTGGGACATTAACCTGCTCCTTCCCTGTAGTTATCCAGCAGCTCCCTGCAAAAGGCTCATCAGCCCTGCAATGGGGTAAGGCAGCTCCCTCCCAGCCAGGGAATCACCTCCCTGCTTCCCCACGGCTCTTGGTTGTCACCTCACAGCCTCAGCCTGGGGAGTCACTCCAAGGGGAAAAATGCAAATTCCTGACATTGTGAGGGAAAACCAGCTCACCACCAGCTCTTCCCACCGTCACCCCTGCCTTTGGTTGGAGGAAACACAACCTGAATTCCTCCTCACATCCCTGAAAATCCATTGCTGGGGAGCAGGCGTCATTCTGCCTCCTAACCTCGGCATCACTTCTCACTTTTAAATCCTTTCCAGAGCCTAAAAAGCCACAAGAGTGTCACTGAGCTGGGAAGGACTCACTGCTGCCTCAGAGCTGCTGGGGCAGGAGCTGGTTCCAGAACCCTCCCTTCCTCCCACGAGCCCCGGGCTGCACAGGTAACAACCCAGCATTACCCTATGGATCCCCCCAAACGCCCCCTCCCCAATCCCTTTGGAATGCTGGCCCCATACAGCCACCCCCTGCTCTCTCCCAGGTGTTAAAACCACTCCCCAGCTTGCTCAAAACAGAACTGAAGCTTCTCCCAGAAGCCTGCCTCGGTCTTGGCAGCGAAGCTGCAACGGAGATGTCCTAGGTTACAATGTAAAATTGTGCCCAGGGTATGTATTCTATCCCCATGAGCCGTTGGAGCCAAGGTGGGGCAGTGTTTTCCTTATCTTCTGTTAACGAGCCCAACAATGCCTTCCGGAAGAAGTTATCTCTGGTTAATGGGCCATCAAGGACCCACTGCATGACTCATAGGATGAAATCATCCCATTGTGAGATGCTCTGCCCAGGGGGAGGAGCCAAGCATTCCCACCTGGATATAATCCAGGGTTTGAGACCTCACGGGCAGCTTCTATCCACTGAACTCTCAGAGGAGACAAGAGCTACCAGACGGAATCACTGCTTTGACAAGAACATCTCATCTGGATTCCTGGAGGAAGACTGGACCCTTCTCTCTCAGGATCATCTCTACTACAGCAGAACCACATCTGCCACTCCAGGAGGATTTCCGGACTGCTTCAAACACCCTGACCAACAGGGTGTTAGGTTGTATCATTCCATTTATTTCACTTTTTTTTTTTTTTTTTTTTTTTTTTTTCCTTTCTTCTTCTATTAAATTGTATCTCTGACTGGGAGTCTCGCTGGTTTTGCTTTCAAACCAGCACAGGAGATCAACATCTGTGGGGGAGAACTGGCAAAACCTGAGCTGGCTGAGTATTTCACAGGGGCTGTTAGAGGGAATTGTTTCGACTTGCTGTGCTCAGATGCTTCTGGAAGCTGCCTAAAGTACTCAATTATACTCCTTGCTTTCCCCCAGAAGCAGGATTTATCCTCTCTGAGCAGGTTTCCTGCTTCCTCTCACCTGTGCCTGGCTGTTTCCCACCTCGTGGGGTTTCCCTCTGGTTGCCATGACAATTCCCTGCACACCCAATCCTGCAATCCCCTTCCACCCAGCGCCTGCCTTCCTGAAAAACCAGGCCACGTTCTGCTTCTAAAGGATGAACAAAGCACCTTTCAAGCCCTCCTGGTTCAAGCAGAGCACCTTCCCCCACCTTCCCAAGGAGCTTGTTTGACCAAATTCCTCTCTGATGTGAGCAGCCACCTCCTGCGTGGAGCTTAAATCTCTGCTAATACTGAAGCAGTAGAGACCAACTGCTGGCTGGAGTGGGTCCAAAAATCCATTTCATCATCCCCCACAGCCACTTCAGAGCCCGCCCATCACAGTCACCCTCGATTCCAGCCCTTGCTCTCCCCAGGGCGGCGGCGCTGCTGCAATTACTGCGCCGCTTGCCCGGGGAAAAGGCAAAACCCAGCAGTGGCTCTCAGAACTCTGCAATGGTGGGGAAGGGATAAACCAGGTGCTGGAGAAATCCTGTCGGCAATTCTGCTCTTCAGAGGGAGCTGGTGAGAGCCCTTTGCACTGCTGGCACTCAGCCCTGCTCGGGGCTCGCTCACACTTGAGCAGCTCGGAGCACAGGGCCACAAACACACATCAGCAGTGCTCTCCTTCGACTGGATCCCACTTCTGCACTGTTAAAGCCAAGTGCCAAAAAAAAAGGCACATTAAACGAGCTAAAATGGACCCATTTTCAGAGTTTGCAGCTTGAGACAGCAGCTTTTGTCATTTTTCATGCTGTGCTCTTTAATGTGGGAGGTAGATCACCATTTAGTACAAAAACATTGGCTTTTCCTTTCTGCCAGTGCTTGCTTTTTTTTATTTCAACAAGCAGTGTGTTTTATGCCTCAGAGAAGCTTTGACTCTCCCACAAGAGAGACCAGACAGTGAGGGGGACCAAATATCTGACTTTTCCTGAGCAGTGGTTTCATACAGATCTCACCCGAGGGACTCCCCTTTAAAAATAAAAAAAAAAAAGGTTTTTTACTGCAAAAAAAAAAAAGTTTAAAAAAGCTTTTTACTGCAAAACCCTTCCACTCATTTACAGCCCTGCCATTCAGAGTCACAGGACTCAAAACAGATCTAGGAGATCACCAGGCTGCATCTCCACAGCAGAACAACTCATTGCCTCCCAACAGGAGATTAAAAAAGCAAACCGAAGAGTTCGACCTGCAGTGGGAGGGGATCACAGGGTTTCCAGCACACAGACCCTTCCAGGAGGGATTCAGGAATTGTTGTTTGAAATGGAAACTACAAAATGGGAAAAAAAAAAAAAAAAAAGAAAAGACATTGGGCTGAAAGGGCAGCTCTGCCCTCCGTTCTCCAGCCTGACAATAAAATGTTCCCCCAGCTGTGGCATTAAAGGTGCCCATGGGCCCCTCTCTCTGCTTTAGTCCTCCCTGGCTGAGCTCACTGCAGATTGTTCCTCTGGGTGTTCATAGAAAGTGGGGAGCAGAGTGTCCCCCCCTTCCATCAGCCCCATGGGAATGCCAAATCTCAGACCTCCCTCCTGTGCCAAGGGCTGGAAGATGTAAGAAATAAAATACAGGTTCCTGAATTCGGTTGAGTGAGGATGGTTTGATTTGGGGCCGTGGGGAAATGCACAAACAGCAGAGCTCCAAACACAGAGAGCCCTTGCAAAGCCCTGGTTCCTTACAGCTCCAGGAGAAACCAGTCTTTCCCTCCTCATAAGGAGGGATAACTTTCTCCTCAGCAATTAATACCAACTCTGTCTACTTTCTCCTTCATTTTGGGCAGTTCCCAAATCCAACAAAATAAACAGGATACGTGATCTTTGGCCTAAACTTCAGCTTTTTGCAGGAGTGTGTGTTTGTGGGCTGAATTCTGATCAATACTTACCAGCACCAGCAGCACACACAGGGAATTTTTGGAGAACAGATGTCTGTGCTTATCTTACACATTCCTCTGATCCCTCCTTAATGACTCTGTCTAAGCACATCATAATTTTTAATGTAAATCTCCCTGCAAAGCAGGTGTGTGGTTATGTTTAACAGAAGCAAAGCATGACAAGTGCTGGGAGCAGAGGAGAGACAGAGGAGCCTGTGCTTTGAGCTCGGGGTCAGAGGATCCCAGAGCAGAGCTGGCTCTGGTCCTTCTCTGCTGCTGGCCCGGGCTCTTCTGCTAAAATGGGTGAGTAAAAGCAGAGCTGGAGGTTTCCAGGGAAATGGAGGCTGCTGGCCTGGCTGAAGCAGAAAGGCAGAGCCCAACCTGCAAAGCTGCACTTGGAGCCTGCCAGGAGCAGACAGCATTCAGCTCACAACAAGGACCCTTGTCAGCTCTCCCCAGCCCAGCCAAGAAAAGAAGCTCAGTCTGCTTCCGATGCTGGGCAGCAATCCCTGCTGCTTCCTCCCCATCCCTGACCTGTGTCCCTGCCCTGCCTCCAGCACCATTTGTTTCCTCCTGCCTGGAAACAACATTTTCCTTCCTCTCCCTCCTCCACGTGTTCCTCCAGGGCATCATTTCCCACCCCCAGCCTTTCAGCACAGCTTCCTCCCAGCAGGTATTTATTTACAGCAGGGACAGTGGATCAAACTGAATAACTGGCCACGGAGCAAACACCCCTAATCTTCTGTACACAGCATAAAAGCAGCCTGCCCATCTCTCCTGCCTGCTGGAAACACATTTATTTCCACACAGTGCCCAGGAACAGGGAGCTAATTTTAATCCAGTCTCTTTCCCTGTTCTTGGGAGGCTGGTTGGGTTAGGTGTCCTGGTGTTGGACAAACATAACCACACAAACGTGGATTCAGAGAGGCACAGCAGGTATCAGATAAAACCCAGACTTGCTCCTTCCCCTTGGCTCCTCCTCCTTATTCCTGCATTCCTTGCAAGAGCACTGCTGAACATTCAGATTCCTGGGGTTTTTTTTCCATGGCTTTGGAGCAGTGCACATGGAAATCAGGCAAAGGGTATTGGTCACATTTTCCTTCCTATCCCAAAAAGGATGGAGACCTGGATCCAACACTGGGACTGTTTGGCAGTAACAACTTATTTGCAATAAAAGCACAATTCTGTTGGGGTAATTAAGCAGTAAAGACTCTCTAAATCAGACTGGCTTTTGTTTATAACAGACAGAGATGTGAGAGTGCTACATGGAGGTCTCTGATCTCAGAGGGACCCCCACCACACCTCCAGTATTTAGGGAACCACTCACAAAGCTTCAAAGCCCTTGACAGCACCTCTGTGGCAGATGGGCTGTGATTGATGCCTGTCACTCTAACCAGCCTTGTCTCCTGATGTCTCCCACGCTCCCTGTCAGCCCAGACAGATTCATCTCTCATCTCAGACTGGGAAGTCTTCAGGAGAAGCACCATCAGTGGTTTCTGTGCTGTTTAGCACACGGGCTCCTGCTCCCTGACCCAGCCACGTGTACAGGCAGCACTGATCAGTCAGTGACAGCAAAATCCCCCCCAAATGGAGCTTCCTGGAGCTCGGAGCAAAATATCCCAGGCACTGAAGCATTTCTGTATTACCTCTGACGCAGAAAGATCCAGGTTTTTGTGGGCACCTACAGCACAGACATTGCACAGATGTCAGGAGGGAGAAGACAACTTGGCAGCAAGGCAGAGACTGTGTGAACAGCCCTTCCCTGCAGCCAGGAAAGGCTGTGGCTGTTCCTCCTGGGTGACAGCTCACAGGGGCCCACTGAGCCAAACCTCAGCGTGTCACGGCACTCAAACCCCTACTCGGGAATTCACATTAAATAACTGGATAATAATTTCTCCCATGGAATTCCCTGCTCCAGGGGATCAGCAAGGCCACAGGAAAGCCCACCCCGGAAATAAAACTTTTTAGGAGCAATGTGAGAAAGAAGAACAGTTGCAGGGGAGAGAAGACTGTATTTCAAGGCTTATGCAACCACTAGCAGCCTGCAACCAAAAGAGATTAAGCGCCCTCCACACATTTTAGTGCATAATCCCCCACTCCCAGCTTCCATGAAATGGGGGTGTGCCCCCTCCAAACACAGAGGAGCAACCTGGAGAAGAGGAGACAGAGGGGAGGCTTCAATTCATGTGCTGGAGAGTGCTTTGCCAGTTTAATAAAGAGGTTTCTTTCCACTTTCTCTACGAGGTGGTTTCTCCCGAACCGGTAGGGGGAAGGAAGGTTTCCCTAGGAGGTTTCCTCCCATATTTGCCTTAAACCATTACAACACCTTAGTACAATTGGGGAGAATACCTTAGTGCAATTGGAGAGCATGAATTAGTGCAATTGGGGAGAGTACCTTAGTGCAACTGGAGAGAGTACCTTAGTGCAACTGGAGAGAGTACCTTAGTGCAATTGGAGAGTGTGACTTAGTGCAGTTGGAGAGAGTACCTTAGTGCAAATGGGGAGAATACTTTAGTGCAATGGGAAGAATACCTTAGTGCAATTGGGAAGAGTACCTTGGTGCAATTGGAGAGAGTACCTTAGTGCAATTGGAGAGAGTACCTTAGTGCAATTGGGGAGAATACTTTAGTGCAATGGGAAGAATACCTTAGTGCAATTGGGAAGAGTACCTTGGTGCAATTGGAGAGAGTACCTTAGTGCAACTGGGGAGAATACTTTAGTGCAACTGGAGAGAGTACCTTTGTGCAATTGGAGAGAGTACCTTAGTGCAATTGGGGAGAGTACTTTAGTGCAATTGGAGAGAGTACCTTAGTGCAACTGGGGAGAGTACCTTAATGCAATTGGGGAGAATACCTTAGTGCAATTGGGAAGAGTACCTTAGTGCAATTGGAGAGAGTACCTTAGTGCAATTGGAGCACGTACCTTAGTGCAATTGGCAGCCTTGGGCTCGAGGTCGTTGAGGGTGACCAGCTCGCGGAGCAGGCTGCTCTCCTGGTAGCCGCCCTTGACCCCGCGCAGTTTGAAGTAGGCCTGCGAGCGCTGCAGGATCAGCCTGAGGTTGACGGCGAAGCCGGCCATGTCGATGGCGAAGGGGCGGTGCGGGTCGAAGACGGTTTTCCAGCCGTACACCTTCCCCGCCGCGTTCACCTTGGGCGACTCGTAGCGCAGGCCGCCCACGAAGGCCACGGGCCACACCGACACCTTGCGGGTGCTGCGCATCTGGGGGCGAGCACACACAGGGACACACAGCTGACCTCGCTGCTGCTCCCTGCACCACCCACAGAGAACAACCCACTCCCCTGGACAGTGTCCGTCCCCCTCCCAGTGAGAAGCAACTCCCCTTCGGGAAGCCCCCTTGTAGCTCAGGGTGAGCAAAAGTGCTTCCAACCCACAAGCCTCTGCAGTTCTATGTTAATGTTTTGTACCCTATTGGTTATTCCCCTTGTTCCTGGTTTTTACCCTTCCTGATTGATTCTTTTTGGATTCTCTCCTTGATTGATCCCTTTCCCAAGTCTCCAAACCCCCTCAGTTAGCAGTGAGGGTCCATCCCCCTCAGTTAGCAGTGACTCCCCTTTGGGAATCCCCTTTGAGAGATTTCCTGGTAGCTCAGGGTGAACAAAAGTGCTTCCAACCCATGAGCCTCTACAGTTCTATGTTAATGTATTGGTTATTCCCCTTGTTCCTGGTTTTTACCCTTCCTGATTGATCCTTTTTGGATTCTCTCCTTGATTGATCCCTTTCCCAAGCATCCATCCCACCTCTGTTAGCAGTGACTCTCCTTTGGGAAGCCCCTTTGAGAGATTTCCTTGTAGCTCAGGGTGAGCGAAAGTGCTTCCAACCCACAAGCCTCTGCAGTTCTATGTTAATGTTTCGTACCCTATTGATTATTCCCCTTGTTCCTGGTTTTTACCCTCCCTGATTGATTCTTTTTTGGATCCTCACCCTGACTGATCCCTTTCCCAATTCCTTTCCCCATTGGCCGAGTTGTGAAACCCTGCCCCTGGCTACCCTATATAGTCCCGCTCCCCTGGGGCCATCTGGCTCTTTCCCCTTCCAACCTCCTGGAATAAAGAAGCTCTCCTGGAGATTGCAAAGACCCCATCTCACTGCCTGTCCTCCTGTGTTGCCTGGGGTGCTCAGGCAGCCTCACAAAGAGCTGATCACTCTGCACCTGAGAGTGTCTGTGCCTCATTGATCTGGGTGTCTTTTTAAAGATGCTTCTGATGAGGAAGGTCACAGCACCTTCACCACCGGACCAGACTGTGACAGACCCCCACTGTGGGAACCCTTAACCCCTCAGAGAAACCTCCAGGCTTTGCCCTGGAAAGATCTACCATAGAGTTTTCCCTACCTAGGCTGAAAGAAAAGACTTCCCCCGTGGTGCTCTGCAGCACTATTGCCAGTCTACCTTAGATTGCTTCCCCCATTGGCCAGCTGACCCTGCTCATCCCTCATCCCTTCTATAGGATGCTGCCCTTTCCCCTGCCTCTGTACTGCCCCTGTGCCCTCAGACCATCGGCTCCTGACCCTTATTTAACCACTGAGCACCACATGGTCTGGGTCTTTTGTCCCTGATTCCCTTTGGCGTGGCGACCATAATAAACCCTTGCTGGAATTCATCATACAGAAGGCCCTTCCTGTCTTGGCTGAGCTGTCTGTGCTGGGTGTGTGTGCATGGACTGGAAGAGGCAATTCCCGTGGCCCAACTCTGAGCAGCTTCTGAAGGAGATGCCTTGAGGAAGGTTGCAGTATTTCCACCATCCTGCACCCCACCTGTGCCTTCCACCAGCCCCCAGCACAACCACCTCACCTGATGCCTTTTGTACTTTTGTACTCCTCCAGAGTGAGGCACTGCAGCTCCCAGCCTGGGGGACAGCTGGGAAGCACAGCCTCTCCCAGCAGGCAGGACAGTCCTGTCCCGCTGCTCCTGCCCTGTGGAACGATGCTGGGTGCCTCTGCTCTCCGTGGTCACCAGAAATGGATTGGAGCCACCAGAGGCCCCTTTGGCCACCTGCACTTGCCAAGGCAGCTGCTTTGAATGCCACTCACCCCCAGCACCCTGCCCTGCTCCCTGGCAGGCTCAGCCTCCCGTTCTGCTCTCAGCTCGCTCTCTTAGATCAGGGATCTCCCAGAGCTAATCTCATCACTGCTAATTACCGCAAACGAGAGCAGAAGAGCTCTGGCACTTGCCCTTCTGCATTATACAGCTGCTAACGGCAGCCCCTGTCCACAGGGAACAATAATGTGTGTCTCCTGCATTTCACAGCACATTTCCTTGGCTCAGTGACCTTAACTGCAGACACATATCTGAGAGGAGAAGCCTCTACGAGCACACGAGTGAATGAAGGAACCCTTTCTGCTTTATTCATGTGAGGAGTCTGTCTCAAGATGCTGCCAGAGCCAGCCTCAAAGGGGACGGGGGAAGAAAGAAATTCAGTCTGAATTCACTTTCAGCTTTCAAAGCGTGTGTATTCCTGTGGCTGTGCAAGCTAAAGTGAGAGCCATCAGGGAAGGGAAAGAGGCGTGCATGAGGAAATAAATAGGAGATCCCTGGTATGAAAACTGGCAGCTGGTGGGGAAGGAAGCAATCCTCCTTTCTTGTCCCTTGCTGCAAGAGTTTGGCCTTAAGAGAGCAAGGAATTTCTGAGCTGGAAGCCAGGTGAGGTACCTGGCACTGTAAGACCATTCAAACCTGCAGACAGGAGCTCATTTAGAGCCCCAGCTGGATTGGAACAAAAAGCAAAGGTGGGAAAGCCCATGGAAAAGCTTCCCCTGCTCAAGCCCAAGCAGATTGTCAGGACATGCTGAAATTCAGCTCAGGAGTTGCAAACTTCCAGGGGAAGATCTCAGCCCCTCTGCCTGCTGACAGCAGCCTGGGGTTCATCCACTCCCAAGTGCTGGAACAGGAATTGCTCCAGGGGGGAAAAGCTGCCCGTGTCTCCTGTCACAGAGACATCCCTCCCCCAGGCAGTGCAGGGAGGGCTCTGCTTTTCCAGGAGGAGAAGCAAAATCCCTGACGAACTCCTGCTCCTCGTGTGCGCAGCAAGGCGGAGACAAGCCCAGAGAACATCCCTGAACAGGATGTCCTGGAAAGGCTGTGGCTGTGCTGACACGGCTCAGGGGGTGGCTCTGACTGGGCGCTGCTGCCTCAGCCGGGGTCTGTGCGGAGCAGGCTCCCCACAGCCACAGAATTTAACCCTGGGATGGGGGCAGGCAAAGGCCAGCGGCACGGAAAGAGGAGGATCCCTCAAATAAAAGCAGACAGGAATGAGCAGACAGGCAGGTGGTGAAGGAGGAGGGTGGGTAGCACCAGATCAGCTGCAAATCTACGGGATGAGGCGAGGAAGGAGGATGGCTGAGGTTTTTTGCACGTTGGACAGCAGGGAATGTTCCAACCCTAACAAGGCTCCCCACAGGGGAAGGCAGGTCCTCATTAGCTCCCTTTCCATGGAACCTGCCTCCTGATCACACGCCACAGACAAACCAGGGCTCCCATCGCTTCCCACGGGATGCTTTGACTCTGCAAACACACAGGCTAACGGAGCTCCCGAGAAAACCAGAGCACAGCTGCAGTGACTACAGCCAAGACCGATCCAGAACTGAGGAGAGAACATGCCCAGCACCTCCTCAGCTCACTCACAGCACCTCCCACCCCCCTCCCCAGACTAATCAGCCGCATGCATTCATCCCCCCCAACAGGCTCTTACCTCCTCGAAGAGCTCCAGGCTGTAGGTGTTATCATCATCAGCAAAGTAAACAATCCCGGGCTGGCTGTTGTTTTTGTTAAAGGTCTCTCTCAGCCACCTGAGGGCCAGGTTCCTCTGCATGGTGCCGCGGGGGATGCGGGGGTCCCGCATGTCCCCGCGCAGTTTGTAGTTGCGGGGCGTCTCCACGTTCAGGTGGGTGTAGTTGAGCCCCGTGTCCCGCAGCAGGCGGGTGATGAGTGGCGTGCGGCGCTGGGAATCCTCCACCAGGATCCAGTGCAGGTTGGGTACGTGCAGGAGGGTGTTGGCCAGCCTGGTCAGCTCTGCCTTCTGCACCGGCCGGCTGTAGGTGGGGGTCACCACGTGGATGGTGGGCAGCGTGTCCGACCACGGGGGCGGGCGGGTGTACACGTACTCTGTCCTCACCACCTCCACAATGTCCCGGTCCGACAGGCAGTATTCCTTGGAGTCCAAGCCTGCAGCGAGATCACGCTGGGAGTCACCACCATCATCTGGGCAAGGGCATGGGAGAGAAGAGAAAGCCGCATGGACTGGGGCGTCCGGCACCCCCCGGCTGAGCCAGCAGCCACCCTCGTGGGTGCCAGGAGAGGAAACAGGCTGGGGTGGAGGCTTTCGTAGGTCAGGGCACGGATAAGTAAAGGCATCAGGGACAAAGACACGTGAGAAAAGAAGGTTCTGCTGCTAGAAGATCAGCACTGAAAAAAAAAATAAAGGCCTGAGAGGCCAGGAGAACTGGGTTGAGTGCTGACAACAAGCAGCTTCAAAAAGCACCCAGAGGAGACAGGATTGTAGAGCAAGCAGGTCTAGATAAAGAAAATAGCCACGTGGACTGAAGGTCTGTCATCCCTGAAGAGCTCCAGTGCTCTGGGCACCACGCTCAGCGGGACAGGACTCACAGATCTGCACTCAGGAACTGGAGCACCTGGACTGGGAGACAAGGAAAGAACTGGTGGAAAACACCAGGCCAGTGAAGATCCCCAGCAGCACGGTCTGGGCAGGACACTGCAGTGCCCCACTGCTCTCTGACAGGCACAGACAAGTGGGGAAAGACACAGTTCAAATGCAGAAACGGAGAGTGGAAATTAAAGCCTGTAATTGTAGGGTTTTTTTCCTGCAGAGACTTTCCCCTGCCTCTAACTCACCTGCCTCAAAAAGGCCCTTCAAGCCTCTGAACACAGCAGCCCCCTCAGGGGTGCAGATGTGAGCAATGAACAGCCTAAAGATCGGATACTCTGATCCAAACATGTAAAATCTTTGCAAATTGTTCACAATCAGCTCAAGGAAAACCAGTGTTGACGCACCTGCCGCTCCTCCAGGGTGCAACTTCCATGTTTTCCACTGCAGAGCAGCAGGAATGCCACGGTCTGCAGAGATGAAGGGGGGGAACCCCCACTCAGGATGTGAGGCTGCCTCTCCAGTGGGCACAGAACACTTTGAGCCATAGATTATTTTTATTTTTTTTTTTAACCAGGAACTTGAGATGAGAAAGAATGGGAACAGAGAGCCATTAGATCTGACCCCGCAGGGGCTACCCGTGGCTTTTTCATAGCACGTTATTCTTCCAGCAGCACAGACTTTGATACCTGAACCAAGTGAAGGCTTTGTGCCCCACAGCATTGACAGGAGGGGTGGATTTTTGGGGGAGGGAACAGGGTACATGTTGCTATCAGGCCCTATGTACTGCAAAGCACCTCAGCATCACACAGCAGAGCTCTCTGAGAGCAGAGAACCCTGGAACCAACTCAGAAATAAATCTGCGAAATGCATTGGACACAGACACAGGTGTAATTAGCCAGGACAGTGCCTGAGACAGTTTGCAAAGCCCTGCAGGTCAAAGCCTCAGCTGTGAGCCCTGGCACGGGGAAGTGTTGCTGTTCTGGGCATCTCCAGGTGCACATCTCCCTCAGCACCTGTGGGCAGAGCGCCTCAGAAACGCTTCACAAGAACAAAATGATTCCTCTCAAGAGCTTTCAGGTCGGTCTCTGCTTTCCACTGGGGACTCTGAGAAGCAGAGAAGTGTCTCATCAAAGTCATTGGTGAGTTCTTGACCGAGCCATTGGCGCAGTCTCAGTGCTGTAACTGCAGAGGCCATTCACAGAAAACAGTTTTTAGGGCAGCCATCAAACAGACAGGCAGCGTGTTTTTTACTCATCTGTAAAGTCCTCTTTTAGATCCCTCCTCCTCTGTCCACGTTCTTAAGGGATCAGAGTCATTTTTTACTGCCCAAAGTCTCAGAGGTGGCTGTCAGGTGAAAGGGAAAACTGCTCAGGACAGACTGAACTTCCTGCAACTCAAACTGCACATCAGTGTCCAGCAAAGGGATTAGCAGCTATGGGGGATGGGGACAAACACTGAAAGGGGAGAGAATCCCTCAGAGAAAGGGACCAGAAAGGATGAAAGGGTCCTGAAAATGAGCTGGCCTTCTTCCCCCAGACCAGCCTGCCCACAGCAGCAGGACAGAACCAAGAAGGAAGGTGGCAGAAGGCAGCGTGGCTTCTTCAGCCCCCAAGAGCCCTCACAGCCCTTAGATATTGCTGCTGTGCCAAGAACAGGACCAAACTGGGATGCTTCTGGCCACAAGGGTTCTCTCAGAACTTCCTGGAGCCCCCTGATTTGGACCTGGGCTGTATTTACTGCAGTGTGTGACAGGCAGCCTGGAGTCAACTTCTGAGAGCACTTTACCTCCCCCAGACAGGTGAGATCTGGCTCTTGCCTCCTCCTTCAAGTGCAAGAGCACTGCTTTTCTGCTTTCCATACAAAGTGCTCTCAGCCTCACGTCTCCCGGAGCTGCTGCCTCGAGTGGCAGCTTTGTTTCCTCTGCTCCCTCTTTTGCAGCTTTCCTGCTGGAAGAACTCTGTGTGCAGAGCGCTGCAAAGGCCAGCAGGGAGGGAATCCTCTCTCGGGGAACAAAGAGAAGCAGCACTCTGGATTTAGGCCACAAAGGGCTCTCCAAGTGCAGCAAGCACATCCCATGGCGTGGAGTTTGATGCCTCTGGAGGACCCCTAGGAGCCCTGGGCTGTTCCTGCAGCAGAGGTGGGGAGGCTCCTGCATGGGCATGGGCTGGGAGCTGAGATGAACATGGCTGCCGTGGAGAAATGAAATGAGAGAGGAGATGAGGGCGAAGGGGGGATGCACGGGCTTGGCATGGGCTGGTTTGGTTTCTCTCACCCTTGTGCACTGCAAGCAGTGGAGCAATGGTGCTCTGGTGCCAGACGGTGATTAGCAGTGTCCAGGGCAGAACTATCAGCACGATAGCCAGGATGTCTCGTCTCTTCGGCATCTCCAAGACTGACTGGGCCCACAGCTCCTCATTACCTGACAGTGAAAACCCCAGAGACAGAACAGCAGAGCACATGGAGAACAGAAATAAATGGGCAGCAAGGAGCAAGGACAGAGAGAGAGAACGCGAGAGAGGAGGGAGAGAGCAGCCAAGGTGACACGACTCGTGGGTCTTACCAGTGCTTACAACCCACCCATTGCAGAAGCAGGTTTGGAGGGGCCTCGGCTGCTGAGCCCAGGAGCAGGAGGGAACTTCTGCAGGGCACTGCTGGAGCTGCCAGCAGGAACCTCAGGGACTCATGTGGAAGGAAACCTGCAACACAGAGCACAGGCCGGTAGGCAGAGAAAGCAGCAGAGTTCTCCTCGAGAGGGACAAACCCCACTGAGGCAGTGAGCAGCAGCAGAAGTGTCCCAGCCCTCTGGGGAGATGCCTCCTGGGTGTCCAGGGCCTTGCCTTCCCTTTGCATCCCCTTGTCGAGCAAGTCCCTCTTGTCAGGCGAGCCAAAGCTGCTCAGTGCCGCAGTGCCTGAGACATCCCGGTGGAACCTGAGCCATCCCAGCAGGACAGAGCCTCCCCCCGCAGCCAGCCAAGCCCATGGAAGGAGCAGGGACTGCCACAAGCACGCCACTGACACATCAGCACACACTGTTTTTATAATTATCAATTATCACACTGTGACCCCCAGATCCTTTCCCTTGGCCAGGCAGAGCTCTTGGGGTGGCTGCACCTCTGCTCCTGGGAAATGTGATCCCGTGTTTTTCCTGATGCCTTAGGATTTCAGCTTTTCTACTTTTCATCCATTTGTAACCCTGCAGTTCTTTAGTGCAGAACTCCAAGCCCCACACACAGGGTCAGCTGCTGCTTCCCCACTTTGCTCAGACACAACAATTCCTCTCCAGGCCTGGCAATCAAGGACACCTCACTGCCTCAGGCCCCCAGAGATGGAAACAAAAGTGAGCTGGGGGCAGCAAACTTGGGGTGAATGACTTCATTACCTGGAGCTGGAATTGGCAGATGAACCCCCAATCTGCAAATGGCCCAAAGTGATCCAAGTGTGAACCCCGTGAGCATTGTCCATTTGGGGTGCAGCCCCTGGGGGGCTTTGTCTGCCCTAAATGCACCTGAAGGCCCTTCCATAAAAAGAACTGCTTTTTATTCTCTGAATTCTGTCTGGCCTCTGCTTTTAGGTAGCCCCAACAAGGCAGCAGTGTCATCAGTGAAGATGGGAAGGAACTGCTGCCCCTGCTCCTGCAGCAGTGCAGCCCCCCAGGCTGCAGCCAGGCTTTGGGGGGTTTCTTCCTGCAAGGACTTGGGCAGCCCCTCCCCTGGAGTGTGCTCTGTTCTCAGAGGGAGCACGACATTATCTCACTTTTGGCTGGAGATTTGTCTCTCTCCTTCTAGACAGGAATGAGGAGCTGGGAGACGGGGGAGGAAAGCGGAAAGGACTGTCAATAATTAAGAAATTCAGCCAATTATTGAATGGTTTGGGCTGGAAGGCACCTTACGTATCTTCTGGTTTTTAGGTAGCCCTGGAAAAAAAACGGCTTCGTGTAGTCACTGTTTGCCATGTTTGGGTTTTTCTTAAATTCTCTCCCAGGGATTTGAGACGGTAAACAAGGTCACTCTCTGTAAACTCTCTTGTTTTTCCCTTTTCCCTCTCCTAAGGAGGGACTTTGCTTGTTGACCCTTGATGTGTCCAATGAGTCCAAGGATCCCACCTCTTAGGTGGGCACATTGTAAAAAGTATAAAAATAGCTTCAGAGAATAAACCAGCCCCTTTTTGGAGCATCAGCCTTCTGAACCACGAGTCCGTGTCTCGTTCATTGTGTCCCACAGCGACAGCTTCGTTCCCATCAGCATTCCCTCCGCTCATCCCATCCTGCGGGCAGCTCCACCACCGCCAGCTTTTTCCAGCACGCCTGCTCAGGTCGGCTCCCTCTTGGAGGTGCCGTGCCTGGAGTATATTAAAGTGCCACCACGGCTTAGTTTGACGCGACACCAGCGCGTACAAGATCGGAGCAGACGGCGCTCGGCGGCGGCGCCTCGGCGAGCAAAGCGCGGCGCTTAGCGGGGCTGCCCCGAACACGGGGAGCGCTTTAGTGCCGCTGCTCCCGTGTGGGGACGAGCATCAGAGGCCGCTGAAAGGGCTCAGCGCAGGCAGGCACGGCCCGGGGATGCTGCAGAGGGAGAGGGATGCTCTGGGGGAAAGCGCTGCCCACCCAGGGACAGCGATCTGGGAGTTATCAGAGCCCCCTCCTTAAATCCCCTCGTGTTGTGTCCCTCTGGCATCCCCTCCCCGTGAAACCCTACTTGCCACTTGACTCTGACCTATTGCCTTTGGCCATAGGTAATCCCGCCCCCTACCCTGAAATGGATAAAACCCCCTGTCCCTCCGGGTTCGCCCTCTTTCGCCTTGGGAACCCCTTCTTGGAATAAACCTTGGAACGCATCTCAGGGTAAGAGCCTCTTTTGGTTTTATGTCCCTATCCTGAAGATTCCCCTCACCCTAACCTCCCTAAATCTGAGCTAGCAGCTGGCCTCGGGGGGCTGAGGGAAGGGGAACACTTCACCCTCGAGCTCTTGGTGCCAACTCTACTTGTTCTAGTATTTTCCCAGAGCTGGCTTTTTCTTGGTTGAATGGGGCAGGCGTGGGGAAATCCAGGTTCAGGTCCCTGAATAGCCCAAACTGGATTGACCTGAGTTTCCTTTGGCCACAGCCCCCAGCACTGAGCCCACTTGGAGTGAAATGGCTCCAAGAACTGAGAGGTTTTTCCTCTAAAGGAATCTTGCAATCAAGCCATATTCAAGTGGCTGGACAGAACCCGATTCTTCCAAATTAGCACTTCAATCACAAAGGTGTTAATTTGTCGTGGAAAACAAGAGGGAGAGAGGTCATAGGTTGTTGGGCTTTGTCCTCAGAAGTGCCATGTAAATGTCCCTCAACTGAAGTTTCAGTGAATCGGGGTTTTTTTCCATGCATACAAAACCCAAACTCACAGGAAAATTCCCAGTCAATGCTAGCAAACAGCCAGTTCCCCAGCCAGAGCTCTCTCATTTGTTTTCAGAATTGGTGAAAGCAGCCTCATTCAGACAAAATAAACCAGGGAGGAAGAGGAGGAATTATTCCAGCAAGCATCAGCCTTCTGCTGCATCCCTGTCCAGCTCTTGGAGCCAGAGAATTCCCACTGGCCTCGATCTGCCAAAGCACAGTGCCCTGAGGAAGGAGCATCTGAGCCCCGCTGTCCCTGTGGCTGCTGACTGTGCCTGAACAGAGGACAAGGAGCGTTGGCATCCTTGGAATCCTCTGATAAAGCTGGAACAGGTCCCCTGAGCATCCCTGCAGGGCAGCTGGAAAGGCTGAACACCTTACCCGGTAGGGTGCCTTCCCCAGAAATGCACCAAGGAGAGGATTCTGCTGCTGGAGAGGGGGTGGGAGGACACAACAGCTAAAAAAGCCACTCAGAGCCCACTCAGAGCCCCCGGCAAGCTGCCACAGTGGGCTGGCATCACCAAATGCCCTGTTTGTCACGGGCAGCTTCCTCCAGACGCAGTGCCCCGACCTCAGAGCTGCCTTTTCCCTGCCTCCTGCCCATCCAGGCTCAATTCAGCTCGCCTCAAGGCTGAGCTTGCCGTGATGGCAAATGGGCCCCTTTGTGCTGGGGCTCTGCTCTGCTCCCCCAGCCCCTCAGCACCGGGGAGAACGAGCAGGCTCCAGTGATTTGTGCTTTGCTCTCTCCCCAGCGTCGACTCCTTTCCTTTTGCTCCGGAGCATCCAGCAGCTCCCGGGTCACTCAGCTGTCCCTGTGGAGCCCCAGCTGCCCAGGGCCAGCACAGCCCACTCGTGGCTCAGCAGGGAGAGCTGCCAGGCACAGGGAATGTTCCAGTGCTCCCTTCCCTGTCCCCCCGGGGCTGGCTGAGCTCCCTTTGTGCCAGCGGTGCAGATGAGACTCAGATGCAGTGGCTGTCACGAATGTCCCCAAAGGGACAGGAGCCCAGGGTGGGCACCCAGATGGCGATGGGTGGCTGGCAGGGACAGCCTGGTCCCAGCTCTGGCCACGCTCTGCATCCTGAGATGCCCAGCAGCATCCTGCTCTGCAGCATTTCCTCACTGCTAATTCCTGAAGGGGTTTGCTTTTTATTGATGATCCTGGCTGAAGGACGTGGTAAGAATTCCTTTGGGGTGGCTGTGAGCACTGTGAAATCTCCATCCAGAGCATTGCAAGCTTCCCTCTCAACACCCTGATGCCACTGAGGGCTCTCAGTGTCACAAAGCCACGCTCCCCCCTCTCATCACAGGCCAAAGCTGCCAAAGGTGAAATCCATCTCCTCCTGTGAGCAGCACCAGCCAGGAATTGCATGGGAGCCTGTGATTTTACACTGCTGGTGAGAGGAGTCACAGCTCTGCAGCCCGAGACAGAGGGCTTTCCCTAAATCCCAAAATTCCCTCGTTGCCGAAGCCAGGCGATGATTTTTGTTGCTGTTTGTGGCAGGAGACAGAAACTGGCCTGGGGAAAATGATGTTCCTCTTCAAGGCATTCATTCGACCCCTTCCCCATCGTGACACCACTCTCCTTTCCCCACTGAAATCGTTTGAAACAAAACCTGCTTCGTTCCAATTGTCACTTTTAGACTTCTCCTACCTCCTCTTCCCCAGGGAAATGAAGGAGGAGGAACAAATTTAAACGTCAATTAAAACAATCAAAACTCTATTTTCCACTACAGAAAGTATCCTGCCTTTTTTTTTTTTTTTTCTTTTCTACTTTTGAGAAATGAAGTGAAAGCCACAAATCACTGGCTCAAATCTAAGTGATTTTGGGGTTAAATTACTCCTGAAACAAATGAGTTCTGCACGGTTTTGGGAAGAATCGGGTGCCACATGATGAAAGAGATCCCCATCCTCCGGCAGAGGGCAATGGCGTCGAGGAATGACAATATGGAAAGGGCACTGATCTAATTAAAAAAAAAAAAAAAAAAAAAAAAAAGCTTTAATAAATCCTGGAGCCACGTGTTAGTAACATGCTGGATTATTAAACACTGAAGGTTCTTTTTTTAAATCAAGTTAATTGGCATCAGCTCTGACACTTGCCATAGGAAGGAGTGATTTGATCTGCAACCTTTACAGTCAGTTTTACCTTCATTCCTCCTCTGGGGCTGCTCAGCCCCAGTGTCATTAATCCTTGGTTTGCCCACACTGACGAGAAGTGATTTAGAAAATGTTAAACTAAAGAATGGCTTGATTTGAATTTGTACTTATACATCTTACTGGAGTAAAAACACTGTCTGGATGTGAGAAAAACCCCACACCCAAAAAAATCCCCAGACAAACGCAGCAAACACTTTGTTGTGCTCCCAACAAGCCAGGAAATAACAAACAAACGCTGCCGAAACCCGCAACAAAAGCTCTGCAAAGAAAAGAAACACTCCCACTTCAGGATATCCTCACCAAAAGCTTTTCCCTCCCAAAATCTGAACACGGGGCTCCTTTCACTTTTGCAGCAGCAGCTGGGCCTGAGCTCTGCTGAAAGGCGATGCTGGAGTGGCACAAGACAGAGTTGGTCCCTCTGCCCTGCCCACCTCAACCCACAGCCCCTGCGACCCCAAAAACCCCTTCTGGATTCACTCCTGGGCTCAGGCAGGTGCCTGGCACAGAAACCAACCCCGGGGATGTGAGGGCAGGGATGTCGTGTGCCCAGAGGGGGAAACTGAGGCACGGGATGGTCACAGCCCAGCAGACACTGGGGACAAGGCTGGGTCAGGACAAGGGGGCAGCTTGGATGGGGTTGGGAGCCAATCTGGGATAGTGGGAGGTGTCCCTGCCCATGGAAGGGGGTGGGACTGGATGAGATTTAAGTTCCCTGCCACAACAAACCAGGCTGGGAAATTTGGGATTCTGGAGCAGTTCTGAGCTCCAGGTGCTCCACGCTCATCCCTGCTCCTTTCCACGCTGCTTGGCAGGGGATGGGCACTCCAAGCCTCTGTCTAAGATTTTTGGTGTTTGGCAGAAGAGGCTTGTAAAGCACAGGCTAAAAATAAAGGTAGTAATAAAAGCCTCTTGCTCGTTAATTACTCTGTAAGCCATTACTGCCTAAAAACCCCATAACTTTAATGGGGGCTATTATAAGTATAGTAGCAAAACTGTGGAGCTAATTAGTGTTTAGTTATTAAGCAGAACATAGCCAGAACTGAGTAATGAGCACACAGAATTGCTGCTTCTTGGAGGATTTAATCAGGGGAGGTGCTTTCAAGCTCAGATTCTCCCGATCCAGGGGACAAAAGGACAGGGGATTTTCAGGCCAGCCCTCCCAGACAGATCCCTGAGCTGATCTGTGCAGCACAAACCTCGGAGTGCAGGGCAGCAAAGGGAGGGAGAATGATCAGAAATGGTTCAGGTCTCCAGGAGAACCCTTCCAGCTAGAGGAGACCCAGATTCATCCACGACAATCCAAATTTTGGAGCCAACGCTGCAATGGAGGGCGAGGGTTTGCATCATCTCTTCACCCAGCATTTGTTTCCTTCTTTTAAAAATTAAAGCAATTCCTGTGGCCAGAAATACAGAAATAATGCATTCTTTTTTTATTATTTATTTACTTATTTTAGATTTTAGAAGTTCAGGGGTACTGGGAAAGCCTGGTGAGGAAGCTCAGTTTCTGGGAGCTGTTTTTTTCAGTATTTTCAATATTTTTTCCAGCTTCACCTACAAACCACAGTCACTGCACTTGCCTTGGCTACAGGGCCATTCCTTGTGCTCTCCAAGCTGCCACAGAAACTGAGGCACAAAATTCCCCTGATCTTGCAACAGCTGAGGCAAAACCCAGCCCACCCTTCCCTTCCAGCCTGAGCCCTGTTGCCACAAATGGGATCAAGAACACAGATTATCTCCCAGGGAAAAAAAAAAAATAAATTAACCAAGCTTCTCAGAACAACACTTAAATTTTAAAGCAAGCATGAGTAAAGTGGATCAAGGGAGCTCAACACAAGCACAATTAGCTGCTGGAACTTATTGCCACAGGATACTGAGAAGAACAAGAACTTAACAGGATTCGAAAAAGGATTAGTTGTGTATGTGAATAAACTGCATATCCAGAATTAGAATGAACCACCCACCAGTTTGGAAAACATGTAAACCCTTGAGTTTCGGAGCTTCAGCCAAATTTTAACAAGCATCAGAAACTTTCTCTTCTCCGGATTAATCCCCCCCTCCATGGTAGAATCAGGACAGGAGGTGTGGTGGCACTGCTCTTATGCTCTGACACAGTCCCAAGGTTCCAACAGCAAGGCCCATCTCCTGGAAAAGCTTGAAAAGATTGGATTTATTGCCCTAAATGTGTTTGTTTTCCTGTGCAGGCTCTCACACTGCACTCATCACCACAGTGCCCAAGTGCTGTCCAGATTTCTCCTTAACGACAGGCACTGCACTTCCTCCCTGTGTTGCTCCAAAGGGATCTTTTCTGAGGCTGGAAAAGGCAGGAATACTTTCATTGGGTGATTTTGGAGAGGGCTGAACCTGGCTTTGTAACCTCCTTGTGCTAAGCAAAGCAGGAGCAGAACAATGTGTCACAGCCCTGGCACCAACAGTGGTGAGGCTGCTCTGGGTGCTGGGACAGCCTCAGCAGGGGAATGGCACCACTTTTGGGAACCCTTTCTGCTTCCAGAGGATGCTCTCTCAACACTCCCTCCAGCCAGGAAAGCTGTGGCTTGACTCAGGTCTGGGGTTTGGGAGCCTCTCCAGCACCCAGTCCTCCCCGAGGAGCGGCTGCACTTCACACACGGTTTTTAAAAAGCATCTCTCCCAAGATGAAAAGCTGTTTGACTTACAGCCCACTTCCAAAATAGAAAGGCAACTGGGAGCTGGTTTTTTCCTTGGGGAAAAGTTGGTGGATTTTCTTTAAGGTTGCTTGTGGGTGAGTGCTGGGGAAATGCTCCAGCAGTTAGCTCATTTTGGGGTTTCTCCATCCAAGTCTCCTCATCTGGTGACACAACACACCTGGAGCTGTCCCCTGTGCTCAGCTCAGACCACAGCAGCACTGCCAGCACCAGCCACACTCCCAGGCTCTCTATTCCACCTCTGTGGTCTGCATTGCACTGAATATTTTGTGCACCGCTGGCTCCCATGGATCTGAAAAAAGTGACATTAACAAAGGCTGACCCAATTTCACCGTGATCAGGCTCAATCCCACAGCTCCATAATAGGCTTTGCATATGCTTTGTCCAAGGGGTTGGAAGGCACGAGCTGCCACGTGACACCTCACGGGAACAGGTGGCAGGTCACAATGACCAAACCTCACTTTTCCAGAGGAAAAACCTCACCTCTCCAACCTGCAGGCCAGCAAACTGCAATTTTTTATTTTTTTTTTTTTTCCCCAGGATGTGCAAGGCTGAATCATCAAGCCAAATGTGTCAAAGCTTCCTCTGGACTTTCCTTTCTCTCTCTACCCAAGGAAGCCTAACAAGCCAAACCAGTAGAATGCAGGAGAACAATAAAAGGAGCCAGAGTGGTGCTCACTGATGCTGGGGCAAGGATTCCATCACCTCCACCACCCCACAGCTTGTGCTGGTGATGGCTGGGAGAAGCCCCAGGCTTTTTTACCCTGTGTGGATGGATTCTGTGGGTGCATCTGGAGCCCTGGGCAGGTGGGACACGCTGGTGGGAGCTGCCTCCCCTTGTGCTGGCACTGGGGAAAGTTCACAAATCCAGCCCTCAAACAGCAAGAGCTGTGCCCAGCAAGCCACAAGGCCTCATTTCATCTCCCAGTTCCCAAAAATCCTCAGTTGCAGACCTGGAGATGAGGCTGCTCTCCCCCCACACCCAGTGCCAGGGGGGCACAGCGGGGTGGGACACACCTTTGGCATCCCCTGGCAGCATCTCAGCAGCCCCACAGCCATCAGCTTTTAATTAAAGAGTTCTTCCCCACCCCTGGAAGAAAATAAACCCTGCTCTATTTAAAAAGAGTTATTAATAACCTGGTTCTAATGTATAAAAGAGAAGGGGAGAAAGAAGCTCACAGAGCTGTGAGGAAGTTCGCCCTCTCCCACTGCAGAAAGCCACCACAGGGCTCTCTAAACACTTTAAAAAGAGATTTAGTTTTTAAAAACATGGTTACTCTCTTTTCAAGAGCAAACATCAAATATCTTAAAGGTGTAGGGTTTTTTTTTTTCCCAAAAAAAAACCCCTTGAAGGCATTCTCCATCACTTCTGGAAACAGCAGCAGCTGTTTCCAGGCACAAGTCCCTGCAGACTGAGGTGAAGTAGAAACTTCTTTGCAGGAGCTGCTGCTGGAAATGCTGGACACCGTGCCATGTCCAGGCTGGGGGATGCTCCAGACAGGCAGCCAGGAGCTTTCCTTGCCCCGGGAGCAGAGTGAGGCTGTTCCTGCCTGGGGGAGGCAGAGTGCTCCTGGCAATGAATTCCCACCCAGCATCTCCTCCCCACGCTGCTGCTCCCAGCTGGGGGAGCCTGCACGGAGCAGCCACAGTGGGAATTTGAGCTGAGGAGTGTCTGGGCTGTAAATCCACGTTAAAATTTCTGCCTTATTCCAAACCACATTTCCACTGCACAGGAGCTGCCAAGGCTCCCGGGGTGAGAGCTGCACCCTGAGCCTGAGCCCTTGCTCCCTTCTGTCCCAGCAAGAGCACAGCACATCCCAGCACTGCAGGAACAGGTTTATGGCAAAGCAGTGCCAGTCACAGTGATGCCTTAGGATTTCAGCTTTTCTATTTTCCAACCATTTGTAACCCTGCAGTTCTTTAGTGTAGAACTCCAAACCCCACACACAGGGTCAGCTGCTGCTTCCCCACTTTGCTCAGACACAACAATTCCTCTCCAGGCCTGGCAATCAAGGACACCTCACTGCCTCAGGCCCCCAGAGATGGAAACAAAAGTGAGCTGGGGGCAGCAAACTTGGGGTGAATGACTTCATTACCTGAAGCTGGAATTGGCAGATGAACCCCCAACCTGCAAATGGCCCAAAGTGATCCAAGTGTGAACCCCGTGAGCATTGTCCATTTTGGGTGCAGCCCCTGGGGGGCTTTGTCTGCCCTAAATGCACCTGGAGACCCTTCCATAAACAGAACTACTTTTTATTCTCTGAATTCTGTCTGGCCTCTGGTTCTAGGTAGCCCCAAAAAGGCATTTCCAGCAGGTTTTCACTCCTGTGGCCTTTCAGGACAGCTCCAGCAAAGCTCAGCGTGGCACTCAGAACTCCCAGCTCCCCCACTTAGCAGCTGGACAAGAACTCAGCCACTATATAAGCCTGGAGAGAAAATTCCCAGCTCCCATCCCCATTAGATGGCTCCTTTAAAGGGATGAGGCTCAAATCCTGATCCCTGCTCAGCGCTGGGTGCCCAAACAGGAGGAGTCACTAATGGGACTGAGGAATTAACGTGGATTCTTTGATGCCATAGCGTGGAAAGGGAAGCAGGGGGGGTGGAATTTGGCATGATTAAGCAGATGCCTGACTATAATTCAGCAGCTTGCAGCGCAATCAATTGGTGCTTGCAGCCCTGCAGTCCATTAGTGCAGCCACAGACCTCCACACCCTGCTTGGAAGGTCATTTTTAAATTGTCTCCCTTGTGGGTTTCCGGTCCCTGCCCAAATTCTGGCCCTGCTCAAAGGGGCACACAGAGCTTCCTGAGGTGCTCTCATCGTCCTTGGCTCACCAGCTCTCTCCCCAGGGAGCATGAACTTCTGCCTGGGAAGGCAGGTCTGTAGAGAGCCCTGTGGTGGCTTTCTGCAGTGGGAGAGGGCAAATGTAGTCACTGTTTGCCATGTTTGGGTTTTTCTTAAGTTCTTTCCCAGGGATTTAAAATGGTAAACAAGATCACTCTCTGTAAACTATCTTGTTTTTCCCTTTTCCCTCTCCTAAGGAGGGACTTTGATTGTTGACCCTTGATGTGGCCAATGAGTCCAAAGATCCCACCCCTTAGGTGGGCACATTGTAAAAAGTATAAAAATAGGTGCTGAGAATAAACCAGCCCCCTTTTTCAGAGCATCAGCCTTTTGGATCACGAGTCCGTGTCTCATTTATTGTGTCCCACAGCGACAGGCAAACTTGCTCACAGCTCTGCCAGCTTCTTTCTCCCCTTCTCTTTTATACATTAGACTCAGCAAAGGCCTCATGTCAAAAGCCTGGGAACCTTTGACATGTCAGGATAACCTGGCCCATCTTCCACGTGAGAGGAATTTGGCAGGGAACCATTCCTTCTCTCCTAGCAGCATAAAAACCCCGTCTGGCAATCCAGAATAAACCCAGAGCTATTCCAGCACTGCCTGAGGAAATGGGATTTGGCTCCTGGAGAGGCACAGGCTGAATGTACAGGTTTGTCCAGCTTCCAGCCCCAGCCTGGTTCTCACTCTGCCTTCCCTGTGGCTGAGTTATTTTGGCTCACCTCACCTCGGCCCGCTCTGGAGGTGAGAAGGAAACAGCTGCCCACTTTTGGCCAGGAATCACAAGGCTCAGGGAGCTCAGAGCTGAGCACAGTGGTGGCACCGATGCCTGAGGTGCTGGCAGAGCCCAGCTCTCACCAATGCCATGGCCTGGAGAAGGACATTTCTCCTAATTTTAGTATCACTTAAGGTCCAAGCCTATCCAGATCTTCTGAATGAGAAATGGAGGAGCCAAACTGCTGCTTAGGATTTAAAATTTTATATTTTTTTCACATATTTGTAACCCTGCAGTTCTTTAGTGCAGAACTCCAAACCCCACACACAGGGTCAGCTGCTGCTTCCCCACTTTGCTCAGACACAACAATTCCTCTCCAGGCCTGGCAATCAAGGACACCTCACTGCCTCAGGCCCCCAGAGATGGAAACAAAAGTGAGTTGGGGGCAGCAAACTTGGGGTGAATGACTTCATTACCTGGAGCTGTAATTGGCAGATGAACCCCCAACCTGCAAATGGCCCAAAGTGATCCAAGTGTGAACCCCGTGAGCATTGTCCATTTTGGGTGCAGCCCCTGGGGGGCTTTGTCTGCCCTAAATGCACCTGAAGGCCCTTCCATAAACAGAACTGCTTTTTATTCTCTGAATTCTGTCTGGCCTCTGCTTTTAGGTAGCCCCAAAAAGGCATCAGAAGAGAAGCTGGAGACAGAATGAAGCTGACAGTTTCACAACTCGTAACTCAGTGAGCACGAGGCTGTCATAGGAAGAAAAGCATCCCCAAGTGCTGACCCCCTGCCAGCATCACTCCCCAGCCCCTGCCCTTCCCAGGAGCATCCTCAGCCCTTGGAAAAGCTTGTCCTGCTTGGCCAAGCACCATCCTGCTGCCAAATACTCCCTGTGGCCCCAGAGTGTCTCAGCAGCAGGGAACTCTGATCTACAGGTGGCTGAGGGCACTCACCCCTCATCTGACACAGCCAGAGCTGCAGACGTGCCTGAGGGACACCCAGACCCCCCCCTGCAGGCTTTTACTTGCAAGGTGAGGTGCCAGATGAGCCCTTGGGGAGCTCTGAGGAGCTGGAGGGGTTTGTGAGGGCTGCTCTAAGAATATTGTAATCACGCAGTAATTATGGCGCATCTCAAATCAAGCAGGCAAATCACAGCGTCATTATCACGGCTGTCACCAGCCCTGCCTGGCACAGATCAGGCCCAAGGAGGGAGCAGGGCCAAGGGAACATCCACAGAGCTCCACCACACTCCCTCCAGGCCTGCCCAGCCCACACCCCACCAGCCTGGCAGCCTCCTCCTTCCCAGGACCACATCTGTCCTTCTCTCAGCTGCATCTCAAGGTACCACACTTAATTAGTCAGGCTGATTTTACCTTTTTTTTTTCCTTTTAATTAAACAACCAACTTCAAGCACAAGAGCAGCCCTTGTGATTTGATTGGAACTGTCAGTCTTTCAAATGTCATTCCTATAGATGACTAATCTTTAAAAACATGAGTTACTAAACTCATTGACTCAGTTGATAATGAGCCAGAGCAGAAAAGATGGTTGAGACAGAGAGGGAGGCACCAGAGCTGCATGGGCTCTGAAGGTGCTGCATGGGGCCACTCTGCAGCAGGAGGGACTGGGGCTTCCTGGGAAATTCCAAATGCAGGCTATGGAAATGGGGATGTGGCACAGCAGGGAGGACATCTGGGCACTCCTGCTCCTCCAGTCGCTGTCATGCTGACAAAAAAAAAGAGGATTTTCTATCCCAGCCTCTCTGAGCGTGCTGGTTCTCAGCACAGAGCAAAGTCACTGCTTCCCTCTGCCCCCAGCACGGGCTGCCTTTGGCACAGGATTCCCTGGCCCCCTCTTTTCCCATATCCACCCAGTGTGGTGCAGCTTTGGGGAGCATCCCAAGCACTACAAGCTGAAAGTGTCCCACCCCACCAGCAGCAGAGGGGGCACGTGCTGATCCCATCCCAAATGTGGGTTCTTCCCCACCCCACAGGCTCTGTCCCGGCTCTGCAGAGCTCCCGCTCTGCTCTGCACCAGGATAACTCAGGCTCTCAGGTGAGGTACTCACTCTGAGCCTCTTGCCTTTAGAGCCTTCTGGAAGGAGACAAAAAGGGCTGCCAGGAGAGGCAGAGACAGTGCTGGCAGCATTTTCAAAAGACAAACGGGTGGAAGGAGGGAGATGCACGTGTGGGGTGGCGGCTTTGGGGGATTCCAACAAATCCTTTGCCACCAGCGGCTTCAGAACTGTCAGATTTCCCAGAGCCAAGGGACAGGGGCAGGGACAGAGCTCAGGTCCCCCTGCTCCCCTTCCACATGCGTTCCTGCTGGTACAAAACCCTCAAAATGTTCAGCAGCAACAGATTTATGGGGTGCAGCATTTCCCTGCGCCCAGCACCTGAGAGGAGTCCCTGCATCCTCTCAGTGCCACAGCCAGTTACTCCTCCACAAAGGGCAGAAATTGGCAGCTCCCCCTCCTCCCCTCCCTTGGGCTTTATTTCTAGAAAGGCACCTTTTATTGCCTTTTTTTTCCTCTTTCCTGAGGCCAGCCTGCCAGGCTGGAGGCAGAGGCAGGATCTACACCTGCAGGATCTACACCTGCAGGATCCACACCTGCAGGATCCAGGCAGATCCCCCCTTGCTGCCAGGGCATTCATCTCAAAGTAGTTTTATTCCCAGCTGTGCCTCCCCAATGCTCCTCTGAACTCTGGCTGCTTGCACTTGGGAGAATTTCGGAGTTAAAGGAACTAACAACTTAGAGTAACTAACTCCAGGGGAGATGAGACTTCAAACTGGGCCACCCAAGAGTGAGCTGAGCTCTCACCATGCTGCTTCCCAGTCTCAGATGGAGTTATTCTTCCCCACACAGATCCCAACCCATCTTTCCAATACTCCCTGTTTTAGAGCTTGCAATTTCGTGTCTCCACTAAAAATCATGTCAGGAGAGATGCTCCTCAGCCTGACAAACAGAAGGAAACACTTCCAAAGCCTCGCAGAAGGTCATTCCAGGAGCTGCACTCTCTGGGAAGATGAATATGTCCGAGTCATGCCTGGTGAATGTGACACTGGAAGAATTATTCATCAGCAGTGACTTCTGTGGCTCCAATCTCCATAAACAGCTGCTGCTCATCCAGGTGGATCACAGCCCACCTGAATAAACCCTTGGCTGTCCCTACCAGCCAGAGGAGCCTCTCCTGGAGCTCTGCATCCCTGCAGCCTCCATGGGAGCCAGGGATGGCAGGAGGGAAAATTCCTGCTTCTCCAGGGCTGCGGGGAGCAGGCAGACAGTGCCATAAACTGGCTGGCAGCCTTTCAAAGGTGGCAGGCTTGTGCCAGATTATCCTTCTCTCTCTCCCAAATTAGAAGCAGAACGTGCCACTAGAAAGTCAGGTGAAAGCTGTCTCTCAAGGAAGAGAGAGGCTCAAGGCATCCTGCTGATCTGAGCACAGCCAGTGCCTCCCAAAAACCCCCACAGCCTCTGGGCTGCCCCAAACCTGCCCTGGCAGGCATGCCCTGGGTTGCTGAGCTGCAGCATAAACTGTGCTGGGGTTTATTCACAGCACCTCTGATTTCAACATGATTCTCCTGCCGTGGACACAGCCACAGGAAGCCCCTCTTGGAGGCAGAGAAATGGCATCATCACATATTCATTCACCTTCCTCATCATCATCACAAATATTCACCTTCCCCATCATTACAAATATTCACCTTCCCCATCATCACAAATATTCACCTTCCTCATCATCACACATATTCACCTTCCCCATCATCACAAATATTCACCTTCCCCAGCCCCAGAGCCCAATTTTATATTTATATAAAAATATATATTGTCTATTAGCGCTGTACTGCACTAATAGATATATATATATTTTTATATAAATATGCACTTATCTATTCCTGCTGGCTGCAGGAGACACAAGAAGGCCAGCCAGGCCCCCTCTCTGCCTCACTCACACCCATTTACATCCAAACATCACCTCTGCCAGTTTTCCAGCCCCCAGCCAGCTCCTAGTTCAGCCCAGGACTGCCTCACTCCCTGAGCCTCCCTCCCTCCCTCCTTCCGACACCCAGCCCCCTCACAGCTCTGCCTCTCAGCAGCCATCACGTGCATCTATTATTCAGGAGAAATATCAAGTTATTCATGAGCCAAAATAGGCTCCAGGTCCTGCACCCAGCCTGACAAAATCCCTTCTGTTAGCTGCTCCCTTCCCAGCCTGAGCTCAGGGAGAGGAGGGTGGATCTCCCCAGGGATTCCTGGCTTTGCCCTGTCAGGGTCAGGAGGAGCAGCCCTGCCTGCCTCTCCCTCCTCACCTGCCCAATGGCCACGGCTCTGGGGCCCTTCCCTCCTGCACTCTCCACAAACTCCAGGCTCCCAAATTCATTACAGCCCCACTCCATCACCTGTGCAAACCCCAGCTTATCCAAAGCCAGCCTCCCCCCTGGGCTGGAGAGAGCTCTCACAGGGACAGGGGGCTGGCAGGCCATGGGCAGTGGCTGTAACCACAGAGCAGGGACACGTCCCTGAGCAAGCCTCCAGAAACCAGCTCCTGCCTCCATCCAGAGGTGCTGGTGAGGATTTAACCCAGTTCCTCCCTGCTCTGGGCTGGACCACGGCTCCTGCAGCAGTGACACACCGTGGATGATTTCCCTCATCCACACCTGCAGGAAATGCTGCCAGGAGTGCTGCTGCTGGTGGCACAGCCTGGGCAGGGGGGCAGGAGCAGGATGGAACATGCAAGCTCCATGTGTGTGTGTCTCCTGGCACTCTGGGCACACACAGCTCTCCTAAAAAAAAAGATCAAAACACTCCAGTGCAGACCACAAAAAAAAAAAAAAGCCCTGAATCCTGCACTGGAGCACCCAGAAATGCTGCAGCACTCTGCTGTGCAAGGAAGGCCTTGGGGAAATGATTCCACAGGACAAATTCCTACTACAAGACTGTAGGGTAACCTCTTTTTTTATTATTTCATTTTATTGTTTTAATTTTTTTTTTAATGTTTGGGTGAGGCTGGCATGAGCTGAAGCTGGGAAAAGCTCACTTGGATGCACTGGTCCCAGCACCGTTCCAGGTTTATTTCCTTTGTCACAGCCTCTGGGATTCAGATGAAAAAGGCATAAAAGATCACCCAGCCTGTGGGGCCAGGGCAGTGTCACCCCCCAGCCTTTGCTTTTGCTCATTCTCTAAAAAGCAGGACTCCCCCAAGGACAGTGAGAGCAGTCCTGGCCCTCACAGAGCCACCTCTGCGAAGAGAACTTCATTGGGACACATTTTCTTCTCCAGCTGTAGGAGCTGCTGAGCAGGTGGAAAACCACAAAGGGTGAAATCCAAGGAGTTCAGCCAGAACTCCAAGGTGGAATTTTACAGCCAAGTCCAAGGGGAGGTGACCCAGGCACCCACCCCACTGTCACATTGGCACCCACACACACCCACTGCCACACACGAGAGCATCTCAGCCCTCGCTTGGTGCCACCAGGACAAGAGTCTGGACTGTGCAAACCCCAACTTACCCAAAGTCAGACCCCCTGTCCCCCCTGAGTGATGCTTTTTATTCACCAGGAGCCTGAGTGGGCCCCAAATCATGCTGGATTATGTTATGATAATGCTGGAGGTATTATAAATGCTCTGTGTGCCAGACAAATCCTGGAGCAGGCTTCCAAATCCCCTCGAAATCCCCTCTTGCGTCTCTGCATTCATCCATTCATGAAATCCAGAGCAGGGCTGCAGCATCCATCCTTCTGTTCCAGGCCTGAATGGAAGGTGAGGCAGACTCACTCGGGGTGTTTCTCCTGGATTAGCCTTTTCAATTTTTGCTTCTCAGGTGCCAAATCTGCCAGAGGAAGCCGCAGGGCACTTAGGAATGATGTCCAGCAAGGCAACTGAGACAAATCCTGTGGCTCTTTCTCCTCTCAGAGAGTGAAGTGAGTGCCTCATTCTCCTGCTCCCCGCAGGGCCATGGGAGCAGGGAGGTCCCCTCAGCAGAGCTGGCTGTCTTTATTCTTTTTGCAAACAACAGGCAGAGATTGTTTGGTCTGCTTTAGGGGAATTCCTTAACTCAGACGAGCCTCACCCTGGAAATTCCTATTTTTCTTTACAGCTGGACCTCCCTGAGGCGACACCCCAACCTTCAGAGCACTGAAGCAAAGGGTTCCCCACCTTTTGGGGGTGAGCAGACTTCTCCCTCTGAGCCACAGCTTCCCATTCCCTCTCCGCTGCTCCTCAAGAACAGCACAAAAATCCCTGTAGAGAAGCTTAGCTCTTGTCCTGGCTTTAGGAAAAGAGCCTGGATCCAGGCAGGAGGGGGATCTCGAGCATTTCCTATTCATTCTGCTGTCACAGCCAGGCAGATCGTGTTGTGCTGCCCATGGCTCACAGGGAGAGCAGAGCTGGAGGGATTTCAGAGGCACCACTGCAGCTGGGAAATTGCTTCAAGGCTCTGTGGTACCCAGGCAGAGCAGGGACAGAGTGAGAACAACTGCACAGGGCTGTGCAGGGGGAAGGAACTCACCTCCAGGATGGAAAAAAATGGGGGTGGAATTGTGCTCCAAGGTGTTTTCCTGCCCAGAACTGAGCAGAGGGAAGGAACTCACCTCCAGGATGGAAAAAAATGGGGGTGGAATTGTGCTCCAAGGTGTTTTCCTGCCCAGAACTGAGCAGAGGGAAGGAACTCACTTCCAGGATGGAAAACCAGGTGTGGAAGTGTGCTCCAAGGTGTTTTCCTGCCCAGGAATCATTTTCTGAGCCTGTGAACAAGGTCCTTTGGGAAGTGTCACTTGGTACAACCAAAAAACCCACAGAGGGAGAGGGATAAAGGTAGCAGGAGGGCTAAACTGGCTAAATTTTTGGGACAGAGCACTGAGAGAGCAGGATCTGTGAATTCTTTGCCCACTGTCTCGTTCCCTGGGGGTGTGGAGCTCCCATTGCAGCTGGAGCAGGATGCATTCCGTGGTGACCAGCACACCGTGTCACTGACAGCTCTTGGGGGTGGTCCAGGTGTCTCCATCAGGAGATGGAGATTAATTACAGCCCCACCCCATCACCTCTGCTCAGCAAATCCCTCCTCAGCTCCTGCAGGTGAATCCAGCCCTGGTGTCAGCTTGCCAGCCCAAACACAGAAAGTCAAGGCACGCAGGAGGAAAAGGGAGAGTCCCTCCTCACCCTTCAGCCCCCGTGCTTGGCACAGGTCACTGCTCCTGCCACCACAGCAGCAAAACACGGGCAGGAGACTGATTCAGCATCTCCACAGGCAAAACACGAACAGGCAACACATCACAGAGAGAAAGGACCCACAAAGCAGCCACTGCAGAGTGGGCATTGGATTGTTCCAAGGACATTGATTCCAGAAGCAGCTTTGCCTTGGGGTGGGTTGAGGCCACACCAAACGCTCCTCCAGCTAAACACAACTTACAGCTGCAGCCCACTTGACTTTTCAAATGAAGGCCTGCAGGAAAAGTGGAGGGTGAGGAAGCCACAGAGGGCATGGCCACAGAGGAAGATGCTGACCAAGGCTTGCTGCATCCCCAGAAGTCAGGGATCTTGCTGAAAAGCACTCCTGGGATCCGGGCAGCCTCTGGCACTGCTCATCCCTGACAGAGAAAATGCTCAGAAATGCAAGAAAGGACCACATCCTGTCCTCCTCTGGATTCAATCTGGCCACTGGGTTTTGTTGGAGGAACTAAAAATCGCTTTTTTGCACAATTTTTCTTTTTTCTAAGCCAGTAGAAATAGAACAAGGGCAAGAGAGAGCAAAATCATCTCAAAAAGGCAAGTCTGCAAAAACCACTGAAAACTGAAATGCAACATTCGCCCCAGTGTCCCTTTTAAGACAGCTCTTGTCATTTCCCAAGGCTTCTGCTGTGGCAACAGGAGGGGGCTGGAAGAGACTGAAAGGGCAGACGCCCTGTTTTGGGTTCAGAAAGCATAATTTTGGCAGGGAACAGCCAGCTTTGGCCAAGGGGAGAGCGTGTGCTCACACTTCGGTCCTGGAAGGTTTCTTGGTGAGCTCAGGCCAGATCTCCCAGGGGGCTGCCAGGAGGATGCAGCAGGGCTGAGGATGCCACAACCCAACCAGCCCTGGGCTCTGGAGGCACTCACAGCTCTCCTTGCCTCAGGGGCTGCAAAACTGCAGAGAAACCCCAGAAAGAGGCACGACAACCAGGCAGGGAGGAGGAAATCCAGCAGCCCTGAGCTTGGCTGGGCTCTGGAGGCACTGCCCTGATGAGGACAAAGGCACAGACTGGCTGGCCCCAGTGGCAGCTGTGACACAGGCAGGGTGACAGACCCTGCCAGGGTCGGGGCACTTTGTGTTCACTGTCCACTCTGAGCCACCCCAGTGGGTCAGGAAACTTTGGGAAGCCAGGTGGGAAAGCTCTCCCCCTCTCTTGTGGGCACTTGCACTGAGGGAGACACTTCTGCTGGAGACCCTCTGGCTTTTCTGTCCAAAGGAATCAAAATGTGAGACTTGTGTGCCCTGTTCTGCACCCTGAAGCTGTCAGGGAATCCCACAGCATTTCCCTAGGAATGCCAATGGAGGGGTGCAGAAAGGGATCTGTGATCCAGCTGGAATGGGAACGTACTCAGAGCCAACATCACTGCTTGCATGTTTCTTCCTCTGCCTTCCCCACACCCATAAATATTCAAACAGGAAAATAAAATTATTGATCAGCTGCCTTCCCATTATAGCAACACTCACTGTCCTGCTGGCTTTGGCCATTTCCAAAGCCCCTACCACAGAATTAACCCTCCTGGGAGAAATATTCCTCCTAATTATTGAATTCCTTCACCAGAACATCTTCTGCGTTCCTCGAGGCTGGCACAGGAACCAGAGTTTGGAGTTTCACACAGAAACAAGATATTTTCCCCAGCTTTTCCCCAGTGCCTCCATTTTCCTTCCCACACCCTTTCAGTCCCAGGTAAGCCAAGAAATCCCAGCCCTTGCAACCTTCCAGCCAAATCTGGGTGAATCCCCTCGCTGAGGTGGATGTTCAGGGGCACCAACAACCCAAGAGTGTGCAGGCCACTGCAAGAGACTCCAGAGTCTCTGCCAGTCCCTCACGTTGGGCCACAAACTCCCTAAATGTTCCTGCAGGCTCTTCCAGTGACTGATGGCACTCCGGGGCTCAGGATGTGTTGTCACCAGTGGGGACTCGTGGGACACGTCATTATTTCAGTAATCAAAGCAAATGCTTCCTAACCCCGTGCCAAGAGCCATCAAGAAGCCCCTGGAGGCAGGGGGAGGAGGAGGGGGATGTGGCAGACAGCAGGGAGCAAATGGATGTTGCAGCAGCAAGATCCTGCCCAAGGTAGGGAGGGATGGCCAGGCAGGAGCTCTGCTGGCTGGGAGTGACTGGATGGGGCTCCCCAGCTGTAAACATCGGCCCCTCCTCGGGGCTTTCCCAAACGCCTGGCTTCAGACACCTCCCAGCACTGCCTGAAGTTGTGCTTTCTGCTGTGAGACTGAGAGAAATTCGGAGTTCCACGGTCAGAGACCCAGGAACTGAGGTCAGGGAGAGGCCCAGCAGGGAGAGGAAAGCATCATTTGTGGGCAGCTTCATTGATCAGCACCGACTTTCTCCCTCTCTCCCTCACAATCACTGCTTTTCACCCCCTCCCACTCCCACTCCATAACACAACACAGAGATCCCTCCTCGGATGGCAAAGCCTTGCTCAGCCATCTCCTGTTCCCCCAAAAGACAGCACTCGGGGAGCTTTTCCCTTCCAGCAGCCTCAAAGTTGGCTCTCGGCACTGCTGGCACGAACGAACGCGGTGTCAGTTCCCCCTCCTCCTGGACCCCATCCCTTTCTGGTGCCAAGAAAAGGCAGAGGGTGACCAAGGCAAGAGAAAAGCAACTCCGGGTGGCCTCTCAGCTCCCTGCCCTGATTCTGCACGGATGCACGGAAGGGCGCAGGGCCACTGTGCTCGCCCAGAGCCCGAGGGGAGCCCCGGGGCAGGTGCAGGGTTGGGGAGGGCGATGCTGGGAGCTCCTGGAGGCGAGACACGGGCGCATCACCCCTAACCCAGGCAGCGTTCCCCAGGGAAAGCAGCTCGGTGGCCTCAGGCAAAGCGGGGGGACAAAGTGATCTCCAGCACTGCAGCCCCCGGGACCCGCTCTCCGTCCTTTTAAACGCGCTGGGAGGGGTAGGAAAACCCGCTCGGAGCGTCTCCTGCTTCCTCCCATTCCCTGCCCGCTGCATCCACGCATCCACACACCCTGGGCATAAAGGAGCTGTGTCCTGCTCGGCTCAGCCATGCAGCGAGGGGAGGCGAGAGTTACCTTATTCCCACAGCCGGAGCCGCCTTCTCTCTCCATCGTGGCCGGGAAGCTGCTCCCATTCATGCTTTAATCCCTGGGAACAGAGGCACGATTCAAAGCGGCTCTTCGCCCATCCGAGCGGGCTCCCCCGGCAACCTCCGCCTCCTGCTCTCCTCCCTTTTCTCCTCGTTTGTTGCGTCCGGCTTTGTGGTGGTTTTTTTGTTGTTGTGGGTTTTGTTGGTTTTTTTTGGGGGAAGGGGGGTTTTAAAAAACGTTGTCTTTCTTAATCCGGGCAGCAACCACGACTGCTGGTTCATTTGCGATGATGCTTCATCGCATCCCTGCCTGTGTTTCACTCGCAAAGGAAGATCCTCGGGAGAGCTCCCCGCTCCTGCCGTGCAGCTCCGGCTCGCAGCTCTGCCTTCTGCAGCCTGGCGTTCGGGGAAAGAAAGAGAGGGAGAGAGGGAGGGAGCGAGCAGGGAGGGAGGAGGAGGAGGAGGAGGAGGAAGAGGAGGAGGAGGCCAGCGGGATGCAGGAGGAAGGAGCCAGAGCGTGGCTGCTTTGTATCCAGAGCAGCGCCCACAGCCTCTCCCTGCCAGAGGAGGACCTGCGCTGCTGATGGTCTGTACCAATTTATCCCGCTCCGGCAGGGGCACCGCTCCCTGCGACAGCGGCCAGGAAAAGCCAGGGAAGGCTCCCAGATGGCCCCTGGAGGGATTGGTTCCTGCTCTCCTCATTCTCATCACACACCGAGCTGGCGGCCGCGGGCTCGGGGAGCCGCTCCCCCGGCTCACGGGAGCGAGGGGATGGGGATGGGGATGGGGATGGGGATGGGGATGGGGATGGGGATGGGGATGGGGATGGGGATGGGATGGGAATGGGAATGGGGATGGGATGGGGATGGGGATGGGATGGGGATGGGGATGGGGATGGGGATGGGGATGGGGATGGGGATGGGATGGGAATGGGGATGGGATGGGGCTGGGGATGGGGATGGGGATGGGATGGGGATAGAGATGGGATGGGGATGGGATGGGGATGGGGATGGGGATGGGGATGGGGATGGGGATGGGATGGGAATGGGGATGGGATGGGGCTGGGGATGGGGATGGGGATGGGATGGGGATAGAGATGGGATGGGGATGGGATGGGGATGGGGATGGGGATGGGGATGGGATGGGAATGGGGATGGGGATGGGGATGGGGATGGGGATGGGGATAGAGATGGGATGGGGCTGGGGATGGGGATGGGGATGGGATGGGGATAGAGATGGGATGGGGATGGGATGGGGATGGGGATGGGGATGGGATGGGGATGGGATGGGGATGGGGATGGGGATGGGGATGGGGATGGGGATAGAGATGGGATGGGGATGGGCATGGGCATGGGCATGGGATGGGGATGGGGATGGGGATGGGGGTGGGGATGGGGATGGGGGTGGGGCAGGCTGGGGGCCAGGGGCAGCTCTGGCTGGAGAGGGGGCTCAGAGTCACTCAGAGGAAGCTCAGAGGGTGATGGAGGTGAGGGTCCCCTGCAGCCCCCGGGGTGGCAGGCAGAGCTCAGCTCCACTTGCAGCTCTTCAGAGGAGCACCCTGGGCTCCTCTCTGCCCGTGCCTGCACTGATGGCTCCCAGCTGAGCCTGCCCAGGCTTTGGGAGCAGTGGGCAGCACTCCTTACCTCTCATCCCATCCCCCTTCTTGTAGCACCAGCCTTCCCATGGCCCCACTCAGCCATCCCCACCCAAACACCGAGTACCCCCATGTCCCTCTGGGGGCTGACCAAGGGTCCTGGCACCAGATAAAGGACAGCAGGAGAGTGATTTCCCGTGGGAAGGAGGCTCTGGATGTGACTAGGGCTGCCCTTAAGCTATGACATCTGCACCCAGCCCAGCAGGCACACAGGACCTGTGTGTGACCATGCACAGAACCATAGGGATGCTCCCTCCTTAGGGACCACTTGGAGGAGGCAGGGTTTGAAGAGGCAGCGAGAGCAAAGGTCTTCTCTCCTGATCCTGCCCTTTAGTAGGTGACCCAGCAGGGCTGACTCATGCTCAGCAGCAGATCTCTCCCAGAGGGAGAGAGTGTCCTGGCTGAACACCACAGTGTCTCCAAATGCCACAGCTGGGCAGCTTAACCTGAGCCAAAAGTCACTGCTGAGCTGGGGGGTGAGGGACTTCTCGCCTGCCCTGAGCTGCTTCCAACCACCTCAATCCTCTCCAAGGACCACCACGTCCTCCTGTTCCTCAGTGGATCCACAGACACTCCCGTGCTGTTCCCTCTCTGTAAGGTTACAGTGCCATGGAAACCTGTAGGTATGGACAGATTTACTTATGCTTCACCAAAAAAGGAAGAATGAAGTGAAATAAAAACCAACATTCCAGTGGCTGGGGAAAGCTCAAGTAGGCAGGGATCTGAGACCCATAGCGTGGAGCAACCTCAGTGATCTTCACTAGGGATCCCCACTGTTCTCACTGGACTTCTTGGTTTTCAACCTACAGCATTCAAACTCCAGTTTTAACTTGTGCACCTCCAGGGGATGCAGAGACTTCTGCTGAGAAGTTTGAGAATCCAAACATTACCCACAAATGATCAGCCATCGAGGCCCACTGACAAATCCCAGCTGCATCATCAGAGGGACAGGGATTCCCATCCTCCTTATTCCTGAGGGCTCCACACCACTGCCTCAGGTAGCAATGAGCTTTGCTGAGCCTGGACAAAGCAGGGAGATGATACCTCCAGGCCATGCTGAAACACTGTCCAGGGTGATGCTGGAAGGAAGGAGCTTGAAACAGCCTCTCCCTGCAAGCTGCACCTGCTGTGTGGAAGAAGAGGATGAGCAAGGACTGCCAGCCCAGAGTCCTTCATGCACAGCCAGGCAGCTCCTGCTCAGCCACCTCCTCTGCAAAACACGGCAGCTCCTGCAATCAAAGGGAACGTGGCCTTTTTTTGTCCTTGGTCTCATTTTCTGCAAGGTACCTAGGGAGAGATCAGCTCCAAAGACTCCTTGCCTGGGAATTTTGTGCCAGCTCAGCTAGTACTAAGGGTTTCACTTGAGCTCCATGCCTATTAAAAATGCATAATGTCCACTTATATCAAAAGGGTGGATTCAGAGCCGGTGCTTTTCCAGCGTGTCCCAGGCTGTTATGGCATGCTGGAGATGGATAGGAAGGAACTGTCCCTTGAGGCCCATATCAGAATGAGAAAAGGGCACATTCGTTGAATATTTCAGGGGAAAAAGAAAAGAATGAGAAGAGGCATAAAAATGCTCCTGCCACAAAACCTAAACTCATAAAAATTCAGGGAGGGGGAGGGGAGGGAGATGTGCTACACCTGAGATTTATAAAAATTATGGGTGAGCAGTAACATTTCAGGCTGAGCCTTGCTCCAGTGCCTCAGAAGACTCACAAAAGTGGAAAGCATTGGGAAAAGTATCAAGGAAGCTCAGGAGGGACACAGAGAGGCATTGCTTCATCCCTGTGGACAAAAATTACAGCGTGATGCACCCAGAGCTGCTCGTGGTGATCAGAGCAGCACAACAAGCATGCAAAGACACTGCCCTGACATTTCCCAAGGTTGTCCCTTTGAACCTTCACATATCCACTTGTCTGCAGGCTGGATGGGGCTGTGGCATGCATTTCCAGGAGAGGGCCAGCAAGAGGGGAACAGGAGGAGAGGCTCAGCCAGTCCTCCCACAGGCTCCTGGGATAAAAGGAGGGGAGACGTGCTCTTTGCCTGGATCCAGGGAGCTTCAGAGAGCTGGTGAGTCTGGAAGAGGCAGCATCACTGTTGACAGCAGTGTGTATAAACGGAGCAGCATTTCCCTGCTCCCTCCCCCTTCTTATTATAGCACAAAAACACCCCGAGTAAAACACATACACACAACAATCCACTATAAAAGGAAAACAAAGCCCGGAGCGTGAGCGCGCACACGCAAACACAGAGACACTCAGCTGGAGAATACAGCATGGATCCAATACCTTGGATGTCATTTTTTTTTTTTTTTTTAAATATTAATGCTGTGCTTCCGGCTAGCTTTATGTAAGGTTTGTTACCACAGGGCTGGAGGCACGTGGGAACCTAAAGGAGATGCTGCCAGCCCCACAGCCTGCGCCTGCCCCAGCCACCCTGGGGCTCAGTCCTTGACCCCGCTCTGTCTTGCCCTTCCCAACTCCACAGCCAGGCAGCAGCAGAGCTGGGGAAGGCAGGCTGGCTCCCTCCAGGTTTTGTTTTTTCTTTTTTTTCCTGTGAGGAAGCAGAGCTGCAGCTCCCTTTTCTCCTCTCCCCCGTGTTTGCCATCTGGCAGTGCCGGGAGCATCCGTGCTCGGAGCCAGGCACGAACACGAGCGGTGCCTCTCCCCGGGTGAGCAACCAGCTCATTAGCCGCGGCTGTGAGGGGCAAAAGGAGCAGCACGAGGGCAAATCCTCAGTAAATAGCAGGGTATGTTTCAGCAGAGCACACACAGACACGGTGCTGGGCTGCTGGGAGCAGCTGGAGAGATCCCTGTTTGCATCTGACCTGGCTGCCCCAGCCACAGCTTCACACCCCCAGCAGCACTGCCTCGTGTTCCTGCCTGAACACGGGAATTACCTCCCCTCAGAGAGCTTCCCCGGGTTAGCATCACCTTGTGGTGCCAGACTGGAGATACGACTGCCTGCAGAAACGGGGAGAGGAGTGGGATGGGCCAGGTGCTGAAATGCCAGCCGGAGCTCCTTAGACCCAACCCCGACCTTGGCTCAGGGCTGAACCCTGGAGGTTCAAAGGGACAACGCTGGGAAATGTCAGGGCAGTGTCTTTGCGTGGTTGTTGTGCTGCTCTGATCACAAAAAGCAGCTCTGGGTGTGCCACACTGTGATTTTCATCCAGAGGGATGGAGCAATGCCCGTCTGTGTGTCCCTGTCACTTGATGGTCCCACTCACCTTGGCATGCAGGTGAGAGGAACCAGAGCTTGTGGGAGAGGCTATGGAGGAAAAAAAAAAATGCCAAAATCTGCCCACTTTGCCAAACTAACACCATTCCTCTTCTTCCCACCGTGGCTGTAGCTGCTCACTAGCAAATCCTGTTCACCCTCCATCCGATCCAACCTCCCACCCCACTGTTCAAGGTGCTCCATTCAATCACCCCAGCCCATCCCACTCTCTGGAACAGATGCTGCTCCTACTTCTGTTTTGCACACTGGGCAAAAATACCCTCCAGCAAGCCCCTGCTGTCCTGGCTGTTACTCCCTGAGGGCAGAGACCAACAGGCTTTCCTTCCCCTATCGAGGACAGCGAGACACTTTCTTCCCCAGCAGCAGGGAGGAGCTGTCCACCCCTCCAAGGCTCTGGAAGTGGGTGGAGGACGTTTGTACTCCCAGATCTGTGGGTGCAGCCCTCTGGACGCTCCCCAGCCTGTGCACAGCACGCTCAGCTGGTCAAAGCTGAGCAGGTCAGAGGCAGAGGAGACCAGAGGAGCCCTGGTGCTGTATCAGCAGGTGGTGCTCTCCCCTTCAATTAAGCCACAGCCTGGCGTTTTCCCACCGGGATTTCCTCCAGCAAAGACACCTCAGGCCCCTCTGCTCTGCTCTGCCCTGCTGAGAGGCTGAGCCTGCATCAGCTCAGAGCCTGGCTCTGCATGGAGCTCCCCATGGACAGGAGTGCTCCTTAACCTCCTGGGAGAAACTCTTTGTGGGCTGAAGACCCACCACAGGTGAGCTGAACTCAGGGGAGCATCCAGGAGGAAATGGTTTAACACACTGCTGGGAGCTGGCAGCAGTGCTTCAATAACCCCCAGACTCCTCGTCCAGCTCCAGCCTTTCCCCGATCGTTATCCTGGCCAGGCTCCAAGGCAGAGATTGCTCAGAGACCAGACCAAGCTAAATCATTCACCAAACTGTTCTCTGAGGGGCTTGAATTTATTGGGAAGCACCCTCTTAGCAAACAAAACACTCTCTCCATGTTGCTCTGTGATTAAGCTCCACTTCTCACCCCTCACACAGGTCAGGAACTCTGAACTCCTGGCTTTGCTGGATGCCACAGCTGGAGAAGGGAGGAGAGGAGAGCAACACATGCAGGCACTGCTGGAATTATTGCTGGGTCTCTGGGTGTGCTGAGACAACTCCAGATGGGGACTTCAGGATGGCAAAAGTCACAGACCCTTTGTTTTTAGGGGTCAGGAGGCTCAGCAGCCAGTCCAAGCTGCACCTCTCTCTTCCTCAGCACTCCAGCTGTTGGCACATCCTCTGCCCCACTCCCTGCTCTGCTGTCCCCACATTTTCCACCACTGCTTCTCCAGGCAGTTTTGGCTCTTGCTGAGAGGGAGCCTTCTTCACGAGCAGCTTGTGACACTCTGGGATTGCAACACAATGAACTGATAAAGCGAGACATAGAAGCGCATAAATAATCATAATATCTCCCGTCCCAAGATCACACAAGCAATTTAGATTCTTTTTTCGTGTCCCGTTTATAAATATTCATTTCAGAGATGTTTTAAACCAACAGAGCCTGATACAGAATCGCTCCAAAAAAGCTCCAGCCTGGCGTTCCCAGGCAGTGTGGAGGCTTTTTGCAGCCTCACCTCGTCCCAGCAGGGCGAGCACAGCCCTGCAAATATCCCCAGACCCTGAGGGCACAGCACAAAAGAACCAGCTCCTGTGGCAGTCGTGTCCCTGCCACGTCCCCATTCCCTGCTATTAACCTCCAGCTCCAAACTGTTGTGTGACAACATGGGAATCACGTCACCCCACGTCACCTCGTCTGGGTTTACCAAGCTGCCACTAAACAAAATTATTGGGATATATTAAAAAAAAAAAACAACAACCAAAAAAAAAAAAAAAAAAAAAAAAAAAAAAAAAAAACCAAAAAAAAACCCAACCAAAAAAAACCCAAAACACCACCAAAAAAACCCCCAAAACCACAAAAAAACCAAACCAAACCAAAAAAAACCCCAAAAAACCCAAAAAAACCCCACCAAAACAAAACAAAACAAAACAAAAAAACCACCAAAAACAAAAACAAAAACCACAAAACAAAACAAAACCAAAAAAACACCAAACCCTGTTGTGTTCATGCCTGGAAAAGAAAAAATAAAATTAGTATGCAAACAGTGATAAATCCTCCGATGGTCACATCTATGTTTTTGTCATGTAGTTAATCAGGAAGGAGTATGTTCAGTTTAGACACAGCTCCACACTTTGCCTCTCTAATCCGAATCCCAGAAGAGCCTTATAAAACCATAATCTGCAATGCAAAACTGCAAAGCATATGGGAGTGTCTATAGATTTTCCAAATCACCTGTGCCCTAATTTAATATGAATAACAATTAGTTTACTCTTATCAGTTAATTGTGCCCCTTGTGGATTCAGCAACACTGCATCTCGTCACCGAGCGCCTTTGTCTGAACAAACTTTAATTACACCCAGCCCCGCTCGCAGCTCTGCCAACAAAGGTGAAATTGCTGCTGAACAAAAAAAATCCCAGGAAAAGGAGAAGGGAGCCAGCAGGATGTGGGGAGGAGCAAACAGAGCAGCCCGGGGTTAATAGCAGGGAGTGTAACTCCCGTCCCTCCAGCATCCCACAGCATCCCAGAGCGGCAGCACCAGATCTGCCAGCCTCAGACAGCACTGAGAGCTCTCCCTCCCCATCTCCACTCCAAGCTGTGCCTCCCAGCCCTGGGCACCATCACCAGAAGGTTGGATGTCGCTGTGGGACACAATGAACGAGGCAGGGAGTGATTCAGAAGGACTGTGTGGACCCTTGCAAGGAAGGGACCCCACGGTTTATTTCTCTACTACTTTTATGCTTTTTCAGATGTGCCCACCTTAGAGGTGGGACCTTTGGGAACCATTGGTCAGTTCCAGAGACCACCACACGAAGTCCCTCCTCTGGGAAGGAATGTGGAAACACAAGGTAGTTTACATTGTGTACCAAGAACGTGCCTGGGAACAGAATTTCCCAAAACCAAAACGTGGTAGGCATGAAGCATGGCAACAATTGGAGAAAGGTTTTATTCACCTCGGGTGCTGTGATTAGCAGAAGATTGAGAACCCCAGGCACCGGGCTCCTATTTCCAGCTCTGCTGTGGATCCAAACTCCAGGCACTTCAATCCGAGCCCCCTTCAGCCTTGGCGTTGAGGGAGGTGATGCACACACTCCCTCACCCAGCGCTGAGGGATCAGTCCTGCCCTGCAAACACCGTTGCTGCCCCCTGAAGTGCCACAGCATTTACCTCTGGCACGGGAAACGCGTTTTCTTTTCAAGCTGCAGAATTCCCCCTTCCAATCCTACAACAACAACAACAACAAAAAGAGCAGATTGAGGACGGCTGCTCCTGCTTCCATTTCAAACACTGCAGGGTTTTGCACACATACAGGCCTTCAATCTCAGTTACACCATCACCTTGGCAGCAAAACGTTGCCTTTGCACAGCAGAGCATGCAGGCTACAAACCCTTTGGCAGAGCTGAAGGAACAGGCCTGCAGCGCAGGCAGATAAAGCCTGTGGCGTGAGGAATGCTCCCATCCCATTCCATTCAGCCCAGGAACGCTCCCATCCTGCTCCATTCAGCCCAGGGATGCTCCCATCCTGCTCCATTCACCCAGGGATGCTCCCATCCCATTCCATTCACCCCAGGGATGCTCCCATCCTGCTCCATTCAGCCCAGGGATGCTCCCATCCCACTCCATTCAGCCCAGGGATGCTCCCATCCCATTCCATTCACCCCAGGGATGCTCCCATCCTGCTCCATTCAGCCCAGGAATGTTCCAATCCCTCCATTCAGCCCAGGGATGCTCCCATCCCTCTCCATTCAGCCCAGGGATGCTCCCATCCCACTCCATTCAGCCCAGGGATGAGCTGCTGAAGCCACGGAGGGTGTGCACCTTCCCCTCCTTGCTGGAGGAGGCTCCAGCATCCTGCTGCTGCTGCTCCCTCTCCCCAAAGGACTTTTACCCTCACCAGGGTTTGGTGAAAACCCTTGCTGCCTCTCCACAGCATAAAGCCCTGCAGATTTTTGCCTCACAGCCTTCAGAGCAGGTGTAAAAGAAGGATTCTCCATAATCTCTGCTGATCCCTGCTCCTGCCCGGCCCTGAGCACAGATGAGAAGGACACTCACCCCTGCTCAAGTCAGGGAATTCATTACCTGCCACATCAAATATGCTCCTCACCTCTCTGCTGCCTGACCTCTGCTCCTCTCCAAAATGGGAGATCTCCACCCTTACCAAGGAATAAGCTGCTGTGAATACTTAATTGCTTTTATTACACTCCTGTAATTGTTATCACGACCTTTCTATGGACTATTTTGATGTGCCTCTCACCAGGTCATTATTTCCAAGCCATAGGTTCCAGAGGAACAGAAACATTAATCTGCTACAGACAGCAGATCCAAAGCTCGTGGTATTTGATCTCTCCTGGTGAAAAAAAGGAGCCCACAAGCTAGGCCCAGTTGAGCTCTGGCATTCTGGCCATGCCATGAAATCCCTGATTTTTCCCAACAGTTACTCCCACCTCCCTTGTTGATCCCCTCATCAGCTTAGCAAGCAGCAAAGCAAAAGCAACCACAATTACAAATCTTAAATACAGCCAAGAGCAACTGGAACAGAGTGAGCGGGGAGTCCAGGCTGCAGTGGCCAGGATAATTCTGCAGGCAGCATTAGCTGCTTCAACAGCAGAGTGAGTCACTCCCCCAGCTAATTCCCAGCTAAAGAGAAAAATCAGGCTTTGATTCTCCATGGAGGTACGAGCAGCAACACCTTTGCAGTTCTCATTTCTGCTCCAAGCCATCCCACACAGCCCTGTGCCAAACACAGGAGGCACCAGGCAGGACCAGCTGGCAAGAAGGAGCAGGGGCTGTCTCCTGACCACCTCATCCTTCTCAGAACAAAGCCATGGCCTGAGCAGGGTTGCTTTGGCTGAAGGAGCTGGAAATACAAACCCAACAAAAGCTCATCCTGCAGACCTGCCAGCTTTGGCAGCGTTCATGCAGGGCTGACAGCCTCACCCTGTAAATAAATTGCTCCTGGTGAAAGCAAAGGAGCCATCTCATCCATCTCAGGTGCTGCAAATCCACTGCTGGCCTTTCTGAGAGACTGCACTATATTAAGGGAGCTGTTTAAATGGCTACCAGCTCACCAAAGAGCCTTTTCATAAACAGAAATGTAACATTTGTTAAGCTGGAGTGGCTGCCCCATCCCTGGAAGTGTTCCAGGCCAGGCTGGACAGGGCTTTGAGAGACCTGGAATAGTGGAAGGTGTCCCTGCCCATGGCAGGGAGTGGAACCAGAAGATCCATAAGGTGCCTTCCAGCCCAAAGCATTCAATAATTGGCTGAATTTCTTAATTATTGACAGTCCTTTCCGCTTTCCTTCCCCGTCTCCCAGCTCCTCATTCCTGTCTAGAAGGAGACAGACAAACCTCCAGCCAAAAGTGAGATAATGTCGTGCTCCCTCTGAGAACAGAGCACACTCCAGGGGAGGGGCTGCCCAAGTCCTTGCAGGAAGAAACCCCCCAAAGCCTGGCTGCAGCCTGGGGGCTGCACTGCTGCAGGAGCAGGGGCAGCAATTCCTTCCCATCTTCACTGATGACACTGCTGCCTTGTTGGGGCTACCTAAAACCAGAGGCCAGACAGAATTGAGAGAATAAAAAGCAGTTCTGTTTATGGAAGGGCCTTCAGGTGCATTTAGGGCAGACAAAGCCCCCCAGGGGCTGCACCCCAAATGGACAATGCTCACGGGGTTCACACTTGGATCACTTTGGGCCATTTGCAGGTTGGGGGTTCATCTGCCAATTCCAGCTTCAGGTAATGAAGTCATTCACCCCAAGTTTGCTGCCCCCAGCTCACTTTTGTTTCCATCTCTGGGGGCCTGAGGCAGTGAGGTGTCCTTGATTGTCAGGCCTGGAGAGGAATTGTTGTGTCTGAGCAAAGTGGGGAAGCAGCAGCTGACCCTGTGTGTGGGGTTTGGAGTTCTGCACTAAAGAACTGCAGGGTTACAAATGGATGGAAAATAGAAAAGCTGAAATCCTAAGGCATCAACACAGGCCAGGCAGGAAAGAGTTCAGCAGCTGGACAGGGGCACAGGCACACCAAGGTGCTCTGTCCCTGCCGGAGCACAGCCCTGAGCTCCCCAGAGCATTTCTGGGCAGGGATGGGAGGGCTGGGGGCACTCCCAGCCAGTAGCAGCCTCTGCCAGGGAGCTCAGCCCAGCATTTCCAAGCACCACACTGTTATAAAAATGCCAAATTCCTAAATAACCACTTTGTTGCTGGTCCTCAAAGCCCTTTTGCAGAGCTGCTGCAGTGCCTCTGACACAGGCACAGACAGCAATGGGGCTGAGCTCGTGCTTGGGCCACAGGGACATTCTCAAAGTGGCCCAAAGTGTGCCCAGAACTAAATAAACTTGCAAATGCCCAGTTTAACATGGTGTTGGGTGCTGACCCAGTTTCTCCTCCCCCCTCTGTTCCAAGAAATGCAGCTGCTCAGGGAATCAAATCATCAGGGCTCACTGGGAGCCTGGCTGGGCACGGCGCTGCCCTTCGGGCTCTGAACTGCAGCACCAGGACACCAGGCTCTGCTTTTGTGACAGTCCAGCAGCTCATGTCTGTTCAGGTAAATTAAATATCACCCTGATTACTTCTGATACACACAAGCATCCCCCGCCAGCAGCTGAGGAACAAAACGGGCAGGACAGGAATAACATTTTTCCCTTGCAGTGAAAGGAGCAAGCGCAAGGAACAGCCTGGGAAAGACACATTTCTCATCTGTGTGAAGCACAGCATCAGTCCCACCAGGAAAACCACTTCCAGAAACACATCTGGATCCACCACGGGGAGCTTTGTGCCCACAGCCACTCCTGGGAGTCCTCCCTGAGACCAGGCTCTGCATCCACACACACCGGGGCTGCTCCGTGCCCACCCTGCCCTCACCTTTCCCCCCTGGCCTCGGGTGGGATGGGTTCCCTGGGGCACAGGCTGATGGAGGGAGCAGCCAGAGCCCGTCAGGAAGCATCAGGCTCAGGGGCTGTCTCCTGCACTCAGCTCCATCCTGCTGCTGCTCCCCAGCTCTGAACAAACGCTCTCCACTCTCCCTCTGCACCGCCTGCCCTCGGGCGGCACTCAGGGGTTTCATTTCCTAAATGCTGTGATTATTATTTCATGGGAAGGCAGCTGGAGGCGAAGCTAGCTGAAGTGGGCCTGCTTTTCAGGCAAACTGCTGGCTTGAAGGGCAGCACAGGAAACCTGGGAGGGAAGGAAAATACTGGGGAGTATCCAAAACGCCTGGGATAGAGCATGGTGTCTCCTCTCCTCTCCTCTCCTCTCCTCTCCTCTCCTCTCCTCTCCTCTCCTCTCCTCTCCTCTCCTCTCCTCTCCTCTCCTCTCCTCTCCTCTCCTCTCCTCGTCCCTCACCATGAGGGTCAGAAATCCTCCTCTGGTTCAGAACACGGATAAAGGAAAGGCAGAGTTTCACAGATGCCGAGTTGAACCTCAGAGCAAGGCACCCACTGTATGAATAATGGAAAAGCCTGTAGCAGCTCCCCGGCTGAGTTTGCACAGACATTTGCACTTGAAGCAGCCTCAAATCCCGCTGCTTCACCCTTCCCTGATTGATTCCAGCATCCGAGCTCGGCGCAGTACTGAGGGCAGGGAAGCATCCCGTGCAAACAAAGTGAAATATTAACTTGTATTTGTAGATGACTTTTTTTAAGTGTCTGTGAAATACTGCCCTGAAACACTACCCTGAAATCCTACCCACGTCTTTCAGCTCTCCCCTGGCTAAACCCCCAGTCACACACTCCTCCTCAGCCCAGGCTGCATCTCAAGCAGCAGAACTGAGCACCAAAGTTTTATTTCTTTGATTCTAAGACTGAAACAGCTCAGGACGCCTCTAAGAGCTGGATGCACAACTCACCAGCTTCTGCTGGTAAAGGAAAGACCAAGTAAGTGATACCTGCCCCTAACTGCCACTCCCTGCCCAAAGCAGTGTCCCCAAGGGCCCCAAAGCTGTGGATTTCTATCCTCTCCCTGCAGCTGATATTTGCCCCTAACTACCACTTCCTGCCCTAAAGCAGTGTCCCCAAAGACCCCAAAGCTGTGGATCCCTGTCCCTACAGCTGATGTCTGTCCCTAACTGCCACTCCCTGCCCAAAGCAGTGTCCCCAAAGACCCCAAAACTGTGGATCCCTTTCCTTTCCCTGCTAATATCTGCCCCTAATTGCCACTCCCTGCCCAAAGCAGTGTCCCCAAAGACCCCAAAGCAGTGTCCCCAAAGACCCCAAAGCTGTGGATCCCTGTCCTGTCCCTACAGCTGATGTCTGACCCTAACTGCCACTCCCTGCCCAAAGCAGTGTCCCCAAAGACCCCAAAACAGTGTCCCCAAAGACCCCAAAGCAATGTCCCCAAAGACCCCAAAGCAGTGTCCCCAGGGGCCCCAAAGCAGTGTCCCCAAAGACCCCAAAACTGTGGATCCCTGTCCTTTCCCTGCTAATATCTGCCCCTAATTGCCACTCTCTGCCCAAAGCAGTGTCCCCAAAGACCCCAAAGCAGTGTCCCCAAAGACCCCAGAGCTGTGGATCCCTGTCCTGTCCCTGCAGCTCTCTTTGCTGGCCCTGGCTGTGGCCGGGGCTGGAGCTGTCAGCTCGCAGCTCTGACAGGAGCAGCTCTGCTCGGCACACTTGGGTGAGCAGCCCCTTCCAGCACAGTTTGTTATTCACATGCTACGCCTGCTAATTGCTTTCTGAAACGGGCAAGGAACAGATGACGAGCAGAATGCAGCTCCTGACAAATTCCCCGGCGCTGTAAATACGACTCACCTTGCTGTAAACAAGGAAATGCTAAAAGAGAGGGAAAGCAGGGAAGGCAGAACACAGAGTACAGAGAAAAAAAAAAAAAAAAAAAGAAAAAAAATAAAATAAATCTCAAGCTTCTATGCTTCAAGGCAGGCTGCACAGGGGTGAGGACCCCAATCTATTTGGTGTTTCACTCCAAAGGCACCTGGGAGCCCCTGGGGAGCCCATGCTAATGCCAGCACAGCTACAAACCATTCCAGCAGAGCTGATTAGTGCCCAGCAACCTCTTTGTCTTGCTGAAGATACCCCGAATCAAGGTCTCCCAGGCAGCCTCTCTGCCTTCGGAGCTAAATCCTAAAGAATGGGATCAAGGCAAGGTTTAAAAACACAGCAAAGAAACTTTATTTCCTTCAGGCTCTGAGTATCTCATCAGTTTAGGAGAGGCTTCTGCACTTCCCAGTGCACAGCCCCACCACAGCACCAAGGATCTGCTGTCCCTTTGCAGGTGTCGTGTCTCTGCTATTTTAAGGAAAATATAATTTGCTCCTAAAGATAATGAGATTAAAGATTAATAAACCTGGGGCTTTAAGCTCTCTGGGTTGTGAATCCACAGGCAGCACTTTCAACACACTTCCAGATTTCTCCTCGACAGCCACAAGGCCTCGAAACCTTTTTAAACCCAAAGCTTCAAGTTTCCCACATTTCCAGAAGCAGGGGCTCTACAGGGAAGCATCAAAATACCTTCAGATTCACACAGCACATGGCAAAAATTGACAGCACTGGTGTCTGAACAGCAGGAATTGGTGACTAAACTCCTGTGCAGTGATGGGGTCCAACAGTGTGAGTCATCCCACTCCAGAGGAAAACACATTTCAGTTCTAGATGCAGAAGAAATACAAACCCAGCTCTCATCCTTTGAGGGTAGAAGGTGCTGGGAGCCCTGAAATTATGGGCCGCAAACAATGGGAAAGTGAAGAGTGACAGATAAATGGTTTCTAGAGCTCCTTGTAGAAAGACAAGTAGGAGAGAACTTCCACGTGTGGGAAATGAGCTCTGTCACTGTTTGGGGCACGGGGACATCAGCTCTGATAGCAGATATCAAATGAAGTCAAGCAGATTAGGGAAAACGACCATGGAAATTTGAATTCACAGGATCCTTTTTCTGCAGACAGATGGTCATTTCAGCTTTCTATTCTCTAATCCCGTGTTCTGCCAAGCAAACATCCTAAATCCCAGATAATGCAGGTTTTACCAGCCCGTGCCTTTCCCCCAGCATTAAGGATACATATGCTGGAACATCTGCACGCCCCAGGAATTTACAGCCAGGGGATTCTCCTACCTGGATCCAGTGCAAGCCATCCTGGCCTCCAGCCCCAGTGGGCAGCACTTTTCCAGTGCCTTTTCCAGCCATCTTGGGGGTTAAAGGGAACTTTTCCTGGGAATGGCCTTTCCCTAGGAACTGCTCAAAGTCCAAAACCAGAGGTGAAAATCTGCTGGGGGGGAAAAAACAAAAAAAAAAAAAAAACAACAAACAAACAAAAAAACCCACCAAAAACCAAACCAACAAACAAACAAACAAACACAACCACAAACAAACAAATAAAACCCCCCACCACACACACACACAAAAAAACCCCACAACCAAAAAAAACCCCAAAAAACCCCAAAACCAACTCAGGCTGACAGAGCAAGGCAAAGGAGCTGATTTCTGAAGGGAAGAGGGAGAGGAGCAGTAGAGCAAAGAGGGCTTGGTGCTCAGAAATTCATTCCCAGTTTCCCCTGTTTGTCAGCTCAAGTGATTCACTGAAGCAGCTCCTGAAAACTCACCGAGGGCGTTCACAATTAAACAGATATTGAGCTGAATGTCATGAAATATGCATATTGTTTGCTTTCTGAAAAGCTATTTAGATCAGGCCGTGAAAAGACCAGAAATTGAGAATTAGAGCAACAATCACTCCCCAAGTAGCCTTTAATGAGCTCTGGGTGGATGTGGAACAAAGGGATAGTCTGGAGGAGCTCTGCAAGGGATGCACTGGACACACTCTGCCGCTGTTAGAAATGCTCCAGAGCTCTTGGAACCAGCTGTAGGTCCAGCCTGGCTTCATCACAGGGCAGAGCCTGGAAGGATGAATTGCTGCAGCACAGAAATCACACCCGCACTGTTAGTGATGGTCACAGCAGAGTCCCCAGTGGGGTATCTCAACAAAAGCACTTTTTAGGAGCTCCAGAGGCAGAGCAAGCCTTTGGAACTGTGGAACAGCCCCTGGCAGGGGAACAGGGCCACTCCAGGCACGCTGTGAGAGCCGAGCTTGGGGACAGGGGCAGGACGTGGTGTCCCTTGCAGGGGCAGAGCCACCCTGAGCCCAGCACTGCATTCCCTCCTGCTGGAGCAGCAGGACTGGGCGTCCTTCATCCTCCTCCTCCTTCATCGTCCTCCATCCATCCATCCATCCCATCCATCCTCCCACATCACTTTGGACAGGGGAGGGACATCCCTGGCTAGGAGGAGTCACCGGCCTCTACCTGCAGCCTTCCGCAGGGCAGGGTTTGGGATTTCAACCTGGGAACGTCCTCCCTGCCCTGGAAATATCCTCCCTGCCCCAGGGACACCCTCCCTGAGGTTCCGAGGAGCCCACCACACCCCGAAATTGCCGTCTCTGTCTCTCATTCCGTGGCTAATGGCTCATTGTTCGTATTCACGCAGGAGGAGTAAATTCTTCATTATTGGAGAGAGATCTGACATGTACAAACAATTGGAGTAAATTGATTGTATTTTCCAAATCATCACACAGACTCTAATTCCATCTGCAAGGAGCACTAATTTGCACTAGAATTGCCTCCTAAATTAGGAATTAGAGCTTTTGACAGGGAAGAGCAATGGCTGTCCTTGTGTCACAAGGCAGGAGGGCTCCCAGCTCACACCCAAGATCCTTTTTGTGTAGCCCTGGTTGGTTCCTGTGATGTTTTGGTTTCTCAAACTCTTTTCCCAGAGAGTTTTCTGTCAACAGGAGACACGTTTTCCTGACTGTAACCTTTGTTTGCATTCCTTTCCCTAGGAGGGACTTCTTCTTGATGTCCCTCTGGTTTGACCAATGTGATTGAAGAAGTTTGTATTTTTTTTTTTTCACCAAGTGAGTTGTTCTTTGTAAAATAGTATAAAAAGAAGAAATAACCAGAAATAAACAAAGTCATTGTCAGCCTTCTGAGTCTGACAGAATCTGTGTCGTTGTGATCTTTAACAGCGTCATTTTTGTCCCTCAGAATTTGCTGTTGGTTAAAATCAGTAAAACCAGTAAAGCAGTGGAAGAGGTAGATCACCAAAGGAGCTTTGAAGGGAGGAAAGGAATTTATTTAAAAATAAATAAAGCGTTTACTGTCCTGTACCCAGAACATAACCTCTTTCTCACGCAGGAACTCCCTTGAAAACTGGACACAGCAGGCTTTGCACACCTTTTTGTGGGATGGGGATGCTGAGTAGGGAGCAGCACTGAAAATCAGGTCTCAGAACACGCAGGGAGCGGGTTTGTTCTGTGCAGGAAGCAGAGGACAGGGTGCCCTGTGCTCTCCCAGACATGAGGTCATCTGTGCCAGCCCCCGAGGAGGACGGCAGGGAGACAGAAATCCTTGAGTTCACTTGAGTCATGCACGCAGAAAGCGTCTCTGTCTGCAGGAGGGGAAGGGATCAGGGCGTTCTGCACCTCCCCAAAACGCTCCTCACACATCATCCTCTCCATCCCAAACACACACACCTCGTTCTGCTTCCAGTGCTCACAGGCTCCTTCCTCAGGGAAGGGCTGAGCAAATGCTGAGGTGGATGTCAGAGTGGGATTGCTGAAACAGCAGAAGGAGCAGCATGACAAAATAAATTCTAAATATGTAAGGCTTAACACTCAGGTGGCTCTGTGGGTGGTGGAACCACAAAACCCCGAATTTCCCATGGAAATGGATGGAAGTTTAGGCACAAAGCAGCTTTTTTTTTTCTGTTCCTGGGACATTTGGGATGTCTCCCACATGGATCCTGGTTTCTTGGAAGGGTGACCTTACCCTCAGCTCCCAACAGTGGGATTGACACCCCTTTCTCTCCCACCTGTGTTTATGAAACTTACAGAAATACAGGACTCTACCAGTCCTTTTGGGTGATAAAAATAACATCCTCATCGAGTTCTCTTTGAGACTGACACATGCTGGAGGAATTGGTTGGAAATTCACAAATGGCTCAAAAGCTATCAGAGAGCCAAAGACACTGGGATCTCAAAGGCCCCCGTCTTGTTTGAAAACCTAAGGAAAACCATCTCAGAGGAATAAATATAATTATCACCACAGCCCAGAGAAGGCTCACAACTTAAGCTGGACCCGACACAAAGGAATAGATAAATAATGGAGAGGGAAGGGGGAGGCCAACGCTGCATCTCTCAGATATGCAAAACCACCCAGCCAGACCCCAGGGAGCCAGAGAACTGCCTTTGCACAGGAATGATTAAAGACAAAACAAACACCGCTGAGGTTTTTTAGCCCCTTTGCCTTTCAGCGGCAGCAATTACAGAGACTTAACCTGAAGCACGCTCTGTGTGCAACCAGTGGATCCGCAGAGCCCGGTGAGTTCTTGATTTCCAGCCCAGATGGTCAGGGAGAGAAATTCCTACAGGGAATGTGTTGGTGGGTGACAGGAGCCATGATGTCTCCCTCTGCTCAGGAACACAAATTTCCTGGTTTGAATGGTCTGAACATTTTTGTTCTTGTGGGTTTGGGAGGTGTTTTTTTTTGTTTTTGTTTTTTGTTTGTTTGTTTGTTTGTTTGTTTTGTTTTGTTGTTTTTGTTGTTTTTTGGGGTTTTTGTTTGTTTGTTTGTTTGTTGTTGTTTGTGTTGGGTTTTTTGTGGTTTTTTGTTGTTTTTTTTGGGTTGGTTTTTAGTTTGTTGGGGGGGGGTTGGGGTTTTTTTTGTGGTTTTTGTGTGGTTTGTTTGTTTTTGTTTTGTTCTGTTTTGCTTTGTATTGGTTTGGTTTTGTTTTGTTTTAGTTTATCTTTGGAGGGCACATTCCCAAGGTTTTTCCCCTCTGCCCACAAGCAGGAAGAAGTGAGAGATGAAAGGGTGGGGTAGAGAAAGCAGCAGGGTAAGGAAAGGAATCACAGAATGGAAAACAACGTAGTTCCAGGAACAGGAGCTTTTAATGAGGAAACAAATGGGAAAAGCCAGGATTATGGACCAGAACCAGAGCTTTTAATGGGGAAACAAAGGGGAAAAGCCAGGATTATGGACCAGAACCAGAGCTTTTAATGGGGAAACAAAGGGGGAAAGCCAGGATTATGGACCAGCTGAGAGCAGTGTGAGTGCTCCCAGGTGACAGGAGAGTCTCACTTTAGCTGGAACAGCTCCAGCCCTGCCTCTCAGGTGCACAAATGCAATCTGACATCCCCAAACACATCCAGAGCAGTGCACCTGTCTAAATGTAAAGGATCAGTGGGTTGTGGGGTGAAGGCTTTGGTGTCTTTATTGCCAGTGAGCAGCTGGGCTGGCTCAGGATCCTGCACCCCTTTGACTGTGCAGACACAATCTCCCACATTGTCCCGGGGACTTGGTGTGAGCTGTGCTGGGAGAGCTGCTGCAGCTGCAGCAGCCTCAGAGAAACACCCCTGCTCTTCTCCAGCACAGGGAAAACTGGCCCTGGATGCTCCTGTGGAAAAAAAAAAAAAAACAAAACAAAAGCAGCTGTGATTTGTTGTTCTCGGGGTGGTTGTTGGGTTTGGGGTTTGTTACTCAGAGCTGTCATGATGAGTTTGCCTTCCCCTTCCCACTAAACTGAATTATCCAGGGTTTGTGTTGCCAGTCCTCTCCTGGAGGTGCCCAAAACTGGAGGCAAAGCGGGGCTGGTGCTGCCCTCCCCTCAGGCACTCCTTTGGCAGGACAGGTGAGGCCATGGCTGAAACTCTGTATTTGCTACAACAGCAACCTCTACACTGCAAGAGGGGAAGGATTTATGATTATTATTTATAATTATAAATGAATATTTTACTCCTTAGCCACAAGGTCGCTTTGTATTTGGGCCGAAGAAACCTTTGACTATTCCTAATACCACACCCCTCATGCAAATCTGCATTTTTTATGTGCAGGCAGAGCCTAAACAAACTCCATGGAAACCCAAAATAAATTCAAATCTAGCCCCTTCTTTTCAAATAAAAAAGAGGTGGTGCAAAAAATGCAGCTTTGTCTTACACTGTTAGATGGAAATACAGCCACAGTTTCCCCTCCCAAATGGTCTTTTTTTAAAAAATAAAACCACCTCATCCATTTCATAAAAGCAACTCATTTTAAAATAGCACTACTTTGGCATTAAAAATGTTTCCCCTTCATAAAACACCACTGCTACATTTTTAATATAAGAGCAATTCATATCAGCTGGAAATATGCTGCAGCTTATACTTAAAGGGATATTAAAAATGTTTCCAAGGCACAGGAGCTATTCAAAGGCATCCTTCCCCCTTTTTTCTCCCAACACAGGGGATAAAACAGCTTTTAAGAAAGCTGACAAAGGGTTTTCCTTTTTAATCACGACTGTTGCCCATTTTTCAACCAGGATTCTACAAATCCTCTGTGTGGAGGAGATGGAGGTGTGGATTCCAAGCTCAGAAAGTTTGATTTCCTCTCCAGAGTCCAGTTCCTGGCATGCCCAGATCAGTGATGTTGATGGGCACTTTCAGGTCTCACATCAACAAGTGAACCCTGAGTTTGAATTCCAGATCACACAGAAGAAACCAGACAAGTGGAATTTCATGTCCTGCTCCTTCAATCAGCCTCCTGCACTCAGATCCCTGCCCAAATCTGAGCAGGGTGTTGTGCTGACAGGCACTGGCACACACACACACACATTTGGCTGGAAACCACAGCCTCTCCCTTCCTTTCCTAAGCAGCAGGAGATTTCATTAACTAAAAGCAAGTCATTAAGGAACAACAACAACAACAACAAAACTTAAAAAACTGAGATAAGAAATGGGAAATCCAAAATAATCGTGTTCGTTTTCCAGCGAATCCATCACTTAGATGCACTGAGAAACCCTGGCATGAAATAAATGTGGAAACGAGAGAGTTCCCCTCTGCTGCCAGCTGGCTGCACAGCTCCTGGTGCTGACAGCAGTGGCAGAAGTTATTTTTGGTTTGGGGGTTATCTTTGCTTTTTGGGGATGGCCCAGCCACGTGTCCAGGGCAATCCTTGCTCTTGTCACACAACTGCTGCTCCCTGCCAGCCTGGGGGTTCCTCAAAGATTGGTTCTTGTTGTATATTGGACGCTTCAACTCCTCCCCAGCTGTGATAAACCTCCTCTTTGGGTTCACCTTGCTTGCACAAACCTTCTGCCTGTGAAACCTCCACTCCCTGGAACCAAATCCTGCTGTTGTCCCCAGCACACTCAGCTCTGCAGGATCCTCGGCTTCACCAAACCCCAAACTCCTTTCTATCAACGCCAGTTTAGCCAGCCCTCAACATTCTGGCCTGGATTTTTAACCTGTGCAGAGTCTCTTCGAGCCACGGAGTGTTGGAGAGGATGAAGTAGCTGGGCCCTGCAGAGATGATTTATTAGTAAAAGATTCTAAAAGTATGAAACCCACAAGAGAAATAGAATTAAAAGCAAGATTTGAACTGTAAGCATGGACAGGAAGAAGGTGATTAGACAGCTGAAAAGACTTGGCTGGGTGAGTCAGTGACACCCCTGCCAGGACAAAAGGATGAATAAAAGGTTGGACCTTCTCAGGTATCAGGGATAAGGTGGGTTTCACAGGTTTTGGTATGTAGAGCATTATTGTAATGTTGTAGTTCCCATAGGCTGTATGTAGATTCTGTAGGTTTTGTATCTTGAGGTGATTGGTTAACGCTCATTAGAATATTCACGATAGAAAGGGTTAAAATGGAATGTAACAAGGAGCTCTGCCTCTCTTTGCACCCCTTCTCTTGGACTCTCTTGCTCCTGCTCTTGCCCTCTTGGACTCTTTGCACTCCTGCTCCTGGATCCCTGGACTCTCCCCCAGTCAGGCTGCCTCCCCACGACCAATAAACCACGTGTCCCAAAGAGCATCCTGGTCCTCAGATCATCTCTCTCGTCGGACACAACCAGCCTGCTTTCTAATAACGGAGCACTTTTTGGAAGCCACTGAGTGATGGAGAGAATGGCTGATGTGTGCAGGGACACGAGGACGGGGAAGTTACCAGCAGAAGCAACTTGCTGTGTGGCTGTAGGTGGAACACTGGGAACACGCAGCAGCGAGGTAAATCTGACCAATTTGCACCTGCAACGGTAAAAAACAAACTTATCAAGGGAGGCAAAAAGATGTTCTGCCAGCAAACTGGCGCCTCTCTGCTCCATAAATCCCTGAGCCCAGAGGCTCCCAAACCTTACTCGCATCCCTCCTTCCCCTCTGTGGAGCTGGCACAGGAGTCCCACGCCTGCAAACTGAGGAAAGAACAATTAAACTTTCCCTCATCCCGCCTGGAACAGAGGCAGAGATCACCGCCACACAGCTGAATGCCCGAATGCCGCCTCCCAGACCTCACCCCCTTTGTTTTCCGAAGCAGCGGGACAAAGCTGGATGCACTGATGTGTATTTTCTCGGTGGGTGGAACGGGAAGCAGCGAAGTGCTTTGCCTGAGGCAGCAGATCAGGTCGGCAGCAAAACGAAAAACCTGTGTGCGACCCTGGCTGGTTTGATGCTCGCCCACCTGACTGTGCCACCCCCCGCCTGGTCCGCAGCGCTTCCACATCCCAGCAGCGGCGGGTTTTTGTTGTTTTCACTCGGCAGCGGAAAAGCAAATGTTGACAGAAAGGGCCACAGCATCTGCCAGGTGGGGGCTGTGCATTAACGAGGCGGGGATGTGGAATTCCTCAGGCACAGATAAGCTTTTGAGGAAAGCGGGATGGAGAAGTGTTCATTAGCTGGCAAGATGCATTCCCAGGCAGCGGCGAGGTTCCCCTCTCCATCAGCAAATCACACCTTTTGCAGGAGGATTAGCTGATGCCTTTAATGATAATGTAAGAAGATTACACTTCCCCTTTTCTCTTCATGATCCAAAGCCCTTAAATAAAAAGAGCCAGCGATGTTTCTTGAAATATCACCGTGGAATTACCAGGCTCGTCGCACAGGAAGCTGGAGAGGCCATCGGAGTGGAGCAGTGCCTCAAACACGTTCCTACACCAGCTCAGCCAGAGAGAACAGGAGCAGGTGAACGCCTCGGATCCCATCTCCAGCAGCTCCAGCAGGGCCTGCTGCAGTGGCAGTGCTCAGGAGATCAGGGATGCTCCTTGTGATGGAGACCTGGGATAATCCAAACACTGAGTGCTGGAGCCCTGGGCACTGAGGATTCCAGGCTTTCTGTGCTGCCAGGCACTGACCCCCAAGCAAACCCTGCATTCCACCTGAGGCCGTGGAGAAGGCTCCCAAAATTGAGTGACAGCGCTGGGGTTGTGGGTGTGGGGTTTGGATAGCAGTGTGTGACAGCACAGGGGGCAAAACTCAGAGTTTAAGGGTTCAGAATACAGTAATACAGATATAAAGCCAGATGGAGGATTTAGGGCAGAGGCTGAGTCCTTCTTTTTCACCTTCTTCTCCATGGCTCTGGGTGGTGTTTTGTAATTGGAGAGAAAAATCCTCATTGTGGGCCAGGGGTGGTTGGGTATTGGGTTAAAAGTAAAAATAATTCAGGTGTCATTTCATAATTGGACAATTCATCCTGAAAAAGCCTTGGAGAGAGAGAGAGATGGGGACCATTTTTACTTTGTTAGCTATCAGTGCTACAGAACTCACAGTTTGTGAGACTGTAACAGAGATAAGAATTAATAAACATCTGAGTCCCAACAAGAAACACCATCTCTCGAGCATTTAATCCTGAGTCTGGCAGAAAAAGAGGACAAAACACAACAGCTGAGCTCCACCCAAGCACTTCTTTTGGGATGTTTCCAATCTGAGCCAAGCTGGGGAACATGGGCATGGATCCTGGGAATTGGGAAGCAGGGGAATCCCATTCTGCTTTGTCCCTGACAGCTTCTTCCTGTGGAGGGGTTTGCAGCTTTAAGTGCTGGTATCTAGGGGATATTTATATTGGGAGATGCAAATTAAGGAACATTTCTCTAACACAGAAAGCTCTAATTAACAAATAGTCCATCCAGGCTCAGTTAAATATTTAAATGATCTGACAGAGCTGAGCAGGGCTTGGAAACTGAGCTGCAGCATTTTTTTATTTTATTTTATGGTTTTTTTAAAGGCAGGAGGGCTCCACTCTGAGAGTTTAGGGTCAGGGGAACTGGAACTAAACCAAAAGGAATAAAGATGAAACCAAACATATAACAGAAAATGGGCAGTGGATGGGAGGGGGAGTTTTTTATGAATTAAATGATTAAATTTAGGTCCTGCAAAACTTACCCCAGGCTCTAATCCTCTGCTGAGGAACAGGAAAGCCTTGACCTTTGTCTGAGCACCCCCAGTGAGGGGTTTCTCGTCCAGCCCCATCCCTGATTTCTCACCAGGGAAAGGTGGGAGGGCACACAGGGAGTGCTCTCCTAGGGTGGGCAGCTTTAACCAGCACCTCTCTGGAGGGGTAAAGGGCTGATCCAGGTGAGCTCTCACAGGACTCGTGTCTTCCTCAGCCCCAAAGTGCTGGTGGGACTGTTTGTGGCTCATGGAACTCCCAGCACTTCCCAGCACAGGGAGATAAAAGCATCCCAAATCCCAAAATAGGAGCTGCTTATGGGGAACTTAAGAGAAAGAGAGAAATCCTCCTTTTCTCTACCTTTTGTACTTCTTTTTACCATCCTTTCCAGGAGACATGATTCTCTGTTAAAGCCTAGAGGCTGATTTAGAGGTGAAGGAAGTTCTTGATTTCTATAGGACCACAGAGGGTTTGGCTTTTTGCTGAATAATTTTTAATTCGAAAATTTCCTTTGGTTTCGCCTCTCTGAAATCCCACAGGATGGATCTGTGAGGCAAATCCAAAATTTTGCTCATTGAAGGCAGAGGGACAGGCACAGAGCTGGCTCCTGGCACAGGGCTGGGGATTTCCCCTCTTTGCTCCATCCCTTCCCTGGGTCCAGGAGAGGACAATGTTTGTGCTTCCAACTCAGGGGAATCCAGGAAAGGGAACCTGAAGAAAGGTTTTCCTGGAGAGAAAATAACGGGAAGCAAAAGGCTGGAGGTGTTTCTCTGATTCCTCTTTGCTCAAACCAGCTGCTGTCCTGGGAGGGTGGGGCAGAGCAGGATGTAAAACAGGGCCCTGATTTCAGGGATGTGACTGCATTTCCACTGAGGGATGGAAGAAGCTGATATCAGTCTCCAGGTTTTCTTGAAGCTGAGCAAACTCACAGAAGATTGTGGTTAAAAAACAAACAAACAAACAAACAAACAAACCCAAATAAAAATAGTTTCTACCTGAGCACCTGGAATAAACCCAAGCTCAACAAAGGTATTTCATTTCTGGGAACCAGACTAGTTTATATTTAATTTCGTATCATTCATCTTCCGTCTTGCTGTACCTCCACCCATGTGTTTCTGCTGCTCCCTGAGCCAACAGAATGAATAAAAATCCCAGGTTGAGCCTTTATTAGCCTGTGTAATGCAAGTCAAGCTGCTTTGAACATCCTCTTGTTGGGTATTAATGCAGTGTGCCATTTGTTACACGAGTATTTTGCTGTGGCAGACAGAAAGTGACATTTATGGGTCTATCATGAGAATGAATTTCACCATCCATTAAAATGATGTACAGGTAAACACTCCATTCATTTTAAATCCAGGAGCTTTGGTTCTTTCTCTGCTCTGCTGGATGGGCCCATCAATACAACCACTATTAGCCAAACTATTTGCTGGGAAGTGAGAACGTCTGAAAAATGTTACAGGCCTGTAATTAAAGGGGTTGTAGCTTGAAGGGAGAGGAATTCAAGTTATTGGTGAACTCTGCTCTTTTAGATCTGTGATCTCTGGAGCTGGAAAGGCAGTGCCCCATTCCCTCAGCAGGAGACATCAACCAGCCTCTACAGCCAGCCCAGGGCCAGATCTACAAAATATTTATCTAAAAATCAAATTTAAAAAAAAGATCATTGTCTGGAAAATCTGTAAATCTGGGTTTACAAACCACTCTGTGGGGTGCAGCCACTAAAGGAAGGCAAGAATTGCAAGGCTTTGGCACCTGGGACCTCAACTGTTGGTGAAAATGTCCCTTTATGGGGTGGGTTGGTGTCACTCAGTCGCCATGTCCCACCCAGGAGCTGGCCAGAGCTGAAGGAGAAGTTCTCATAAGAACCCATTACCACTGATGCCTTCAGTCTCAGCTTTCCTGTTTTCCAGATCCTGCCCTGCCCTGGTACACAACTCTGAACTTCCTATCAAGTGTTGGCAAGGTCTCCTCACAGCTCAGCCACACCAAACAATCCTTTTCCAGCCCCACAACCAAGGGCACTGCTGCAGCTTTGGGCCCAAAAAGTGCAAACAGCAGGGAACTGAGGGGAGCAAACTGGGAGGGTGGGACTGCACCACCTGAAGGGTAATTGGACAATGAACCCCAACATGGAAATGGACCAAAACTTGTAAAAGTGTGAAAACTCCTGAGCCCTGGTCCATCTTGGGTGTAGCCCTGGCCAGGCTCTTGTCCTGCCCAAGGTGTATCCTTTTTATCCTTTTAATAAATCCCAACTTTATTCCTTTAACCCTGCCCAGCCTCTGCTCCAGGGAGCCTCTCCAGGCATCAACCCAACAAGAGCTGTGCCCATCCAGCCCTTGTGCAGCAGATATTCTCCTTTTCATGGGGAAATAACCATGGGAGGGGGTGTAAAATCCAGGCCAGGGAAGGGCAGCTTTGTTGGTTTTTTCCAGGACTCTCACACGGAGGGAGGACTTTCTCCTTCTGCCTTTTCCTGGCTCTGAGTGGAGCCACGACCAGGCTCTTGTCCTGCCCAAGGTGTGTCCTTTTTATCCTTTTAATAAATCCCAACTTTTTCCCTTTAACCCTGCCCAGCCTCTGCTCCAGGGAGCCTCTCCACTCATCACTATAAGAATATTTTCAAATTCCCTGCTTGGAAGGATCTACATGATGTTTTCTAGAGGATGAGAAACGAGCGAGGCAGGAAGCAAACATGCTCCAAACGTGAGCCACGTCCCTTGGAAGATGAAGCCCTGTTGTTTACCCACTGTAATTGTAGAAATTAAGGTAATAACAATTACAATTAAGTGACTCATATGTAGGAGCATGCAATTAATTTAGGCTTAGAGGCAGCGTTATTGTGTATGAAATAAAAGGCAATGATGATGGATCTGGCTGTGTGTGTGTGAATCAGGCAGGGGCACTGCTCCTCTGGGCCCAGCCCCAGCCCTTCTGCAGAGCCATGTGAAGCTCCTGGGATCAGGGAACAGGTCTGTGCTGGTTTGAAAGTAAAACCAGTGAGACTCTCAGTCAGAGATACAATTTAATAGGAGAAGAGGAAAAAAAAAAGGTAAAATAAATGGAATAATACAACCTAACACCCTGTTGGTCAGGGTGTTTGAAGCAATACAGAAGTGAGTCCTCCTGGAGTGGCAGAGGTGGTTCTGTTGGAGCAGAGATGATCCTGAGAGAGAAGGGTCCAGTGATGGTGAGAAGGGTCCAGTCTTCCTCCAGGAATCCAGTGGAACCAGATATCTTGTGCTCCTGCATCTCAGTTTTTATCCAGGTAGGAATGGTTGGCTCCTCCCACTGGGTGGAGCATCTCACAATGGAATGTGTCATGCCCTTAGTGAGCCTTCATGGCCCATTAGCAGAAAATATCCCCCTGGAGGGAGGATGGGTGGTGAAAGAGATAAGAAACACTGCCCCACCTGGTTTGAACAGCTGGCCCATTATTAGAAGGCATCTGCCCCTCTCCCTCCCAGAGTTACAAGAGATAAAGAAAAAAATCTCCCCAGCTGCTTTTAACAAATGAAATAGAATACACAGTTTTGGTTCCATAACTCAAGACAAGGTCCCGCTTCCCTGAGTGCAGCTTTTAACTGTGGATGTCATGGTTCACCTGGTGCTGGCACCATCAGAAAAGGGTTCTTCCAGCAAAAATGGGTGCCCACAAATCAAGAGAATAAAAGGTTTCTATGTCTCATTTTTAATTCCAGTGGCTGCGTTTCCAGAGTCCAAATATTTCTAACTGGAGCCTGTGATTTATCACCTGCAGTCTCCTACTCATCCAGTAAGAGCCAGAGAATTTAGGAGTTATGGCAGGAAAACTTTTAAGAAAGAAATCTCTCTTTCTCTGATAACATTCTTCAAAATAAGTATAAAAAAATAAAAAGGGTGTAGAGAAATCAATGCAAAAAAATTATTTCTAAGTAGGATGTGTTATAAAATGCTCCTAGAGGCATCAGCAGGTCTAGGATTCCCATAAATAAGTTTTCCATAATCAGTCAGTATTTAATTAACACCCAGAAACTGCCTGACAGAATCTAAATGGAATCTTTAAGGCACTTAATTTAGAAAGTGTTGTTGAAATGTATTGCAAATGGTTCTCCTGGCCAGTTGTTTCTCTCCCACAGATGCAAAAGCTTTATCTCAAGGGCAGCTTGTCTGACTGAGTTTGGGCAACCTGAAAAGCTACAATTCACTTTCAAAGTGGATCTGTTTAATTCATCCTCCTCTTTCTCTCAATTACAGCCCCTTCCCTGAGGAGAGGCAAGTGAAGAGAACCTGCTAGCTGAGGCTGAAACAAGGAAGCAGAAAGCAAGAGGGTATTTCCCAAAAAGTGCTGTAGGAGTAATTACTGCAACTGCACAGCTCTTGTTCTATCAAACAAATTATTTTCAGAGTAATCCTCGCCCTCCTTGCTAATTTCTGTTCACATTCATTTGGACACGTGTGTCTACAGCTGCCTTTGTACCAGCCAAGCTTTGCCTTTGATCTCTTCATTAGCAGGGGTCCTTGGGAATGTGTTTTTATTATAAAAACATGCCCTGGAAATTGTTCTGTTGCAAAATCAGTCCTGGCGTGGCAGTTTGCTGAGTGAGGGTTAAAGACTGACTGCTTCTGGTGCAGGCCAGGAGGGATTTGCTGGAATTTTCAGTGGAGGAGGGAGAAGGGTTCCATTTGTCTGGGGAATCTCACCAAATCCCACTGAAAGCCCACCCTGCCAGAGGCACGTTCAGAGTGGCTAAATCCAAATGTGGAGGGAAAAGTGCAGCCAGAGGGGCAAGGAGTCCTCTCCCAACATGATTCCACAGCCTCCAGACATAGGGATTTCAGAGGTTCTCCACTCACCTGTGTCATCTTTGTATTTCAGAGGCCACAATGGGTTTTTCCTTTTTTCCCCCCCATTAATTTGTACAAGCATCACTGTGATTTCTCATTCTCACACAGGTGCAAACAACCTGGGAAAATCACATTCCTTCCTGGATTCTCACTGTCTCTTCCATGTTTTGACCTGAGTGAGATCATTCTCCATTACTTAGTGATTCCCACTGTTGTGGAAAGCCCTCCTTTCAGCTGGGGAGGGCAGGGGAGGAGCAGATGTAGCAGAAATGATGAGCACTGAAGCCCCTCAGCTCCGCTTTCTCCTTGGAGGGCCCTGCAGCAGGGTTAGCCCAGGGAACAAAAATTCCAGCTGATGTGCCTGCAGCCCACTCCCCAGATAGGTTTCCAGAGCTCCCCCCGGGCTGAAACAGCTTTTTCCTGAAGAAATGGTGTTGAATTGAGGGGTTCCTGCACTGCAGGACGTGGCACAGCAAAGCAGCCAGAGTGACCCTTCCCACTGCAAGGGGCTGGAACTGGCCAGGATGGAATCAGCCTCTTCCAAGCCCCATTCCCCAGAATCATTCAGGCTGGAAAACACCTCCAAGATGATCAAGTCCAACCTGTGAGTGACCAGCACCTCCACCAGACCGGAGCATTGAGTGCCAAGGGGTTGGCTCATTATTTTTTTAGCAGACATCCCTAGCTCTTGAAAATATCCCACTCTGCTGGGCATTTCAAACTCTGTGTCCTTCCCATATTGAAATTTTGCCTATTTCCCACCTCACCTGCAATCCCCACTGCACACAACCTGTGCATTGAAGCTCTTCTGCACCTCCAAGGCAGGTGAGGTGCCAAGATCAGACCGGACACAACAACTTCACCCCAACAAAACAAATTTAACTCCTTGGTGGAGGTGCAGAGCAGCTCCCCGAGGTGTCCCACCCCCGTGTCAGAGTTCAGGGTGTTCCCCTGTCACAAGCTGCCCCTCGCTGTCCTTCCCCAGCTGTCACCTCCCGGAGAAGCAGGGCCCAGGCTGCAGCTGGTGCTGAGCAGTTTCCAGGCAGCTGTGCCCATTGTTCCCTCTGCAGACAAGGGATGTTTGCAAATGTGTTTGAATTCCCCCAGCCACGGTGGGTGCAGCCATGCCAGGTTTTTAGCTGATTGTAATGGACCAAGAAATAATTCACACATTATAAAGATCGGTTTACAATGAAGGATGATTGTTTTTGAGCCTGACAAGGAAGGGTTTGAGAAACAGACATTTGTTTTTTTGTGAAGCTCAGGCATTCAAAACCCATTCACAAAATGGCTACAAATAAGAAGGCAGCATCAGCTGAAAGAAAATGATCTGGGGAGGAAACTCATACTGGCCATGAGTGTTTTTCCACTCTTTTATTTATTTTTATTTTTTTGTTTTTTGGCAGCAGGATATGAGACACTGCTTGGAGCATCTCCCTGCCACTGGAAGCAAAGTCAAGACTAATCTCAGCCCGTGGGCTCAGTTTGTGTGCAGATCCTGCTCCCAGACCCAGCAAAGCACAGCAGATCAGAGCCAAATGTCCACCCCCAGCTGTTCCAAACGCTGCTCCCAGCTCAGAGCATCTCCGGCTGCTGGGAGCAAAGTCAGACCTAATCCCAGCCTGTGGGCTGCTGTCTGCAGAGCTCATTCACAAACACAAACCAGGCTGAATGTCCAACCCAAACTGCTCAGAAAAACCTCTCCAAGCCAGGACAGAACGGGAAAGTGCTGCCACAGCAGTGCTCCGACCCAGGGTGTAGAGGGGATGTGGCAGCTCTGAGCACCAGGCATTTTTTGATATTTTGGAGTGGACTCCAACTCCTCCCACCCCACTCCCTCAGCAGTCTTGTCTCACCTGAGCAGGGAGGGATGTTAGCAGGAGCCATACCCTCCCTGGGGCTGGCTGTTCACTGTGGGAAGACATTTACAGGTGATGAAAAAAAAAACAACAGAAAAATGGCTCAGTGTCTTGGGCTGCAATGCAGGATGTACCCAGCAGTGTGTGTTCCATCTCCAGCTGTTAAACCAGCTGGGGCAGGGTTCTTTATCCCTGCCAAGACCCATCCCTGATAACTCTGGGGGGATATCTTCTGTTAAACCAGCTGGGGCAGTGTTCTTTATCCCTGCCAGGACCCATCTCTCATAACTCTGGGGGATATCTTCTGTTAAACCAGCTGGGGCAGGGTTCTTTATCCCTGCCAGGACCCATCCTCCCTCCAGGGGTATCTGCTGCTCATGGGCCATCCAGGCTCACTGCAGGGCTGATCCAATTCCATCAGCCCATGGGGAGAGGCTCCACCCAGGGGGAGGAGCCCAGCATTCCCAGCTGGATCCAAGCTGAGCTGTGGAGCCCCAGGGCAGCCTGTGTGCTCTGCATTCCCAGAGGGAGCCCAGAGCCATCTCAGCACCACTGGAGCTTCAGAGGGAGCTGCACCCTGCTCCAGGATCATTGCTGCACCAGAGCCACACCTGGCACTGCAGGAGGGCTTGGCTGGGCTGCTCCCAGCACCCTGACCAACAGGCTGCCAGGCTGTGTGCTGACTCTGTCAGTGTTTTTTTGGTACTACTGCATTTTTATTTTAATTTTCCTAGTAAAGAACTGTTATTCCTATTCCCATATCTTTTCTTGAGAGCCCCTTAATTTCAAAATTATAATAATTTGGAGGGAGAGGGTTTACATCTTCAAGGGAGGCTCCTGCCTTCCTCAGCAAACACCTGTTTTTCCAAGCCAAGGCGCTTTCCACACCAAGAAAGATTCTGCAAGGTGAGGGTCAGCACAATGACCCCGAGATGGGAACGTGCTGTGCCCCGGGCTGTGAGAGGGGCAGAGTGTCCCTGCATCACCCAGGGATGGAGGAACCCAGCAGCTGCCAGGGCTGGGCCCAAACACACAATTTTCAAACACAAACAAAAAGCTGCAGGCCCGAAAGTGCTCGCACGACAGAAAACGCCACCTCACCGCTAATTAATTCAGCTCTGCAGAGCTTTCCAAGAGCCTCACATAAAAGGTTCCAAACAAATGCGAGGCATTGTTCAGAAAACGCTCAGTCTTCCCAACAAATTAATTAATTTGCGGCGTTTCCTTGATGACAAGCATTATCTAATGGGAGTGAAAACACCAGATCAAACAGGCACATCCCAATCCACGGCCAATCCAAGGAGAGAGAACGACAGGGAAGTGTCTCTCGAGGATTTAGCAGGGGAACACCAAACAAACAGGCAACCACATATGTCTCGTTTCATTTAATATCTGCTATCTGTGTGTGAATAAACATTTCATCTCACACCTTTTGATGGCTGCCACAACAATATCTCAAAGAGAGGGCTCCTTCTTCACAGGGAAGGGAAGTGGCTCTCGTGTGAGAAGAGGGGGATGAAAGACAGCTTTGCAATGGAGCTGCAGCACAGCCCCAGACCTTTTGAACCCTTAGGATTTATATGTCATTAAATAATTAACTCAACGATGCATGAGAGAAAGCGATGTAAAGGCCCTCAATTAATTGCTTTCATTGCAGCAGGCAGCAGGTCCTCGTGATGAGATGTAAGTGGGGTGAACTTTGTTTCGGAGATTGCCTTTTAAAAGCAGTCATAAAAAAAAAAAAAGTGAAAAATGGCTCGTTTGGATGCCACTTTTGTTTGCTGGAATGTGTGAGGGGTTTTTGTGCGTTGCAGTGTCTTTGCCTTAAATTAACTGACATAATCAGATGCCAGGCTCAGCCCTGCCCTTGTGCCATTGGCTTTGTGCTGTTCTCTCTCTCCTCATGAATTCCAGGGACGGCGAGAGGCAAAGCAAGGCCTGTCTGAACTATGGATTTTTAATTAATTTATCTGCTGCCTTTTATCTTTCAGTATTCACAGGCTAGTAGAAGCAATTTGGTTTAAACTGCCTGCTGCATTCTGCCACCTCTCTTGGGATTATCCTGTAGTCTAATAGGATATAATTCCTGATTGTGTCAAACTCTCAGTGCTTTATTTAATCCCACTAGGGTTTTTTTTCAGATTTTTCTGCGTCACCCTTAAACCCTTTCCTATCCTGCTGCTCGCAGCCTCTGACAGACTTTTCCTGCAGATTCTGGAAGGAGGAAATTCGAGTCAAGTCTTGGATTTAATCCCCAGGGCATCCCAGTGCACTAAATTAAATAGCTGGGTGAGAAATTGGAGTGGAAACAGAGGGCAGACCACAACCTACACCCTGACCTGAACCCAGACAAGCCCCAGGGCAGCTCCAGGGTCGGGATTTCAGCTGAATTTAGAGTAAGGCTCCGTTTCTTCTTCCAACCTGTTGTGTTTTAAATGACTGGGGTGAGAACTGCTAATGGGGAAAAAGGCAGCAGTGGAATACCCACTGATTTAGGATTGTGGTTAAAGGTCTGCAGTCAGAAGGGGGCATTCCCAATCCCAGCTTTACCAGGGGTGGAAATGAAGTCACTTACAGGCTGGATTTGTGTGCCATTGCCCACGCTGTCACCTCAGCTGGTGGTGACATAACCTGCATTTAACCTTGGAGGAAGATTAGGATTATATGATCCAGATGGGACCATTTCAGCCAGGTTGCTAACTCATTATTTAAAAGGTTAAAAAAAACAAAAAAAAAAACAAAAAAAAAAAAAAACAAAAAACAAAAAAAAAAAACAACAAAAAAAAAACCAAAAACGGAGAGGGGACTAATCTGGTGCCATCTGCTCAGGATGAGGTGAGAAAAATTCTGCCAGGCTTTTATGTTCATGCCTGTCCACTGGGTTCACGTGGGGATCCATTTCCACTTAATTACACGCTGTCACCTTGGCTGCTGCCCTCGGAGTGGCACACAGAAGCTGCAGAGAGGCTGAGGAAGCACTGGCTGCCCAAAGCAGATGGCCCAGCCATGGCCAGCAGGAGCCCAGGGGTGGCCAGTGCTGAAGGGATGCTCCCTGCCCTGATCCCAGCAGCTCCTGCCAAGGGGACCAGGCTGTGCAGGCTGGGGGATGCTGGAGCTGTCACCAGTGGGTAGGTGGATGTCCAGACTGATGCCTGAGGATTCTAGATTTTATATTTTCCATCCATTTGTAACCCTGCAGTTCTTTAGTGCAGAACTCCAAACCCCACACACAGGGTCAGCTGCTGCTTCCCCACTTTGCTCAGACACAACAATTCCTCTCCAGGCCTGGCAATCAAGGACACCTCACTGCCTCAGGCCCCCAGAGATGGAAACAAAAGTGAGCTGGGGGCAGCAAACTTGAGGTGAATGACTTCATTACCTGAAGCTGGAATTGGCAGATGAACCCCCAACCTGCAAATGGCCCAAAGTGATCCAAGTGTGAACCCCGTGAGCATTGTCCATTTGGGGTGCAGCCCCTGGGGGGCTTTGTCTGCCCTAAATGCACCTGAAGGTCCTTCCATAAACAGAACTGCTTTTTATTCTCTGAATTCTGTCTGGCCTCTGGTTTTTAGGTAGCCCAAAAAGGCATCAAACCAAAAAGCTCCCCAATTTGTGTGGGAAAGCACAGCATGGCTGGGCTGCTTCTGCTGGGTATGGTGCTGAAGGGAAGGAGGTGGGGACAGCTGACCCTGCAGGATTTTTGCACAGAAAAAGGGAGACACCAGGGTCAGCCTGGAGGTGGCTGTGTCTGGGTCACAGCCATGAAGCTCCCGAGCTGAGCAGGACAATTCCAGAGCTGGATGTCCCTGAGCTGGGAGGGTCTGGACACAGAGAGAAAGGACGGATGCTCCACTGGCTCTTCAGAGCTTTTAGCTGCTCCCAGCTCCACAGAAGGAGGCAGATTCCCACTCTCCAGGATGTGGGAATGGCCAAGCAGAGTTATTCCCTCACTCTGGCTCTGGTCTCAGGGAGCACTGACAGCTTAGAGTGAGGAACTCCTCCAGTCAGTGCTCACTTCCACAGTCTCTGCTACTCACAAAGGCAAAAATCACCTTGATCACGACAGTGAGAGAAAAGGGTGCAGCTAATGAGCTCTTAATTGGGTAGGATTGGCACTCAGCCTCTGCTCCAGGCTTTGGAAACCGAAAGGAATGGACTTCCCATGCAGACAGTGACATCAGCTCTGGTCTTCACATGGGCTGCCTGGAATGAGCTTCATTAATGTTTTCCTTGGTATAATCCATCATCCCTTCAACAATGCATTTCTGACAGTTAATTAGACTCCACAGAGTGGAATAAGTAGTGCCGTGTTTGGAATTATAATCCAGTCCTGAAAAACAGATCACATGAGGCATATCAGCAGCCCAGGCTCTTGGACATCTTAAGGAGTTTTTATTCCAAAAGCTTGGTAAACTCTGCTTAGCAAAATCTGCAGAGTGTTTGCCAATGGATTCATTGCAGAGGAGTCAGGAATCTCTGTTCATTAATAAAACCCCAAATAAATAAACCCATACATAAATAAATCCAGCCCTTCTGAATGGAGGTGAGCCCCAAGTGTCATTACCTGCTGCAGGTGACACTCAGGCCACGAGAGATGGAATCCTTGTCAGATTTCCTGCTGATTTCAGTTGGACATGGGAAGTCAGACTGTATTACAGGATGGAAAATTCAGCAGCAGGCACCTGCTTCACCTGGATAACCTGATATGTTTGGGGTTTTTTTTTTTTGAATGGTGCTGTTATTTACTGGGTATTCAGAACAAACCCAGGAACCTGGGAGTGGCTTCTCAAGGATCAAAAGGATCACACTGGATAATAATCCTGAGACTGGATTCACAACACTGGGGAATTGGCTTAGGGCAGGGAATCCTGAGCCAGGAGAGCTGCTGGGGGTGCACAGCGAGGGATGGAACTCTGAAGAGGAGGACAGAGCTGGCTCTGTGATGAATGGCAGGAGGCAGCAGAGATGTTTTTTCCAGAAGGTACCCACTTGCTTCAGACATGCACCAGTGCTGTCACCTCGAGGCCTGGGGCACAGGCAGCCTGCTGTGACAGCTGGCAGTGCCAAGTGTGACAGGGAGAGCAGCAAGTTTAAACAGAGCCTGGGCCACTGCTCCCCACACCTGGCATCCTGTCCCTCTGTCTTCTCAGTCTTAATTGGTTTTTAATTTACTGCTTATCTGGGCAGCATTTGAAAGATGTCCCAGACCTCTCTGGCTGCAAATATTCCCTAGAACACGGCTGTGAATCTTTGGTTGGAAAGCTCTTACAGCCATCTGGAAGTTTCCTTGGGAAAAGGAGAGAGAGTGCCTTCAGCTTCCCTCCCACCACGTCCCTGCCCACTGTCTTGGTTTGGAAAAGACAGGTGTCTGCCAGGGAACGCCAGAGCCTCCCTTGGAATGGAGAATGTAAACCCCCTTCCTCCAAATTATTATAGTTTTGAAATTAAGGGGCTTTCAGGCAAAGATATGGGAAGATGAATTAAACAGGTCTAACAGTTCTTTAGAATCTAACCATTTTCACTAGGAAAATTAAAAATAAAAATGCAGTACAAAAAAGCAAACAAATAAAAAAAGAAAACACTGACAGGGTCAGCACACAGCCTGCCAGCCTGTTGGTCAGGGTGCTGGGAGCAGCCCAGCCAAGCCCTCCTGCAGTGCCAGGTGTGGCTCTGGTGCAGCAATGATCCTGGAGCAGGGTGCAGCTCCCTCTGAAGCTCCAGTGGTGCTGAGATGGCTCTGGGCTCCCTCTGGGAATGCAGAGCACACAGGCTGCCCTGGGGCTCCCCAGCTCAGCTTGGATCCAGCTGGGAATGCTGGGCTCCTCCCCCTGGGTGGAGCCTCTCCCCATGGGCTGATGGAATTGGATCAGCCCTGCAGTGAGCCTGGATGGCCCATGAGCAGCAGATACCCCTGGAGGGAGGGTGGGTCCTGGCAGGGATAAAGAACCCTGCCCCAGCTGGTTTAACAGAAGATATCCCCCCAGAGTTATCAGGGATGGGTCCTGGCAGGGATAAAGAACACTGCCCAGCTGGTTTAACAGAAGATATCCCCCAGAGTTATCAGGGATGGGTCCTGGCAGGGATAAAGAACACAGCCCCAGCTGGTTTAACAGGTGCCCATGAACAGCAGATACCCCTGGAGGGAGGGTGGGTCCTGGCAGGGATAAAGAAAACCCCTTCCCAGCCGGTTTCAACAGATGGCAATGGAGCACATACTTTTGGATGCATCTTGCACTGCCACCCAGGACACTCACAAATCCCTTGTGCTGGGCAGAACCTGGCAGAGAGGGATAAAATCCTGGTTTTCCCCAAATCACCAAGCAGCTGCCAAGGACAGGGCTCCTGCTGCCAGTGCAGGATTTGAGTCATTGTCAGAGTTTGGGCAGCTGACCCAGGGCTCCCCCAGAGCAGCTGCCTGAGGATCAGCTGTGCAATGCCTGTCTGTGGGCCAGGAAGAACATGATTTAAAACTGGTTTCCTTCTTCAAAGGAATCTGTTCCCCCCGAGGCAGCGCTGCTACACCTGTGAATGCAGCCACAGGTCACAGAAGGACAGTTTTCTGGGCACAAAGCCTGCTCCTGGTGTCACTGCTTCCAAATGGTCCCTCAGGTGTCAGGTGGATGAATTGTCCTGGTGAGCCACAGTGTCCCCTCCTCCTGTGTTTGTTTAGAGGGGCAAATCACAGCAGCCACCCCCAGTTGCCTTTTTTATTTTTTTTCTTTTTCTGCAAAATGCTCCCTGAATCCAATCAGAGAAGAGGATTAAGGCTTTCAGAGGTGGTTGGGGTGACGGAGCCTTGGCAAAGGGCAAAAACCCCACTGCTTGATAAAGGAAAACAGACAAAACAAAAAAAAGGGCACATTTTAATATTTTAATTTGGTACAACTGATCCCCTGGCCAATTTCCACATCTCCTTAATCTTAATTCTTTTCACCAGGAAGCCAAGAAGAATCTGAGTGCTGCATTTAGACTTTTTTTTTTTTTTTTACATATTAAAAAATGTATTAAAAATATTTCTGTGATAACAACACAGAAGCTGACTCCAAGTGCCTGCTTAAACTGAGCTGTTCTGGGAACCTGAAACGAGGCTGCACCCTGAACTTCGAATATTTTTATTTTTGGTTTTTTTTTAATCTTATGCTCAACTTGTAGGTATTTTTATAGCAATGCAAGCTGGAGTGAAGGAAGAAAGTGAGAACTGGAGCAGAAGATTGGATACACAGCTTGCAATGCTCCTGATAGCTACTCATTGATTATTTTGGGAGTAAATTGCATTGATTATGGTGATGAGGAGGTGACAGGCCCAGGGACAGGGGGGGAATGTCTGAATGGTGTCTGCTAAGCAGTGATGGAATTCCCAGCATCAGGAAATGCTGCACTGAACATCCCAGCACATCTGGAGTGCTAAGGAGGGGCCTCAGTCAGAGCAAGCTGTGATTTTCACACCTGGAGAGGCAGAGGCAGACCTGCTCTGCCCAAGGGGTGCCCCTGAGGGAGCCTCTGCCAGGGCCAGGACTGAGCCCAGCTTTTCCAGCAGCTCTGACAGACCGAGCTGGGCTTTCCCAGCTCCCTGGCCAAGGCCTGTGACACGCACAGCTCCTCTCATCAATACTGAAATGCCTCCAAAAGCTTTGTTTTCCTGCTGGGGGGAGAACCAATTTTGCAGGGTAACCTTTGCCAGCTGTGGATTGATGAAGGGCTGATATTGGAAAAGATATGAACTCGCCTTGCCAATCTTCCTCGTGGCTCCTGGGAGAACGGGCTGGCAATTTTTCACGGGGATGTTCCGGGGACAGGGACGTGAAGGATTATCAGCTGCTCAGACACAGCCCTGGGAGATAGCGACTGAAAGCCAAGGCAGAACTGGAATTCCTCAGCAGATATTGGATTTCTGGTGTATTTTTTTTTTCTCCTGCCACCCAGGATATCTGATATTTCTCCTTACATTGGTGTCAGTGAGTGGGAATTCAGCTTTCAACCTCCAGCCACCAACATATTAACAAGAGAGGGGTTTAGCATCTGCTCTGATATTTTAAGCACAGAAGAAGAAAGACCTGTAGCTCTGCCTTGCCAATGCTGGTAAATACTTTGTGCCTGAGCCTCTTTACCCAGAGGTTACACAACATTAGTGCAGAATGGAAATGTCCTGTCAGGCACAAAAGAGACAACAGTGGCTGCTGCACAAATCCTTTCCACGCTATAAATATAGATCTTCCCCCATAATTGCGATGCAATCTCGATCTGCCTGTGGTGATAAAGAAAAAAAAAAAAAAAGAGTAAAAAAAAAAGCTGTTTAATTTAATTAGAGTCCATTTGGAAACCTAGCAGCATGAAATAATTTGATTTGCAGAAATAACCCTCGCTGGCGACAGACAGCATTTCTTTGTGTCTTATCTTGGGATAACAGCAACTGCACCATTTCAAACCTTAAACTGTATAAGCACTGTGACCAGAGAGAGCTCTGAGATCATTTCAAGTGACGTCAGGGTATTGCCACTGATTCAGCTCCCTGTCCTCTCCCAGGCAAAGATGCTAAAAATTCTGCTGGAGGAACATTTACCCCTGAGGAAACTGTAGTTGATTCCTGTCCAGCCTCTCCACTTGTCTTGGTTTGGAAACACAGGTGTCTGCTAAGGAAGGCAGGAGCCTCCCTTGGAATGAAGAATGTAAATCCCCTTCCTCCAAACTATTATAGTTCTGAAATTAAGGGGTTCTCAGGCAAAGATATGGGAATAGGAATAACAGCTCTTTACTAGGAAAATTAAAATAAAAATGCAGTAGTACCAAAAAAACACTGACAGAGTCAGCACACAGCCTGCCAGCCTGTTGGTCAGGGTGCTGGGAGCAGCCCAGCCAAGCCCTCCTGCAGTGCCAGGTGTGGCTCTGGTGCAGCAATGACCCTGGAGCAGGGTGCAGCTCCCTCTGAAGCTCCAGGGGTGCTGAGATGGGGCTGGGCTCCCTCTGGGAATGCAGAGCACACAGGCTGCCCTGGGGCTCCCCAGCTCAGCTTGGATCCAGCTGGGAATGCTGGGCTCCTCCCCCTGGGTGGAGCCTCTCCCCATGGGCTGCTGGAATTGGATCAGCTCTGCAGTGAGCCTGGATGGCCCATGAGCAGCAGATACCCCTGGAGGGAGGGTGGGTCCTGGCAGGGATAAAGAACATTTCCCCAGCTGGTTTAACAGAAGATATCCCCCCAGAGTTATCAGGGATGGGTCCTGGCAGGGATAAAGAACATTGCCCCAGCTGGTTTCACAGCTGGAGATGGAACACACACTGCTGGGCGCATCCTGCATTGCAGCCCAAGACACTGAGCCATTTTTCTGTTGTTTTTTTTTTCACTACCTGTAGATGTCTTCCCTTAGTGAGCAGCCAGCCCCAGGGAGGGTATGGCTCTTGCTAACATCCCTCCCTGCTCAGGTGAGGCAAGACTGCTGAGGGAGTTGGGTGGGAGGAGTTGGAGTCCACTCCAAAATATCAAAAAATGCCTGGTGCTCAGAGCTGCCACATCCTCTCTGCACCCTGGGTCTGAGCACTGCCGTGGCTGCTGCCTGGCTCGCCCAGGGCTGCTCTCCACAGCTACACTCAGGCAGAACAAAAGCCTGCAAATGCTGTTTGGGCAACACTGAGCCATCCCCTGCCACTGCTGCCAGGCCGGATGGCAGAGCTGCAGACGGCTCCTCAGCCATTAGCAGTAATTATTGTTATTTACACTGTGATCAGCACCCGGCAGGCCCAGGTCTGCTCTGCCAGGCACAACACACCTCAAGTGTTCAAGTGCAGCCACTGCCTTGCTGGGTGTGGCTGGTGCCTAATTTAAAAAGGAAAATAGATATAGATATAGATATAGATATAGATATAGATATAGATATAGATATAGATATAGATATAGATATAGATATAGATTTAAATATAGATATAGATAGATATAGATATTATAGATATCAGAGTCATACAGTGGTTTCCCATGGGGAAAAACAAAACAAAACAAAACAAAATCAAACAACAACAAAACTCAAAAAAAAACCCCCAGGCTGAAACAAACCAACAAGAAAACAAAACAAAAAACACCCAACAAAACCCCAAACCAGAACAAACAAACAGAAAGCAAACCCAAACAACCACCAGGAAATTTTATCAATATCTTCAGGCCAGACTGTGGGTGATGGGACTGGGGCAGTGTTTGGTTTTCAGTGGTTCAAACTCTGTCCCAAGGAGAATTGTTTGGAAGAAGGTTCAGATGAGGACTCCAATGAGGATGCAGCCCGGAGGAGGCTGGTGCTCTTTGCTATTTCTGTTCTGGAAGATCCCAGAGGCCTTGATCAGCATCAGTAAAGCCAAACCACGAGCTGGGGAGCACAAATACTTTCCAGCAGTGACGGGCGCAGGCGTGGCTGCAGGTGGGGTGAAAGGGAAAAGCAGAGCAGGGCTGAAGGTGAAAGGGGAAAGTGGAGCAGGGCTGAAATAGGAAAGTGGACCAGGCCCAGCTACCAGTGCTTATCCCACCTGCCCCCTGTCCTTTCCCAGCTCCCCAGACCCTCTGGAGCAGGGACAACCCCAGCCTGCCGACGTGACCTCTCCCTCCCCGCCTCCTGCATCCACACAAACCCGCCTTTCTCTGTGACAACAGCCCGGGTTTCTCTCTTTATTTATCTACCTGTCGACTCTTTTCCCTGCAGCCTCTCTGGACAGGCAGGGAGCAGGAGACAGGAGCAGCTGCTGGGGCATGCACCGAATGCCAACGAGCTCGGCGGGGTGCGTGCGGAGGAAAGGTCCCTTTGTAAACACGCCCGGTGATCAAAGGGCTGATGCCTGCTGATATTTTCGACATTAATAATCTCCCAGCTGCCTCCCTCGATCCTCTGGCTGCCTATTTGCCTCTCCTTCACAGCACACACGGAGTGGCAGGGCTTAAAACAATCGGCTGGTTGGAGGGAAAGGGAGGTGGTTGGGCGCAGGGATTCACCTGAAGGGAAAACAAAAGGTGTTGGCATTGCACAGAAAAGCATTGAATTGGTAATAAAAAATCATTGTATTGTCATGTAATAGTCCTGGCACAGACTGGGAGGTATCTAGAGACGTGTGTGTGCATACAAAAACAATGAATATTCACACTCCAGGTGCTGCACGTGTCCCTGGGCCACTCCTCCTTTGCTGCCCACCACGCAGAGATAGATGGAGTCAGGGAATCGAAACCTAAGTGGTTCATCAATAAAACAGGAAAATTACTGCCAAAAAACGAGCGCCCAGGCAAGGTGCTCCCAACAGAAGGCAGGGAGCTGGCTGTTTTTGTGGAGGTCTGTCTGTTTGCTAAAGAGCGGCGAGAAGGAAGCCAAGAGAGGAGCTAAGCAGAGGCAGAAACAGCTCCAGCAGCACCTCTCTGAATGACAGCAAAGGGAGAATATTTGGGCCAAGTGCTGGCTGAGACAGAGGCGAAGATGGAAGGAGGGGAGATGTTTTGCATGGCTTGGCTCCCGCTGTGCTCTGTGGAGCAGGACCTGGAACGTTCTTTGTCAATCACCGGGACGGCCTCAGAGCATCCCGGCTCGGTGGCCAGTGCCTGCTCTGAAGAGATGTCCTTTTGCTCAAGGAGAAAGCTTCCATCCAAGCTGGTTATAAACCCTGCACACTCTGGGAAAATGTCATCTGTCACTGAAATCCAGCCAGCAGAGCTCAGAGCAGCACTCTGCCAGTCCGGCAGGGGAAAACGTTCCACATCTGGCTGGGACTGCGGGGATGGTTTAGAATGAGGGGGGAGAAGCAGGCAGAGCACAGCAAACGCTCAGGTGGGCTCTGTGCTGGCTATCCAAGCCCAGCCTTTAACTCCCAGGACTCCAGCACCTGCCTGTGGAAAATCACGGGGTTGTCCAGGATGTTCTGAGCCCCTGGGTGTCCCCTGAGTGTCCCCTGAGTGTCCCCTGGGTGTCCCCTGGGTGTCCCCTGTCCCTTTGTGCAGCCGCCTCACTGGGAGATGTCGGGACAATCTCCCTCTCCACCATCAGCCACTCAAGCTGGACCTGCAGCCAGGCTCTCCAAAGCACAGGGGAGTCAAAGATTTCAGAAACAAGGTCCATTTATAATCCATTAGAGCCTGAAAATGCCGCAAAAATAGGACTAACACTGAGCTGCCGGCAAGGGTGGGAATTTATCACTACAAATATTTTGCTTTCCTTCTCCGTGGTACTTAAGGGCTTTCTAAACTCAAAGGTCAGCGAGAAACTGCTGAGAGGAATCACAATCAGAGAAAATATTTCCAAAGGGGAAGAGCCTTTCTGCAGGAAACACATGCCCAGACTGCCAAGGAAGCGTAGCCATGGCTCTGCATCATCCCAGGGCTGTGCTCCGTGCTGGGAACACGCTCTCCATTTCCAGATTCCATTTTCGCTGCGTTTCCTGCCCTAACCCACTGAGAATTCCAGGCTATCGAAATGCCTGCCTTATCACCACATCCCCAAGATATGCAAAGCAGGCTGATGCTATCTCTTTGCTGGAATGTTGCATTGTATTGCTGGGGCTGCACTTCAGCAGCCTCCTGCTGCTGCAGGTTGGGATTTCACTTCCTTCCCTCCCTCCCTGCCTGCACAAATAAATTCATTTAAATATAGCAGGTGTCATGCTGGGGGCACCAGGAGCAGGGTTTTAATTCCTGATCCACCAGGACATGGGCATTGCAGATAGGACACCAAAAACTTCTTCCTTTTGGTGTCTTGGTTAGAAGAAGACCACAGATAACCAGGACAGGTCCACACTGTGGAAAGGAAAGGAAAGGAAAGGAAAGGAAAGGAAAGGAAAGGAAAGGAAAGGAAAGGAAAGGAAAGGAAAGGAAAGGAAAGGAAAGGAAAGGAAAGGAAAGGAAAGGAAAGGAAAGGAAAGGAAAGGAAAGGCTCGCAGCAGTCACTGGAATGTGTTAAAAGCAGGGGAGCTTGCTTGGGAATTATTCTACTGGGATTTTTTTGTTGCTGCTATTGGTTTTTTATTGTAGATGATTTTAGGACCCTGGCTAACAGAGCAGGGTCTGAGATGTGCTAAACCTGCAGGATTCTGGAGAAAGGGCAGAGCCAGCATCTCCCTGGCCCTCGGAGCTCCCTCTGCAGATGAAAGAGCAGCCAGGCTCTTTTTGCACTGCGTTTTTTTCACATTTGGAAATGTGTACAGAAAACATAAAATTCCCCAGTGGCCAAGTGCACAGGGACACATGGGCTGGGAGGACAAAAGGCAGCTGGAGCCCTGTGCACACTCATCCTTCCCTGGGGCAGGTGTTCAGTGAACACAGCGGGCTCCAGAGAGACCCCTCCTCACCCGCCTGCACCAGCACCTCGCCGTGAGGCTGTGAGAACTCCTGAGTGCACAAAGCAAAATAGGGGGGAAGGGAGCCAGGAAGGAGCAGCACCTTGATGAGGGACACAGGTAAATAATGGCTTTTTTTTCACTTTGCTGGGGGATTCACTACGAGATAAAATGGAGGTCTAGAGGATTCTGAAAGGAAGCGATGTCAATGTGGAGTGTAAAAGGTAAAGAATGAGAGGGGAAGGTCCCTCTTTCCAGGCACTTAGGTGGGACTGAGACCCTTCCAATGGATTTGGACACTGCTCCTGTGGCCACTCCTTCCCCAGCACCTGGCTGGGAGGTGCTAATGAGGAACCCAATTAGCAATCAAGGACCAGTCGTGCTCATTAGGCCCTGGGCTGGGTCCAAGAGCTCCTGCTGCTCCTCTGGCTGCCAAGGGCTCCTGACCCTCCTGTAGGATACAGCCAGGGTCACCCCAGCCAGGGTCACCCCAGCCAGGGTCACCTCCCACCACGGGGGAGCAGGGATGTCCCCCCAGCCAGCCAGGGGGGACAGGGAGGGCTGAGGACACACAGGATGGGGCTGGATCCCTCCAGGATCATGGAGAGAAAGAGTCAGGGAATGTCCTGAGCTGGGAGGGACCCAACAAGGTCATTGATCCAGCTCCTGGCCCTGCACAGACACCTCAAAATCCCATCCTGTGCATCCCTGGAGCAGTGTCCAACCCCTCCTGGAGCTCTGGGACCCACAGGGATCATCAATCCAACCCCTGGCCCTGCACAGACACCCCAAAATCCCACCCTGGGCATCCCTGGAGCAGTGTCCAACCCCTCCTGGAGCTCTGGCAGCCTCGGGGCCGTGCCCATTCCCTGGGGAGCCTGGGCAGTGCCCAGCACCCTCTGGTATCAAGAGTCAGAGGTCTTTGCAAGAACATTAAAATGAGCAGATAAAAAAGCAGCTCTTTATTGGAAGCTCCCAGCTGTGCCCATAGTTCTGGGCTGTGGGCACCCCTGGTATGGGGTTTCTGCAATTTTTTTAAGTTTAACAAATTAGCATCTGTAACAAACCTTGGCCAATTAGAAGAGCAGTTGATTGGGTAATTTATCCCCTGGGTATTGCCCCACTGGAGTTGGTCCAGGGCTTCTTTGCCCCATTTCTTGTTGTGTCTTCTTGGATCCTGATTGGAAAACAAAATGTTCTTCTTGAAAATAAGACCAACCAGCATTTCAGGAATGTGTTAGAAGGTTGACCTATTGCTCCAAAATCCAAGAGGAAGGGTAGGAAAAACACCAGGAGCTGTACGACCGTGTATGAACAGTCTACAAAGCTACAAATATAGGGAAAAAAATGTATAAAAGCTGAAATCTTCAGGCATCAGGGGGAAGAACCTTTCCCTGATATCCAACCTGATCCTCCCCTGGCACAGCTGCAGGCATTCCCTCAGTTACCCAACAGAATGGTCATGGCACAAAGCAAAGTTCTGGAGCAAAGGAGCAGAATAAACAACAGCCACGGTTCCCTGATATTTCATTTTGATTGCAGAAAACCAGTAAGGGAAAAAAAAATATATGCACAGTGATAATCAGATTATTTTTATTTTCAGCTTTTTTTTTTTTTTTTTTTTTTTTTTTCAGCCAGCAAGCAAATGATTAGACCTTTTGCACAGAAGCAGTAAGAGAAAATTATATATCCCTGTCCTGCTTGGGTGAATAAAATATGCCCTGAAATAGCTGCAGTCTCACAGGCTGTGGCTCATGGATATCAAGAATACTGGTCAGGGTTAAATCTCTCTTTCTTTTCAATTATTTTTTCATCAATTAAAAGCAAATGACAATAAATCATGCTATAAAAATTAAAATGTCATTTGCTTTTATCAGAACTGAAATTAAGCTGTACACACACTGAAGATATAACAAAGGGGAAGAGGGAGAGGGGAAAAAAAGGATGATAATGGGTTTTTCATATGCTTTGGTGCAGTTGAGATGAGTCACGAGGTCTGTATCTGGAACTGGGTCACAGGACTTTTGCAGACTTAATGTTCTGGTCTAGACAATTAAAAATGAGCCCAAACTGAGACTCCTTAGAGACTCCTCAGACCCTGAGGAAAGGCACCACAAACTCACCTCCCCTGCTCCCAGTTCTGGGAGGAACCTCACAGAGCTTTCCACGACCTGCTTGCACTTACCCACTGGTAACATTTAGTGCAAGGATCAAAATGGAATTAAAGACAACTTTGTACTCCCTTCCTTCCTTCCTTCCTTCCTTCCTTCCTTCCTTCCTTCCTTCCTTCCTTCCTTCCTTCCTTCCTTCCTTCCTTCCTTCCTTCCTTCCTTCCTTCCTTCCTTCCTTCCTCCCTCCCTCCCTCCCTCCCTCCCTCCCTCCCTCCCTCCTTTCCTCTTTTCCTTTTCCTTTCCCCTCTTCCCCTCTTCCCCTCTCCCCCTTTCCCCCTTTTCCCCTTTCCCTCTTTTTCCCTTCCCCTTTTCCCCTTTTTCCTTCCCCTTTTTGAGCTCCCCACACCTTTCCCCTCGAGGCCAAGCTGAAGTTGGTGGCACCAATTTGGGGACACGTGAGTGGGGAGCATTGACAACCAACCCACACAACCCTTCTGCATAAAACTTAACCAGCCAGACCACGAGGACCTTGAGCTGGGCTCAGTCCTGGACTTGTGGCAGCATTACCACCCCCAAGAACACACCTGGGGTTAGCCCAGGATCAGAGCATCCCGAGCCTGACAGGGCAGGATTTACCCTTTGCAGAGTAAATATTGAATATTCCCCCCAAGAGCACAGAGCTCACAGTGCCAGGCAATGCCCAGCACGTTTTAGACTGCTCACAACTCCGATTATTTTATTCAACAACCTTCCCTCCTCCCACACTCCAAAGCCTACAAGAGAAGGAGCTATTTCAGCCCTAAAGAGGAGCATGAAATGGCATTTATGTTTTCCCAGGGCATTAAGGTGGAATGAAGGAACATCCCGTGGCCTGAAGGAGGTGGTGTCACCAGTGAGAGGAGACAGGGACAGCAAATTGCCTCTGCTGGCTCCAAAGTGGGCAGAGATGTGGCTGCTCATTATCCCAGCAGAGCTGAGCTGAATCCTCTGCCTGGCCCTGCAATATCAGGAGAGGGAATGATGAAAACATAATGGGAAAGCAATGAAATATGACCAAAGCCTTGTAATGATGAAATATAATGACTGGTAATGAAGCAGAGGTGGGAGAAAAAAAAAAATAAGCTCAATTCTTGTGAAACACAAATAAGAGACAGGAAGAGTGTGAGGAGGAAGGGGGGAGTGAGGGAGAGAGAAAGGGAGCAGCAGCTGGAAATGACTTTTAACTTTTCCACTTAATGTTTTAAAACCAAAAAGCAATTACTGCCAGGCTGGCATTGCCTTTCTGCACATTAATTTCCTATTATGAATAAAATTAATGAGTTTAGCAATCTCCTCGTCCTCACAGAGTTGTGCTCTCCATTATTGGTGTTAATAATCCACCAGGGACTCTGACTCCAGAACTCTGTGCCACGGCCTGGGTTTTGAGAAGTTTAAAAAGGGAAAACAGAGATAAGGGGAGGATGGAGATCCCAAGAAATGGAAAGTGATAACTCACTTGAGCTGAGTGAAGGTCGTTCCTTATTCACTGACCCCTGTGGTTACAACCAGAGGGCTCTGATGAGGGGGATTCTTGTGCTTTTTTTCCCCAGTGGAAATCAGGAACCAAGGTCAAACCATCCCAAATCTCTCCTGGCAGATTTAGAGCTCTGGAAAGGCAGGCAGAGCAGGAATGCCTTGTTCCTTATCTCTGTCTTCCACTTGGAAACTGAGATATCAAGGAGGGGACACAGGTGTGACCAGAGGAAAATTTCTCCCAGCTCCAGAGAACCCCACAGGGCTTGGCACAGGTCCCCACTGCTCCTGTGTGGGGTTTCTGTCTGCAATCCCTCATGTAGAGCTGCCTGAGGGCCCAGGCTGAGGGCAGCACCCCAAATCCCATCACTGGGACTGGGAGAAGCTGCAGAGGAAGGGAGGCTGGTTCCTGAGGGTGCTGTGCCACTGCTGAGCCATGGAATGAATCCCTTCCCTAGAGGCCGGAGGGCTGGGGTGTGGCAGATTCTGCAGGGGCAAGTGAAAAACCCCTGGATTCATCAGGGACACCTGGCTGAGATGGCAGCGAGACACCAAACAACACATTTGGGGATCAGCTCACAGCTGCCAGGTCCTTTATGAAAAACTGCTTCACTTGCAGCCTCCTCTCCAAATCTTGGGCAGGATGAAGATCTGAGCAGCCCAAGCCTCTCTGGCTGTGTGACTGAACAAGGACTGGGCTTTCTAAATATCCTGAGAAGGAGACTTTTTAGCCCAATTTTAATGTCCTCAGCATGGCACTGTCCTTAAATCCCACGTCCTCACCACGGAGATGTTCACCTCCATGCAGTGAACAAGCACAGCACAGATCCTTCATGGATCACAGCACAGAAACACATTTTCTTTACAATCCCTTCTGGGCAGAGGACTCCTGATATAAAAACCCCGAGTTCACCAGGCAGTGGCAGGTTTAAGTCACCTCCCTTGTCCTCTCTGCACATTAGCATTTAAAACCTACAATAAAGAGGCTGAGAGGGGAACTTTATTAAAAACATATTTTACATTTGTTTGAGATCTTTATATTGCACTTTCTGCACAGATTTAAACACCACTGGTGCTCTCAAATACTTTTTTTTTTTTTTTCTTTCAGACAAATTGCTTTCTTCCCTCAGCTCTGTTATTCCCTAATGGCATGGAAATTTCACAGCCTCCCAGATGCCAGACTCCCAAATGTCACCTTCTCCAGGCTGGAGAAAAACCAAACCCCAGCCCTCAATAAATCCAGATTGGCACTCACTGGTAGCACTGGGGTAATGGCACCAACTGAGGATCAATCCCAGTGTGAACAGAGAGGTCTCTACAGCCAGAAATTCCCACTCCACTCCATTGCTTTTGCTGGAAATGGGAGCAATTCCTCAGCTGCAGAGCCCAGAGTGGGAGGTTTGAGGCATCCTGGTGGTCCAGGGCGTGGAGTGAGCATTTGTTCCCCTCCTGCAGAGGGTTTTGGCTGCCAGGCCACCAACTCTGCATCAGCTCTGATCTCCTGATGAAAGCCTTTAAAGCTCACAAAGCCTGAATTCCCACGGAGATCTCTGCTGGAAAATGTCTTTCCCTTCCCCCCCCTGGGAAGCAGAGTGCTCGAGGAGCCATCAAGCAGGAGGCAAGATGAGTCTCATCCATGGAAAATCACAATTTAAGTGACCAGGAATGTTCGTCTTTACCCAGGAAAACATTCCAGGCAGGAGGATTCCCAGACATCTCAGCTGCTGCACAGGGTGGATCATGCCAGGAGCTGTAGCTCCTTCTGGTATTGCTGCTCCTCCTTTACAAAGTCCCTCTGCAAAGAACCAACAGACAGGAAAAAAAAAATAATAAATTGCATCAAATGCACCAAAATATCCATTTACAGCTTTGGCTGCACAGGAGGAAATAGAAGTGACAATAATATGGGAATATAAAAAAGTGGGCAGAGGAGTAAGGAGGCCTCCCATCAGCAGCACACTCTTGTTCTTTTCCATTTCCAGAGGTCAAATGCTACTTTTATTCCTGAAAATGCCATAAAGTGCCAGCCACTAGGACACAAGAAGCTTTTAGTACAGCCTGGGTTTCAGACAGGATGCCAGAATTTGGCTGTTGTGCTGCAGAGACACTCAGCATTTCATCCTGTGCAGCAAAAGTTTGTCCCAAATGTTCTTGTGCCCTGTGATTCTGGGCTGAATCGAATGGAAATAAGGAATTCAAAGCAATTTGCATATTTGCCTTCCTTAGGGGCTCAGCCCAAAAATCTCTAACGATGATAAATTAATACAGAGGATTCTGCTGGGCTCATCAGGGGAGTTCTGAAACGTTGCAAACCAAAGCAAAATCAACTCTTATCCCCTAGAAATCTTTTCCATCCTCGGCAGCTCTCCTTCCACCCAACCCAAGCTGAAGGAGAAGAATCCTGTCCTTCTGAGGAGAGCCTGAGTTTGGAAAATGGGGATTTTACCTCAAAGCAAAATATGGAGGGAGCTGTAGTGCCCAGGTGCTGCTCCTGGTGCCTTGTCCTGCTTTTTTTTTTTTTTTTTTTAGGGAAAGAGCCCAGATTCTCTCTCCCTCTGTAGCTTCCTTACACTTGAGGGGGCTGAGATTTGGTCTCGCTGCAATTTACTGCAATTTTAAACCCTATTACCCCCTCAGCATGGTGCTGTATAAACCCAAGGCAGGGCTTTTAATTTTCTAGACAAAGGTATTGTTTGAGCTCCTTTCATGGCCTAATTATTACTTAGCAAAATATCATGTTGTGATGAGCATTTATGGATAATTCTCAGATAATACCTAATTATATGGTTAATACTCATAATGATGGGAAAGCCTCAAATATTCAGAGTTCAGGGTTTTTTTAGACTATCTCAGAACTCCTTATATTTCAAAGCACTTGTAAGTTGAGGATTTATGGGGGGGAGGGTTGGGTTTGTTGGGTTGGGTTTTTTTTACTATTTCTGGCATGTAAAACAGCCAAAAGCACTTGTAAGTTGAGGATTTATGGGGGGAAGGGTTGGGTTTGTTGGGTTGGTTTTTTTTTACTATTTCTGGCATGTAAAACAGCTTCTGCTACAATATCTCCCCCTGCTCCCTGGAATTTGGATTCACAGGTAGGCTTGGGCAGCTTTGAACTTCTGAGCGACCTGACACAGCCCTAAACCTGATTAACTGGCCAGATAGCCTGAGCCTGGGGATGATTTGTGTGGCTGAACAGGCAGACCTTTCAGGGAATGTACTCCCAGGGGAAAATGGTCTCTGCTGGATGGAGAGCAAGGCTTGACTCCATTGAAATCCCTGATCTCCAAAAGCACGTGATGGCACAGGTCATGGAGAAGAGAAGTGGCTGCTGGGGATAAGTCAGTTCTGTTTCTCTCAGCCCCTGTGGGTTTATTACTGTTCCTGCTGTGGGCAGGATGTCCAGGGTGTGGCTGCCCCCATCCCTGGCAGTGTCCAAGGCTGGGCTGGATGGAGCTCTGATCATCCTGGGCTAGGGGAAGGTGTCCCTGCCCATGGCAGAGGGCTGGAATTGATCTTTAGGGTCCCTCCTGTGAAAAACACGATTCACTTTTTATGTAAAATTTATAAGTTTAATAGAAGTAAAATAAAATAGACAATAAGGAGACAAACAAACAAACAAAAAACCAACCAAAAAAAAAAAAAAAAAAAAAACAACCCAAAAAAAGAAAAAAAACACCAAAGCTCTTTTTGGCCGAGGTGCTGATACCAACAAGATCAGCACCCCGTCTCTTTTCAGATCCTTTGTTTTAAGGACTTCTGTGTTACATATTTAAATGAGCTAATACATGATTCAAATATTCATTTTGGTTTCAAGACCCCCCCCTTAAGTATACAGTTTATTTATGGGGCTCCATAGAGTCTGGATGGAGGTGGTAAATCTGTCTTCTTCAAAAAGGCTCAGTTGTTCCTTATCTTCAGGAATTCCAGATGCCTCTCCTGTTTTCTATCTATTTGAGGATTTACAAAAAAAAAACAACAATCCCATCTCTACTTTGTTACAATCTAAGAATATTCATCTATCACATTTTTCAAATTCTATTAATAAAAGAACAATACAATACAACCTTCCCATATTATATATAAAGCAATCAGCTTGCTATATGCAAAAAGCCAACTCCAAAACCTGCATTTATAACACTCCCACCCCAAACCAGGCTGGGATTGTGTGAGGAGCTGCACAGAGCCCAGCCCCAAACACAAACTGTGTTTGCTGTGTGCTGGAGCAGAGCTGAGCCCCCACCTCCATCGCTGCTGCAGCTGGTTCATTAAAGCCCCCCTGACATCCTGGGCAGCCCCAAATGAAGTTTGCTTTGATCAGGTAACAAACAAGCTCCTGCCCTCCTGGGCTGGAATGTGAGCCAGTGCCTCTCCCAGCACAGACTGGGGACACAATGATTAATTCACTGCTGGCTGCCTGGGTGAGTGGCTACATAAATACAGGAGAAATGGTGCCTGGACAAGGCAATCAGACACTGCAGCCTGGGGAGACAGGGAAACACGGAGGCACCTGGAGAAAGGGAGGCATGAGATGGTCAGGGCTGTTGTAAGAAGTGCTGGCAGGGACCAGCAGCGAGTGTTTAAGGGAGAGCAGAAGATGTTCAGAGCAGCCCCGTGGCTCCCTTCTGTTATAAATGCACATTTTGGAGTTGGCTTTTTGCAAATATTGAAATGAATGTTATACACATAATGTAAGAAGGTTGTACTGTATTTCCTTTTATTTGTGGAATTTAAAAATGTAATGGAGGTGTATTTTCAGATTGTAACAAAGTAGAGATGGGGGGATGTTCTTTTTTTTTTTAACTCCTCAACTGGATAGAAGACAGAAGAGATGTCTGCAATTCCTGAACTAAAGATTTCTGATAAAGAACAATTAAACCTTTGAGAGTTTTGAATCTTCGGAAGACAGATTTACCACATCCATCCAGACTGCTGGAGTCCCACAGATAAACTGTATACTTAAGGGGGGTCTTGAAACCAAAATGAATATTTGAATCCTGCATTAGCTTATTTAAATATGTAACACCAAGAGTTTTAAATACCAAGGAATTTGGAATGGGCGGGGTGTTGCTTTGCACCCCTCAGCTGAGAGCTACCTTCTCCTGTCTCCTTATTGTCTATTTTTATTCTATTTTTATTCTATTTTATTTTTTATTCAACTTATCAATTAATATAAAAAGGTGAAACATCGTTTTTCACACTTCAAACCCTGGCAAGGTGACTGCAGCTAAATCCCTGTATTTGGCCATTGTTAGTGAGCCTGATCTCCTGAGCACAAAGGAATGGGCGAGGCCAAAGCTTGAGCAGCTGTTTTTTGTCACCTCCTGGTGTGGCCTAGTGCAAGTGTCAGGGGAGGAAGGGAAAGTGGGAGAATGGGGTTGAAACACGAAGTTTGTGTCTGGGGAGGCCTTGGTTCCACTGGCAGCACCCCCTTCAACTCCAGCAAGTGGCTGCCTATCTCTCAGCCTTGGTTTACCCCTGGAAAATGAGTTTAACAGACTTCCTCATGAAGTAGTCTCAATTAATTAGCATTTGTAAAACTGCTCTGAGATTCCCAGATGAAAGCCTGGCCTGGAATGGCAAATTGCTAATGATAATTAATAGTTGTTCATGGTCTCTTTACAGAATTTCAAATTATTTTCTGTGGGGAAGGACGCAGGGATGGAGGCTCTCCAGGCAGAGATCATTAAAAAAAAAAACCCAGGACAGCCAGACCTTGCTGGCTGCTCCTCCTTCCCCCCCAGGATGAATGGGAAGAGCTGTGAGCAGAGGAAGGGGAGGTGATGAAGGCCCCAGGTGCTCCTGGAGCTCACCACAGCTCCTTGCTGGGGCAGGGGGAGTGAGGCAGGAGGGGATGAGCAGAGCTCTTCCCCCCTCAAACGGATGCAAAGGCAGCCCTAATTAAACAGATGTTCTTAATAATGCTCTGACAACTGTCCCTGCTTTAATTTGCTTCACAGTGAAGATTAATATAACAACACAACACTGCTTTACAAGGGGAGAAAAGGGAGCTGAGCTAATAAAAGGCAGGAGCTTACACGGTATATTATTGCTTTTCTTTCTGCTTGTCTAGCGAATATTTACCTCCTCTGGGAGCAGTTTTCATATTTATTTGATCTCTCCTCCCAGCTAAAGCTGACTTTGTGGTACACTGCAACAGGATTAATGCCAGGGCCAAGGGTGCACAGGCATGTCAGGGGTCTCCATGGAGATTCTGCAGCCTCAGGGAGGATCCCGGTGGGGCTGGAGCCAGCAGAGCTGTTAAACACCAGCAGGGGATGAATTCCAGGCTCCTGTAGCAGGGAACTCCTGAAGTTTCCAGCACCAGGAAGATTGGAGATGGTTTTCAGGCTGGTCCTTGGGCCAAAGCAGGAGTCTCAGGCACAGCCACAGAGGGGAGTATTCCTGAGCTCCTGGGAAGGCCTCGGGGTTTCTGTGCTCACACAAATTCCCAGATCTGCACTGAATTAGCTCCCAATGAGAGCATCTGGGCTTGTGCACCTCCTTTCCCCTGTGCAGGAGGTCAGGCTGTCACATCCCCCCTTCTGGCCACCCCCAGCATGGACTCAAACCCCAGGGGATGTGGAGCACCCCAATCTCCATCCAGCAGCACATCCACACCTGGAGACACAGCCTGGCACAGTCCTGGGGCAGGATGGTAAATAGGAACTCCCAAGCTGCTCTTCACTTTGGTAACAACTCAGAGCAGGCTTGTAAAATATTAAACCATCCTTGGCTGAGCAACACTCGTGTTCTCCCAGTTTGAATTGCACAGCAAGAAAGAAACCAAGCTCTTCCAAGTGGGAGAGCTGTCTCCAGGATCTACAGGTGATTTTGGATCTTCTTTTTTTGTTCAGGGCATTCAAAAAAGGATCTTTCCACAAACAGGAACAGACTGTTCCACTTTTAAAATTAAATCCATGCCTGAATATTCTCCTTCTAATATTCTGTGTGGGCCAACAGCCTGGCCATGAGAAGAGAGAGGCAGAGCCCCCCTGGATGAATTATCATCCATATCCAGGTTTTTGTGAGGGGGCCTGGTGTTGCTCCCCAGTGCCTGAACTGGAATAGCCTGGAGAGATGGTTTGGCACCTCTGCAAGTCCTGCCCATCACTGCTGCCTGTGCTCTTCCATGTCAGCTGCTTCCCCAAGCTGCTCCCTGCCTGTGGAGCTCCTCCTGGCAGGTTTTACTCTGGGCCTGGGCTAAGCTGGGCTAGCTGGGCTAGGCCTTTACTCTAAGCCTGGGCTGGGCTTAGCTTGAGCTTAGCTTAGCCACAGCCCTGGGTACAGCTCTGCACCTCCAAAGCAGGCAGGAGCAGGAAGTGTTTGTGTCACTGAGGTTTGCCCCCACTCTTTGGTACCCTACTGTTCAACTATTTGATATTTGAGAGCTCTATTTCTTATGCAATTTGTGGAGCTGCTGATGGCACAGAAGCCCTGAGACAATAAGCTGAAGGAAAGAGCAGGAGCTGGCAGCTGTATGCATTGCCCTTTGTTGGGATTAATGAGCCTTGTTTGCTTTCTGCCTTTTCCCAGCTCTCTGAAATGTCACACGTCACCCAGAGTGCCTGGGAAAAAAATCACATCATCAACCTCACCCCACATCCACCCCCTACACCTGGGTGTCTTCATCCCCATCCTGACTTTTCACCCCCAAACCCTTGCCACTGATGGACCTTGGAATGGAATCTCAAAACATTTTCCACACTGAGGCACTGAAATTCCCAGGAATGGACTCAGTTTGGGGGGTGCTGATCACCATCACCAGGATCCAGAGCATTCCTGGAGCTGTGACACCTGAGGCATCAGCAGCACACAAACACCCACCAGAGCTGAGATGGTCTGCAGGGCAGAGCCCTGCAGCTGCGAGGATCCCTGGGGCCCTGCTCTCAAACAGGGACAAGGCTGTGAGTGTCTGCTGGAATTACCTGGGACAGACTGATGGGTGCTCCAGTCTTGCACCAGCCTGGGCTCCTACTTGGCAACCTCCTTGCACAGCTCCAGGCTCCTTGTTTATCCAAGAGCTCTTCCCATCACTCCCTGTTGAATTATCCCCTTTTCTGACCCAGAGATGGGGCTCCTGAGAGGAGTTTAAGGACTTTTATTCCATTTTCAGTCTCATGAGAAGGGTGAGACGGTGCAGATGTTACAATCCACGCCATCACAACCAGAAGCCAAACTATTTCCTAATTACCATGCATTATAAGAGTTTTTTTGGCCCGTCAGCTTTTGCCACACCATGCTGCTAATGCCTTAAAGCCAATCATCCAAAAATACCCCAAGTGGGTTTGGTACAATCCATCTTTCATGGTTCTGTTTCTCCAAAATCTCTGCTCTGTTTGCAAGGCCAGCATTTGAAACTCGTTTCCAGCTCCATTTCTCTCTCAGCAATGTCTGTCCCACCCCATGGCCTGTCTCAGCCAGCACACTTTATCTCAGGGTTTGCACACAGGTGCACCAGGCTGTGTGAGCCTCCTGCCAGGCTTTGGGTATTCCCTACAAATCCATTTCCCACAACTCCCCACCAGCACCATCCTCCTGCTGCTGCCCCAGTTGTCCCCATCCAGTGTCCAGACTTGTCCCAGCTCCTGGGGGCAGTGAGGAAGAAGAGCTTCAACCAACCATCCTGCCCCCAGGCACAGTCCTGGTGAGAGCAAGAGCCAGTCCAGGCTGGCTGGAGCAGCTGAATTATTTAATTGCTCCCTCAAACAGCTGGCTGGGGTGCCCTCTGAACAGCAACAACCCTGGCCAGAGCTCATTATTCTTGCCCTTGCTAGGGGTGCCAAGGAGGGACTCCAAGGTTAATGACAGAATGTCCATGTCCCTTCCTGTTCACAGAGGATTTTTTTCCTGCTCCCAACCTCCCCCTCTCAGTGCAGCCGGGCTGAGTCAGAGCCTGCAGGAATCCAAACCTTTTGTGGGGGCTGAATCACAGCCTCCCACGCTGCCCAGAGCCCAGAGCTCTCAGGCAGCACTGGGAACCAGAGCCTCCATGGGTGGGAAGGCCTGAACCAGCTCCTCAGCCCTTTTTTTAGCAGCATTTTAATTCCTGTCTCCCTCCAGATAATGGGGCCGTTCCTCCGTGTGGGCTGGCTTATTCAAACCTCTCCTGCCTGTGTCCTCTTGGAACTCTGGAAACTGAGATTTTGGGCTTTCTGACAGGGCACTGGCTCTCAGGCAGGCACAGCCTTTGACCTGAGGCTGTGGAACAGGTTTCCAAAACTGAGTGATAGCCCTGAAAAGAGGTTTGTCAGCTGTTGCAGACTCTGGGGTGATAGTACAGTATTTTTGTGATTGATAATCATCCAACTTCACATGTGTTATTATTAATAGTCATTAATCATGCTTGCCATCTGAAATACTCTCCATTGTTGTTGAATTTTTTCCCTGATTGTTGTCAGTTTTTAACAAGAGTTATAGATCTTCTCATCAAGGTGCTCTCCCTGTACTTCCAGTGTCCTGTCAGAGGTGTGGTGGCCCTTGAGTGCAGATCAGCTCAGCTCCATGGGATGGGATCCCATCCTGCCAGCCTCCTGTCCCTGGGAGCAGGGATGCTCCAGGTGCCCTGAAAGGGAAGAGGCAGCAAAGGTGGACAGGGATGTTGGACATGAGTGTGGCAGGACTCAAGGGAGGATGGTTTCAACCTGACAGAGAGCAGGTTTAGATTGGATATTAGGAAAAAAAAAAAATCCTGCCTGTGAGGGTGCTGAGGCCCTGGCACAGGGTGCCCAGAGCAGCTGTGGCTGCCCCTGGATCCCTGGAAGTGTCCAAGGCCAGGCTGGAGCCCCCTGGGACAGTGGAATTTGCCCCTGCCCATGGCAGGGGTTAGAACTAGATGAGCTTTAAGGTCCCTCCCAACCCAAACCAGTCTGGGATTCTGTGCTCACCCCCAGCCTGTGCATCACCTGTGAAATGAGGTTCCACATTTTCAGCAGGGAAAAGGCAAGGACAAACCTGCCCCTCCTCAGGGAGCCTCACAGCTGAAGGCAAAACCCTACAAATACCCAGCCATGTGTTCCAGCTCTGCTGAGAGATGCTGCTAATGAACAGCCATGTCCCTAAGTTAATCAAGGGTCTCGAAGAGTTTTATATGGATAAATAAATCCAATTCCTCTAATCCCAGGAAGATCCCCCAGATACAGAGTGCCACGCTGGGCTGTTTCTCTTTTACTGCCCACATGCAAGTCCCTTCCAGCATCTCCAGGTGTGGGATCACAGTGGTCAATGTGAAATTCACTCAGCATTTTTAACTGAAATTGAGTTGCTGGTGGGTCTAACAGAGTTCTGCCGAGCACTGCTTGCAGCTCAGCGTTATTCAATTAGCCCATTTTGCTGATTGACACCTGGGACACTGTTGTCAGGGTTACAGCTGGCTCGGCTCTCACCCAGAGATCATATTTGAAAATACACCTGGGGACAGGGGGGATATTAAAAAGGAACAGACCTTCAGTGTAACACAATTTCCAAACATTCCCACAGCTGCTCGGCTGATCCTGGAGCGAAGTTCAGCTCATTAATTGAGAGCACCTCAAGTAAAGTTAAAATAAAAACGTGTTTTCCCTGATCTCTGCACTGGCAGTGGGTGTGGGAGGCAGAGAGGGGCGGCCTGGATAATTTCACCTGTCTGTAGGGAATTATACCCTAAAATTCACAGCAATCTCATGATCCTGAGGGATTGTGTCCGCCTGTGCAAGGCTGATTGTGGCAACACCACATCTGGGGGATCTGTGGGGGAAAGTGTGCTTGTGCTATCTTGGAAGGAAAAGGAAAAGGAAAAGGAAAAGGAAAAGGAAAAGGAAAAGGAAAAGGAAAAGGAAAAGGAAGGAAAGGAAAACCTAAATATTTATACTTTGAATATTTCTGCTTATGAACTTGGTGTTGTGTGTCTGACTCCAGCAGGACCACACTGCCCACGACAGCCCGGGTGTTGGAAAGATTTAACCTGCAAAATTCACTTTGTAAAATTGTAAAAAAAAAAAAATTATCTGAGTGCAACAAGATGGGACAAGAAAGAGTGAATTTGGGATTGTGTGACTGTGCATTTGGGATTGTGAGGCTGTGCATTTGGGATTGTGTGGCTGTGCATTTGGGATTGTGTGACAGTGATTTTGGGATTGTGTGGCTGTGCATTTGGGATTGTGTGACTCTGCATTTGGGATTGTGTGGCTGTGAATTTGGGATTGTGTGACTGTGCATTTGGGATTGTGTGACTGAATTTGGGATTGTGTGACTGTGCATTTGGGAATGTGTGACTTTGCATTTGGAGTTGTGTGGCTGTGAATTTGGGGTTGTGTGGCTGTGCATTTGTGGAGCAGCAGCTGAAGGAGGTGAGGCTGGGACAAGGCAGTTCCAAAGGCAGGAGGGCAGAGCTGCAGGTGACAGGGCAGGGCCACCAGTGGCAGCTGCAGCCCCAACAGCCCCGACAGCCCCACGGGCACCAAGGGCCGAGCTGAGCTCACATCACTGCAGCCTGTGGCCACAGGGTGAGGGCAGCAGCCCTGTGAGCTCTGATTGTGCTGCACTCCAGAGACAGAGGCCACTTCCAGACAAGCTGCTGGTGTGGTAAAAAGCCTAAATCCTCCTTTCCAGTGACTTTACCACGGGCCTGAAGCTCCCGGGGTCTGAGCAAAGCCGTGGGTCACACAGGCAGTGACACCTCTGAGAGGGGAGTGAGCAGCCAGGGCTGGGCAGGGCTGGGCTGCTGAGCTGGGGAAAGGCAGTGGCTCCAAACAAACGCTTAATGGGATGATGGAAACCGGCCCCGGTTTCACTTCCAAGGAGGGATCCAGCCAGATACTCACTGCCCTCGGAGAGAACATCCTTCACTGCCTGCAGAGGCCAGAGCCAAAAAACATAATTGGAGCTACAGCAGGAATAATAAATGCCAATTAGGTGGCACTTTCCCAAGCATCCGGTGCTGCCTGGCTGTGTTTGGAACAAATTTCCACTACAACTGAACTGGATGATCCTGTGTGAACTGCCCCATCAATTAATCCCTCTCGTGTCCTTGTGAGAATTTCACACCCCAGACAAAACTGTGTCCCGTGCTGAAGTGTTCTCCTTCTCTCAGCCCCCCGAGGTCAGCTGCTAGCTCAGATTTAGGGAGGTTAGGGTGAGGGGAAACCTCAGGATAGGGACATAAAACCAAAAGAGGCTCTTACCCTGAGATGTGTTCCAAGGCTTTATTCTAAGAAGGGGATCCCAGGGCGAAAAAGAGACTAACTTTGGAGGGAAAGGGGGTTTTATGCATTTCAGGGTAGGGGGCGGGGTTACCTATGGCCAAAGGCCATAGGTCAGAGTCAAGGGACAGGTAGGGTTTCACAGGGAGGGGATACTAAAGGGAATACAACACCGTGCATTTGATCCACGGGGTCAGGATGGGATTCCAGCCGATGTGGCAGCCCCGCTGGGGACCGTGGCACAAAGGGGAAGGAGCCAGCAGCATTCCAGGAATCAGCAATGCTTCCAGCAGGAATTTCAAGGACGTGCCTCTGCGGATGGGTGCTCCAGCTCCTGCAGAGGGATAATCCGAGATCCCAACAGCTCTGTGCCACAGAGGCAGCGCACAGCGCTGGGGAATGGCCAGAGATTAGCCCGGCCTCCAGGTGATCTGTCCTTCCCGGCCAAAAACTGAAATCACTTAGCCCACCGCAGGGAATTCCACCTGGGGTGGATGTGACAGCTCGTCAAGGATGCGGCTCCGGGGGCTGGGAGAAGAAGGGAAAGGAGCTGTGACTCCTGCACAGCCAGGGGGAGCACAGACAGCAGCAGTGTCAGCCCGCAAATGGGAGCTCTCCCGGCTCGCTGGTACTCACAGAGCTGGCCGAGGAGTGCCAGGGACTGATCCCACCCTCTGTGACCTCCTCCTGTGCCAGGGACTGATCCTGATGCCTTGGGAAGGCTGAGCTGGAACAGAGGCCAGGCAGAGCTGAAGAACAAAGCAGAGATTTATGGAAAGGGCTTTAGGGTACACCTTGGGCAGGACAAGAGCCTGGCCAGGGCTGCACCCAAGGTGGGCACAAAATGGTCACAAAATGGACCCAAAATGTACACAAATTGGACACAAATGGTCACAAAATGCACAAACGGTCATGAGGTCTCACACTTTTCTAAATTTTGGTCCATTTGCACATTGGGGTTGAATTGTCCAATTCCAGCTCCAGGCTGTGAGGTCCCATCCTTCTTGTTCCTCCCTCCAGCCACCCTTGTTTGTGCTGCTGGGCTGAAAGTTGTCCTTGGTGTGCAGCAGGAGCAGGATTTGTTTGGTGTCCCTGCTCTGTGCAGAGCTGAGTGACCCTGAGTGTGAGCTCAGAGCTGCACCCCTGGGCAGCACAGAGCCTGAAAAACACCAAAGCTCAGACTGAAAGCATCAATCCCACCCTGTGTGACCATCCCCCTGTGCCAGGGACTGACCCTCTGTGAGCACCCCCCCATGCCAAGGACCTGATTAGAGGCACTTCACCCATGGCTGTTCCCCTTCCCAGCAGTACAGAAGCATTTGGTGTGAGAAGTCCTGCCCTAAACGCTGAGAACAAACTCAGCTCAGTAACATCAGCTCCATTAAAAATCTCTCTCAGGCACCGATTTTGCCTCTCTCCATCCCCTGTCATGAGCTCATCAGTAAACGACTAAGCAGCAACTTGATTAAAAACGTGAAAAGAGATTTTCTCCTCTGAAGATTTCGTGCAGAGCTGTTTTAAGCTCCTTCCCACAACAGGTTTTTTCACAACTTGTTGGTTGCAATCACTCACACAGAATGCCGTCTATCCAAACACAAGCTGTGCTGCCCAGTCCAATTTCTGCTCCTCCAGCTAACACATCCATTTATCTCAGCATTCCAGCATCTTTCCGATGATTTTAATACCTGGCAAAGATTTATGCAGAGGTGACTCATGGTCAAATATCAACAAGCAGTTTAGAAGCAGCGTTTCCAAAGGGATCCTTGGAGGAGGCAGAGATCTCAGGGTTTATGAGGGTTTGATTTCTACCCTCTCAATACAGAGCTTTCAAAAGAGAAAAAAATAAAAAAAAAAGACAATTAGCAGATGCAGAAGTGAAAGTGGAATAGCTCCAAAGCTGTTGGAAACACAGAGAACTAATCTGTGTCTCTGTGTGCACAAACATCCTCCAAGGAGGGCACCTAATGCTTTTATTTGGTTTTGTGGTTTTTTGGTTTTTTGGTTTTTTTTTTTTTTTTCACTACTGCTGCCAAAGCCTCTTCACTCCTTCGCTGTTCTGATCATGTATGACTAATGTACAGAGGTTTGGGAGCCTCCAGGACAGCTCCCTGCAGCAAACACTGTCTATCTGACCACAGAATTTAATGAAAACTCGCTGGAACAAAATATTTTTTGAGACGAGAGTTCCAGGGGCTGCTGCTTGCCCTGCTAATGATAAAAGAAATCGTGTCCGTGTCGGGTTGTCTGTTCTCCTTTGAAATGTAATCCCGGGGCTGTGTGGAAAGGAGCAATTGTGTTTGAAAAAGAGAAATGGGGCTGTGTCAGAGCAAGCCTTGAGCACCTCCGGGCAAGGGCAGAGGAGATTTGGGTTGGAGTCTGCGGCAGGGAGAAGGATTGGCAGGGAGAGACAGAAGACAAAAGGTGAAGTGGAGAAAGAGGCACTCATGGAAGAGCAAGGCAGGTGGAGGGATGGGAGAAGAGAACAAAAGAAAATAAATATTACAGGGTTGTCTGCACTCATCTATGTACAAAATCCATATATTTACCTACCCACACTTGGTCTTTTCTATCCCCATCTGTCTCTGTGATCAAACCACTTTTCCCTGTTCTTTCTCCTCTAAATTCCTGCTTCTTCCTTTCTCCACCTTCCTCTGTTTCTAACTTTGCTCTTCCAGTGCCTCTCTGCTTCCAGTGAGAAGTTCCTCCTTCCCCTCATCCATCACAAACCACATTTAGAGCTCTCTGGACACAATGAAATTCCAGTTCCCTGGTACATAAATAATCCCTTTTCATGTAATCTCAGGATTATTCATTTCTAAGGGAGGGCAGCAAAATGTATCGAATTTTTATAAATGCTGGCATTTTAAAAATAAATGAATGGGGTGCAACAGGACTTTATTAAAATACAAAGAGATTAGCAAGGTCTCGTTCCCTTCAATTATTAACAATGTACTTGTTCTCCAGAAAAGTACCCATGAAAATTTAAAACAGATGAAAATGGTTGTTCACTTAAAACTGCTCTGTTAATCTGTGAGAAATGTTTTATTCAGAGGCATTAAATGAATGCTGCAAGGTTTGATATGAGATAATCCATCATTCATGTGGCACAAACATGGGGATCGATAAAGTGTTGTGTCAGGAGGAGAGGAGAACACGGCATCTTCGGAGGATTTCTGCACAGGAGGCTTGTTTCAATTCATGGGATGGCCAAAATCAATATTAACTCATAGATTTTACAAACTGGATGCCTTTTTGTTTTTCCATTTATAACTCTGCAGCCCCAGCTCACACTCCGAGGCTGGAACGGCTGAAAAGAGAAATCTCTGAAAAGCTTTGGTAGGAATTCCCACCAAAAGCAGTTTTGGCATTGGGTTTAGGGACGGCCAAGTCACTACAAGAAGGGCCCCCAAGGAAATCTGGGGGTGACTTACAGGTTGTGTTGGATTTCTCCCCCAAATCCCCCAAATCCAGCTCAAATGAAGATTAAAACCTTCACCCTGTGTCCAAGGAGTATGAGCAGGATGGTGCTGGTGCTGGAACCAAAATGGTTGAACTCCACCTTGAACAACTTTGGGGTTTTTTTTATTATTGCTTTCACTATTTGCACCACAGCAGGGCCAAAAGAGAACCATCAGCATCAAGGCCATCAAGAGCACGTGGATGTTCCTTTTGTTCCGAGGAAAACGCCCCAAACAAACACAAAAGAATGAAAGGAAAGGAATGAAAGGATGAAAGGAAAGCGTTGTTCCAGCTCAGCTGTGAGCACAAGGGGCTCTTTCACCCAGCCTGGGTGTTTCTGACACGGGGCGGGCTGGGCTTGTTTGAACAAAAGAATTCCTGTGAAACTCCCGTTTCCTTCCGATGTAAATGCAGAACGGGCAGGAGAGATGAGCCAGGAACCAGAGCCAGCCCAGGGGCCCGGAGGGTGGGATCAGAGGGTGAAATCAGGGTGGAATCAGGGGGTGGAATCAGGATGGAATCAGGGGGTGGAATCAGGATGGAATCAGTGTGGAATTGGTGGAATCAGGGGGTGGAATCAGGGTGGAATCAGTGTGGAATTGGTGGAATCAGAGGGTGGAATCAGGGGTTGGGAAAAGGGTGGAATAAGGGCAGAATTAAGGGCAGAATAAGGATGGAATCAGCGCGGAATTGGTGGAATCAGAGGGTGGAATCAGGATGGAATCACGGTAGAATTAGAGGGTGGAATAAGGATGGAATAAGGGTGGAATCAGTGGAATCAGAGGGTGGAATCAGGGTAGAACCAAAGGGTGGAATCAGGATGGAATCACGGTAGAATTAGAGGGTGGAATTAGGGTGGAATAAGGGTGGAATCAGTGGAATCAGAGGGTGGAATCAGAGGCTGGATTCAGGGTGGAATCAGGGGGTGGAATTAGGGTGTAAAAAGGGGTGGAATCAGAGTGGAATGGGTGGAATCAGAGGGTGATTTATGATTTATGTCAGCGTGGCATCAGCGAGGAATTGGTGGAATCAGGGGGTGAAATCAGGGTGGAAAAAGGGTGGAATAAGGGTGGAATCAGAGAGTGGAATTAGGATGGAATCAGAGTGGAATCAGGGGGTGGAATCAGGGTGGAATAAGGGTGGAATCCGAGTGGAATGGGTGGAATCAGCATGGAATCAAGGTGGCAGTGGTGGAATCAGAGGGCTCCATCCCCTGGATCCTCACCTCCCTCCTCCCCGTGTCCCTGCAGTCGCTGAGCTTTCCAAGGTGGGATTAGGGAGCTGCCGATCTAAGCACACAGACGGGTTTTATCTCCCCCGATATGGCTCCTGAGCTGCTGATAGCCTGTTATCTGTATTGCTAATGAGCAGGGCTGGAAGGGAGAGGCACCGGAGTGGCCAGAGTGATTCCTGAGCAGGGCTGGGACTCCTCATCTTTGCCACCAAAGAGGCCAAAAATCCCCCCAGAGCCACTGCAGCCTGGGGAAGATGAGGCTGCCCTCATGTTAAACCCAGGAAAATAAGAATGAAACGGAGAGAAGACGGCCACTCTTTGTTTAAATAACAAGACAGGCACTGAAATAGAATTAATATGCAAGAAAAAGACCATCTTTCTTCATATCTCTCTGGAACTAATGATGGAGACAGCAACTGTTGTGTCAAACTGATTTGAAAGCTGAAGGAGCCGTGAAAGGAGATGATAATCCAGCCTGTGATTCTGTGATAAAAATTGTTGTTTTACTGGGTTAATCTGATTGCTGCAGAGGTTTGCTGGGTGAAAGAGGGTTTTGCCAGTCTGACCTCCCACATCCACAGCTCTTCATACCTCAGATCGTGGAATAATTCCTTCCTAGTGCACAACAGCCCAGATGTGCTGTAAGTGCAAAAAAGTTAGGGAATTACTTCCAGGAAAAAAAAAAAAAATTAAAAAAAAAAAAAGAAAAAAAAAGAAAAAAAGGCAAATTCTTTCCCAGTTTCCCTGATCCAGTGCTGAAGCAGCTCAGGATGATCCTGTGCAGAGGCTGTGATCTGTCTGCCCTCCCACAAACCTGGGCAGGGCAGCAACGGGGAGAAGAGCTCCAAGTGCAGGAGGGAGCTTTCAAGTGCCTGCAGCAGCTCCTTTGGCTGATTAGAGAAGTGTTCACGTTAATCATATCTGGTGCTTAATGAACTAACACCAATTGCATCAAGCAGTGAGACTTTCATGTGAGATGCCTCCCCATGAGACGAGGCTGAGCAAGAAAAACAAAGCCAAAAGGATCATCTGAGGCATCCCCATCCTTCACTGCCTGACAGGTCTGGGAAGAGTAAAACTCACACAGTGCCTCGGGAGCTACCAGTGGAATTCTTGCTAGGGAGTGCTGCACACCTTCTTCTGGGGGGAGAGACAGCTTGGAACAGGAAATCAGGGAAAAATACAGGCAAGGATAAGGAAAACGTAACCAAGAAGAATGTAAGCAGCATGAGGATGCACATTTGATCAGCTTTCCTTCATGCACACAGAGAATCCTTGCTCTGGTGAGGGGTTACCTCGTAAAGAAACATCTCCAACCAACCAGTGGGTGCTGGTTTTTTACCCTGACCTTTCATCATTCCTGCTGTATTCATTGCCAGCCTATTCCTGGCTCTGTTCCTTTCTCCTGGCATGAATTTGGATAATTTTTTTCCATTTTCTCCCTGCCCCAGCTTCTTTTCAGTAACATTTAACAAGCTGAAATCGCTGCTGTGCAAGCAGGACTTTGAAATTCCTGGATGAAAGGGAGAGACTTGCTTCTGCTATAAAAGATGACCAAATTTGTGAATGAATAAACCTAGGGTCAGGTAACATATTACAAATATACTTGTTAGAGATAATGGAGCATTTATTTATAGAGCCATCAGAAGACCTGGTCTTCTTGTAAATGGAAGCAACAGTCCATTTCTTTGGGCTCTGGGCCAGTTCATACAAAGGCTGACACATTATTAAAGCCAGAATAGCTCTATTTTCCATTTCTCAAGGCTGCCTTTTTCATTACCATATGTTTCTGCTTCTCTATCTCGCTTTTCTTTCTTTTATTTTTTTGGCTTTTGTTGGTTGTGGGGGTTTTTTTGGGTTGTTTTTTTTTGGTGTCTGTTTTGTTTGATGGGGTGTTTGGTTTGGTTTTGTTCTCGTTTTGTTTTGTTTCCAGAGCTTTCATACAGTTCTGCCATCTATCACTGTGCTCATCAGCCACAAAATCTGATCCTGGAAGGATCAGAGAGGATTTCTCATGCTTCTTGTCACCTTCACACAGGCTTTGCTTGGCAATTTTTTTTTTTTGCCCTGGACACTGGTGGCAGAGCAGATTTTTACTTGTTTGTTTGGTTTTTTGTTTTTTTTTTTTTTTTTTTTTTTTTTCTTTTTTTTTTTTTTTTTTTTTTTTTTGTTTTTTGTTTTGTTTTGGTTTGGTTTTTTTGGTGGTTGTTGTTGTTGTTGTTGTTGTTGTTGTTGTTGTTGTTGTTTTTTGTTTTCCTGTGGCAAGGAACCACCAAATTCTCATAGACCAGAACACCTGATGCCCTTTTAGAGGCAGGTCAGTGAAATGTAAGGATCTGTGACCTGCCAGCTCTGCAATTTGGTTTTATGATCCCAAATGAAGGCTTAGTGTTCAGAGCAGCTAAGAATCCCCTTTTTTTTTTCCCCAGCCTGCTGCTGTGGATCTGCCTAAAAGCCATTGCCTGAGGATATTCTGGCTCTCATGTTTGCCTCAGGATCAGAAGTATCCCGTGGGCAAGGCTTATCAATAAACACCAAGCTGCAGGGCTTGGTTTGCTCTCCCTTTATCAATTTTGTCTATTTTGCTGATGAATTTGCTGATGAAATTCCCTTGGTGAGCAGGAATAAACTGATCAGACAAACACGACGCTTTGTCTCCCACATCTTCTCTGCCTGGAGATGTGAGGATGGGCAGGATTTTGCTGTTTGGCCCCCTGGAAGCAGCTGGAATGTTCTGCCTCCTGGAGCAACTTTCCTTGCAGACCATCAGCTGTGCTTGGTTGCTGGTGGAGCACCAGCCCTAACTCATGGGTGGGTGTCTTGGTTTGGAATCAGACAGGTATCTGGCAGGGACAGCTGGAGTTTCCCTTGGAATGGGGAATGTAAACCCCTCACCCCCTCCAAATTATAATTTTGCAATCAAGGGCTTTCAGGCAAAGATTTGGGAATAGGAATAACAGTTCTTTACTAGGAATATTAACAATGCAAATGTAGTAGAAAAACAAAACCACCCAACCAAACCAAAAAACAAACAACAAATTGGAAAACCCTGACAGAGTCGGAGCTACAACCTGACACCCTGTTGGTCAGGGTGTTGGGAGCAGTCCCAAAGTGAGTCCTCCTGGAGTGGCAGAGGTGGTTCTGGTGGAGCAGAGATGATCCTGTAGAACAGGGGTCCAGTGGTGGTGAGAAGGGGTCCAGTCTTCCTCCAGGAATCAGGTGAAGCTGGATCCCTGGTGTTCCTGTGTCTCAGTTTTTATCCAGGTAGGACTGGTTGGCTCCTCCCACTGGGTGGAGCATCTCACAATGGGACGATGGAATGTGGATGTTCTACTTTAGTTTTACTTTAGGTGCTTTTAGGGGTGCCTTAATGACCCATTAGCAGAGAATATTCCCCTGGAGGGAGGGGTGAAAGAGATAAGAAGCAATGCCCCACCTGGTTTAACAGTGGGCCCGCTATCAGAAGGCATCTACCCCCCCTCCTCCCAGAGTTACAAGAGATAAAGAAAAACATCTCCTCAACTGCTTTTAAAAACTGAAATAGAATGCACACCCCTGGCTCCACAACCCAGAACAGTGGGCGTAGGACAGACCCTCCTGTGTCACTGTGGTGACATCAGTGACAGGAAAATGAATAAATCTCTGGATTTTAGGGTGCAGAAGCTGCCACAGAGGGATCTTCCCAACTGAAGAGCCAAAGTATCAACCTCGGAGTTAAAATATCTCAAGGCCAAGGAAAAGTGGGCAAGGGAAGGAACGTTCCCACAGCTGCACCGTGGAGCTGGAAGGGCTTCAAAGAATCTCCTGAAGTTCCTGAATCCTCACAGATGGGGACGGAGCAGGAACTCAGAAGTAAATTTGCTCCTGTGGCTTTCACAGTTTTGCTGAAATCCTCATAACTTTTGCCAGGCACTTGTGCTGCAGTGCAGCCATTCCAGCCTGGCCACACCAGCTGAAAAAACAGCCTGGTGGCAGCACGCTGGGGGCCCTTGGTTTGCTTCAGGGAGGATTTTTTTTTTTTCCTCGTTATATTCTTATCAAACAAGAGTGACGCTGCGCAATACTCCCAGATTTAGGGGATCTCTCTGCCAATTCAGCTCGGCCTAAGCCAATCCAATCTACCAATCCATATGCAAAGATATCCAGGAGCCCACTGGAGAGCTGGAAAGCCAGGGAGCAATAATTTTCTGACCTGCAAAGCTGTGGCTGTGAACAAGGTTAACTGAAGGAATTCATCTTCACTGAGTAATGTTTTCCTCGTGAGGTTTTCAAGGCTGCCTGGACACTGCATCATTTTTATCATGGCACTTCTTCATTTTTTTTCCTTTTACTGTTGGCACTCGCCTCTTTTCCCTCCCTCTCTTTTAATTTTCAGCCCTTTCTGTAAATGGCCCTGATTTATTCGGCCTCCCCACACCTCTCTCCCTGCCCTCCTCTCCGTTTAACTCTCCACAGGAAGAAGAAATTTGAAGTAATGGAGCTGCTTCCACCTCGGACAGGTTGTGCGGCCAAAATTGGTGATTTGGAAGAGCTCAGATGCTCAGAGGCCACAGAGGTGTTCAGACAGATCTGAGAGCTGTCGTTTCCTGCTCACTCCCCATTCCACTGGCAATTGGAATTCTGATTTCAGGTCCTTTTTCATTTTTAGGTGCACACAGAGCCGTGTTTGCTCAAATGCCCAAATTCCCAGGCGCTGCAAACATCGTGAGGCTGAATTTTCCTCTGAATAAGCAAAATTAGCAGCCTGATAAATTCCAGCATTTTCCATAGGAACAGGGAGCTCTTCCAAATGGAACCTGATGGGTGAATTCCCATGCAGGGATTCCACTGGGAGCTCAACTTTCATCCTGGACAGAAACACTCAGGGGCCTTCAGTGCTTTCCCTGCTTCTGTATGTGCACACAAGGAGCACTGCAAGGAAACTAAAACTAGGCTGAAACAAAAGGAGAGTGGATCACACGTGAAACTCTTCCTCCTGAAGCCTTGGCTGATTAGAAATTTGAACATTTAACCCCTTCCAGGCTCATTACTCCTCAGCCAGAAGAGATTCAGTGCAATGAATTGGAGGGTTGCCAAGACCATTTCCTATTCCTTGCCATAAGCATTGGGAATATTGGCTGGCTGACTGCTCCTAGGGCATTCTCTTGAGCTATCTAATAACAGACCGAGTTTGAAAAGTTACATTTCAAAGAGTAACTTTTAAAAAGTAACTTGCTTTGAATTTCTCAAAAAACAAACAAACCCAAACCAAACCCAACAAACAAACAAACAAAACCCCCCAAAAAATCTCAAAAACACTACAAAACAAACAAACAAAAACCCCAAAACAAACCCAAAACACTACAAAACCAAACAAACAAAACCCCAAAACAAACCCAAAACACTACAAAAACAAACAAACAAACAAACCCCCCCAAAACAAACACAAAACCACCACACAAACAAACCTCACCAAGCTTTGCTGAGGACCTTTTCTGAGTTTCCCTCAGCCTTTCCCTGTGTAAATGATTTTCCTCTCAGCCTTGGCAGTGTTCCCATGCTCTGTTACCTGAAGAAGGTTCAGCAGCTCAACAGGAGCTCAGCTGAACCCCCAGTCCCTGCCTCACAACTCCCCCCCACCCTCTGGATCACCCAAGCTCAGCCCAAACCTCCAGCACTGTGCTAGTCCATAATAATTGGGGTGTATTTTGGACAGCAGCGAGTTAAAGCAGAGCTGAAATTCCAGTCTTGCCTGCCACTGGAGCAGATTCACTGCTTGGGATAATTCCTGGGGATTGCAGAGCAGTAACCCAGGGATGAACCCAGACCAGGAGCCAGATGATGCCACGGGCTGTAAATCCCCCTGGCTCTGGCTCCACAATATTTATTGTCCGGGCCAGTGAAGCAAGGAGCAGTGTCACATGTCCCTGGAAGCCTTCTGTCTGATGGCCTGCTTGACTGGGATGGGAACTCAAATATTAGCAGCTTTTATCTAAAAAAAAAATTAAAAAAAAAAAAAAAAAAGGGGAGGGAAAGCTCCATTTGCAGGACAGAAGGCGTAATATTGAAATGATCCATCACAGCTGATGTGCCCAGATGGCTCTGGGAAGGAGAGGGACAGGGGATGGATTGCCCAGTTCACCACATTTAAAGAAACACAGCTGAGAAGTAAATCCTGGTGCTGTTGGGCCCCAGTTCCTGAGCAGGAGATGGCACCTTTTGGAAGCAAAGCAGTCAAACAAAAATGACAGCAGGAAAGATTTCCTTGTCTTGTTTAAATCCCAGCACAACTCTGATGAACAAGACCACGAGCAAGCAGAGGGATGGACAAAGAAAGAGTTAATCTTCAGTGCCTGGACTGACCTCAGCAGAGGGCAAGCCCTGGTCATGCACCCTGGTTAAATTTTCCCACATTCCCGTTTTCTTGAAGTGAATCTAGAGAGCTGATGAAATGCTCTGGGGAAAAAAAAAAAAAAGGCAAAAAAAGCTGCCATGGAACCCTGGCAAAATTGTCATCACTTGTCATGCTTTATGTGCTTTTTAAGTAATTTCCTGCTCAGACTCTAGCATTAAATAAAATTATCCTAAGCACCACCGCAAGGTCACTCTGTATATTTAATTCTTCCCATTAAAATTCCTCATCTGCCACATCTGTTGATTGGTTTGTCTGTTCAATTAGCTACCCTGGCTGTGTGAGGCGGGGTTCTGTGACAAATTAGCATATCCATGATGCAAAGCCCGGCTTTAGGACACCCATCACAGGCAAATGTTAAGTGACAGACCCCATAATTACACGGCAATTGCTCTCTCCCTGCCCCCGGGGTCCCTCCTGTCTGGAACCGTGTCAAAGGAGTGCCTACAAATTGATTGCAGGTTCAGATCTGCTCTGCCTGGTGCAGGCAGGGAACATTTTCAGCTCCCCAAAAGTCAGGTTTCATCGAAGCTCAGCACATCCCAGGTCGCAGCAGGTCAGGAACTGGGCGCTCTGGGGCACGGCCACCAGCCCACACCCTCCTGCTGGCACTTGTCAGAAAAACCCTTTCTCTCACCCTGACATGGGGCTCCTGAGAGGAGTTTAAAGGCTTTTATTCCATTTTCAGTCTCATGAGAAGGGTGAGACGGTGCAGATGTTACAATCCACGCCATCACAACCAGAAGCCAAGCTATTTCCTAATTACCATGGGTTATAAGAGTTTTTTTGGCCTGTCAGCTTTTGCCACACCATGCTGCTAATGCCTTAAAGCCAATCATCCCAAAATACCCCAAGTGGGTTTGGTACAATCCACCTTTCATGGTTCTGTTTCTCCAAAATCTCTGCTCTGTTTGCAAGGCCAGCATTTGAAACTCGTTTCCATCTCCATTTCTCTCTCAGCAATGTCTGTCCCACCCCATGGCCTGTCTCAGCCAGCACACTTTATCTCAGGGTTTGAAAACTGATGTACAAGGCTGTGTGAGCCTCCTGCCAGGATTTGGGAATTCCCCTACAAATCCATTTCCCACAGGCACTGCCCAGGATACATTTCCAAATGCCTCGTTAAACAACAGAGCATTTGATTCCATTTGAGCACATTATTGCAGGGAACATACATGAAAATATAT
>JAJNNQ010000041.1:3577500-3605000 GCA_027886175.1 Phylloscopus collybita
GCACAGGCTTGGAAAAGATAAATAATAATAAATCTGATAAATCTGATTTGGATGGATTTCCCAATCAAGCCATGCAAGATGGGTGCAGTTTGAAACACGTAAACCATTTCTTTTGACCTAAGGTGGTTTAGAGAGGTAAAGAGAGAAGCCCAGAGCTCCACCCAAAGCCCTGAGCTGTCTCTCATTTATGCTCTGCAAATACCAGCAGCTGCTCAGCTGCAGGACTCTTCCATTCTCCAGAAAGTTCCCAAAGCAGAACTGAAATCCCAGCACAAGATCCCGTGGCACAGGAAGCAGGTGGCATCAGCCTGGGCAGGGATGGGCTCAGAGCACAGCTGGGTGGTGCTGCAGATGGGAAAAGGTGTTTCACAGGTCTCAGCCTCCTTAAACCTGACAAGCAGCAGCTGCCTGTGCAGCCCCAGCCTGGTTTCTGCATGCAGTTAATGCACAAAGCTCGAGACTAAACTCTCACCACCCACAAAAGGGCTTAAAGGAGCCTCAGGTGAATAAATTCCCTCCGTTCTGGAAGGGGAATGTCAGGAACAATCCAAGTGAAATCAATGAAGTGTGAAACACACAAAATAAATCAGCATTTCTGTATTTATTTATTTATTTTTTCTTTCTTCCTTCCTCTTATGAAGTGAAATACATTTGGAGAACCACACAAAATAAATCAGCGTTTCTGTATTTATTTATTTTTTTTTCCCTTTCTTCCTTCCTCTTATGAAGTGAAATACATTTGGAGAAGCACCTCTCTTCCCTGGGGTTCCCAGCGCTTCCCTCCGCAGTGAAGTGCAGCTGGAACACATTTGTTGAGTCTGTGTGTACAAAGCACAAATTAAAGCTTTGAGATGGAAAACCACAAGACAACCCATGACCTACAACAACAGACAGAGCTCAGCAAATGGAAAATGCGCCGGGGCCTGTGGGAAATCTGTTTTAATTCCAGTATTCCTTGTACTGCTCCCTGCCCGGGGTGACTCTGCTCCCACATCCAGCCTCTCCTGTAAAGGGAAGGCAATGCAGCCCAGGGGCTGTTTTATATCTTGGAGAAAACTGAGCTCTTTCCTCACTTCTGCCTGGCTCTGCTGGACTCTGGTGTGAGTTAAACCTTCCTCATGACTCTGTTAAAGATCACAAGGACACAGATTCCGACTTCAGAAGGCTGACAATGACTCTGTTTATTTCTGGGGATTTCTTCCCTTTTATGCTGCTCTACAGAGAACAACCCAATGGGTGCAAGAAAGACAAACTCCTTCAATCACATTGGTCAGAGCAGAGGGACATCAAGGAGCAGTCCCTCCTAGGGAAAGGAATGTAAACAAAGGTCACAGTCAGGAAAACGTGTCTCTTGTTGGCAGAAAACTCTCTGGGAAAAGAGTTTCAGAGAAACCAAAACATCACAGGAACCAACCAGGCTACATGCTCAGGTTTATCTGGATTTAGTTTCCCATCTGGGAAAGGAGGAGAAGGCTCCTGACCTTTCCAGGGGTGCTCACAGCAGGCAGACAGGACGTGCAGCCCCAAGCTTGACCTGGGTGCTGTAACACAAATAATGGCACCCAAACCAAGGCACTCTGCTTTCCCCCCTCCCTGACCTTCCCCCACTGTAGTCACAGAAGGCTGATGACTCTAAACCTTGATTTATTCCCAAAGCACCTGTCTTTACACCTTTTTACAATGAGCCCACCTAAGAGGTGGGGTCCTTGGACCCATTGGTCACATCAAGGGGCCATCAAGCAATTCCCTCCTCTGGGAAAGAATGTAGAAAAATATAATAGCTTACAATAACATGGCCTCGTTTACCACAAGATTCCCTGGGAAAAGAATTGCCCTAAGAACAAAACATGCAGGCACGAACCCTGAATACACCCCACCCTCCTCTGATGCCAGGCTCCCTCAGCTCCTGCAGCTCCTCAGTTCCCAGCCAGAGACTCTGACAACAAAAAAAAAAAATCAAACATTTCAGCGCAGGTGCCTGCCCCTGCTCTCCCCTCCCAGCAGCCCTCCCCTGCAGGAGGGGAGGATCAATACCTGGAATGTGCATCCCCAGCTCTCCCCATGGCAGGGAGGGCAGTGATGAGGCTCTGGCACCACGGCTGGTGTTGGTGATTGATGAGGGCTGTGCTGGGCACCAGGGGAAGATTGGTTTCTGGGGCTGATGGATAAAGTCTCTCATGCAGCATGAAACAGCTGGGCAGGAGAATAATGGGCCCTCTGATTCCTTCCAGCAGCGAATATTTAGTAAGAAAAGCTTGCAGAGGATTTTTTTCCCTGATTAATTTGTAATTATAGAAGCTCGATTTTAGGTGTGAACGCCATAAAGTCTCTGTTAAGGAGGGCTGTCTGAGCAGTTAATTGAGGCAAAGGTGCCTTTATGGGATGTCACAAAAGCACTCCCTGCTGCTGCAGGGATGAGCTGGATGGCTCAGGCAGCCTCAGCAAGGGGAACACCCATCCCAAGACCTGGTTTGAGGAGTTCACATTCCCTGGTTGCACAGCGGAATTAGCAACTGGATGGGAGGCAGATAATGCTGGGATTGAGGCTTCAGCTGTGTCTTCATGTTTATTTCATAGACCTGTTTGCTTTTTGATGTTCAGAGCTCTTTGATTATTCTTTTTAATCCTTCTCCTAGACGTTCTTCAGTGTCAGGTGCAGCCCTGATTTCAGGCTGTGGGGCAGGTGAACTGTCCTTGCACAGCCTCACCCTGCAGGGGACACACCAGGACAGCTTTAGCCACGGTTTAAATTGGTTAAAACAATTTAAGGGTCATTGATCTGCCACTGGAGCCACTTCAGGGCAATTCCTGGAGCTGAGGAATGCAAAAGCATCACAGAATCTTAAAATATTTGTTTCAGGTCGACTTTTATAAGCTAAAATTCTGCAGACAGATGCCAACCATGCAGTCAAGGTTCCCTGTGCAGTGGTACAAGGGATTGCCCACCCAACAGTGCCACCTAAAAGGGCTTTGATTGCCCAGGTAGCTCCCAGTTTGAACTCAGAGGTGAACCTGGCAATTAGAAATGGAAAGGGAATTTCCATCCTGCCCCTGGCCAGGGTGAGCTCTGAGCAAACAGCAACTCAGAAGCTCCATTTCACTCAGCCTCAGAGCTGCCAGAGCAGGAGGAATTACCAAAATCAACAAGAAACTAATCTCTTTAATCCTGGAATTTTAGGGTTTTTTTTTTTTTAAATAAGTTTAAATAATTGATACACTGTCAGGAGCAGTCTGAATCCGTGGAGGGGAGATTAATATTAAATGAGAATGCTTCTCCCTCTCTGTGAGGGGAAAGGATGGCAAAGTCACAAAACAAGTCCGAAACAAGTGGCCTGAGGTGGCTGAAGGGCTGCTGGAATTGTTCTGGTGGTTCTTCAGCCCAGAATTCAGGCACAACCTCAGCAGAGGTGCAGTGAGCAGGGAAGGGGCTTCCTGCCTCTGCCAGCTTTGTTCTGACAGGAGAGAGGAACCAGGAAATTCTGGAAATGAAAGGAAACAGGGTAAAAAGCTCTCTGAAAATCTATATTAATGGTCTCTCAGTGCAAGCTGGGCTTTATGGGCACTTGCCAGTGTCCCCTGTGCCCACTCTGCTGCACTGCTCTGCTTCCAGAGGAGAAGTTTCTGCTTCCCTGCCTTTTCCTGCCTGTGGGGCTGAGCAGTGGCTGAAACTCCACCCTGGCATCACTCCACCTGGCATCCCTGTGCTGCAGAGCTGGTGGCTCTCCCAGCCACAGCCAGGGATGGTTTTATCCCAGCTGAGCCCTCCCCAGGGCCAGGGAGGTGCCAGGGCAGGAACCTTGCCTGGGGCAATCCACGCAGTCCCTGATGGAAAATGCCATTTCCATGATGCCTTGTGGGGCTACCTAAAACCCGAGGCCAGACAGAATTCAGAGAATATAAAGCAGTTCTGTTTATGGAAGGGCCTTCAGGTGCATTTAGGGCAGACAAAGCCCCCCAGGGGCTGCACCCCAAATGGACAATGCTCACGGGGTTCACACTTGGATCACTTTGGGCCATTTGCAGATTGGGGGTTCATCTGCCAATTACAGCTCCAGGTAATGAAGTCATTGACCCCAAGTTTGCTGCCCCCAGCTCACTTTTGTTTCCATCTCTGGGGGCCTGAGGCAGTGAGGTGTTCTTGATTGCCAGGCCTGGAGAGGAATTGTTGTGTCTGAGCAAAGTGGGGAAGCAGCAGCTGACCCTGTGTGTGGGGTTTGGAGTTCTGCACTAAAGAACTGCAGGGTTACAAATGGATGAAAATATAAAATCTAGAATCCTCAGGCATCACTCTGGACATCCACCTACCCACTGGTGACAGCTCCAGCATCCCCCAGCCTGCACAGCCTGGTCCCCTTGGCAGGAGCTGCTGGGATCAGGGCAGGGAGCATCCCTTCAGCACTGGCCACCCCTGGGCTCCTGCTGGCCACGGCTGGGCCATCTTGCAAATGGATGAAAAATAGAAAAGCTGAAATCCTAAGGCATCATCCAGGGGAAGGAGGAGGCACAGCCACAGCTGTTCTAATACTTCATTTTCTCACTCAGTCCCAGTGAAGGAAGGCATTTTTGTCCATAGCTACAGAGATGTTTCCAGGCTCAAACGCCGAGTTCAGCGCCGCTCTGTGGGTCTGGGTCTGCAGCCTTTTCCCTGCAATGTTCTCAGTGCTGAGGAGGTCACTGCTCCTATCAGAGCTGCCTCGTTGCTCCCTCTCTTATCACTCTCTGTCCTCACAGAGGGGCCTGGTCACAGGAGGATCTGGAGCCTCTCATGTCACTTGAAAGCCAGCAGCTCTGTCTTTGTCTCAGCCTTATCTCCCATTCTGAAGAGGGCTCATTATCTCCAGTATACCCATAAAAATAACTGCTGTGACATTACTCACGGAAAAAAGCAGCCTCGGTGACAGGTAGCAATGCCAGGTCACAAAACTCAGCAGAAATAAAAAGGAAAGGAGCATATTTCACTGCAGAATCCCAGGCTGACAGCAGGAGAAGTGCTGGAACAGTGCCTCGGAGCTTTGTGCCAAGGGGAGTGGGGCTGCTCAAGGATAATGCTTCCCTCAGTATTTAATATAAATAGGCAGAGTTTTATTAACCTGCCCCCCGAGGTACCCAACAAGGATCATCTCAGAGGAGAGAAACAATGAGGAAATGAATAACAACTGACTGTATTACACATGCAGGGTGGTGATCGATACCACTCGGCACTAAAATTGCAGTTGGCATCCAAACACATCTCAAAAGGGGAAAAAAAAAAAAAAAAAACAACCCAGCAGTAAGAACTCATTCATCAACCACCTCATCTTTAGAGGCACTTCAGCATTATTAAATGTTTTATTCAGCTGAGGGACTCTTTGGGCCACAGGGAGAAGACAACGGTGGCCCAAAGACTCAGCTCTCAGGCACTGAGCTGCAAAAACAGCCCAGGGGGCTGTGTTCAGTGCCCCAGGGATTAATTAACACCTCAGGGGGGTCACTGTCCACACCACTTAACAAAACTCCAGTCTGAGATTCCCAGACCCAGCCCAGGGTTGTGCTTCTGCAGTGCTGGCCTTTTGGAGAACTGAAGGTGAATCAGGTGTCACAACAAACCCCGTGTGAGTTCTAATGGTTGTGACCAATCACTCTGAAGTCTCCCTCAGAGTGGGATTTTCTTGGCTTGGGAGGAAATGCTGCCTTTAAACCCACAGATGGCAAGGAGAGGGAGGGTTACCTCTGATCACCAACACATTGAGGGGCTTCTTTTCTGCCTTCTTCTTTTCTGCCTTCTTCTTTTCTGAAATATTGCAGAAAAATGGGAAATGTACACAGACCAGGGCACAAGTTCACTGTAAAGAAATGTTTCACCCAGGCACTGATCCCAGCCCCTGTGGTTTTACCTTGAAAACACCAGGGCCTGTGCTGCAGACACGTTATCTGCCCAAGCCTCTCTCCTCTTCACTGACAGTGCACACTTCAGGCTGCAGATCAGCTTAAGCACTGAAACAGCTCTTCTGGGACAGATTTTGGGCTGCAGAGTTTCCAGTGCTTACAGATGTACCGTCTCTGGCAATATTTGGTGCTTTTTTTCTAAAAAGCCTTCGTTCCCAGAGCAATTAGATCACCTGGGAAGTTCAGCTTTCAGGCAGCAGAGCTTGCAGACACAACCTCCAGAGATTTAAAGCTCTGCAAGAAAACACTGAAACCATGGCTGCCTCTTCATCACCTTTTTTTTTTGTTGTTGTGGTTTGTTGTTAATTTTAGCATGAATGTGATCAGATGAAAAGCCTGACTCACGATTTTTCAACGCTCCAGGTTCATGGATGCAAAGTCCCCCTCACATTTTTGCCACGTTTGCCACGTTCTCCTTCTATGCATCCACGAGGAGCAAGATCTGGGCTTTGGAACAACCTTGGCTCTCCTCATCTCCGCCCAAACACGGAGCCTGGCTGTCCTGAAGTCGCACACGCCGAAAATTCTGCCACTCTGATGGGAGAATAATTGCCTGCTCTCTCAGTACTAATATATTTTTGGTTTCTGGTTGGCTGCATTTGCATCTGGCTGTGCAGGCTGCCTTGCCCGCAGCGCCCTTATCGGATTTGCTCGCTCTCATGACTTACTGCGTTTGTTAGACCGAGTTCTAAATAACCAAAAATAAGCCTCGGGAAGGCTCAGCTTGCTGGAGCACAGACAGGAGCACGGGGGAGATGCAGACAGCCCAGGTGTGTGGTGTGAAGAACCTGGAATGCACTCCAGGCTGGGAGATGCATCCCTGGGAGCGTTGGAGCTGCTCCTCCCTTCCTTCAGACCAGCGACAGAGCCTTGAGCACAAGCAAAGCCCACGGCACAAACACTATAAATAACAGTAATGGGGCCACTGCTGGTGACATCAGAGCAGAAATTAGTGAGGCTGGCAACGGCAAAAGCTGCAGCAAACTGAAATATTTTCACCCCAGTGCTTTCTGGAAAAGGTCTTTTATCTCAGAGGCTGAGTCAGAGGCGAGGAAGGGGGCAGATGCCTCGCCCCCACTCAGCCTGCTCCTGTGGGGCTCTCGCTTCTGGCTCACAGGAGGGAGTTCTGGGAGTCATTTATGACCCCCCTGCCGCCTCCCAGTTTCCATTCTGTGCCGATGTGGGGATTCAGACAGCGCAGGAGAAGTGGTTTCTGTGGGTATTTCTCACCCGGTGAGTCACACCGTGGGGTGTGCGGGGAGGGAGGAAGCGGTGCCAGGCTCTAATAAATGCGGTGTCACGACACTCCCTGAACGACATCTCCTCAATTTAGCAGCGCTGCAGCGCTGCCCCCAGAGCCCTGTTCCCCACAGCATCCCCTGGGAAGGCGCCTTGTTGTTGCTGCTCCCAAATCAGGGCGCCCCATCCCACATCTCGTGTCAAGCAGAGCTGGGGCAGCCTGCTCAGGGCTTCTCCTCAGCAAACACCTCCAGCACAACCCCAGCAAAAGGGTTTTACTGCCGAGGTGCCGTTCTGTTGGGATTGAAGCTGCTCCCAGCCTTTGGAAGGGTCCTCCTGGGTGATGCAACCTGTGTTATAAAAGAGTCTGTTAATTTTACAGCTGGAGTGTGAGCATGAATTGTGTAAGAAAGCTCTTGGAAGCAAACCAGGGTTCACTGGAGTGGCCGTGAGTGCCTTCAGCACAGTCTTGAAATAGCCAGGAAGCCAAGAACACGCAGCTTGAGCAGGGAATGCTGCAGCAGAGAGAACACTTCTGCGCTGCCACGGGGTGACAGCGACACAGGTGGCTTCATCTGGGTAGGCTGAAGTGGGCAGGAGCTGAGGACCACAGCACCTGAGCTGGCAGCTCATTTTCCAGGGGCTCAGGCAGGTCCTGCTGACAGCTCTGAGGGCTGTGCTGCTGCAGCTTTGCTGGTTTTTGGTGCCCCAGCTCTGCAGCACAAAGATAGCTCGAGTACATCCAGATGTGCCGCAGACGGCCCCAGCTGCAGCATCAGCACGGCTTTTAATAGCCCTGGGAGGAAGTGCTGACATGAAACTCCCTCAGGCAGCTGAGCCCCTCGAGGTGAGGGGAGCTGGCATCTCCTGAGCCTGGTGCTGGTTCCTGTCAGGCTCCCAGTGTGGGCCAGGCTCTGGTTTTTAGTGGTTTTAGTCACCCCCACGGTGCTTGGACACTGGCACAGCAATGGCACGCAGTGGGAATCCTGATTTCCAGCCATTCCAGAAAGGATGGAAGGGCCTGGCCCACGGAGATGGCAGAAGCCCTGTGCTCCCCAGGCAAAGTTCTTCTGTTATGCTTCCAAAAGAAGCAGGACAAAGTGGGAATCCTGGTTTTAACAACCCAAAGAATCCCAAGGCATGGTGAAAACAAAGGACAGAGGGACAATCAGTGACCAGGTCGTTAACTGGATCCTTTCTCTGGAAGCTTTTCGTTGCTTGGACAGAGCCTCAAACCAAATCCAAAATGCAAATGCTCTCCTTCCTGGGCAGACTGACATTATCTGTGTGGCTTGTCCCTGACTTTGCTGCAGTCCAGAAGAGGAGGAGGAGGAGGGCTGGCTGTGGCCTTTGCTCTCAGCTGCTCACAGCAGCTGTCCAGCTGTTTGCTGGAGTCCCTGACGAGACAAAGCTGCCCTTTTCTGCAGCCTGAGGCTGGGGCAGCAGGGCTGCAGCTCCTGTCTGCGCTGAAAAGGTTTTGTATTCTGCTCCCAGGCAGAGGGCAGAGCATCAGCAGAGCCTGGCAGGTGTCAGGGATGGCAAAGGAGCCAGAGCTTGATGCCTCAAAAAGGTGGCAAGGAGGGAGACCTGAGAGGTTCATGTAGAAATTGGGAAATGCCAATTAAATGGTATCAGCTTGCCATTCATGCTGTTAATATCCTGCCTGGTATGTCTGGTTTGACACTTCTCCTATGACAGAGAGTTTGGGAGTGTCCAGCCTGCCTGGATAAACATAATCCCTGTCTTGGAGAACTTCTCATCCCATGATGGTGTAGGTGATGCTGGAAAAGGAGAGAGGCTCAGGAAAGGAAGGATTTTCCCTCAGACCAGGAATAAAACCTTTCTGCCTGTCCCCGTGGTCACCACTGCCTTCATTCTGCTCAGGGCACCAAGAACAACAAAAAATTATTCTGCTTCCAGGTGGATTCAACTTTTTGGAAGTTTAAAGCAGAGACAGAAGAGACAGATAAATCCTCATTTCCAGGCATGTTCAGACACAGATTTGGACCCAAATTCTCCCTTCCCAATTCAAGTGGGCCTCTCTTTATTCCTCAGGTTAGGCTGAGTTCTGCAACAAGTCCCAGATCTCTGTTCACAAGTTAAAGACACTTACTTTACCTTTTCCCCCCCAGTTTTATCTGCCTGCTGCTGTCCTTAGTGCTGGATTAATGCATGCAAAGCTTCGTGGCCAGCTTCTGTAAATTGCTGCCAGCAAACAACTCTCATAATACACTTTGTTGCAATGAAATGCATTTTGCAGTGAAACCTATAATAGCTCGAATATAAATTAATTATAATCCCTTCTGCTGTAGCGAACCTTCATGTATAATTAACATTTTTTTTTTTTTTGTGAGGGGGAAAAGGGAAGGAGAAATCCCCCTCTGAGTGTTTCAGTAATAATTTCCACGTCCCCAGTGTCTCTCACAGGAAGGAATATTGTGGTTTACCTGTCCCCCTGTGCAGGGCAAGGCACAGCTGCTTCCAGCTGGAGCCAAAAGATGCTGCTGCAGCGTGAAAGAAACATCAGCAACTCCCCAGCACGCTGTGCTCCAGGCTCAGGAATTAGGGACAGCAGCTCTTGGACAGGTTTGGGAGAGAAGAGGGGTGAGAAGAGACAGATTTGAGGGCATCAGTAAACTCAGCAGCGGTGAAAGGTGTTAAACTCAGGTGAGAGTGTCCAGAGCCACACTGGGGCATCCATGGGGCTTCAAAGGTCAAATTTGTGTCTATCCCATGGGCTTTAAAGTCCAAATTTGCCTCTCTCCCATGGGCTTTAAAGTCCAAATTTTCCTCTCTCCCATGGGTTTTAAAGTCCAAACTTGCCTCTATCCCATGGCCTTCAAAGTCCAAATCTGCCTCTATCACATGGGCTTTAAAGTCCAAATTTTCCTCTCTCCCATAGGGCTTTAAACTCCAAATTTGTGTCTATCCCATGGGTTTTAAAATTCAAATTTTCCTCTCTCCCATGGGGTTTAAAATCCAAATTTTCCTCTCTCTCATAGTCTTTAAAGTCCAAACTTGCCTCTATCCCGTGGCCTTTAAAGTCCAGATTTGCCTCTATCACATGGGCTTTAAAGTCCACATTTTCCTCTCTCCCATGGCCTTTAAAATCCAAACTGGCCTCTCTCCCATGGGCACAATCCAGCTCGTTTTTCCCAGCACGGAGCTGCTCTCCAACACCCTTGAACACAACATTTCCACTGGAGCTGAGCTCTCTCCTCGTGGCCAAATCCAGCTCCTGCACCTCCTGCAGCCTGGGCCAGGCTCCCAGCACAGCTCTGGCTGCTCCAGGACTCCCCCAGCCTGGCTGAGAACAGCTCCTGTCAGAACAGCAGAGAAATGTTGGTGGTTCTGTGGCTGAGATTTGTTCAGGGGTCAGCACAAACACCAGGAAATGAAAAATTTTGGAGGCTCCTTCCCTGCCCACCCTCCCCTTCCCAACAAAGTCTCCTGCTCCCGCTCTCTAATGAGAGTCAATTGCTGCTGATAAATTTTACATAATAGCTTTTTTCGCTTGTTCTGCAAATTAAGCAGAAAAAAAATTTGCCTATTAGAGGGAAAACTGGGGCGATCCTTAAAACTCAGTGTAACCTATTGAGCTGCTCAGGTCAGGCCTCCTCAGGAATTTTCTGCAGGGAGCAGCAGATTGCAGGGCTGGGGCAGCGCCTGGCTCCAGAGCCCCAGCTGATTCCAGCACCACATCAAAGCTCCTCGGGAGCAGAGGGGTTGGATTAATTCCTGTGCTGCTGCTGCTGCTGCTGCTGCTCAGGTGTCCTCCTCTCCTCCCTTCCCCTCACCCTTCTCCTGCTGGCTAAAGGCTCGCCCACACGAGATGGGTTTATTTAAAGATGGGAAATGCCAGCATTGATTCTCAGAGGAGGTTGTGTGTGTGGGTTTTTTTGTTTTGTTTTGTTTTTGTTTTTGTTTTTTTTTTTGTTTGTTGTTGTTGTTTTTTTGGGGGGGTTGGTTTGGTTGTTTTTGTTTTTGTTTTTTTTTTTTTTTGAGGTTTTGGGGTTTTTTGGGGTTTTTTGGGGTTTTTTGGGGGGGTTTTTTTGGTTTTTTTTTTTTGTGGCGACCCCAACCCCCCGCCAAAAAAAAAAAAAGAGAAGGGAGGAGGGGGGTAAAAAATCAAGGAAAACAAAACAAAACACACACAAACAAACAAACACAAACAACAAACAAAAACCCCAAACAACAACACCCACAAAAACAAAAACAAAAACAAACAAACAAAAACCCCAAACAACAACAACAAAACCCACAAAAACAACAAACAAACAAACAAACAAACAAACAAAAACCCCAACAAAATCACAAAAAAAAAAACCAAGGAAAAAAATACCAGTAAAGGTCACCTGGTCTAACCTTGGTCTGCTTCTCAAAAGCTACTCGTCCTTCAAAAGCAGCATCCAGAAAGTAGAAAAAAAAATAAGTGGTTTCTGGAGCTGCATGACAAGAGAACAGAGTTCCCCTCAGCATGAATAATGATCCAGTGTCACCCCCTGCAGCCACCAGGGATCCTCACGGTGGGGGCACAAATTGTTGACATCTTCAGATTCTCGTTGAGTCTGAGCCCCAGCTCTGAAATATCCGAGCCTCTCTCCTCTGCATGCTCGCAGAAATTAACTAAATAACCTCTTCTGGCACTAAATTACTGCTGCTTCTGGGAGAAAATGGTCTTAATAGCCAAGGGAGGTGGTGCTAGGAAAGATTTTATTGACAGACACGTGCAGAGGGACTCGGGGATGCGACAAATTTCTGAATTCTTTCAACCAAAGAAAACATATTGGAAAAGAATGGACCACAGTCCTGACATTTTTCTTTTTTTTCACACTGATCCCTTCTCTTTTCCATCGCTGAGATCTTTTATTTTCTAAATATGCCAGATTGTAAGAGAAAGGATCACCCTCTCCCTTGCCTCCTCCAAAACAAATCAATGTTTCATTCAACCTGAAACACATATTTCCTCCTTTGTTTTCCCTCCACCTCTGGGAAGGTAAAAAATGCTTCTCTCCCCCAAAGTGTGCTTTCTGCTTTTCAGCTGCCTGTAAACGCTGGTTATTCACACAGCTCCATTTATTACTTTTTTTATTTATTTTTCTGAGGGAGATCAATGCAAGACTTGTATTGTGGTTGGGAAGGAGCTGCAGAGCTCCTCTGTGGTGGCAGCTCCGTGTCCCCATCCAGCTGCAGATTCCTGGCTGTGCCACAAAAAACAAAACAAAACCAAACCAAAACCAAAAACAAACCCCAAAACCCACAAACAAACAAAAAACTAAAAAAAAATTTGCGTTTTGGATCTCATTTGCAGGGCAAAAGGAGAAAATGCTCAGCATTTTTGGGGTGCATCCTTAGCTGAGCTTTTGCCATCAAAAATTGGTGTTTGGTTTGACCAGGTTGGAGCTAAAACCAGCATTTTAATCTGATTTTTCCAGCACTGGCTGAGTGGAGACTCACTTATGGTCATTCCCTCCTGCCCCATTCCTCAGTTTTCCTTCACCTATTGTTCAGTGCCTCTCGAGCTCTGGGAGAGCTCTTCCAATGCTCTCCTCTGTCCCTGAGCACACCCCTGTGCAGCCAGGTAATCCAAATCCCACAGTTCTGGTTGGATTTATGAGACCCCCACAGCCTGCACTGACTGCAGGGAGAAGCAGCACAGTTCCTGGCAGCCAGTCCTGCTGATCACACAGGATCTTTCCAGGAATTCACTGCATCTGCATCCCATCCACAGGCACAAAACAATGGCATGGAAGTGAGAAGCAGAGCTTAGGAACCATCTACGAGAATGAGCCAACTGCTTCATCCTGAGCTTTAATTAAAATGGGCTCAACCACTTTGTTTTATTTATTTTTTGACAGCCACCCTCCATTTTCTGCCTAAACACAATCTACTCCCATTTTTCAGTGCCACTGTGGGGTCAGCGACCAAAGCACAGAAATAAAAACCACATGACTGAGTTACTGCAGCTCCCAAACACTCAGGGTTTTATTGCCAGCAGCTAACTGCCTTCAGAGAACATCTGCTCCAGCTCTGAGTGCCATCCCAGCACAGACTGGAGCTGTAACTCAGCCTGAGGAGCCCAAGGAGACGGGCCCTGGCTGACCTGCCTCCAGCCAGGTGTTATCACCTCCTTGTCCTTTCCTCTCCTTCCATTCCCCCTGTCGCTGCCAGCCTTCCCTTCCCAAAGTGTGTCCTCCCCCAGGCACCTGCACTGACCTCTGGCTGGGGAGGGAGGATGAGCTGGAGGCTGGAGGGGGTTCTGGCTCTGCAGGATTTCACACTGTGACCCCACAACTTCACATCTACACAGGTGGAGTTCAGCTCTTCCCTGAGCATCCTCCTTCTCTTCCAGGACCCCACGTACCCCCTCAGGGCCACATTTACCCTTCCCAGGACTGTATATATTCCCCAAGAACCCTCTCTACCCTTCCAGGACCCAATTTATTCCTTGAACCCCGTTTACTCTTCCAGGACCCCATTTACCACTTCATGACATCATTTACCCCTCAGGATACCATTTACCCTTCCAGGACCCTATTTACCTCCACATTTGCCCTTCCAGAGCCCCATTTACCCCTCAGGACCCCATTCATCCTTCCAGGACTCAATTTAGTCTTTTAGGGCACTATTTACCCTTCCAGAACTCCATTTACCCCTCAGGACCCCCATTTACCCTTCCAGGATCCTATTTACCTCCTCAGGGCCAAAAGGAGCAGCAGAATCCCAGGGACACAACTCCCTCTTCTCCCTGCTTTCACACCCCCGTGGGCAGATTCCCGAAATCCTCCCACCTGTCTGATGCATCCTGGGATTTTCATCCCAAACTGAAATCCTCCAACCTGCTGTCTTGGTATGTAGCCAAGATGTTCCCAGAAGTGTGTGTTCCATCCCCAGATGTTAATCCAGCTGGGGCAGTGTTCTTTATCCCTGCCAGGACCCACCCTCCCTCCAGGGGTATCTGCTGCTCATGGGCCATCCAGGCTCACTGCAGGGCTGATCCAATTCCATCAGCCCATGGGGAGAGGCTCCACCCAGGGGGAGAAGCCCAGCATTCCCAGCTGGAAGGTTTGCAGTGAAAGCAAAGACAGTGATGGAGTTAATTTTGGCAAACCACTAATGAGCAATACTCCTTTTTTTTTTTTTTTTAACCCTCATGACCAATCTCCTAACGTGCCTTCTCTTGCTTTATTGAAATCATTAACAACTAACCCGCTGTCCTCCTTTTGGAAAACACAACCCTTCCAGATTCTGCTCCACGGGGATCCGAAAGAGCTTTTCCAATCAACAATTCACTGAATGAAGTCTCCAGAAATCTGCTGTTGTGTTCCCATCCCGAACTGACCTTGAGCTATTTAAACCTAGATGGATTTCAATTCCACAGTCCCACCAGATCCTCCTTCCCCGCCCTCCACCTGGGATAAGAGAGGCTTTTCAGAACATGTTAGAGGAGGGCTGCTAAATGATGCATTGAAAAGAGCTGCAGGGAAAAACAACTTTATCATCTTGTGGCTTGAGCAGAAGGGGATGGGGTTCCTCAGTGCTTTAAAAGATAATGAAAAAATGAAAAAAAAAAAAAAAATCAACCAAAAAACACCCAGGCAGAGAACAGTGCAAAAAGGTGAATTAATACTTTTTGATGGATGAATAAAAATGGGTTCAGCAGAGAGCAAGGTCCCAGGAGAGTCCCAGGCACTGCCTGTTCAGATTAATGCAAATTCCATAACCTTTCCTTGGAGGATGAAAGGGTAAAAGGGTCCAGCTGCTGAGAGGATGTGCCAGGAAGGAGCGCAGGAGTGAGGCTCTGGAGCAGCTACTGCTCAGAGTTTGGATTCAGGGAGTGAAAGAGCACAAATTCCTGGGATGGCCGAGGCTGTGGTGCAGTGAGAGGTCCCTGTGCTGGGATGGAGCATTTCTAACCTGGATCCTGCTGCAGGTGCTTGTGGTGATGGCTTCTGAGTGTGGGATCTCCTCAGGGCTGCTCAAAGACCCCAGGTACTAGGTCTGGGATGCTGGGAGAGCTCTGAGGGAAGTGATGCCTCAGGACTTTTGTATTTTTCAAACCCTGTGCTGCTTTAGTGTGTAACTCTAAACCTCCATATGCAGTGTCCAGCTACTGTTCTCCCCTTTTATTCAGACAAAACAATTCCTCTAGGGCTGGAACCCACGGATACCCAACAGCCTCAGGCCCCCAAAAGTACAAACAAAAGTGAATTGGGGAGGAGCAAACTGGGGGTAAATGACTTTGTTACCTGGAGGTGTAATTGGAGGATTAACCCCTGATATGCAAATGGACCAAACTCATAATTGTGTGAAAAACTCGTGACCATCGTCCACCCTGGGTGCAGCCTCTGGGAGGCTCTGGCTGCCCAAGGTGTGCCTGTTAAAGGCCTTTAATAAACACCCACTTTATTCTCTTAATCTTGCCCAGCCTCTGTCCCAGGTGGCCACTCCCAAGGCGCCAGAAGGGGCTCTGCAAGTCCTCATCCTTTGGTCTGAGCCACTCTCACAGGCTCCACAGCACTCCCCTGAAACTGCTGCCACCGCCAAAACTCTGCTGGGAGGGTGATTTAACCACAGAGCACCAGCACCAGCGGCTGTCCCCTGCAGGGTGACAGGAGATGTCACACCAGGCAGGAGCCAGAAAAGCTGCTCCAGTCCCTTGCTCTAAGGTTCAGGATTTGCCAAACCCCGTGTGGTGGATCACAGGAGGAGACAATGAGGGAAGGAAAGGAAAGGAAAGGAAAGGAAAGGAAAGGAAAGGAAAGGAAAGGAAAGGAAAGGAAAGGAAAGGAAAGGAAAGGAAAGGAAAGGAAAGGAAAGGAAAGGAAAGGAAAGGAAAGGAAAGGAAAGGAAAGGAAAGGAAAGGAAAGGAAAGGAAAGGAAAGGAAAGGAAAGGAAAGGAAAGGAAAGGAAAGGAAAGGAAAGGAAAGGAAAGGAAAGGGAAAGGACAAACCTTCCCAGCAGCATCTCCCTCCCTTGCTGAGCCCCCCTCCATCCCCTCTGCCCTCAGAAACATGCAGCTACATCACTGAAAAGTGTGATCAGCACTTCTCAGTGGGAAATTCTCCTTAATTCAGATATTTCTCAAGTGCTCATTTATCCACGACTTTGCCCTGCTGGAAAAACAACCAGCAGAGGAACAGAGCCTGCTCCTGTGCCACCCTGTAACTGGAGCTATTTGGAAATTCCAGGAATTTAATGCAAATATTCAAGGAAATCCTGAGGTAATGTGGCACCCTACCTCCAGGCCTGCAGGAGATGCTGCTTTATATTGTTCTGAGTCGCCGTGCTGCTGCATTTGACAATCATTTATAGAATAAGATATTAAAAGCCAAAGGTAATAACTGCAAGAAATGATGAAAGCACAGTGCTGGCTACAGCCAGCCAAGCCAGGAATGCCATTATCAACCTGCTTCCTTATCCCCTTCCTAAAAAACATAAGTGTTTTAAATCTTCCTTAGTGGGTGTGAAAATGAAGGAGCCACCACACTGCCAGAGCTCGTGCACGGGCAGAGCTGCTCTCAGACAATCCAGCACGATTCCAGTGCTGCAGAAGGGAATGTTATAAATCCCTCTGCAGCTCTGACAGGGCCTCTGAATCACGGCCTGGTTGTTCCTCAAAGCTTTGCCCACGTCCTCTGATTTATCTGCTGGCTCTGAGGCAGTGGCAGAGCTCTGCCTGCCCGCAGTGTCACACCTGGCGTGGCTCCGTGCCCCACTCCTTCTCACCTTGCTGGTGGAATGGCTCCCAGTGCCTCTTTCCTGGCTCCCTCGTGGGTTTGGGGTGTCAGGCCTATTCTAGCACAAAATATTAATAAAAATAAAAAAAAAATCCAGTGAAGTGCCAAGCAGTGCTGTCCATGTTTGCCACAAGATTTCCTTGAAGTGGATGCAGGTGAATTTCTGAGGCTTTCCTTCTTACAGTGTCCTTTAGCCAACCCCTTGTGCTCAGGCAGGTTTTGGAGGCTTTCCTTCCATCATGTAATCCCTAAAAACTACATGCCCAGGTAGGATTTTGAGGTTTTCCTTCCATCACCCACTCCTCAAACCCCAGAGCCCCACCCCTGCCCAGCAGGACAGTCCTCACCACACAAGCTCACCTTGCCCACAAGATCCTCTCTGCTCGCTCCTGCGGACAATCCTCCACATTTTACCTCAGGTTATCCTGAGCTGGAAGGGACCCTCAAGGATCATCCAGCCCAGCTCCTGGCCCTGCACAAAGAGCTCCAAATCCCACCCTGGGCACCCCTGGCAGCGCTGTCCAAACCCTCCTGGAGCTCTGGGGCTGTGCCCATTCCCTGGGGAGCCTGGGCAGTGCTCAGCACCCAATGGGGGAAGAACCTTCTCCTAAAACCCAGTCTAACCCTCCCTTGGCACAGCTCCAGCCATTCCTGGGCCCTGACCCTGGTCACAGGGAGCAAAGATTGGAGCTCCCCCTTAGGATGAGCAGCAGACCCCAAACAGCCTCCCCTCAGCCTCCTCCCCAACGCTCCCTCTCCTGTGTTCACCCCATGTCCCACAAGTTTTCCCCCAGAATTCCTTCCCCTGGGCAGGGGGCTCAGGGCACCTCTCCCCTGCCAGACTGCAGCTCCCAGAAAGTTCTGGGTGATGGATAGATGGATGGATGGATGGATGGGTGGATGGATGGATGGATGGATGGATGGATGGATGCCGTGGGGACGCCCCACAGGGGTGGCACCCCAGGGCTGGGGGAGGCATCAATCACGGAGCTGTTTCTAATCAGCTGCACCCCGGCTGGTGAGCAAATGGCACCTCATTTGCAAAGCTTTCGGCTCAGCTCCCTCATTAGCATAAGTATTGTTTTCCATTATCCGTGGTGATTCACATTAAACTAATGGAAATTCATCTGTCATCGGGATGGAGCTCGGCAAAGGGCAGCGCTGAATTCAATTAGGGGCTCTTTGCCCCTCTCCCCCTTATCCCACCCTGGCTGGGGTTGGAAGGGACCTTGAAGAGCCTCGGTGGGCAGGAACAGCTCCCATGGGATCAGCAAGTCAAGGAGCAGTTCCCCATGGGAGCTGCCTCTTGGTGTGGTTGCAATCCTGCCTGATCTCCTGCAGTGGAAGCAGAATTCCCTCTCTCTCTACATCAAATCTGAACTCGTAGGAGTCAAGATGATAGGATGAGTAATTCTGGCTTCCAAGATCACTTGGGCTTTTACCAAGACTCCCTGATTTATGGTAAATGGTGTCTTTTCTCCTTACCATGACTCCATCAATTTAAGATCATGGCTTGTCTGTTATTTCAAACCCAGGCCTGTTTAATGCCACTTTGGATTATTGGAAGGGAAGAAAGTAGTTCCAGGTCAACATTTAAGACAAGAAAAGAAGTGGCAGAGAGCTGAGCCCTTCCTGTCACAAACTGTGACTGGATGTGTGTTCATCCAGTTCCATGCAACATGCAGGAATCTAGTTCTGGAAAAACACAATTATTGCACCAATTCCCCCTCAGTTTGCACCATATCTCTTTTTGCTTTCTACAGGACTGTCCCATTTGCTGGGAGGTTGTTGTCCCGGTTCTCCCAGTGTTGTAGAATAAACAGTTTATTCTACACTTTTTGCTCCAGAAAAAGGAATTCAAACCTTGTGCTTTGTGCAATGCTGGGATTCTCCCAGGTGCTATTTGCTGCTGAAATGCACTGATGTCTTGTTGGGTCTACCTAAAAGCAGAGGTCAGACAGAGTTCAGAGAATAAAAAGCAGTTCTGTTTATGGAAGGGCCTTCAGGTGCATTTAGGGCAGACAAAGCCCCCCAGGGGCTGCACCCCAAATGGACAATGCTCACGGGGTTCACACTTGGATCACTTTGGGCCATTTGCAGGTTGGGGGTTCATCTGCCAATTCCAGCTCCAGGTAATGAAGTCATTCACCCCAAGTTTGCTGCCCCCAGCTCACTTTTGTTTCCATCTCTGGGGGCCTGAGGCAGTGAGGTGTCCTTGATTGCCAGGCCTGGAGAGGAATTGTTGTGTCTGAGCAAAGTGGGGAAGCAGCAGCTGACCCTGTGTGTGGGGTTTGGAGTTCTGCACTAAAGAACTGCAGGGTTACAAATGGATGAAAAATAGAAAAGCTGAAATCCTAAGGCATCAGCATCATCAGGCCAGGCTGTGCTGCAGGGAAAAGGGGAAAACTGTGGAGTTGCCTGATCCCTTGTGGATGCCCTGAGCTGGGTGGGGTGGGAGCTGAGAGGACAAACAGAGCCCAGCAAGGGTTTTCCCTGCCCACAGCTCCCCAGGGTGCTCCCTCCATGAATCCCCTCACACCCCTGGCACGCTCATGGCACTCGGGGAGATGTCACTTCCAAACCCAAATGAGCAATGACACACCGAGCAGCAGAAGGTAAATGGCTTTTAACAGGATAACGTGTCAGTTAAAGGCTGAATTATTTCCCTGCTGTCACTTCCCTTTACTTTGCTGCTTGTGTTCCTGGCTGTTACTGACAGTGGCTGAGAGCAGGGATGCCCTTGGCCCTGGGACACACTGATTCTCTTTCTGGTGGAGCAACAGGCAGCTGGAGCTCAAATCAACTTCCATTCTCTTTTTTCTTGGGATGCAAACAAGTGACAAAGGGGTTTTTAAAATGCCCTGCATGTGTGCTAAAGAAATAAATTTAAAAATTAACCTCCTGGCCAATCACAGGCAGCTGGAGCTGAAATCAGCTCCCATTCTTTTTTTTTAGGATGCAAACAAGCGACTTGTGCAGCCAGATATTCACTCCTCCCATGGAGATGGCTTTCACCAGCAATCAGACGCTGAGGGTGTCTCCCAGACAGAATTTGGCAGGAAGTGAACCTGTCCTGAGCTCTTTGTGGTCCAGACTCATCATCTGGTCCTTCTAACACCAAAAAAAGAAGCATCGAGGTGTAAATACAGTTCTGCTGTTCCTTTGAGGGGCAAGAAACACCCTCAAATGTTCCTCCAGGACATCAGGATGGGAAAGGCATCCCTGATTTCTTGAGGCTGTGGTGCTGGGGGCTGGAACCCATGGTGCCAGCAGCTGGATGAATCTGTCTGGTGCCAAGGTAAATGCTGCTGCTTTCGATCTTCCCTGCGATGCCGAGGGGAGATTTATGTGTGCCAGGCTCCATGAATTATCTGGGTGAGTCATTACACGGAGGCAGGCGGTAAAAGCAGCGTTAGGTGCCATAAAACTGATGGAAACCAGAATGTTAAGGAAATTCTGAAAATGAATGTGTTATTTATTCAGTGGTCTCAGCACCGGAAGAGCTGCACTTTTCTCTGCAGACTAATTGTTGTTAAGGAGCAGCAGAAGGGGGAGAGTTCATCTCTGGGTTCTGCAAAAAGCAGAACTTTCTGCTTTTACTGCCTGGCCCTGGTTTGAAATGTGCCCCTGTGGAAATGGCCCTGTGGTTCTGTTTGATTTTCTCCCTTCCAGATGTCTCGAGATCTGCAAATCAAGCCAGGCCTTTTCTGTGTCATCGTCCTTGGTAGCAGAGGTACTGCAGGGCAAAATGGGCTTTTATCTGCACTTCCAAGGTTTTGCTGAGATTTAGGAGACTCCTTACTGCTCTCCTATATTTGAGCAAACTCTGAAGTGGCAGTGAGTTAAAGGCACTAAAATCAGTCAGTATTTCCTTCAAGCTTTAGTGGATTTTATTTGGAGTTAGACTAGGTAATGATGGCTCTGTTCTTACCCAGTTTAGTACTCAGATCTTTCATCCTTTCTTTTAAAAGCCTTTGTGGGAGGTGAGTGAGAAAAAAAAAAAGCTCAGCGAATGAGTAGTATTGTGTTGAAAAGCCATTTAAAAACGCTTGGAGGGTGTTTCTCGTGTCTGTCCACTAAGAACCAAAGATTCCCGAGCATCAGAGCCCAGCTCAGGAACTGGAATCAAAAGGAGGCATTCAGAATTATTTCAAACACTTGGAATATGGCAGGAGTCTTTTAGGTTCGGGAGCAAACACATGGAAAACCAGATGGTTTCTTTGTGACAGAACCCTGAACATAACAGGAAAAGAGAATATGCTCCCCTCCCTCTCTGAGCTGGAGAAAAGCATCTTTAAAATGCCTTGCGTGTGTGCTAAATAAATAAATTTAAAAATGAACCTCCTGGCCAATCACAGTTTAGCTACCCTGCAATTAAACAAATCCACAAACTGGCAACACATTTACATCTCATTAAGGGGAGGCACATGCGGCAACGGCGGCATGGAAATTTAGAAATTAGACACAATTACCACGTTGGGCTGGAGGCAGGAAGGGGGAGCCGTGTGGAGGGGGGGTTTTTAAGAGAAGTTTGATGGTTTCCTTAATTGGCTGCTGCCTCCCCAGTCCCACCCAGCTTTGCTGGGTAAATGGATTTCCCAGACAGGGATGGTTGATGCTCTGCCCATCTCTGCAGGGAGCTGATGGAGCTGTGCCAGCGAGCTGCAGGTGTCACCTGAGGTGTCACCTCTGCTGGCACTTCCACGGGGATGGCAGGGACACAACCCCAGTGCTCTGCAGCTGCCTCCATTCCCTTCCAAAAACGGGAATTCCAGAGCAGCTCTTCCCAAAGGAAAGGTGCCTTTCCGTCCCTTTGGTGGCCGGAGCGCTTGGCTGACACCTGTGCTGAGGATTTATTGGCTTTGCACAGCAGCCTCCCTCCTTCCTTGCCTCCAGAAGTTCCCCTGTTCTCTGTATTTCTTGTAGATGTTTTAGGAATCTAGAAATATATTTCACCTCTCTGTTTTTCAGTAGATTCCAGGTCCCTTTCCCCCTGAGGTGGTTCCACTCCTCACAAACAGAACTAAACGTGTGAGCGAATCCTTGAAAAGGGGCAGATACTAATCATGTAAGTAACAATTGCTTCCTTAGGAACAGTAATTGCAGATAATTATCACCTCGGGCATCACTTCTGGGAGTGGGGCCTGGCCTTTCCTGGGGAGGGGTTAAACCACTGGATTCTGGAGCTTTCCACAATGATGTTAATTAGCTGCAAGGCTGTTGGTAGCAATGCCCATTGGAAGTGTTTAAAAACAAACCCAGCACGATTTCCAAAAGGAGCAGTGGCACAGGAGGGCTGTTCTTTGGGGGGGTTTGGTGGTGGTGGGTGGGTTTTTTTTGTTATTTTAGCCTCTTTCACTGAGGCAGAGATGGATACACTGCCCATGGATGCTGCTCCATGCCCTGCCTGCATTTCTGCATTTTTTTCTATTCCCAAAATCCCCACAGGGGTGATCCAGACCAGCTCAACTCAAAGGCTGCTGGGAATAACCTCAGCCCACTGCAGGGAACCCAGAGGGGTGAGGGATGGAGAAAAGGCTGCTCCTGCCAATCACCAGGTCCACTCTGTCCAGGTATTTAATGGCCCTATTAAATATAGCAAGTGTAAATCTTACAAATTGCCTTGAAAAGGATTCAGCCGCTTCAAAAATGGAGCCATATTTTGGATATATGACTTGTGCCTCAGAGCCATAAATAAAAAGGTACTATATCCTGAAGTTACAGGCAAGTGCTACTTAGGTGTTTGTATTTTTGCAAGGTTTCTGCCTTTCCCTTCTGAAACATCCTGGCCTCTCCCAGAGCTTTCGTGGCTTCAACAGCAAAACCCGAGATGTCACAATGGAAATGAGTTAAGTAAGGAATGGACAGAAAGTCCTGCAGGCTGATTGATTCACTGCTAAAATGCAACCCACACTCTGCTGGAGGCTTTTCCCCCTCAAGGGCTTCTTGTTGGGGTTTTATCCCCCTTAAATTGCAGCTGTGGGGTGGCTGTGGTCCCCTGGAGCTGTCACTTGGCAGGGCACTGGGACACTGGGGAGAGGCTTTGCTGCTGCCACAGAATTGATGAACTGGTGAGTTGATTAGGAATTAATGGCTCTGTCTCAGGGGCCTGCTGCTGAGGGTCTGGAGAGGATTTACATCCTGCTGCCCACGGGGCACTGTGCTGCCAGAATTCAGGGACTGGGCTGCCAGGGATTCAGGAATTCAGGGGATGTGCTGCCAGGAATTCAGGGATTGTGCTGCCAGGAATTCAGGGATTCAGGAATTCAGGGATTCAAGAATTCAGGGACTTTAGGAATTCAGGGATTCAGGAATTCAAGGGCTGTGCAGGAATTCAGGGGCTGCACAGGAATTCAGGGACTCAGGAATTCAGGGACTGCAGGATTTAGGGATTCAAGAATTCAGGGACTGCAGGAATTCAGTGATTCAGGGGCTGTGTGTGCAGCAGGGAGTGAGTTCAGAGCTGCAGTTCCCACAGCATCCATCACCACTGACAGGGGGCTCAGCAGGGTCTGACTCCTGAGCTGGGCTCAGTCTGGCTGTGAATAACTGATGTGGGTGGGGTGTGTGGTGATGAATGTGCTTTGCCTGAAGTGCAGGGGTCACTGAGGGGCTACAAAAGCCCCCTGAAACCCCTCTTGTTGTTGTTCCCACCGTATTCCCTGCAGCTCTTTTTCCCTGGAGCACACAGCAGGATCACAGAGCTGAGGGAAAAGTGTAAAACTGGCCAAAAAATCCAGCCTGGCCTGACAGCACTGGGTGAAACACTTCTGTGTACAAACAGCTTGGATATACAGAAAACTTTTTAGGAAGGGTTAATCCAGGTGGTGCTTCAGGATGTGGATTCTGCTTTTGGCTGATGGCTGGGCTTGTTGTATTTGAAGTTTTAGATGAAGATGTTCCAGGAAGGGTTAAGCCAGGTGATGCTTGAGGAAGTAGCTTTTTGTTCTGGCTGATGGCTGGCCTTGTTTTATTCTAAGCTTTATAGGAACATATTCTGGGAAGAGTTAATGCAGGTGGTGCTTGAGGATGTGGCTTTTCCTTCTGGCTGACGGCTGGGATTGTTTTATTGGAAGTTTTAGATGAAGATGTCTTGCCCCAGCAATGAGAGTGGGCTGCAGCTGCTCCTCTCTTGCCAATCCAGGCCCCTCGGCCCTGAGCACGGATCACAGAGTGTCAGCAATGAGCGCTGATTCCTGAGCTCAGGAATAATTCATACAAATGTCTCCCAGCTTAGCCAAGAGAAGCAATTTCAGCTGGAACAGTGTACAATCCATTTTTTCCCTGGCAGAGAAGAAAGGGAAGGGTGCCTGCTATTACTCTGATTTTTATATTTTTATTTTTTTTCTTTTTTGCAAATGCTCAGACACCTCGATGATGTGTGGAAAGATGGAGTCTAAAGATAGATATAAAGGGGATAAATCAAAAACCTCAGGTGCAGTCACACACACAGGCTCCATGGAAACTGCTCACAGCCATCACTTCCTGACGGGGCAAACCAGGCTCCAGACAAGCAAATCTGGGGAAATCTGAGAACCAGATCAGGGTTTAATCTTTGGGTTCAGGTGTCACAGTGCAAGTTCTCCATAAACCTCTGCTCCTGCTTTTGGCAGCAGTGGGCATTGCTGAAGATGGATCTTGGTTATTTTTATTTTTTTTTTTTTCTGAGCTCTCCAGTGCCTGGCTTTTAGGAAGAAAGCAGCAATTACCTCCTCGCCACCTTCTTTTTTTGTGCACTGAAACAACTGTTACGGAGTGGATCCAACTAGGTGTAATTCTCTTGTGGATTTCATCTTTAACTTATTTGCAGTAATTGCCTGAGCAAGCCAGAATTTATCTGGAAGGCCCTGGCTTAGATGAACTCCTGCTGTGCTGGGTGCAATTTTGTGAGGAGTGGGGGAGGCATTGTGAGAACGACAAATTAAAACCAATCTCATCTCCTGAAATATTTCAATTACACAAACTCAGTTTATTATGCAGGGCTTTGCCGAGGCAAAGCAGGGCCTGTGCAAAAGGGAAGAATTCAACAGGACAAATCAACAGCACAAATTTATTGCAAGAGGAAGCAACCACCTTGTGTGATCTGCTGCTGTGGGAGCTTGGAAGGCTTCCCCGACCTTGCAGGGTCCTTGTGGCACCCAGGGATTCCTGCAGTCCCTGAATTCCTGAATCCCTGAATTCCAGACAGCACAGACCCTGAATTCCTGCAGTCCTTGAATTGCTGCACACACAGCCCCTGGATCCTTGAATTCCCAGCAGCACATCCCCTGAATTCCTGACAGCCCAGTCCCTGAATTCCTGCACAGCACAGCCCCTGAATTCCTGAATCCCTGAAATCCTGCAGTCCCTGAATTCTTGAATTCCTGAATTCCTGTGCAGGCCCCGAATTCCTGAATCGCTGAATTCCTGGAGTCCTTGAATTCCTGAATCCCTGAATTCCTGAATCCCTGAATTCCTGACAGCACAGACCCTGAATTCCTGCAGTCCTTGAATTCCTGTACACACAGCCCCTGAATCCTTGAATTCCTGACAGCACAATCCTTGAATTCCTGGCAGCACAATCCCTGAATTCCTGAATCCCTGGCAGCCCAGTCCCTGAATTCTGGCAGCACAGTGCCCCGTGGGCAGCAGGATGTAAATCCCCTCCAGACCCTCAGCAGCAGGCCCCTGAGACAGAGCCATTAATGCCTAATCAACTCACCAGTTCATCAATTCTGTGGCAGCAGCAAAGCCTCTCCCCAGTGTCCCAGTGCCCTGCCAAGTGACAGCTCCAGGGGACCACAGCCACCCCACAGCTGCAATTTAAGGGGGATAAAACCCCAACAAGAAGCCCTTGAGGGTGGAAAAGCCTCCAGCAGAGTGTGGGTTGCATTTTAGCAGTGAATCAATCAGCCTGCAGGACTTTCTGTCCATTCCTTACTTAACTCATTTCCATTATGACATCTCGGGTTTTGCTGTTGAAGCCACGAAAGCTGTGGGAGAGGCCAGGATGTTTCAGAAGGGAAAGGCAGAAACCTTGCAAAAATACAAACACCTAAGTAGCACTTGCCTGTAACTTCAGGATATAGTACCTTTTTATTTATGGCTCTGAGGCACAAGTCATATATCCAAATCCCCTCGTTCCCACACCTCAGGTTGAGTGGGAAGTTGCCAAAGTGTTTGGATGGAGTCTGGATCCTTTTGTACAGCAAATATCCAAGATTATTTGTAATTCTGGGGTTTCTCCTCCTCTTGTTTGTGGAATTTCTCCACAAAGATGTAAAGAACAGAGAGAATGTGTGCACAAGGTGCTTGTTCACCCCTGGTTTGTGTGTCTGGGTGTGAAAGAGCTCTTTTGAAATGTCTCTATTGTAAAGTTGCTCCTTTAATTGATCCCAGAGCTCTGCTGCCTTGGGTAACCCAGAAAATAAAGATCCATCAAAGCCTGTGATGCCTTTCCCTCCCAAATTCTGTGAACCAGGTCTCTCCAGAGATGGCTTGGGACGAATGGAGATCATTTCAGATTCCTTTTCTCTCCCAGTCTGAGCAGAGGTGAGGGGTTCTGTCTGGTGAGAGGTCTGGGAGCCGCTGCGGAACAAAAGGGGAATAAATTCCCTGCTGGAATCCATCAGCCCCTCCAATCAATGCCCTTCCCAATTAATTCCTCTGCAGAAGCAGGACTCCTGAAAAGAGTGTGCTGCTGTTAGCTCTGGCTTTAATTTATTTTGAAGAATGTGTAATTATCAAGCTGTGAGCAAATTGCCATTGCTTTCACCTGGCTCCTTTCAGGACTCATTGGCATTCAGAGGAGCCACAGATTAATGAGCAGAGCAGCAGAGGACAGGGATGAGCCGGGGCAGCCACGAGCTGCATGAGGCAGCAGTGCCTTGGGAGAGGGATAGCAGGCCCTGAGCTGCAAATCTTCCTTTCTTAGTGGAGAAAAAAACAATGAAAACCCCACATTTCTGGAGGGCCAAGGACATTCTGTGCCTTGTACGGTGCAGCAATGAATGGGAAAGGTGGAGCTTTTTCAAAAATACCCTTCTCTGAGCCCTTTTTAGTGTCCCTTTTTGCCTTTTTCCACACATCTGGGACAAAGAGGAGCTGCTGGCAGCCTTCTGTGTTCTCCTGTGTCACGATGTGCTGTGCCTCTGCAGGTCTCTGTGTTGAGCTCATTCTGTATTCCCACTTTTCGAGGTTCACACGTGGCTGTGCTGCAGCTTTCTTTGATTTTCCAAAGTTAGATTCAGAGCCAGGGGAGGGATGCTGAGCTGATGGATTTTGTTCCTCTTCAGTAGGAAAATTTTGCATTTTTCTCCAAGTTTTTGGTCACTCTCAACCTTTTCATTTTGCCCTAATTACAGTGACAAGGAGTGTCACCTGCACATCAGGGGTGGATTTTGTCTTGGTTTGGAAAAGACAGGTGTCTGCCAGAGAAAGCCAGAGCTTCCCTTGGAATGGAGAATGTAAACCTCTCCCTCTAAATTATTTTCATTTTGAAATTAAGGAGCTTTCAGGCAAAGATATAGGAATAGGAAGAACAGTTCTTTATTAGGAATATTAAAATAAAAATGCAGTAGTACAAAAAAGCAAAAAAAACCAAAACAAACAAAAAAA